>PVKB01000235.1:0-636022 GCA_004027205.1 Ctenodactylus gundi
CCCCCCCCCGCTTAAGGGCAGTACATCTTTGTGGTTACACTTGTGGGGGGATTTAAAGCTATTTACTTTCTGGCAGCAAATAGAGATTTATTAGGCTGTTAGAGGTTACGTTTTACCAAGAAACAGCTTAGCAAGTATGGGTATCTGTCAGATTCTCTGTATTACTTCCTTCCAGTTCACTTGTCTTCTTTCTTCCTCTGCCCTACCTTGTTTCCCGAGCACCTTTTGTTTGTCAGAGAGTGTCACTACTTTCAGTCTTCCTGACAGTGATCTCAGTCCAGGAGCATTTTTTTATGTGTCCTCATTGGCTGTGTCAGTTATGACTGGGTGACAGAGATTTTCTCTGTGGGTCTTCTTTCCCGTTTGTGCTCAGCCATTGCTTGTCTGTCATGTCTTACCTAGCCATCTTTCCTGAGTTTTTGCTGTTTTCTTGTTTGGTATTTCTAGTCAATAGTTTGGAACAACTTTTTTGAATATTTATTGTGTGGTTAGGATTCCCCTCTTCTCTTACATTCTGTACTTTGACTACTGCATAAGTTTCCTGACACTTTGGAATTGGATGACAGCTATTGTAGGATGCAGCCAGGACCTGTGATTTTGAATGTACGTAGCTAGATTTTTCCTGTTTGTCTAATCAATATTGGGCAGTGCCAGGAAGTGTTTTGTATGCTGGTGACATATGAGGGGGGTATGAGCAGACACCAGTCCCTTTCTCATGAAGCCGAATTATTGTCCATCCCAACCTATTGACTTTTTAATACATAAGTGGAAGAAAATAGCTGCTAGTTAGTCTGTGCCATTATTTCACTGATCTGACTTTAAATAACACAGTTATTGAGTCTGTTTTCTCCATCATCAGAGTGATGTTGATTTTAGGACTGTTGCAAGGCTTATAGAAACACACACATGCACACATACACACGTGCAAACACGTGTACAGTTTTTGAGCAATTTATAAGAATAGTTATGATCCAATTAAATTGTTACTGTTACACATTTAAATAAAC
Organism: Ctenodactylus gundi; assembly: GCA_004027205.1. Lineage (NCBI taxonomy): Eukaryota > Metazoa > Chordata > Mammalia > Rodentia > Ctenodactylidae > Ctenodactylus > Ctenodactylus gundi. The sequence goes on from PVKB01000235.1 coordinate 1,008, forward strand.
ATCTATTATATGTATTTGATCTCTTCCACAGTAACTTAAACTTGGTATTTTATAGTTTTCTATTTTTATTTGTGCCTGTGGTGCCTCTAAATAAGCATTTCCCCTTATATTACAATGACTTTATTTTAATGGTACTGAGGATTCAATCTAGGACTTTGGCACTGAACTGCATCCCAAGCCTGTTTTTACTTTTGATTTTGAAGCAGAGGCCTGTTGAAGTCATTCAGTTACCCATGCTGGGCTTGAGCTTGTGATGCTCTTGCCCCAGCCTCCTAGAGTGATGAGATTACAAACCTACATCTGTGAGCCCCAGTTTATAGTAAGTAACTTCTATAAATACTGGTAGTTAGTCTGTTTACAGGGACAAATCCTGAGAGGTGTGTTATCTATAGTATATAACATAAAAATATAATCGATACATTAAAAGTCATTGTTTTAAATTTTTTGTGGTAGCAAAAGCATTAGGTCATTCTTCTGTTGGTGAAATTCTAAGATGTTAACTCTTCATATAAACATTATATTGAGTTTATTTTCCCATTTAGTAAATTTTCTTTACAGTGGATATAGTGGGCAACTTTTGATAGTTTATGTAATCTAAGTGATGTATTCTTGAAAATGTAACAAATGTTAAAATATTTTGATGACTCTTTTAACATGTATTAGTGATCGCATTCTTGACTTGGCTGGATGTGGTGGTGCACACCTGTAGTAATCTCTGCTGCTTTGGCATTTCCGCTAGGAGAATGGCAAATTCCAGGCCAACCTGGGAAGTAATAAATCTTAGAAAGATGTGAGAATTAGAAACAATAAGACATGTACCTGATTGTACATGAGGAATAAGGAAGAAGGAAGCCTAAAAGATACCTTCCAGTTCTCACAGAGGTAATCAGGTGATGTTTTGTACTGTTGACTCAGATGATATATGTATGAGGTGTTAAGAGATTTTTGGATGTATTGAAGTTCAGATGCCTGAACAATACTGTGGTGGAGGAGTCCTGCACAGATAGGTGCATGTGTGGATGGAGCTTCCTTGGGAGTCCAAAATGAGAAAAATAGACTTGAGTTACCTTGGAATATAATTGATAGTTGAAGCCAACAGTACTTATAGATAGGACCACAAGGGTTATGTTGTAGAGATGAAGAGAACATAGCCAGAGATGGAACTCTGGAGTCACCAGCCAAATACAGATCTCTTGTCACCAACTGATAAGGTTGATTGATCATGGATAGGGATCTTTGAAGGAGACAGTTGGAATGTTCAGAAAGTTTTCAAGGAAGACAGAAGAGAGACCATTAAAAACTGAGGTAAAGCACAGTTTCAAAGGAGATGTGAATAACACTGCCAAGTGCTACAGGGAATCAAGTAATATAGTGCTGAAAGTAGCGTTGCGTGGTAGTATAGACAAGCCTCCATGATGCTGGTAGAGAAATGGAGAACAACCACCATTTATTGGGTTAAATAGTAGAATGATGAGAAACCAAAGCGAATTGTCTGATGTTTAAATCTCAGTGTCTTCTTGGGAAAGAAAGAGATAAAGACTATGAAAAGAGAGGTCTGTGGATGGATGAGGTGTGAAGAGAGAAGATGTTTTAATTTTAATGTGAGAAAATTGGGCATGGTGTATTTTGGATTCATTGAGCCATGAAGCTTTGGCCTTGATGAAAAGAAAGCTTCCTCTTCATTGACATAGGATAAATCAGGAATGATCGATGCCAAGAAGTTAAGATTGCATGTGTACTAGGAGGGGAGAAGGTGGGACTGGGAAAGATTATCATGCGGCCTTTCTGTATCCCTGCATAAAGACAGATAAGTTATTTAAACCTATGCTGGGCCCTGTGATTTTTGTGGTAAAGGGGTTATATTCATTCACTACATTGAAGTTTGCATTATTTATCTTTGAAACTCAGTGAACAAAAAATTCTTCAGAATGTTGTAGAAACTCAGTTTTATTTAACAAGTCATGATTAAAGATGAATTAGAAGCTCCATGGACTCTCTTTTCACCAGAGGGTTTGCCTAAATTATATTCCTGTCATTGGCATTTTGGAGCTTGAGGACTAAAAAACTGTTGCAACATGAATTTTTAGTGCCAATTTTAACCATCGTGAAGTGGCTGAAGGTTAAGAGTTTGATTGATTGGGTAATTAAAATTTCTTTTAAAGCAAATTGGGGGGGGGTGGCAGATTTGCCACAGGTGAGAAGTACTACAAGGAAATGAATCTCATTAGTATATATAACTTCCTGAGTCATCGAAAGAAGTTTAGTGTTATTTCTTCTCTCCCTTCCTCTTCCGTCCTCCAGTATTCTCTCTCACACACATTTTCTCTCTGTTTCTCTCTCTCTCTCTCTCTCTCTCTCTCTCTCTCTCTCTCACACACACACACACACACCACATGCGTAAACACATCATAGACATATACATGCACACACTGCAGGAATGACCTGCACAAAAATTCCAATTTGATATTTTACTATCAAGTATTTAGCAGGGGTCATTCTGTATACTTCAAATGCTATATACAGGCATTAGATTGTTTTTTTTTAATTTTTAATTTAGAGACTCATATTTTTATTTCTTAAATTAGCACCATATTGTATTAGCCTTAGTATCTGGGGAGACTTGTAGGTGATTACATGTGACCTTAGGCTTTGGAATTTGGTATCTCTGGCTTAGGTGGAGATGAAAGGGGCAGAAAGAAAGCCAGGAGTAGTGTTTAGGAAGAAGGGTAATAGAAACCAAGAATGAAGGAGAACATATGTGGTAGTGTGTGTGTGTGTCTGTCTCGTTGAGTTGAGTGAGGCTGCAGTCTATGGAGAGAAAGTGTCTCTCAGAAAACAATACTTTTCTCCCTTCCCTCTTCCCCCGTCCCCTTAATATCCTCACAATAATGCTGACAACATAGGTTTCTAAGGAAGAAATGAAAAGAAATAAAATATAAAAAACTTAAAAAGTCAAGAAAGATTGTGAAATGATGCTGATGTTAAAGACTACTATTATAGATGAAACTTTAGTGCAACTATTGTTTTCTGTTTGGTTTTGTTTTAGAATTTACAGTCTTCGGTGTTTGAATCAAAAAGCTTAAATTTGTTGTGAAGTTGTTTACATGGAGTTTTACTTTATGTGTATCTGGAAATTTTATAATGATATTTATGACTTTCAGGCGGACTTTTTTCTTTCCTACCTTTTACAAAATCTATATAACTTTAACTTATGAACCTACTTTTAAGTCAAGTTATTAACAGTATTTAAGAAATGAAGACAATAAAATCGGTTGTTTTCTATGTGTTCATGTTAGGTTTATGTAATGTATGAAAATTGAATTCAGAAACTAGATGGCTTCTTCATAAGATTTCAATGGATAGCTTATTGTAGTGAAGAGACGTTTATGCTGCCAGCAAAGCCAAGGGCTGGAAATATCTTGTTACAGAAGGCATACAACTCCAGGTCATGAGGATCAGAATCTACTGTAAATATCTTTTCACTGAGAGCTCTGCAGTGTGGACTGTGGGGAGCCACGGAGATGGGAAAATGAGACAGGGGCTGATACTCATCTCCTGGGTTCCCGGTGTATGTGGCACATTTGCCATGTGGCTAATCCTTACAATTCTGAGTTAGGTACTATTCCTTTTTATTGTTTCAAATCAAATTTTAATATTTGTGTCACAAAATGTTGATGGCAAAATTACCATATTAACCATTTATAAATGCATGGTTTTAGTGGCACAAAGGTCACCATATTGTTGAGCAATTATCACCTCCGTCTATCTTTAGAACTTTCTCATCTTTCCTAAGTGAAACTCTGAACTCAGTAAATACTAATTCTCCATTCTTTCTACCCTCAACTCCTGGCAGCCACCATTTTACTTTCTATCTCTAAGGATTTAATGATTCTAAGTACCTATATGAATGGAATAATACAGTATTTGTCTTCTTGTGACTGGCATATTTTGCTTGATATAATATCCTAGTAAATCCAAGTGGTAGCATGTGTTGACGTTTTCTTTGTAAGGCTGAATAATATTTGACTGTATATATAGCCTTTTGCTTGTCCATTTAGGAGTTAGTGGACAGATTATTTCCACCTTTAGGCTGTTATGGATAATGCTGCATTATACATGAGTATGTGGATATCCATTTGAGTCCTGCTTTTTAACTTTTGTGGATTACTTATGTGTGGAACTGCTGGATCATAAGGTAATTCTATGTTTAATTTTTAGGAGTCACCATACTGTTTTCTGCTGTACCACATTGCATTCCTACCAGCAGTGCTGTGGCTTCCAGTTTCTCTACCTAGGAGGTAAGTACTCTTCATCTTTCATTATTAAAGAGGAAGAAGGGAAGCTTTGAAAGAGTGAGTGAGTTTAATGTAGGTTAGACAGATTTGTGTCTGGAGATCTAAATTTGAATTCACCAGCCTCATTCCAGGTCTTTAGCTATTTTGAGACATACAGGTAAAATGAAGCCAGAGCAGCTGAGGGACATGTCTAAGGATCCCTGCCTAATACTGTCAGAACCTGGATTCTAAGCCTGCTTTCAGAGTTGATGTTGTGAAGCACAGTTAGAGTTAGCCAATTTTTTAAAAAATTAAGTAAAAGTGCTCCTTCAAAATAAATAATTCTATTTTTTTTCTGCCATTGTAAATTCACACTTTAAATGTTCATGTTATTTGAGGCATTTTAAAAAATGCCTACAATATACTTTTTAGGTTTCTTGGGTACAATTTTTTTTTTTTTTTTTTTTTTTTTGAGACAGGGTTTTCCTCTATAACCCAGGCTAGCTTTGAACTCACAGCAGTTCTTCTGCCTCAGCTTCCTGAGTGCTGGGATTACGGGCATTAGCCACCACACTCAGCTTTATGTGGTGCTGTGGATCAAACTCAGGGCGTTGGGCTCACAAGGCAATTGCTTTAACTGCTGTACCATTCCTCCAGCCTCTCTTGAGTAAATTTTGCCTTTAAACTTTTTGAATAAATATGCATCGATTCTAGTGGAGTTTTTAAATACAGCTGTGCTTTATCCTCTGCTGTTAGCGTCTGCTTTTAAAGAAAACCAATCAAAAATATCTAAAGCCAGATTTAAGTTGTAGAAGCCTGAAGGGTAGCAGTGGCAAGCATTGAGAACTTCATTTTATTCACATAAAGGAGAATTTTCAGCTTTTATCAACAGAAGAGCAACAGCCACGAAGCTTACCCATTCCTATGCATATATTTTGCTTAGATAGTATACATTTATTCTGTCTCAAAGAGGCGAAAGTGGTTACGTGGCATTCTGATAATAGCACTTTCTCTATTTCAGTCAGCCTTTGGTTTTGGGGGGACAAAATACTGGACAACCACACAGCCACAACTTAGAGTACTAGGTATGATTCTTAGTTTCAGATGATTCAGGCCATGGTTCGCTGTCTCCAAGGTAGACATGGCATGCAGGAAGGGTCTGGCCAAGGAAAGTAGCTCAACCCTTGGCAGCTAGGAAACAGAGAGAAAGAGCCAGAGAAATTAGAATAGGCTAGAATAAAAAGACTCTTCTGCGTCATACTCCCTAGTGAACTTTCTCCACCAAGCAGGCCTCACCTCAAATAGCACATTCAACTATAAAGTTATGAGTGTATTCATTCACTAATAAGTATAGCACCCATGTGATGCAGTTACCTTAAAAATCTTCATCTCTGAACACATGAAAGTTTCTTGGGGCATTTTAGATCTAAACCATAATGCCAGGTCATTGGGTGCGCATACTCCTCAATCCTCCTAGAAGGGCCGAGGGAAGACCAAGACTTCTTGTTCCAACATACGAAGATTCCCAAAGGTCCCATACATGTTGAAATGAGTTTTAATCTGGGAGATATCTTGAAAATTTCTATTTCAGTGGTGCTCAACTATGACTGTGTGTTGCAGCCTACTTGAGAGCTTTGAAAAATGATGTCAGGGCCCTACCTCTAGGGAGTAGTTTGTACTGGCCATTGTGCTTTGTAAGAAGCTTCTGAGACAGCTCTAATGTCTGGTCAAGGTATAGAACCATTGCTCTAATTTCTTTCTATTACCTTATTCTTTGGGCCCTACTTAAGATTTTTATTGCGATAAGTGATGTGAAACTTTATTTTAGGTGAGCTCATTAGCTGATACTGCTAAAGTGAATTTCTCACCAATGAAAGAGTTCTTTTCTGTTTTATTCATTTACAGTGGAAACTTATTTTCCTATCTTTCGAATGTATCACTATATTCATGATTTTGTTCGGTTTCAGTGGAAGATGATCTACTCTGCTAATCCTTACATTTAGGTATATAGAGAAAGAACAGCAATTTGCTTACCTAGATTTCAGTGCAAGTGTCAGGTCAACTTGTGGGTCTTGATGGCAATTTCGTTTTATAAACTGAATGATGATCGTGGTGCTGATGTTTTTGATGGTTGCATAAAGAATCTGATTTAAACCTTCACCTCCTATGGTGAACAGTTACAATGCTTTTTGCCCTCCTTTAAATGTAAACACTTACCTATATCATTAAGAAAACCTGAGTGTATGTAGTATGAACCACGTAGTCAGTCTGTAAGTTCTTTGACAAAGTGCTTTGCCTAACCTCCTCCTGGCCTCGGGAGTTTGTTTAAAAAGACTGTGATCTTGCTTCTGTTTTTGGAGCTCAGTGGTAGGGTATTTTTCTGGCATGTACAGTGTTTTAGATTCTAACCCTGGCATAAAAACAAAACAGAAAGAGTGACATTTCTGATGCCTTCTCCGATCTTTATGGCCAGTAGCTCTGTTGGACTGTGATTTTAAGATTATTTACTTGAAAGGTTAATCATGAGTTTGGAGATGATATTGAGTCTTTTAGGAAATGTGTCTCCTTGCTCTGCCTTTATTTTAAAAATGAATATTTTGGGGCTATAATTCCTAATACAATATAAATGTTTTATAAGCTGTTATTATATACTGTATTGTTTAGGGAATAAAAACAAGGGAAATATGTATATCTTTATAGATGTAGTTATTTTCTCGTATATTTTTGACCCACACGTAACTGAATTTACGGATGCACAACTCACAAATACAGAAGGCTGATTTTATGTGTGTGTAAATATAACTATATACTCTAAGCAGATATAAATATTTCATGCATATCTCCTAATTCAGAGTAACATAGTGGAAATTCTTTTTACCTTTAACTTATCAGAAAGATTTAGAAGGGACGTCTGCTGCTGGCCCTTTTTAGATTGTTCGAAAAGAAGCACAGTGAGTTTGACATATCATTTAGATAATTTCTTAAAAGTTGTGGGGAACAGGAAGATAGCTTTCTTTTCACTTCTGTGTGGATTTCTTCCCTTAGTTAATTACCAGGACAACAGAAGTGTGGATAGGTAGGAGGTGGGGTAGGGGCCCCTGTTGGATCAGAGAGACAGATTGCTTAGTTAACAGGCAGAGGCATCTGGTCAGTTCCAGAATCTTAGAAAATGACTGCTGTGCTCTTCAGGTGGGCACTTGAAGGGTCGAAGGGTCCTTAGATCAGTTGGCATGACTTTTCTAGTCTCTACTCATTTATTTTCCATGCTTCCTTCTCTGTAACTATTCTCAGGTTGTGGACTTCAGTGGGCTAATTAGTTACATATGTCACTAAAAAGGCAAGAGCTTATAGCAGTAAGGCACTTAATTTTTAAATTTCTTAACAGTTCTTAACATCCTAAGAGTTTGAAATGAAAATTACACCAAGATAATTCCAAGTTTTCTTTTTTTTTTTTTTTTAAAAAAAAAGCCATTTTTATTTTTTAAATAGTCTGCCAGGAGTCCTTCCTCCAGTCCCCAGAAAGACCTTCCCTCATTAATCTTTCAAAGTCACCTTCATTTTAATTTTAGAATTTGTTTTCTGCTGTCTTGGGAGGTTTTATCTTCATATGGGAAGTGTACAGTCAAATATTGTACAAATTGAGTGTCCCTTATCTGAAATACTTGAGACCAGAGTATTTTGGTCTGAAAATTATGTACATAAGGAGATATGTTGAGGGGACGGGGCCAATTTTTTTTTTTTTTTTTTTTTTTTTTTTTTTTTTTTTTTTTTTTTTTTTTTTTTTTTTTTTTTTTTTTTTTTTTTTTTTTTTTTTTTTTTTTTTTTTGAGACTGGGTCTCTCTTGGTAGCCTGTCTGAGCCTCCTGATTGCTGGAATTAAAAGTGTGTGCCACCACACCCAGCTGTAGGTGGTGCTGGAGAATCAAACTCAGAGACAGTACTTGCTAGGCAGGTGCTTTAACCATTGTGCTATTTCTCCAGTCTCCCAAAGTTGAATATGAAATTCACTTATGTTGTATATACATCTTACACACATACCTTTCACTAATTCCACACAAAGTTTTTATTTTACCTTTGATTCGAGGCTACCTGTTTTGAGGTCAGGCATGGAAATTTCTAAACGTGGTACATGGTAACATTTATTTATTGTTTTATTTTTCTCCACTTTATTAATATAAATATATATGCAATACATAATGTTTAAGTTGACCTTGAGTATTTTGTGCATATATATATATATCGTGTTCAAATTATAATTCCTTCCCCTTCCCCCTTTTGACCCTCCCACAACCCCTCTTCATTCCTAGTTCCCACCTCCACCGTCATTTGGTTCTTTTCTTTCTTTTTTTTTTAACATCATCTCCCTTTCTCCTTACCACCCTCTTACACCCCCTTTCCATTTCTCTCTATAAAGTCCATCATCTTCTTACTTTTCTTCTTAACATTTTTTATGGGTTCCTGGAGGCCTTTTCTTGGAGAAGCTCACATTCTGTTCCCCGTTTGCACTACCTGCAGGCTTGGTTTTGGAGGCTGGGTCTACTAGCTGCTCTCAACTCCCACTTCTCTGGAATTGGTACTTAACTTGGTCTGAAGTTGTGGGCTCTCCTTCTTCTGAGGATGCCTTCGTTTCCGACAGCTCTCATTTGTCCTGCAGCTGCTTCCTGAGCTGCTGTTTGCTCTTGTTCAGATATGTCTTTGGGATTTCTGGTCTTCCTGTGACCTTCTTTCAATTGTTTGAGTGCTCCTTTCTCTGTTAGCTAAGTTGAACAGGCCCCTATTAATTATAATCTTACCTTTTTAAGTGAGCTCAAGAGGAAACATTGTATAGCTCTGTACCTGGCTTCCATCTTGACCAGAAATCCATGATTGCATTTAGAAAGTTTCAGATTTTGAAACATTTTGATTTTCTGATTTAGATATGCCCAACCTGTGGTAGGATAGAATAGGGAGGACTGGCAAATATGAAAGTTTTGTTCTCTATAAAGCTAACATTATTTCAGTTTTACTGAAATTGGGGGTAAGTTAATGGAGCTTACCATTAGGTCTGCCAATCACAGCTGCACAAGGGAAGGAAAACTACTGAGATGCCTAACTGTAGACACCTCCCCCACCCACACCCCCCTTAATACTCAGGACTGCCGAAGTAACTGATTTCTCCTTTTTTGCTGTGTGATTCACACCCAACTTGATTCAGGCCCATGTAACACCTCCAGCCCCTGAGATAACCACCCCTCACCTCACAATGCAGAAACTTTTCAAGGCCACTCTCATCCTGAAACTTTCAAGGCTAGTGCCCTTAGAATAGCAAAGACTCTCTTGCCCTAGATGCTATGTTTTGCTTTCTAGCACAATCCAGCGGCTTGTGCTGTCCATTAATAAACTTACTTGGACTGATACTTTGTTTCCCGTGAATTAATTTGCTCTGAACTAGAGATCTGAGACTTACAAAAGTAAAAGGCAACATTGGATGGTTTATAAGTCATCTCTTTCCTGCAGTTATTCAGGTGACAAAGCAAAGCAATATGGTAGCTACCCTCTGGGAATTTATCAGAGAGCTTCTGCTGCTGCTGGCTACTTAGCTCTTTGACAGTCATGTCTCATCTATTCTGATACTTGCAGAGTCCAGGTAACAGTCTTTCCCCATCCTGGCCAGTGTCTTCTTTGGAAGTGCCTTCAGCCTGGTTCCTCCAAGAATGGTCCTAGGAACCTCAGAATCTTAGGCCCCCTCCAGACCTCTGTTGTTTAGTAAGAGCTCCACGTGACCATGTGTGCACAATGTGTTAAGATGCTCTTTCTGTTTCAGTGTGCTGTTCTTGTTCAGTGGCCAGAGCTAGTGGAAGAAGAAACTTACAGGGCACCACCAGCTAGGAGGAGAGCTTAACAAGTATTAAAAAATGTCAGATACTAGAGTTTATATTTGTTTTGTTTAAACCTTATAAGGTTTCTGTGGCATAGGTACAGATTTTATAATGGAAACTGATGTTCAGAGAGACTGAGTAATGTTCCTGAGGTTATACAAGCAAGGTAATAATGCAAATTGAATTTTAAGTCAATTACTTCTGATTTTAAAAGTTATGTCTGAACTTTCTTGGCTTTGTTGACTCCCTGGGATGGACTGTGAGGGAAAGTTAAGATATAGATGAGAGTATGGAGATGTTTGGGCACAGCATGGCAGTGAGACGCATGTGCAACTCACAAGGCTGGCCGTTTATAAGTGGACTGGAACTCCCCAGGATCTACTTGGTAGGGCTGGTCCCCAGATCATGCACAAGGTTATGTCTATCTGTGGGGTGTAGTGGACCACAGTGAAGACCATTTCCACCTGATGTTTAATGCCTGTTAGGTTTGAAGACATGCCTGTATCTGCCAGGTCATTGTCTCTGTTAGCCGGGGAGAGGTCCTTTCTGTCCCCCTGACTCTTCAGACACAGGTTTGCATCACTGTGTGCCTTGGCCCCCTGCTTCACCGGAAGCAGGCCTGTGCTTTCCTCTCCATTGTTCTTGAGTAGTGTGTTTCTTGTCACAGATATTTCCCTTTGCTCCAATGTAGAAAGCCAGGCTTGCTACTTTAATCAAATGATAGTGAAGCCCTTTGTGACCCCATATAAATTTTTTAAATGGATAACTAAACTGACAGCCTGTGAGGTGTGTCTGGGGAAATCTCTGCCTCGGGATGCTCATAATGAAGGGAATTGACTGGGGTGAGCAGATGGGCACTGCTCATTTTTTGCCCATCATCGACAAGTGTGCAGTGTGCAGGTGCTCTGTGTCAAGCTGCTCTGTGTGCAGAGCTCTGGCCGCGTGCATCCTGGAAGGCTGATGGGCCCTCTCCTCACCGGGAGAGATAGCAGGCGGCTCAGCAGCCCCTTGGCTCTTTATTCTTTAGATCAGAGGTATGCATTTTATTTAATTATAGGAAGATAATTTTAATTGTAGAAGCATCATAACAATATCACAAAGCGTTTAATTAGGAAGAAACACCTATATTTAGTGCCTTAAAACAATCATGATTAAAAAGATTTCCAATGAGTTTTTATAGTTGTGGTTGTTTTTTATCTTCATTGTTACTCATGGCTGCATAATCTCCATACATGATATATTGATGATTGTGTCACATTCTCGTGTGATCCTGCAGTTCTGATTACTTAACTCTTTTTGACATGCACACTGCTTTTATTTTTCATAATTATTGATAATTGTGAGGTATATTGTATACATGTTGCTGTTTTCATAGTTTGAATTCACTTCCTGTGATAGAGCCCCAGATGTGGCAGTATTTGGTCAGAGTATGAACCATTTTTTATGGCTTCTAAAATGCATTGCCAGATTGCGTTCCAGAAGAGTGGAGACAGTTTACAATGCTATCACAGAGACATTTGTTTCCAATGTGGCCTGCTAGGGTTAGGGATGAGGTCTCCTTTAAAGGTTAAAGAGAAGAAGTACTGTGTATGTCTGGGGTTGTAAAACTTGTTGGTTTATACATATATTTATTTAAGTTGTGAAACAGTATGTGCTGTCCTTTATAATAAAATATCGTAAGTATCTAATATCTATGTAATAGTTATACAGATCGTGTTTAATTGAGCAATGTGGTAGACACGGGATAAAACAAGCTGTATGTTCCTAGTTCCTTGGAATTTGGATTTTAAAAATATCAACAAAAGTGAATTGATGAGAGCTTTCAGTCTTTGTAACTACATTCATGGTGGCCTCTTCACTTTTTGGGAATACCCAATGATTTGGAGTGGAGGTGGAAGTCAAAGGATTTTGGTAGGACCAACAGTGTAATAGTATTGGAAGCATCCAGTAATGTGCTCAGGAGTGGTGTGCCTTATCTGTACTGAATAGATCACCTTTCGTCACCTGGGAAGGACAGTGTTTTGACTATGAATGGAGTGCTTGTGTTGTCAAGGACTTTTGAATTGATTGCTAGACTTAGATGGCGGAGTGGTGGTATACTGTGATTAACAGTTTGTTTTGTTCTTTGTCACTGCCATTTTCTTCAATTTATCTTTCCAATTGCATTATGAATAGTAAATACCTTAGTGTAGGGAAGGTAGCTTTTGGAATTATTAATTTTATAGTTGTCCTATAAAATATCTAGTGCATTGTTTTGCATTACTAGTCATTTTGCGTTCCTTGAATGAAAAAATTAGTGAAATTAGTGCTTTAGCCTTATAGTCCCAAATGTTTCAACCAACATAAAAGAATAGGATCTCACAGTCTTCACGCTCCCATGCAGAACTTTCAGTAGACTGCACAGGGGTAAAGGCAGAGGAAATTGCAGTAGAGGGAGTACTTTTTCAGTGTTGATGTCTGAAAAGAACTCTGATTCCTTTATATAACCTCCCAAGCCACCTGATGGGCCCACCTTGTTTTGTAATTGAGGAAGTTAACCCCCTACAATAAAATGTCTTCCCGAAGTTCACAGAGACTGTGTGCAACTGGGAACTCCAAGAAGGGTTTTTTTTTTGTTTTTTTTTGTTTTGTTTCCTAGGTTAGTATCCATTCTGGTATGCCATGTTGGGAGAACCTGGGGTGCTTGTTCAGGATACCCAGCTCCACCATGCCTTCTGCAGATAGACTTTTCTTTGGTGTATGACCGTACTTGTTTTCTCTTGAAGCTGAATGGAAATATGTTTAGAGATTGTGGCTTTAGTTTGCTAATTTTGGTGAGGTCCAGAGGGATACAGCCCAGTAGACGTGTTTGAAATATCAAGAGATTGTGTGAGATCAGAATTCAATTCCATACTAAGTTATACTTTCATTCTTTCTGGGTTTGAATAGCAACACTTTTTAAGTTTCAAAGAAAGAATGTATGGTGCTGGATGTGGTACATGATTCAAGTGTTTGTCACAGTTGTGATCCTGATAAAATTCTTATTGTGTTCCATATGCCCAGAGTAAAGATTTAAGATTGTCAAGGGAGCATTAACTTTGAGCATCTTGGTTTCTCTTGTGGGACTTTAAATAGGGTTTAACACAGCATCCACTGTGTGGTTGATTTTCCTCATTTCTCTTCTTAACCCCTCCCTCTTGTTATGATGACCACGTTTGGTTATGCCATTGAAATTCTAAAAGTAAATGCATTAATATGAGGGTGCTATTCATGGTGAATGTCAAATGAAATGATGGGTGTGACAGAACAAGCAAGAAATAAATTAACAGTCGACTGGTTCTTTAACGGCCTATTTGATGTTTGCCCTGGGATTTGAATGATTTGTAGATGACTGGAATCTGCTCATTCTGTGGTGACTTGAGGCCCCTTGAAATTGATGTTAACCTCCTAAACTGTCAGTAGTTATAGCTGCTGGGTAATCAAGTTTGCAATTTATGGCATTTACATTCCAGAGTGCTTTAACCATGTTTCTGTAACTATGGATTAGAAATGTTTGTCCTTGGTTGCACTGAATAGCTTATTTTATGCATGGTGCCACAGTGTGTAAGCTCTTAAAACATTCGTTGTGTCCCAGCATGGATGTACTTTCTTCCTGAGAGAGATCAAATGTGGTATAGTTAATCCAATCCAAGGAGGGGACACGATTCTTTTCCTATGCCTGCCTAAATGTGTGGTGCTGCATGGTTTTCTGTGCAGTAACAGATGGTTTACATATTCTATAGAAAGAAGATAAAAATCTCACTGTCCTGTTGTTGACCAAAAGTTCTGCAGCAATTAGGCACCTTCTGACTGCTTAGTCTTGAAGGGACTGCTGTATCTTTCGTGGTAGAGGAAGTGTGAGCTTGTTATTAAAATATGGAAAAATTAGAAGAAAGAAAAATTACCTCTCAAATTTTACCCCTCTAGTTCAATGGAAACCACTTGTATTTTTATTTTTTAAAATTTTATATATAATTTTACATGGTTATAATCAGATTGTTTTAGAAATTTTTATGTTTTCAATTTATATATGTGTTCTTGTTATAATTTCTTTTACAGGATTGCTATTGTTCATTGAGGATAATTTATTAAAATATTTGTATTTTAAGCTCTAGGGGAGTGGCTTAGTCCTTTTTCCTTAGGAGGCTGTCAGTGTGCCATAGTACTCCCCTTCAGTAATCATGACTGACTGGGGCAGTCTGTCTCCTCAGTCAGGAGAGGCCAGATTCCCTCTTTTGTTTGAGAAGCATTGATCAGACTGCTCCTGAGTCTTCTTGAGATCCTCCTGCTTCAGGCCTCTAAAGTAGTGCAGTTACAGGCATACAATACCATACTTGGCTCTAGTGAATCTTTGTACATAATGATTTCCGTGTTTAGGATTAGTTCTTTAGGAATTATTATTATTCCTGTCCAGAAAGAAAAAAAAGGATAAGCATTTTGATATCGTACTTATAAACAACACACACACACACACACACACACACACACACACACATTTATGTTATGTTATATGACCATAACAATATACCATGTCCTTTCCCTTTACACAAAGTTTTACTTTCTTCCATTTCTTTTTTTCTTTTTTATGGTTTGTTTTTCTCATATTAGGGAAATCATGCAATATTTAAACTACAGAAGGTTAAATAATGGTTTCAAGATATATCCATTTTCCTACAAATGATTCAGATTTATCTTTATGACAGAGTAGTACTCCATTCTGTAAATATACCATGTTATTTTTTAAAAATTCATTCATCTGTTGATTGGTGGACATATTGGCTGTTTCCCAAATATAGCTATTATAAGTTGTGAAGCTATATCAACACTGTATGCTTGTATCTCATTCTTGTATGATGATTATAACTCTTGTGAAGATCCCCAGGAGAGGTATAGCTGAGTCAAATGGGATGTCTATTTTCAGCTTTTTGAGCAATCTCTATACTACTTTCCAGGGAGTTTGGGTCAGTTTAGAGTTGCACCAACAATGTAGAAGGGTTTCTTTTTCACCACAACTTCACCAGCATTTGTTTGTTTGTTTGTTTGTTTTTTAATTACCAGCCATTCTTACTGAAGTCAGATGGAACCTCTGTGTTTTCTTTCTTCCTTTCTTTTTTCTTTGCATATCTCTGGTGGTTAAAGACATTGAACTTTTTTTTCTGTGTATTTATTGGCCATTTGGACTTATTCTGAGAACTCTGTTAATTTCACTTGCCCTTTTTTTGATTGGGTCTTTGTTGGGGTGGGGGGAGTCTAATTTTTTTCAGTGCTTTGTATAATCTAGATAATAGTCCTCTGAAGAGTAATTGGCAAATTTTTTTCCTATTCTGTGAGTTCCTTGTTCATTCTGTTGATGATTTCCTTTGATGTATAGAAGTTTTTAATTTGATATAATCCTGTTTGTTGATTTTTGGTATTATCTCTTGTGCATTGGATGTTATGTTGAAAAAGTCCTTGCCTATGCTATGTCTCCGAGGTCTTTGCCTATTCTTCCAACATGTTCAATGTTTCCATATATAACTGTACGGTCTATTTTGATTTGATTTTGGTACATGGTAATTATGTGTTCTAGTTTTATTCTTCTGCATGTGGATAACCAAGCGTCCCAGCACCATTTGTTAAAGAGGCTATCTTTTCTCCAGTGATTTTTTTTTTTTTGCCCCTTTGTCAAAGATCAGGTAGCTGAAAATCCTCAGTGTTGTCTCCATCCTCAGTTCTTTTCCATTGATGTGCCTGTTTTTGTGCCAATGCCATGTGGTTTTTCAATCACTCTTGTTTTGTAATATAACTTAGGTGCTTTTATGATGCCTTCTAATTTTGTTTTGTTGCTAGGGTTATTTTGGCTTTCTGGGTCTTTTCTGGTTCCTTATACATTTTAGGGTAGTTTTCTCTAGTTCTCTGAAAAAGATTGGGATTGCATTGAGTTTGTGTGTCAGTTTTGGTAGTATGTCCGCTTTCACAGTGTTGTTTCTACTATCTGGGAATAGCAAATATCTTTCCATTTTCTAATATTCTCTTCAATTTTGTTTTTCAGAATATAGTAGTTTTCAGTAGAGGTCTTTCACTTCCTCACTTAGGTTGGTTCCTAAGTATTTAATTTTCTTTGAGGCCACTGTGAATGGAGTTGTTTTTATCTCTTTTCTATGTTTTCATTACTTCTGTGGAGAAATATTGTTGATTTTTGTCTACTGATTTTGTGCCCTGCCACTTGGCTGAATTTGTTTACTAGTTCTAGGAGTTTTCTTGTGGAGTTTTTTGGGGTCTTTTATATAAAGAATCATGCCACCTGTAAATAAGGATAGTTTAATTTCTTGTTTTTCTGTGTGTATTCTCTTTATTCCATTCTCTTGCCTGATTGCTGTGACTAAGATTTTAAGCCCTCTGTAGAGCATGATTCATGGTTAGAGTGGGCACCCTTATCTTGTTCTTGATTTTAGGGAAAATGCTTTCAGTTTTGCCTCATTTAGGATGATATTGGCAGTAGGATTTCCAGGAATTCCTTTTATTGGCCCGAGGTAAGATCTTTGTATACCTATTTTCATCAGAGATTTTATCCTGAAACAATGGTGTATTTTTGTCAAAGCTCTTTTTCTATATCTCTTGTGACAATTGTGAGGTTTTTGCCTTTGCTTTTGTTTATGTGATGTATTATATCTATTGAATTATGTATGTTGAACCATTCTTGCATCCCTGAGATAAAGCCAACTTGATAATAATTTTTCCATCATTTTTATTAATATATGTGCAATATATAATGTTTACAATGAACTTGAGTATTTTGTGTACATATATATCACAATATTACGACCCCTTTCCTCCCAATTTTTGGCCCTCTTATATCCTCCCTGTTCCCCTGTAACTCCCACTATCACACTCATTTGGGTCTGTAAAATACCTGGATGTTCTAGATTTCCCAAATTGGAGAAACTATGCAAAATTTAACATATTTAATCTGCATCTGACTCCCAACTTGGTTATGATGTTTCATCTTCTTAATAATTTATTGCATACCGTTTGCAAGTATCTTGTTAAGAAGAATATTTCTATCTATATTTAAATAAATTGGCCCGTACTTTTCTTTCTTTGTCTTTCTGATATTGAGATAAAGATGAGGCTAGCTTCCAGTATGGGGTTTGACAGCATGTCTTTTAGTTTCATGGGAAAGTTTGAGAAAGTATTGGCACTAGTTCTTTCTTGAAGGTATGGTAAAGTTCTGCAGTAAATACATCAGGTTCTGTGCTTTTCTTTGTTGGTAGACCCTTATTAGTGCCTCAGTTTCATCCGTGGTTAACATTCCCTTCAGAATTTTAAATCTTGGTTCAGTTGTGGCGTCTCAGATGTGTCTAGGAATTTATCCATTTTTTTTGTGTTTATTGGAATACACATTTCCATAAGTGCTTCATATGATTCTTGGGATAGCAACAGTATCTATTATTTAAACTTTTTCATTTCTAATTGCATTGATGTGATTTTTCTTTCCTTTTGATGAGTTTCGCTAGAGTTTTATCAGTCTTATTTGTTCTTCTGACAAACCAACTCTTCGATTTTTAAAATATATTTTTAGTTTTAATTTTATGAAATTTCACTCTGATTTTTAAAATTTCTTTGCTTCTACTACTTTTGGATTTGGCTTGTTCTTCTAGGACTTTGAGATACATCATTAGATTTTGCAGGGATTTAACCTAGGGCTTCATGCCTCTTAGTCAGGTATTCTGCCACAAATTTACATCTCCAGACATTTTTGTTTTATTTTGAATAGGGCTTTGTTAAGTTCAGTTGCCTTTTTGTCTTAAATATAATATTGGGCATTATAGGCATGCTTATTGAATATAATATCGGGAATTATTATGCCTGGGCCATGCACCTTTAAAAAATTCTTTTATCAGCACATATTTGTGATACATAATAAATAATAACAATCAGCTTGAGAAATTTGTTTATTTGCACTTGCATTTGGATCATTTTTACTTCCTTTCCCTCTTCCTGTCCCCTTCCCCCTCCCATATTCCCTTTCCCTTTCTTGCTCCGTTAAGTCTATTTTCTTACTTTCTTCTATCTGTCTTTTATATACCTCTTTTTAAATGTGAACTTAGAGCATGGATGAGAACATAATGGCTTGTAAGAAATAGGAACAAGGTGTTGAAGTTTGTATTTAGCGGTACCAAAAAAAAAAAAGAAAAAAATGTCACCCACAGTTTTCTTTATTCCAAAACTGTGATATACTTCTGGTTCTTCTTGATACGTACATTGTAGTCTCACATGATTTTATCCTCTGTAGGTTTATTTAGGTGTATTAATTATTTAAAAACTTTTTGTGCATCATACAGTCTTTTTAATGCTTTTAGTTTTTTTGTAATAAAAACATACTCATCCACAAAACAAATCAGATACATAAAGCTCCTTGACTTCTAATGAACTTTTAAAAATGTGTACAATGTCTGAAACTTGCCGATAATTTAGAGACAAGCAAATAACTTGGGACTATCTTTTCAAAGCAGTTCAGATTATGAATGAAGCTACAGTCTTTCTGAATGCACCTTTAATTCAAAAGAATGGCAGTTTCATTCATAACATTCATTTATCCCCAGAAATTAAAGTATAAAAATTTCAATAAGAATTTCTCTGGGGCTTTGCTTGCTAGTAATCTATAATAAGTCTTATAACTTAGACTGTATATTATTTTGTGTTTCAAAAGGCTTTTTTTCTCATACACTTCTCACTTAAGTTTCATCACAACCCAGAGAAGTAGACTGGGAATTGTCTTTATTATCTGAGGACTTACTGTTTGATATTTGATGACAATATTACCAACCTAGAAAACATGTTAACAGTGGTGCAGAATATAAGAGTAAGACAGTAGGAGAAGAACAAGAGTATCAAAACTTCAATGATTTAGCTTGTCCCTGTGGCCTCTGGGAATGTGCTCATTTAAGTTTTTTTTTTTTTTAAATATGGCTTTTCTAAGAATTGGATAGTAGACAGGGTACTTTCTACTCTTGCCCTCTATTATGTTCTTTTTTGTTTCATAAAGACTTGTCTCTCTGAATTTCAAGATTACAGTTAACAAATATCAATTTCAAGAGATCTAACTTGGACTCAAGTGTCTTTTGAAATGCACCTGATGTACGAAAGTACTGAAGAAGTACTAGAGACCTGGTATTGAGCAAGAGACACAAGCCCTTAGGTGCTTACATCTCGTGCTTTCTGTGGGTATTCATGGTCCCTAAGGTGGGACATATCCTTATTTTCCTCGAACCTGGTGTTTCATAGGAGAATGTCATTAGATGAAGAGACACTGTGACACTTTGTATTCATTAGTGTAATAGGGGGAGTGCAAGTGGCCTAAAAGCGTAGAGATGTGACAAGTAACCCATATTGGAGGACTTTGTGATGAGTCAGTATATCTGAAAGATGGTAGGGATGTAAAACAAACTGCCCAACACTGTGGCACAGAAAGTAAGTATCACTGGTATTGTACATTCAGTGATTTATTAAGGTATTGTCTGAATCTGATGTTGCAAATTCACGTGTCCATTATTAGCAGGCTGGGCTAGGCCAGAAATTTCTTTATGTAGATCCCTTATTCACTATCTGCTGAGAGTTGCACATACCCAGAGAAAGTGTTACCAGGTAGATCTTGTTTCCTCGACACTTCTTAAGTTATTGCTGTCTTTATACTTTGCTCTTTAATTCATTTATGGAAACATAATGGATAATGGACTATTAAGTGCACAGGCATATTTATTTTATCTGATTCTTGTCTGTATTTACAGAATACACATCTTAGTTTTTATAACACAGATCTGCATATATTACAGTTTGTATGATTTCTCCTTGTTGGTGACTTGATTCAGTTTCCCCCAGCTGGCAATTTGTTAAGGATTAAAATTAAAAAAAAAAGTTTGAGCTGTCTTTGAAGTAGATTTGCACAAGCCTTAATGGCTGAGAGGATTTCTAGAGGGAGGAAACAGCCTAGACTTGGCCTACAAAGTCTTATATATGCAGGAAAGCATGAGAAAGTATTGAAAAAAAAAGAGAAAATATTTCTAATTTAGTGGATTGTGTGTTGGGGATGTGGTGATAGGTGAATCTAGGGAGGTAAGCTGTAGTGTTTCACAAATTTCAGCACATATTGGAATCACTTGAAATTGAAAATAATTTAAAAATATATATGGCTGGTTCTCACTCATGATATATTGACTTAATTGGTATGGATATGGTGTGGTTTGCATATAGAGTGTCCCCTGAAAGACCCCAGAAGTGTGTTTGGATACAGTAGGATAAAATCATGTTTTGTTGGGAGATGGGGCCTGACTGGAAGGGGGGAAGATGTTTAGATCTTGAACTGGAGGATTGTGTAACTTGTTGAGATTGGAGGTTGCCCTTGGCTGAGCTTCCAGTTGTGTGTTGTTGACTAGGGGCCCAGGAAGTGAGTAGAGGCACCCACCCTTTGTAGGGGGGCCCAATGGGCACTTTGAGCTACATAAATGAGAGAAGAAACATTATTACAGCTTCTTCAGGGGAATGTGCCAGTCCTGACTGCCTCTGAAGACATGCACCTGCTCCTTCACTTGGCTCCTGTCTTGCTTGGTTTCTTCAGCCGCTCTCCCGCCTTTGCCGTGTGCCTTCACCTTTGCTGGCTGCCTCGTGACTGCCTGTGCGAGACCTTCTGAAACTGCGAGCTGAAGTAAATCTTTCCTCCCTTAAATTGTGTTTGTTGGGTATTTTGTCACAGCAGCTAATAAGTATGTAAAGCCAAGTATTTGAGGGAATTGGTAATTGTAAAAGCTTCATATATTTAAATGTGTAGATGAAGTTGTGAACCTCAGAGCCAGTTTATGAAGTACCTTAAACATTATGCCAAGGCATTTAGATTTTATGACATCAAAGAACCACTAAAAGATTTTAGCCAGCAAATGTATGAAATAGGCATCATTGTGATTGCTTTGGAAAAATGGATTGGAGAGGCTGAGATTGGAGGCAGTGAAACCAGTAAAGAGTCCTTGAATATAAAAATGACTGGATGAAGTGGAGTGTCAGTAGGAGGTGGAAAGAGGTAGCTGGATCCCTGAAATATTGAAGAGACGGATTTAGTAAAACTTGTGATGGGTCAGAGTAATGTGGAGGGGAGAAGCAGGAGAAGCTGAGGTTAGATTGGCAGGGAAGGTAGAAGGTGATAATTTGAGAGTATGGTTTCCTTTTTTTTTTTTATTTTTTTCTTAAATTAAGGATCATCCTACCAGTCGTGCTGGATCCTGTGGATAATGTAGCAGTTAGGTAATGTATCAGTTCTTTGCTAAGCATTTAACTTTCAGTGATAAACTGCTTGTAGTTTGTTTTCTCCTTAGGCAGTGGTGATCTGTTCTTCCTCATCAGTTTGATTGGATATTATTTCTCTGTTGCTCACCTATTTTGTGTATTTCATTTGCATGGCAGATCTCTGATCCTGTATTTCATGGATGTTCTCTTTGCATTTGTAATCCACATGGATAAGTCCAGGTGGATAAGTAATGACCACTGCCTCAGCAGCATCTAAAGACCTCAGTTCCTTTTCATTTAAAAAGGAGAGAGAGTTGAGGAAATAGATTTCACCACTCACTTATATAATCAAATTGAAAATTTATGTCAAATTTACCTAGAAACTCTTGGGGAAATGTAACAGAAAGTGTAATAAAGCAATCTGCAGGCCTTTGAAAAAGAAATCTCTGTAATAAAAGTGCACAGGCCTATAATGCCAATGTTCTTACACTGAGATTGAGGCAGGAGGATCACAAGTTTGAGTTCAGACTGGCAATGTAGAAGCTCACTGTGACCCTGTCTCAAAAAAAAAAAAAAAAACCAAAACAAACAAACAAGCAAAAAATGAGATGGAGATGTCGCTTAGTGCAAAGGCTCTGGTTCAACTCCCAGTACTAAATATATATATATATATATATATATATATATATATATATATATATATATATATATATATATTTATATATATATATTTACACAGCAGACACATCCTGTGTGGAGGCAGTTACTTATCATTATCTTGCCTGTAGGCTTTTGGCTTTGTGAAAAGATGGCCAATAATCTTTTCTGTAAAATACATTCCTGTTCTTAGAGTTTAGGCTGTTACTTATTCCAAAAAAATTATTTCTATCTTATCTGGGCATTGTATAATCTTATATTATTTATTGTGAATATTTTGGACATATATTTGGATGAAAACCCTTTTGTCCCCATATAGTACTTGATAATGTGAGATAAAGAGAATCTTCCCTTTTTTGGTGTGTTGCTTGAGATTGAACCTGGGTACTTTGCATTGAGCTACATTCCTTTATTTTGAGACACGTCTTTCCAATTTTCCCAAGCTGGGCTCAAACTTGTGCCTCTGCCTCAGCCTTCTAGATTATGGAATTATGGGGGCATGTACCA
This sequence comes from Ctenodactylus gundi, assembly GCA_004027205.1. Classification (NCBI taxonomy): domain Eukaryota; kingdom Metazoa; phylum Chordata; class Mammalia; order Rodentia; family Ctenodactylidae; genus Ctenodactylus; species Ctenodactylus gundi. Next base: position 23,577 of record PVKB01000235.1, read on the forward strand.
CCTTGCTGAGAATGGGCATGTATGTGTGTGTGTACATATATGTATGTATGTATATGTAGGTATATATATATATATATATATATATATATATGTGTGTGTGTGTGTGTGTGTGTGTGTGTGTATAGTGTGATGATTTACATTTCTGTGGCTCTTCCCTTGCATGCATTGCCTTCAGCCTTCTATGTGACATTTTGGTGTGTATCCATGAATGGGATATATGATTATAAAGACATAAATTTTTGGTAATGAGATTCAGTATAGATTTTTTGAGGTGAAAGAGTACATTTTGAAGCCCAAAACCACAGTGGTAAATTTGAATTCATTTGATGTTAAGAAAAAAGGAGTAGAGATAAATTATCAAAACACAATCTGACAAAAAAAAAAAACCCTCACAAGTGGAAAAATAGCAAGGCCTAACAATGAATATTTGCAGTGAAATAATATTGCTCACCTACCTTTCAAAGAAAGAATTATGAAATGGATGAGACAGATACAAGCTATAACACATGTATTTCCCTATCACTGGCATGTTTTGTTGGTAACATATTTTTCTTTATTTTTAAAGAATAGATTTTTGTTATTGTTGTTTTTTAAATTACATTTTTTTTGGAAGAGAAGAACAGAGGGCACCAGAATACATACCACATTGGTGCTGGGTTGGTTATAAATGCATATTTAGAAGCAAATGACTATGATAAGCTACCATCTAGGAAACCACTTTATTTAAATGAAGTAATTTCCCTCCTGCTACCTTTACAGGGAATGGACAAATGAGTTGTGCATGATGGAGAGAGAGAAGCATATATTTTTGTTTTTTACTGTCATTTTGCAAGAATGGGTTCATTATGGAGAGGGATGCCAGTGGCTATCCAGACGCTTAACTGGCAGGTGTAGTTGACTAATGGAGCCATCTTCCTGTTGGCTGACATCTCATTTTAGATATTGTTTGTAAATAAAAAATGACTGTAATCTAAATAGTGGTGGAAACTTTAAAGGTGTCAGATATACTAGGAAAGTTTCACCTGAGGTGACTGGTTGTGTAGCAGGGCCGTATTTAGTGCAACTTCTCTACATATTTGTATGTGTTGAAAGTTAATAATACTTTTTTAAAAAACAGGTTTTAAGTGAAATCCTGGAAACAAGACCACAGTTTGGATGTTATGAATGTTGTAAATACAGAGGGCTGTTGAAGTATCTGCACAAATTAATCAGCTAAACTTTTAGTGGAGCAACATATAAATAGCTTAAAGTGTAAACTGTCCTCATACTAAGAAAAAAAGCTGAACAAACTAAAAATCAATTACTCTTCTTAGTTTTATTGGAGAAGTAATGTCACTGAGTTAACCAGTGCCCTGAGAAATAGAGTGAGAGGGAAAAATCTAGAATTACAGTGTATTGGGAATGAAGCTTTCCTCCCCCCACCCTATTTTCCCCCCAGTACTAGTAGAGTGATTAAAATGTCATTCGTGATCACTGGAGGCTTTGTGTGCCCTAGCAGAGATAGTTACATTCTAGGGGCTCTATCCTAGGGGAGTCTCTATACTTCCATGAATTTTACTTCCAGGAGCCCCACTAGAGTCTCATAGAAAAAAATACCCCTTTGTTCTCACAGTGGGAGAGGAAACTATCCATTTTGGAACAAGTATACCCAGAGATTTCTCTTCTTAACAAAAGAAACTATTTTACCAAAGCCTGACAGGCTTGAGTTCTCTCTGAGCCTAACTCATCTGAGGGATAGGAAATACTCAATTCCAGCTTCCTCTGCCTTCCCATCTTGCCTGAGAGACAAAAACAAAGCAGATATCCTTTGGTGAAGGTTGCATTTCAGAGGAAGAGGCTTACTAAAAGACTGAGACCTAAAGATGATTTTAGACTTTAAAGATGACTCCCCCTGCTCTCACACCTGCCATCATCAGTTTGCTGGCTAGTCGCAGGAAGTGCAGTATGGCAGATAAAAATAAGGGTGGTAGAGGAGATTTTAGCTTCTAACACCTATAGCAAACATTAAATATATCCTCCTAGCCAGATAAACACAAAGCTTCCCACTAAAAGCCCTATTTACCTCAATTTCTTTCATATAATACATCGGGTTCTGTTTTTTATGGAAAATCAAAGCATACTAAAATATAAAGTAAGAGTCTAAAGAGAAAGAGCAAACATCAAACCTGGACTTAGGTATAGTAGAGGTTTTTTTAAAGGTCAGACCAGGAATTTAAAATGCTGGGATTAATATGCTAAAGGCAACTTGCCTAACATATGAACAATGAACAAAAGGGAAAGGGAAACTAATGGCAGAAATGGGTAAATGAAGAGCGTGCATGCCAGCAGAAGTAGGTACTACAGAAAGAAGAATGGAGACTCCAGAAAGAATCATAAGCAGATATTGAACACTGACTGGTAGGTGTGCTAATCAGTCATGTTTTCTAAAATTGCAATATTCTGGAAGGCTGAGTTAGGAGGATCACAAGTTTGAACCCAGCCTGGGGCAACTTTTCTCAAACAAAATAAAATAAAATAAAATAAAACTTAAAAAAGGGCTAGGGATGTGGATCAATGTGAAAGCCTTGGGTTTAGTTCCCAATAACACAGAAAACACCTTTAAAAAAAAAAACAAGAATGGAAAACAACACTCCCCTCCAACAAAATAGTGTAATAAAAATAAATCCCATGGGCTTATCAGTAGATTGTACATAGCCAAGAAATGAATCAGGAAGCTTGAAGATATGGTAATAGAAACTTTCCAATTTGAAATACAAGGAGAAAAGACAATGAAAAAGCTGAAAGAGAATATTCAAGAGGTAGACGATGATTATAAAAGGTACAGCGTACATGTGTTATCAGAGTATTACAAGGAGAAGAAAAAGAGAAAAGGGCAGAGAAAAAATTACTTGAAGTAATATTGATTGAGAATTCTCCAAAGCTAATGAGGGAGGTATCTCAGAAAGAAATATAGGCAATTGCCAAAAATACATTTGCTTAGATATTCTCATACTAAGAAAACTCAAACTCAGTGAAAACAAAATCTTAAGGAAGCAGAAGAAAGCTACAACTTACCTGTATTGGCTCTAGGATAATAATTACATCGCATTTCTCTTCAGAATCCATGTAAGTAAGTAAAGAACAAAACCACCAACCCACAGTTCTGTTTCTAGGAAATTATCTTCCAAAAGTTAAACAATGAAAACCTCACAAAAATGGAGGAAATTTATCACCAATAATAATCACTTTGCCTGTCAAGAAGTAATAAAAATATGATGAAAGCTATAGATATCTTTTCCTTAGCTTTAGAGATAAAAATGTACTTTATCATCTCTTAAGAAAGTATCATCATGCTGGTTCTGGCATAATTTTGAGACTCATTCAGAGTTTCAATGTAGATCTATTAAAAGCTCCTTGAAAGCCAGAAAATGTCATAGCTTTGCAAACTAAAAATGCTAAGTCCTATGAAGCATCAACAGGTTTTATTTTTTAAGAAGGTAAATATTGATTACTGTTGGTGCGGTGCCAAGTCCCAATTCTCTTGGGACTCCACAGAGTTTGCATCTCCACAGGCTTGAATAGTAAGTCACAGGAGATGGGAGGCAAGTTGGGCAAATTGCAGAAGGGCAAAGAAAGATGATGGGAGGGTAAAGCTTCTGCTAGTCAGAAAGGGGACCTGGAAATTTGGAATGCCCGTGTGTTGCACTCTTTAGTGGTTTTATAGTGTAGCTGGGTAAAAGTCTGTCTTATGCTAAGCAGCTTGGTTGCTAAGACTGCTTGCTAAGTTCTTCACCATTAAGTTGCTGCTGAAGCCCACCATTAAGTACTTCTGCCTTAAAGATCTTTCACTCTGTGGTCTTTGAACTACTTGATGCTTGCCCACTAAGTAGTTCTAGGGAGTGGTCAGCTACAGTCTATTACTAGTTCTAGCCACTGCCTCTTCTATAATGCTGCTTTCCAGCAGATTCTCCATTTTTGGGTGACCCTATGTCCCTAACTGCCTATAACCACACTGTCTTCTCTCACATTACTGTAACCCAAACAAACAAAAACAACTTTGGAATCTCCACACCCTATTCATTCATTCAAGAAGAGCTCTTTGAGATCAAACATGAGAAATCTACTCTAGATTATCTTGGACCTTGACTGACCCATATTCTGCTAGGACCTTATATAGCTGCTCATCACTTGCCCCTGCCCCTTTGATTTTTTAAAATTCTGTTGATTTTTTTCCCATTTACTTTAAAATTCTTTCTTCTTTTTTCCTGTATTTTCTTTTTTGTTTTTTTTCCTTTTACCATTTTTTATTTTCAGTTCTTAATTCTTTGCTTTTATTTATCTAGCTTTTTAAATTTCAATTTATTTTTTCTCTTTTTATTTTTTATACTTTTATTTAATTTTGGATCTGTGTAAAACAAAAATAAAGATAAGTCTTTGTTAAAAGAACTTCTGTTTGGGAATAAAGAATTCTAATCTAGGATGCACATGCTTTGTTCAGAGTAGCTGCTGATAGTTCCCCAAAGCCAAAAAGTTTCAGGTTTTTATTAGGATAGAGATATCTATGTAAGTTATTCTGAACAGAAGTTCATTGGCATTTTATTGTCTGCAGGAACTGGCAAAGTTGCCATTATTGTGTCTTAGTTAACTTTTTTGTTGCTGGGATACAATACCCAACATTCACAATTTAAGAGAGGAAGAGTGTGTTTTGGCTTACGGGTTCAGAAGATTTCAGTCCCTTCATGGTCGGCTGCCAATGGTGGAATGGTGTTGTGGAGGCCCAGCAGGGTAGAAGTTGTTCATAACAAGGTGAGACGGGAAGCCTATAGAGCAAGGAAGGGTGAGCTAGTATGTATCCTTCCAGATTAAGCCCCAGTGATCTGTGCTGACTAGGCCCTTCTTCTTAATAATACATAAAATCAATGGATTAACCCCTACGAGTGAATCACCTCCCAAACATTCTGCTTTGGGGGATCTTCCAGATCTAAACCATAATACTGTGTAAAGCTAGTTTTAAGGTACTTGTTGGCAGTTATGTAGAATTTCTAGATATAAAAGTAACCTGCAAGATATCATAGACTGTGTTGCTGGATTGCCTTTTTGAGTTAGTTCCTGGAGCAGGTGTCCTTGACTTATTTCACATATTTCCCCATTGTCCCTTTACTCAGTTTGAGTAGAGTGAATTTTGAGTTTTCACATTAGTATACTTAGCATGTCAGCCGTAGCATGGCTCAGAACTGCCTACTTGGGAGGAGATCCATATGGACAATTACTAGCCTTTTGAGACCATTGGTTAGGGCAGACCCTTTGAGGTGTGCTAGGCCCATCACATCCTGACTATGAGTGTGGTATGTATGTAGGTCCTTAATAGTCAGCAGAGTTCCTCCAGCCTCCAGATACCATTCCTAAGATCTAGATCATGGAGGTCTTGAGTCAACATTGTGAGACTATTTAAGGTGATTGAGACTTTGGAACATCACGGACTACACTAATGGAGTAGAAATGTTTGGTTATCTACCATGGCTGCCTGAGATAGAAAGATGCTTAAGATATCTTCTACCAGACAATCCCACTGTCAGGACTGCCATCAGAAACATATTTGTAAAAAAAAAATAATAAAAAGTGCATTCCTAAAGAACTAAAGCTGGAGACCTGGCTTTTGAATGCTGATCTGAACATTGGAGTTGCAGACTTTACCTCTGGCAAACAAGCAAGGTACTTTGTGTGACCTTTCCTCTCAAGGTGCCCTGAATTCATATGGCCAAACATTTGATGTCCTGTGATGAATAAAGGGAGTTCAGTAGTCCTTCTGCACCATGGTCATTGGTTTTCTGCTTCTTGTTGGAGAAGTCTTCTGGGAGCTGTGGGAATAGATGCTGAGTGAAATATACAGTTCCTTTATATCCTTAGAGTGTGTAATTCCTGATCCTCAACCTCAGTGACAGGTACTTTAGAAGAAATCCTGCAGGACCCATGGACAACGTGTCCCTGTAAGGCCTTATATCAGGCTCCTCTCTGATGAGTGTATCCCAGCTCCTGCCAGTCTGAGTTCATTCAGTGAATGGGCTTTGACAGGGACCAAATTCAGGACTCATTGGTGGGCTAGGAGGAAAATGAATCAGTGGCCAGGTCTCTATTACCAGGTTGAAAGACACCTCTGCTGGAAGGCCGTGCCATCACAAGTAAGCTTTTGCCTTCAGGTGACTCCACCACCTCCTATAGTCGTTTTTTATTTGTGAGATGGAAACTGCTGGGATCTCTGCCTGCCCTAACTAAGAGTTTTGCCAAGCCCACCTCACTTTGTTTTCTAATACAGGAAATCAGTGTATTGGTGAGGACCAGGAGTTTAGGCAGAAGGTCAACAGAAAAAATGAAGTTCTTTTTAATTCCCTACCTTGCCTGGAGACGACCTTCCTCCCTCAGCAAAGCCCCCTACCACTGTAGACTTGTGTGGTGTCTCTTTCTACCCACAGGACCAGCAGCAGTGATAGATCCTCAGTGAGAACCAGCTGTCTTCACGATGTATCCTCCAAAACTTCCTTCATGCTGGGCAGTTCTAATTTCCCTGAAGGAATTTGCTAGAAGATGTGACCTAGCTGTGTCTTCTGGTAATAGCCAGGGCTATTGGGAAGTTCCTAATCTTCATCTGCATATACTTGTTTCAGGCTAGCTGGGTAAGATCTGTCATGTAGCTCCATAGTGGAGCCATCCAGATTTCCATGTTTGATGATGGGCCTTCAAGGCAAGGATAAATGTCAGGAGGTCAAGCCATATTCCCTGTACTTCACATGGCATAAAATGTTCCTCAGCTTGTGGAGCTAAAGCACATGATATAAAATATCAACTAGATCCTGAACTCATACAGCTACAACTGGTCTTTTGCATGTTTCTGTGTGTTTATGGTGTGCCTAGCTCAGAAGATCTTGTTCAGTGGAAGATGGAGGTATGCACAATGCCCCAGTGTTCTCTCCATGGATTCATATGACAAGGCCATGTGGCTTCTTCATCACATTCAGAAGTTTCGTGGCTAAAACAGCTTCTGGACAACAGCGGGTATCACTGCCACGGGCTGGCTGAGATTTAAGGAGAGAGATCACAGGTCTTCATAGCAGACAGGCTCCTCCATCCTTACCTGGGGGAAACTTCAGAGACTGAGCACTTGTTCCTGGGCTCTTTCCCCTCTCCTGTGTTTGTGATAAGAATTAGTGCTATAGAAGTAAACACACATACAAATTCTAATTGGCAAACCGCTGTAGTTTATTTTCTGAGTTGTTTGTTTGTTTGAGAGAGGGACTCACTCTGTAGGCCAGGCTGATCCTCAACTAACTATGTAGCCCAGGCTGACCTTGGACTCATGGCAGTCTTCTTTCCTAAGCTTCCTGAGTGCTGGGATTACAGGCAGGAGCCACCATGCCTGGTTTGTAGGGTGGTTGGGAAATGAACTTAGAACTTTGTGTTTGCTAGGCAAGTGCTTTAACCCCTTTGCCATTCTTCCAGCCCCACTCTATTGCTCCCTCCCACGCAAGATACATAATGTTTAGATTGAACTTGAGTACTTTGTGCACATATGTAAAGTGTCAAAATTACAATACCTACCCCCAACCAACTGCCACCATTACCCCCATTTGATTCCTTCCTTCCTTCCTTTCTCTTTCTTTCTTTTCTTCCTTTCTTTTCATTTTACATATCATCTTCCTTTCTCGTTACCACCCTCTTACTCCCCTTCTCCCTTTCCTTCTCTGCAAAGTTCATCTTGTTTCCTTCCGTGTCTCTTACATTTATTATGCCTTGGTTATCTCATATTAGAGAAACCGTTTAATATTTAACTTTCTGGGTCTGATTTATTTCACTGAGCGTAACGTTTTCAAGGTGCATTCATTTTTCTAAATATAACTTAAATGTTTCATTCTTGATGGCAACATCTTTACCCAGTTATCTGTACTTGGGCATATTGACTTCTTCCAAGATACAGCTTTTTATCAATTGTGCTACTATACAAAAGATGTTTAGGTTATCATTACTTCAATCAGATTTTTTAGGCTAGACTTGTATCAAAGACTGAATAAAAGACCAAATTGTTACATTAATTGAACTAAGTCTATATTGGAAAAATATATCACAAATAAAGCAGTAGATATAAAGGCATACTTAGTTATTTCAGGGTTTTTAAAGAGTTTTTTTTCCCAAAGAGAAATAGGAAGAAATGAGTAAGATCATTATTACAAATGTACTTACAGAGCATGAAATTGACATGTTAAATTTAAAAGTCACAGGTTGAAAGAATAGCTAAGTTCTTAGCCAATGGACTTAGGTTATGTGATCTTTTATCCTTTCCATTCAATGACAGCTTCAGGGAAATGATCCCAAGAATCACTTATTTAGCAACTTTGTTTTTAGAGCTTAATAATATCCTAAATCAAAACCACTGCCTTCTGCCATACCACCCCAGCTAAATATCTATCCACATCATACACATCAATAAAGTTTCATAGATTAAGATTTTATGCCCATTCCCCATCCTGAATATAATTATTATATTTTGCAAACTAATATAATAAAAGTAATAATTATGGGGGACATTTCACAGATTTTATGAGGAAGCTGATACTGTTTTAGTGGATACCAATCAAATGATTGTTACACTTTGTCTTTAGATGCTTTCTTTACTCCATGTTCTTTGGTGCTGCTTGTCTCTTTGTCTCTCTCAAAGATTCCTGTAGGGGTTTTTTATTTTTTATTTTGCAGTGCTGGGCTACTGGTTGCAAATTTCTTTAGGGATTCTTCGTCATGAAAAGTATTTACTTGCCCTTCAAATTTCAGGAATAATTTTGCTGTGTACAACGACCTCGGTTGGCACTTGCTGTCACTTATAGTTGCAAAGATTTTACTCCAGGCTCTCTTGGCCTTTAAAGTTGGCATTGAGAAATCTTCAGTAATTTGAATGTATTTGCATATAGAATAATGTCTGTTTTTCTTTTGCTGCTTTTAATATTCTCTATATCGTATTTCTGAGGTTTTGATTATTATATGCTGTGGTGAGTCTCATTGCTGGTTGAGGTTATGGTGTTCTATAAGCTACTTGTACCTGAAAATTACTTTCTTTTCCTAGATTTGGGAAATTTTTTAACATGATTTCATTGAATGAATTCTTTGACTCCACCTTTGGTGCTATCTTCTGCTCTTTCTTCCCACACTCATTAATCTGAGATTGATTCATTTTGAATCTTGCATCATCTGTTGTGTCCAGCTACTTTGTTCCTTTCTAAATTTGGAGTTGTGCCTAATTATAGCAATTTTTTTCCTCAGCCTTGTCTTTCAGGTCTGAAATTCTGTCCTCAAAATGTTCAAGTTGACTTCTCTTGTTTTCAAATGTATATTTCATATCCTGAATTTCAGGTAGATTTCTTTTAAGAATTTTCATGTATCTATATCAAAATGTTCCTTCATCTTTAGCATTTCCTTATTTACTTCAGCCAACTTTTTATTTGTGGTGTCGATATGCTCAGTAAGCTTTGTATTGGTTAGGGCCACCATTTGGTTAGTAAGTTCCTTTCTGTGTCTGCTGACCATTACTTGTAGTTTTTTGAGATTAGTTTTTTTGAACTGGCTTTTCAACTTATTTATTTGCTTTTTGACATCCTTCTGTAGGAATTGTACTGTTTGAGGGCCTGTGACATTAGTTTCAGGGGTGTTAGGCATTTCTATGTGTGTTCTACTCCTTTGGGTTCTTCTGAAGTTTCTATTGTTGACGGACTTTAATGGCCTAGCCAAAAGGTTTCTTTGAATAGGTATGAGCATGTGTTAGGAGGAGCCAAAGACTTTCTTTAACATTCCAGTTTACAAAGTTTAGCCACAAGTGTCCATTTAAGAGATTGAGAAACAGACACTAGAAGAGGCTAACCAGTTAGTTGACAGTCACAGAGCTGATAAATTGCAGAGGTAATCTTGTGTGATATTGTATTTCACTCCCAGTAATATCATTCTCCCTTGGCTTGTGCATATGTGCTTTCAAAGTATCAATTTTAGCATTCTTTGAAGTTGATTGTACAGTGATCCTCTTTATATGTGCCTTCTGGATCTGTGGATTCAACTAACATATGTCAAAAAATATTTGAAGAAAGAATTTTGTCTGAATCGGAAATGTATAAACTTTAATTCTTTGTCATTATTCTCTAAACAATATAGCTATTGGCATAGCATTTACATTATATTATGTATTATAAGGTATTTTTAGTTAATCCTGGAAGGGTGAGGTAGGAGGATCTTTAATTTGAGCTCAGCTTAGGCAATTTAGTGCAATCCTTCTCAATAAAAATTAAAAATGAGATGGGGATGTAGTTCAATGCAAAAGCTCTGAGTTCAGTCCCAGCTACCGGAAAAAAAAAAAAAAAAAAAAACAGAGAGAGAAAGATGGAAAGGTACCATCACATGTTGCTTAATGATAGGTATTTATTCTGAAAAATGCTCTCTTAGGTGATTTGTCACTGTACGAATAGCATAAACAAACTAAGATGACAATCATGTCCCTAGGTGATAAAATTTTATGTGCCTTCTATCATGTATTTGGTTCATTGTGACTAAAACATTATGTAGCTCTGCCACATATGGAAGGATGCCGTAGATTATTAAAAATACTGTATGGTTTTATATCAAGTTGTGAAAGTTCTGTGATTTTGGCATTCTCAGTTATTCCCATGGATAACAAGAGGTAAGTGTACTGCTTGTTTAGTGGCTAATGCAAAGCAGGAAAGATAAAATAACTCACCAGTTTTTGTATCAGTTTTTTGTGCTGTTTATAAATTTGTTTTCCTTTAGTTTCTCTAAACCATTTTCTGCTTGAATAATACAGAGTTCTCAGGTAAAAATACTACCATAGGAATATGAAAAAATGAAACTGTTGGGAAACATTAAGGATATATGGAATACTATACTAACTGAAGGATGCTGTCCTTCAGTTCTTTGGTGGACAGATTGGCTCCTTGGTATTACAACTTAAGAAGAACCTGATCTGGAAGGTGGTATTTGGCAAAATAGCTTCCCAGTTATCCTTGGTCCCTACATCTGAGCTTCATAGCAATTGTGGAATGATTCCTTTAGATGAAAAATGCTTTGTATATTTAAAATGCACTTAACTTGGGCACAGTGGCCAAATCCTATAATTCTAGCTCTCTGAGAGACTGAGACAGGACGACAAGATTGAAGCTAGCCTGAGCACCTTAGTGATTTGTTGAGACCCTTTCTAAAAATCAAAAATAAATACAGAGCCTGGGGATGTAGCTCAGTGGGAAGGCCCAGGGATTGGAACACATGCAATAAATAAATGAAATGTAAAATAAAATTTACTTACTATGTTTGAATAACATCTTTATTCCAGTGCTTTATTGCATTTTTATTTATATTTTTGAGACTGGATCTCATTCTGTTCATTAGGCTGGTCTTGAACTCACTATGTAGCCAATACAGGACTAGAATTCACAGAGGTTCTCCTGTGTCAGCCTTCTGAGTGCTGGGATTACAGGTATTCCAAAGCTTTTTTATGAATGTAAAAGTCAATTTATCTGAGCAGTTAGTTTTTTGATTTTTAAGAAAGTATTATGAGCTAGATGTATCTATAATACTGGGTTGTTCGGAAAGCCATAGCACATTTTTGGAAGTGTTAGAGTCATTTGTATCTATGTTATTGCTATGTCATTTGACAACTGACAGTTCTAGCTTCATTCTCGAAAAGAAAAAGTGATTTGGTTGAGTTTTTGAAATTTTACAAGTTGAAGATGGCAAAACAAACTGCATTTCCAGCATATGTTATTGCTTTACTTTTGTAAAGAAAAAATTCCTGTCAAGTCTGGGACACAGTGACAGTGCTCTAGAAGAACGTTAGTGTTAATGATGATTCACGAAATTCCATGGTAGTCATTTTGATCTCAGTGATGCACCTCAGTGAGCAAGCCTCACCTAGGTTGATAATGACAAAATAAAGGCATTGATGAACTCCAGCCTATCCTGTATAATGTGAGAGATTGCAGAACCATTGAACATCCATCATTCAAGCATTCATGACCACCTGAAGAAACTGGGTTACATAAGTATGCTCGATATTTGGGTTCTTTATGAACTCACATTCATTTGATGATGTATGTAAACATTTGTGATATGCTCATTAAATGTGAGGGAAATGATCACTCTTTGAAGCAACTAATAACTGGTAACTGGTAATAACTGGTGAAGTGGATTGTTTATAACAATGTGGTGTGCACATTGTTTTGGTCCCAAAGTGATTTGCCCTAAACTTCATTGAAAGAAGACATTCATCCAAGGAAGGTCATGCTTTCTGTGTGGTGGGATTGTAAAGATGTGTTTTTTTTTTCTTTTAATTTTTGAGCTCCTTACAAGGATCCAGACAAATCAATTTGTATGTAGTTAGTTGGCAGTTGGGTAATTTGGACGAATCTGTCATCCAGAAATGTCCAGAACTCATTAATTTTCAAGGATTTGTGTTCCATCCTCACAGTTCCAAGTTCACACACAAGTTTGATCACCACCATTTGGCTGGATAGGATGTTGTCTTAGTTTCTTCCTCATTGCTAGGACAGAATACCTGACATCCATAACAAAAGGGAGAAAAATTTATTTTACCTCACAGTTTTAGAAAGTCTCAGTTTATTTATGTGCAGCTGGCAATGGTGGAAGCATATCATAGGGACATAGGTGAAGGAAAGCTATTCATGGTGTGACAGACAGGAAGCCATGTGGGAGTGGAGCGATGGAGCTAGTATCTGCCTTTCCAGGTCCTGTCCCAGTAACCTGCTCCTCTGGTTCAAGATTGAGTGTTCTGCTCCTTCCAACTAGGCCCCACCTCTTAACAGCACCTATTTCCATAGGTACTCAACATCCAGTACCTGAGGCTTTTAGGGAACATCTGAGATCCAAAGTATAACAGACGTGTTGCTATATCCCATGTACTTGCCTGACGTTGTGCTGTCATACCTCCACTTGTTTCATTCTCTTCAAAGCTGCTTGTGTGGTATAATGTTCAATTCAGTAGAGGCTATAAATCTGCACCTTGGTCAGTTTTTCACCAATAAAGTTGGGTTCTTCTGTGAATGAGGGGTTATGAAACACACTGAAAGATGACAAAAGGTGATGAGCAATATATTATTGGTTAATCTTTTTTCTTTAAATAAATGGCCTTTGAAAAATAGGCAAAATATGTCATGACTTTTTTGACAACCAAATATGCAAGAAGAATTTATGAAAGAAATGTGTTTATTTGGAAGCTATTATACATACCACTTAGTGCCAGAATTAGAAGGACTGAATAAAGTATCCTACTTGTCTTTGAGAACCAAGCATACTATTTAGAGATTCACTTGAAGTATTCATTATGTTTATGTTCCTAGCACCAGACAAATAAATGAACTCTTTACTTTGGTTAGTTGAGTAGTGAAGATAAGTATTCAGGTATTCAATATTCATTATTAATCTGTCTTATTGGTGAAGGAAGCATCTAGTTCCTTGGAGATACTGTAATAAAAATAACAAATTGGGTGGATTATAAACTAAAGAAATTACTTTCTCATAATCTTTGAGGATGAGATGCCTAAGATAAAGGTGATAGTAGATTTGGTGTGTTTTGAAGTCCCATTTCTCACTGATGGCACTTTCAAGCTGTACCTACATGTGGTAAAAAGGATCAATTAGGTCTTTAAGTCCCCTTATAAGTGCATTCATTCCATTAACCTTCCAGAAGGCCTACTTTCTATGCTATCACTTTGGGCGTTTCCAACATACAACTTTTGGAGGAACACAAACTTTCAGACTGCAATAGAAAATAAGTAGCCACAGTTTATTTGTTCATCTTGTACTGGGTATGGAACCTAAGACCTTGCCTGTTAGCTTCAACCCCAGCTATTTTAGACAGGATCTGTCTATGTTACTAACTTGCCCATGCTGAACTTGAATTTGAGATATTCCTTCCTCAGCCTTTTAAAGGTCTGGATTACAGGTCTGTGCCACCAGGCCCAGCTAGCCAGTTTTTTAAAAGCAAAATCTACTTCAGAGTCATCTGTCACCTATATTGGAAATATAAGAGTTACCACTGAGAGCTAGTCTTTTGAATATCAAAGAAAGATAAACAGTGATTTCTTCTGATTCCTCTTTTCTTTGGGCCCCTGTGCCAGGTGACAGTTCTTGTCGTGTCTCCACTGTTACCATTATGCATCTCCCAATTATTATTTTAAGTCTAGTAAGCTAACTGATCTGTAATTTTCTTGGTGCTCTGAGCTTTTTAAATTCCTGTGTGTATAAATGTCTTTATGGTTTATGCGAGACAGTACATTGGATTTCATGTGTTTATGCACTATTTGTACATGAAATGTCTCGGTCGGGAGGGAATAGGACAGGAAGCAGTGTGAGCACAGAGATGGGAGTTGGAATATGGGTTATGTTGAGGAGAGGTAATTTCTGTGTCTCCTTTTTATAGTCATTTGTTATGGGCTCTTCTTATATGAGAGAAAGTTAGGTTGTGCAGGAGTTAATAGGTAAGCTCATTCAAATAATGAAATTTATACATACAGAGATTTTGTTGTGCTTTTTGGTATCTCCTTCATCCCCAAATTTATGTCTTTTCTGTTTAGCTTATCCTCCAGTTCGCTAGAACCATTTTTTTAATACTCATGTAGAAATTTATTAGTGAGGCCCAGTGGCACAGGCCTATGATCCCATCACTCTAGGAGGTTGATGGAGGAGTATTTCTTTTCTTTTCTTTTCTTTTCTTTTCTTTTCTTTTCTTTTCTTTTCTTTCTTTTTTTTTTTTTTTGAGCCCAGCCTGGGCAACTTTGCAACTTAGCGAAACCATGGCTTGAAAAAGAAAAATGGTTGGAGGATGTCTTAGTTACTTTCTTGTTGCTGGTAAAAAATTTCTGACATCTGCAACTAAAGGAAAAATTTATTTTAGCTTGCAGTTTTAGCAAAGTTGCTCAGATGGACTCAAAAAAACAAAACAAAAAAACAAAACTCCTGCATCAACTTCCTAGATAAGCTAGCCCTATAAAAAGATACTTATTTGCTTATAAAAATACCATGATTTATACTCCTTAATGAGAAATTTCAGTGATCGCTTCAGTATCATACAAAAAATAAAACACAATCAATATTTAACAGAATTTGCAATGCATATGATGGCTAAGTTAGGAAGAAAATATTCAGCACCCTAGTAGTAAAATGTAAAGAAGAGGTAGTAAGAAGTACATATCAGAGTTTAATAAAAATATGAAAAGATTTTAAACCTTACCAATATTGTGAATGAATCTGGAAGAATATATTTTTAAGCATAAAACTGGCAGAGACAGATTAAAGCTCAGTAGAGGACTGGGAAAAGTGCCTTCTTATATATTATTCTTGGGAGCATTCAAAGGGACAATATTTATATAAGGCTGTTGGGTAATATATGATGGCAACTTAAAATATGTATATGTATTTTCCAGTCTAACAATTTTCTTTCTACCTCTTCCAAACATAACTGGCCCATGTAGTTAAGGCAGCTTTTATTTTTCCTGGTTGGGAGCATCCACTCTTCATTTTTCTGAAACAAATCATTTCTGTCTTGCCATGGCCACTGTGGCAGCTCTACAGATGAAACCTTGCCCAGATGCCTGCTGTGTGATACACATGTAGTCCTTTTCTAGAGAGGTGGCATCTCTCTCACCCTGCCTGGCACTAGCAGGCATTGAGATTGGATAGGCCCAGGACTTCTTCTTTCCCTCCTCAGACATCATTGTGGAGAGCCTTGTTCCTCTCCACTTTTTCAAACTTTGACAGTGGAGCTATGAAGAGTCTGCACGGAACAGCAGGATTGGCTCCATCATGACTGGTGTTGCCTATTCATACATGTATCACCACGTGATCATGTGAACAGCACAAGGTACTTGTGTGCTTGTTTTTACCAGAGGCAAAATTTAAAATTAGAAACATCTTTATATAAAGTTGACATTATTTTACATATCATCCTGTGATAACTTACTTTAGATAATCCAAGAATTTAAATAAATAATGCAACTAAGCACTGTTGTAGTCCAGTCTGGCATTAAGGCACTACACCTGTTATTTACTAAACAGATTTTTAAAAACTTGACAAGGGTAAAGCAGCTTTAGCTGCTTACAAATGTAGTCAGCACTACCTGCACCTGAAGTGATCTTTCAGTTAGCAAATTTTCGGAAAAACATGCCTTTATAACTTTTGGCTAAATTAATCCCCATTCCCCTCCCCCCCAAGTAAGGAAAAGCAAATAGCGGTAATTTAATATCTTTCATTTTATGGTGACTGTGTCATGCTGGCACAGTTATTATTTCATATTTGTTCCATTATTTAATAAGAAGTCTTCATTGCCTGTCAGTTTATTTCATGAAGAGGTGAAACAGAAAACCTGACTTTTTGAACTTTGTAGATTATGTGAAGATTTCCCTCAGGGCTTGGAGTGTATTTCACCTGTGTAGCTGTGTGCTAATCTTTTAGTTTGCCATTTTCCTCCTTGTCTTCTTTCTTAGCCCCTTATTCTAGAGTGATATACTGTATTAACTTGCATCACTTGAGAGTACAAATCCTGGTGTCTGGGACATAGATTAGTGGTTAAAGTGCTTGCTTAGCTTGTGCAAGGTCCTCAGTCTGTTTTCTAGTACCACATAAAGTTTAGCTGGATGCCTGCCTATAGTGCTAACCCTTGGGAGGCTGAGGCAGGAGGAGTGCTGTAAGTTCGAGGCCAGCCTTGACTATTTAGTGAGCTCAGGACCAGCCTGGATTGCAAAGGATGACCCTGTCTGAGAGAAAGAGAAAGAGAACAAACTTTGGGAGATTAGGAGCTAAGTCTGCACTGCCATTCTCCTTGTGTTGATTCATAGTGTACACATTTCACTGGGCATTGATGCTGACAGGGGCTTTGTTGAAATGACATGCTGATACAGCTGATTTTTAGTGGCCTTTGGGGAAATTTTATTTCCCTCAGAGATTAGGCCAGGGATACGATAGCAAGATCTGTTTTAAATAGAAAAGTGCTAGAAAGTCCTAGTCGTTTTCTTGCAGTCTTCTTAAAATACTGACTTTAATAACTTAAGGAAGCACTTTACTATTTCTGGTTTATTATTAAGGAAACAACTCAAACAGCCTAATGGATGTAATGTATATTGCGAAGTATGGATATGGGGGGTTGAGGCCTCCCAGCCTTTTCTGCCACATTCTCTCCCTCCACCTTAATGCCTTAATCAAGTGGGAAGCTTTCCCAACCACATGGTCTAGGGATTTTATCAAGGCCTATATACATAGATGCTATTGATTAAATCGTTGGCTCTGGCAATTTCCTTCAACTCTTGCCCCATCCTCTTTGTAGAAGTTAGGGGGTGAGGCTGAAAGTTCTAGCCTTCACATCTTGCCCTGAACTTTGTTGGACCTGGACATGTCTAACAGTACATCAAGAGTGACCTTATTAGAATAAAATACTCCTATTCCCTTTATATTCCAAGAGATTCAGGAGCTTTTTGTTAGGAACATGAAAAAACCAAACATTAGAACAAAAGGTGTCATAACACTCCTAAAGGTTTTTAGGAGCAATTTGTTAGGAGCTTAGAACAGTCACACACACACATGCGCATACACATAGACAGCCTGTTACCCTCATTCTCCTGTACATGGACCCCCGGAACAGCCCAGGAGGGGTAGGACGACAGAGTATCACACTCTGGGAGTCCTTTAAATGAAAGCCATATCATTATATTTAGGAAGCACAGGGGCTTAAATAGACTGAGGAAGCTATCTTGGGCCAATCAGCAAGGCCTGGTGGGGGGTGGGGGGAGGGGGGAGTCGGCCAGGGGGAGGAAATGAGTAAGAAAGGAGGATGGACTACTCCAGTTGTTTTTTTGCCCTCTTAATTATCCAAACCTGCAGTTCCTTGTTTAAGCAAAACAACACCTGGCTTAAATTACAGTTAGTAACATTTCTTCCTGGGAAGGAATTCGGCCAAGGTCAGCGACGCTGAGGCTCTCATGCCCCGAAGACCCCAGCATAAGCCTTATATCCTCTAGTCTTATAATAAAATTTTTCTCCGTCCTCACTTTTCTAGTTTTATAATTTCCCCTTGTCAACACTTCTGGGATCCCTGTGAGTAGAAACTGCCTCAGCTGTGTAGGCTTTTGTTTGTCTAGTTTTGTGTCTTGTAGGGTTTACTTCCCATGAGAAGTATCTCCGGCTGTTTCTGTACTCATAGCATTTAGCTTAGTGTTATGTATCCACATAGGAAGCCCTCTTTTTATGCTGGGTCACAGATACCCCAAAGAATTTGGGGTCTTATGTGGGGTGTGATCTTCCTTACAGAATAGTACAGTTTATGAAGGTAATAGTTGTTTTAATTTTTACTCAAAACTTTGGAGGTAATTTTTTATATTAAAACAAGTATGGGAATATTATAGTGTTAAATAATTCGTAAGTAGATAACATGAGTGATACTTGCTCATTTAATGTTTTGTTCACTTAAAGGATGCTTTTTGGTTAGGTGTGGTGGTGCACACCTATAATCCCAGCTTTTGCAAGGCTGTGGTAGGAAGATTGCCATGAGTTCAAGGCTAGCCTGGGCTACAAAGTGATTGCAGGATGAACCTGGACTACAGAGATAAGACCCATTTCCAAAAGAAAAAAAGAAAAAAAAAAACCAGAAACAAAAAATGCTTTTGGATTATGTCCCTGGGTTACTCAGAGGTGTATTCATTTATACTACTGTGATGGGGCAAATTTGAGTACTCAAGATATGTATGTGTTTGAGTCTAGTTCATCAACTCTGAAGGACTAATTTATTGTGGAATTCAGTCAATAGTTATTGATTTATAAGAGTACAAAAATAAGTGTAAGAAGATTATTTTGTGGAGTCTGATATTTTCAAGTTCTTTCTTAGGTGAGCTTTAAAGACTTTCTATTTTGCTTGGTTCTGTTAGTTACGTTTTTCTTCATTTTATGGTTCTTTGAAAATGTTTTTACCCAATTAATTATTGTTTTAAAGTATTGTATGTTTATTTACTCATAATGAGAGGTTAATCAGAGCCAGGGCTCACATCTCCAGGAGAATTCATAAGTCTCTGCATCACCTATAAGCCCAGAAAGTTACACCTCTTAAGATTCCTTGGCCACTGTGAAGGGTTCCTCAGGTTTCTGGGACTTTTACTTACTTGACCATGTAAGTTGTCTTACCTGATAATCTTTTTTATATTCACCTCTATATTCCTTTGTAACATTAAGGCTAATAGTTTAATAGTGACTGTTAGCGACTAGCACAGTCAGAGTTAGAGAGAACTGGAATTAGGTGGCTTGAAACTCACCTCATCTGAGGTTGGTACTGGATTACTTAAGGTTAAGTTTGAAAGACAGATCAAAATCAGATAATGGTTAAGGTGTGACAAGGATTCTAGAATGGTCAAGGCAAGTTTCAGAGGGTGCCTGTTGCTTCTTGGGGCGTGGCGTGGGGCACCACTCTGTAGTACTTGATTTTAATGGAAGCACTATTTTGAGCCCATTGCCCGGTATTCCTGGGATCACTTATGATTTCCATGATAATTTGAGTGAGGATATGTGCATGATTAGTGAATATCAGCTCAGATTTACTATTTGTTGTAAATAGTTTTCATTGAAATTCTTTAAAGTAGATATTCTTTTCTCTCTTTATTATTGTTATTTTTTTATTTTTTGAGGTGGGGTCTTGCTCTTTAGTCCAGAGTGGTCCTGAACTCCCCGTGGATCCCACGTTGACCTCAAATCTGTGGCAAACCTCCTGCTTCATCCTCCCAAGTGCTGAAATTACAGATGTGTGCCACCATGCCCAATTTATGTGGTGCTGGGGAATTGAGCCCAAGGCCTTGAGCTAATGTTTTAACTGCTGAGCTCTTCCTCCAGCCCCATTAGTTTTATAATTTTGGTTTATTTATTTTTAAAGATAGGATTTCACTATGTTGTCCAGTTAGACATCAAACTCTGATACTGATATTCTTGAACTCTACTTGCAGACAAGAAGCTACAGCCTTGAGAGGTAACATGAATTGCTCAGACGTCAGGATGCGTTTAGGAAGGACCAGAACCTGAGATTCAAACCAAAGACCGCGTGTCTTAGTTACTTTTTCGTTGCTGTGACTCAGTACCCGACACCCACAAACTTAGGAAAGGAAAGGTTTATTTTAGCTCACAGTCTCGAAGGTCACAGTCCATTCAGGGGTGGCTGGCAACAATCGAAGTACATGGCAGAGAGACAGGTGGAGGCAGCTTTCCCGGACAAGAGGAAGACAAGCGGAGGCTGGTTGAGACTAGTCCCAGTCCTCCAGGAAGGCAGGTGCAGCTTATGTAACCTTTCAGGTCTCCGCCCAGTAACCAGTCCCTCCTGCATCCAGGTGTGGCCACTACACACCGTTAATTCCAACGTAACTGCAATCCACCCCTCCAGACCAGACCCCAATCCACCAACATCACATGGTTCCATTAAAATACATGAGACTTTTGGGTGACACTCCAAATCCTAACCACAACACCACGTGACTTTGGAGGCATATTCTTTGGAGTCTCACTCTTTGGAGCTGTATTCTCATGTTGCTTCAGCGACAGACGTTGAGTGCCTAGCATTCAGCGAGCCCTGGGTAGGGTGCAGAAAATACAAAGAAGACTTACACCACCCACGCTCCAGGCAGATCATATGTCCTCTTCATCAGAATGCTAAGGAGATTCCAGAGTGACTTCACTGAAAGTGCTGCATAAATGCATGATTTTATATTAGGTTGGCAATGGTTTTCTGCCAATATATGAAGTGCTGAGAATCAATAGGAAGAAGTATACGGTTATAAAAAAGAAATGAGCAGAGCCATAGAAAGGCTAATTGAAAGCATAGAATGTTAAGGAACTAGCAGATTTATTTATGTGCCATTTGGAAGATGCTACTCTAGCAGTTTTTGGCTGATTTTAATGATTCATGATATACCTAAAGTAGCTGAGTTATTCAGTCTAACATTAGTTGCTTTATTTAAAACTATGCTCACTCAGAGAACCTCATATTGTAATGTACGTTCAGGCATATACCTGTGTTACAACATGTTATAGATTGGGATAGGAGACAAATAAAGGACGTTATGTGGTTTCAGTCTTGTCAGTAGGTTGCACATGATGCTGCTGGTGAGATATTAGTGATAATGTGTGAATGCAAGTGGGGCAACCTCTTGTCTGGAAGGATAATTAGAATCCAGGCAAGAGAGGGTCTGTATTAAAGACATAGAAGATCACAGTGAAAGAATAGAGAAGTACAAATATTAGAACTTACTTATTTTCTTACATAATCTTTTGAATTTATTCCAATTTTTTTTTACTGATAGATGGCCTCTATGTGTACCATTCTGCTTTCTGAATTTTTTAAAATCACAAAATGCTATTAGCAGTTTTAACAAAATTTTATTAAAAAATTTATAGGGAAAATTAAAAAGGTTAAAAATAAAGTGATGCTAAACTGTTTTGGTTTTACTTGAATTATGCAGGACACGAGAAAGAGATAGTATGTAGAACTGTGCCATCGTGTCCCAGTCATGCTTCCAAATGCTTATTTGTATTGATCTCATTTTGTCTGCACAACATTTATTTCCTTTTGCAGATGAGGAAATTGTGGGTTCAACTAAGTCTAAATGACTTTCTATTTAAGATGAAGCAAGTTTTGAAAAAATAAAATCCTTAGGAGTAAACCTCACCAAAGAGGTGAAAGACCTGTGCAAAGAAAACTACAACACCTTAAAGAAGAGATTGAAGAGGACTTTAGAAAATGGGAAAGACATTCAGTGTTCTTTGTTAGGAAGGACTAATATTGTCAGAGTGGCCATACTCTTAAAGCTACTTTACAGATTCAGTGCAATACCAACCAAAATAACAACTATATTCCTCTGGAAAAAACTTGCAGAACTAGAAAAAACAACCTTAAAATTTATGTGTAACCAGAAAAGACCCACAGTCTCTAAAGCATTTCTGAGTAACTAGGGCAAAGCTGGAGGAATCACCATTCTAGACCTCAAAAAATGCTACAAAGCAACAATAATTAAATCTACGTGGTACTGGTATAAGAACAGACAAGAGGATCAGTGGAACAGAATTGAGGATACTGAAACAAACCAATCACCCTTAGTTAACTGATCTTTGACAAAGGAGCCAAAACAGTCCACTGGAGAAAAGACAGCATTTTCAACAAATGATGCTGGGAAAACTGGGCCTCCACATGTGGAAGAATGAAACCAGACTCGTACCTGTCTCCGCACACTAAAATCAGATCAAAATATATCAAAGAACTGGACATTAAAACAGAAAAAACTGAATTTACTTGAAGACAAAATACGTGAAATCCTAAAAGACATAGCGACAGGAAAAGATTTTTTGAACAGATCACTAAGTGCACAAGAAATCTCAGCAAGAATCAACAAATGAGACCACATTAAATTTAAAAGCTTTTGCATAGCAAAAGAAACAATCAGCAAGGTGAAGAGACAACCTACAGAGTTGGGAAAGATATTCACCAGTAACACTTCCGACAATGGATTAATATCTACAATGTACAAGGAACTGAAAACATAAAACACCCTAAAATAAATGATCCCATCAAGAAGTGCACAGCTTTAACGAAAAGAAACTTGTCAGAAGAAGTACAGATGGCCACGAAGCACATGTAAAAGTGCTCTTCCTCACTGGCCATCAGAGAAATGCAAATGAAAAACAACATTGAGGTTTCATCTCACCCCAGTGAAAATGACCTACATCAAGAACTCAAAAAACAACAGTTGTTGGCAAGGATACAAAAAAAAAAAAAAAAAAAAGGAACTCTACTCCATTCATTGCTGGTGGGAATGAAAGCTGTTACAATCACTATGGAAAGCAGTCTGGAAGTTTCTTAGAAAGCTGAAAATGGAAATTCCATTTGATCCAGCTACTGCTCTACTGGGCACATTCCCAAAAGAAATAAAGCCATACCCAAAAGACACATGCATATCCATGTTTGTAGCAATGCAATTCATTATACCCAAGTCCTGGAAGCAACCTACCTAACCATCCATACAGGAATCATTAAAGAAGATGTACCTGTACACAGTGAAATACTGTGCAGTCATAAAGAAAGAAAGATTTGAAGCATTTGAACAAAATGGGGCCATCGTAGTCAATCATGTTCAGTGAAATGGGCCAAGCATAAAAGACTGACTATAGATGGGTGTCCCTCTTATGAATTGCACAAAAATTATAATATAAAAAGACCCAAACATGAATGGCAGGGTATAAAGGGAGGCAAAAGTCAGATAGGAAAGAACGCTCCTGAAAAGGGTGGACACAGATGCTCACTAATTCCCCAAGTCCCATTTTTCTAATGTGTTACAGAATGTGGAATTAATGAATTTTAAAAAAATAAAATTTTATGTTATGTGAACTTTTTATACCAAAATAAAAAAATAAGGAAAAAAAGATGTAAGTTTTGAACTTAGAAATTTTAATTTCAAAACGCTTGTACTTTCTGGTTTGTTTTTCTGTCTTTGTTTTGAAGTGTTTGAACTACATTTATCAAGAATATAAGCTATGAAGTAGGAAAAGTATAGTTTTTTATTTTACTTATTTTGAACAGAATAATCTTTTAAAGTAGATATTTTTGAGTCTAGAATATGTCTGAGGAAGAT
Organism: Ctenodactylus gundi; assembly: GCA_004027205.1. Taxonomy (NCBI): domain Eukaryota; kingdom Metazoa; phylum Chordata; class Mammalia; order Rodentia; family Ctenodactylidae; genus Ctenodactylus; species Ctenodactylus gundi. Next base: position 47,256 of record PVKB01000235.1, read on the forward strand.
CTTGCCTCAGTAGAGAACAACACTTTTATTGGGGATGTATTCATGTAGAGATGTTTTTCAAAATTGCCTGTCTGTGAATATAATTCACTTTTTAGGTGTTCTTTTTTTGTGAATTATTACTTGTGAGACTGCTCTTTGGCCCTTGCCGAGGTTTTCTTGAATGACTGGTCTGTTGGTATTTTGAGCTGTCTAGTGCCTACCAGGTGTTAGACCAGGAGCTAACCTGTAATTATCTGTGCTGACTTTGAACTCTGTGTTTGCTCACCCTGGCTATACAGCATCTCCTGTGTCTCTCTCGTCATTTCATTTCTCCGGATATGGCTCGTCACTGAGTACCTGCTGAATCCGCTAGTCTCATGCCGTCTTAGCCATGCTGTCTCTCTGCTGCTCCTGGTCCTGTGTCTCTAAGGGACTCGATGGTTGTGCTCTCGTCAGTTCCACGCTCTTTTAGAAATGGATTGATACCTTTCCTGAGGAATACTGTGGCCTTCCAACCTCATATATTTTTAGCTGTTTGAGGTCAGAGATGGTAAATTGAACAATAATTTTTTTACACAAAGTGACACTTTCGTCTTGATACTTCTCATATGCCATTTACTGTAAAAACACTTTGATAAAGCCAGCTAATAGTATAGGTGTAAAATAGGTTGATATGTGTTGTTTTACAAAGGCTGTCATGAATGTTGTGCTTGTATGTTGTTGATGATAGTCCTAACTGATGCTCCCTCTCTTCGTTAATTCATTTGACTTTGCTAAAATTAAGACAAATAAACCATTTGACTAACAATTCTTTTAGGAAGTTATTGTAACAGTGCCTTCATATCTGTCAGTGTCAATGATAAGTGTACAAGTGTAGTGTTATAGTTGTTAATTTAATTGAATTTTATAGTTAAAGAAATGTCAGCAATTATATTCTTTAATAGGGAAATGAAAAAATAAATGAGCTTTCATGTGATGGGATACTTTGGACAATTAAAATATATGATAGAACACATATATTAATATTTTATTATATATGTTATATATTTGTATATATGTTACTATATATATATATTTATTTATATATATATATATATATATATATATATATATTCTGTGCTACCAGGGACCATTGCGCTAATGTAAATTCGTAGAAGAATAGTTGCAGAGGAGTGTGCAGGCATCTGCTTAAAATTAAGTCTGGGGAAATGGGGATGTATACATACCTGAGTGTCCACTTGTGCTCACTTGTATCCTCTGGAAACATGACTGTGAAGAGGTAAAGGGAGCAGCGTAAGTTTACAGGTCTCTGTAAGTACATAAGTAAATTCCCACACAATGAAACAGAGGAGATAATAGGTGTAAACAGTCTAGTATAATCTGAGATACCTAATGCATATTTGGTAAATAGTGTTAGGTGTGATCATGGTGGAACAGTGATTGTAGTGTTAAAATTTGATCCTGAGGAGCCCCTAGTGGGAGAGGAGAATGACTGTTCTGTCCTGCATCCTACCGTAACAACCCAGGGATCTTAATAATCTTGAAGATGATGGACTACAGGAGGAATCCCTCGACCCCCAGGCCTCACATCAGTACAGGTCCGTGACCTTGGAGGGACCAGGCTGCTAGGACAGATGAGCAGTGATCAGCAAGCGAATCTCTGCTTGCTCCTTTTAGGTTCTAATACCACTGCTGGTTTGTCAGAAGATAGAGCTCCACCCCCTACTTCCCTCTGATGGTGCTCCCAATTTCAAAGCTGTCCTTGTCATTGGGGGAATGGTCTTCAACTAAACAGTTTCTTGGTGTCAAAAAGTTTGGAGACCTCTGGTGTAGAGACTGTGAAATATTTAATAGCTGTGGTGCTTCAGTTTAATATTTCTAATAATTTTTTGTTTTCCTGTGTTGAATTTCCCCATTTTTAACATAAAGTATTCGCAAATCAATTAATATTAAAGAAAGATTAAATATTATGCACATGCCTATAATCTTAGCACTGTAGAAGGCTGAGGCAGGAAGATAGTAGTTTAAGTCCATCCTGGGCAATTTAGCAAGATTCATTCCCCCAAAACAAAAAAGCAAAATAGCAAAACCAAAACCCCAAAACAATACAGGAGATGTATGAGAGCACTTGGCTCAAACTCCAGTACAATAAAATAAATGAACAAACAAATAAGAAACATATCCAGGCTGGAGGAATGGCTCAGTGGTTACAGTGTTTGCCTAGCAAGCACTAAATCAAGTACTAAATACCTGAGTTTGTTTCCCCAGCACCACATAAGCTGGGCATGGTGGTGCTTATCTGTAATCCTAGCACCTGAGAGGCTGAGGCAGGAGAATTGCTTTGAGTGGAAGGCCAGCCTGGGCTCCATCCTGAGTTCAGGACCAACCTGGCTACAGAGCGAGACCCTGTCTCAAAACAAAACAAAAACCATATCCACCCAAAATTGGTAAACTGGGTTGATGAACCACGTTTATCTTGTAATGTGGTACTATCTGTCCACTACCTCCTAGTTGTAGATATATGGAAGTTGTACTTTGGAAAACCGGGGATTTTCATATGAAAAATAAGGTTAAGGATCTGATAATGGCTTTTGATGAGTTTTTCTTCCTTCCTTCCTTCCTTCCTTCCTTCCTTCCTCCCTTCCTCCCTCCCTCCCTCCCTCCCTCCCTTCCTCCCTTCCTCCCTTCTTTCCTCCCTTCCTCCCTTCCTCCCTCCCCCTCTCTTTTCTTTCTTTCTCTCTTTCTCTCTTCTCTTCTCTTCTCTTCTTCTCTTCTTTCTCTTCTTTTCTTTCTCTTCTCAGCAAGGTCTCTTTGTAGTCCAGGCTGCTCCAGAGCTGTCTGTTGCCCAGGCTACCCTTGAACTCTCAGCAGTCCTTCTGCCCCAGCCTCCTGAGTGCTGGGATTACAGGAGAGCACCACCACATGCAGTTTATGTCATGCTGGGGAGCTGAACTCAGGGCCTAGCACTTTTTGGGCAAGTGCTGTAACTTTTGCGCTGTTCCTCCAACCTCCTTTTGATGATTTCTATGGTGATTTGGTGACCTCTGTGAAGCTGATGAAACTGAATTTGTCTTATCAGTCATGTTCCTGTCTGTTGACATTTGGCCTAGGTGTGAATCGCATTCTAATATGGTAAAGGTGTCCTGAATCTCAACTTCCAGTTCAGTGTCCTCACTTCAGGGATTTTCATTGCTCTCACGACCAGTGTTATTTGTGGAGTTCTTGTCCATTTCAGTTTTACCCACCTGTGATCCTTGCGATTTGTTAGGTAGCCTTGTCTTTCAGAGACACGGACACTTTCCAGGAGAAGTGGTAGGTGGGGAAAACGGGAAGAAGAAATGAGTGATGAGGAAAAGCCCACAGGTAGCAATGCAGGTGCTGTAAGTTGATTTTTCTTCAGAAGCTTTCTGGGTGGGTAGACCGTATCCATGAAGGTACTGATAGATGTGTACTTATTCTGTTTTACATTTATGTTTTGATGCTATGTTCTGATCATTATTAAAATCTAGAATTGATTTAATTAAGTGTGCAGTTGTCATTTAGGTAGAAACTTTCAGATTCTGGTTCTTCTGAACTGATACTCTCAGTTAATTTTTCACTAATTATAATGAGCAACTAGAACTTGTTTCTGATGTAGCCCATTTTTCCATAATGTGTCACTACTATTTGCAGAAATCAAGCTACATTGGGTGGTTTAGTTTGTAGAGAGGTCGTTCGGACAGTGAACCCATATTTGTTGCTCCCCATTTGAAAAGCCCAGTGACTTGAGAACAAGTTGTGGGAGGAAAAAGACTGCTTAACAAGCACAAGGCTGTGGGTTCAATTCCCTAGCACCACATAAGCTGGTAGTGTGGTGCATGCCCGTGATCCTAGCACTTGGGAGGCAGAGGCAGGAGAATTGCCCTGAGTCAAGGCCAGCCTCAGGACCAACTTGAGCTACACAATGAGACTCTGTCTCAAAAAACTGTACATAGTTAGCAAAACAAAAAACTGTTAACATTTGCTCTGCAAACATCTAATTTTAAGGTGTCATGTGTTGAATAGTAGTGATAGTACTTACTTGAACAATTGATGTGGCAGGTAGTGTTTGCTCTTTTTTCTCATTATTTTTCTTTTTCTTTTAGTGGTAATGGGAATCAAGCCCGGGTTTTCACACTGAGCTACATCCCCACCCCATTTTAGTTTTTGTTTCAGAGAGGGTCTCTCTGTGTTGCCAAGTGCCACAAGCTGGCTTCTAATTTGCCATCCTTCTGCCTCATCCTTCCAGAGTGCTGGAGTTAGAGGCTTGTTTCCCCAGACCTGGCTTCACTGTCTGTATTCTTCATATTATACTTCTTGGGTATTTTACTTTTTATAGGTGAGAGAGAGGATCAGGAGTGAATTTTATTTTTGAGGTGTGCGGACCTCAGATGTGTTGCCCTCACTTGTTTTATGTCTTTCTAATGCAGAGAAGCACTCAGAGAAGCACTTACAGAATTTCATGTAAAAATTAGAGAGGGACACATATAGTTGAGTCATTGATATTCAGCTTTTTTCTGTTGCATCTTATTTTTATTTATCAGATACTATCTTCTCTGGGTTTAAAACAAACCAAAATGGGGGCTGGAGGCTTAGCTCCTTGATCAAAACAAGTCCCTGGGTTTCATTCCCCAGCACCACAGAAGCAGGATGTGGTGGTGCAGGCCTATAATTCCCAGCACTCTGGAAGCTGAGGCAGGAGGATGGCCCTGAGTTCAAGGCCAGCCAGGGCTGGCAGTGAGTTCAGGAGGAGCCTAGACTACAGAGGGAGATCCTGTCTCAAAACAGAAACCAAACCGAAAAGTGCCATTGTTTTTTGGTAGTAACACTCTGAGAGGAGACAACAATCCTAGTTCTAAATATATCAGTTCAGAGGTTAGCATAAGACAGGCCTTTCTTTGCAAGAACAAAGTTGTAGCAGTCCAGTTGTTTTAAAAGTGTCAGGCCCTTTTCATGCTTAGGTAACTAGAAGCTCTGAGTCTTTTTCAAAGTGTTTTAAAAACCAAACACATTTTTTCACATGTATGAGATCTCATAAGTCTATGGGCAAATAAAAATATTTTTAAAAGCCCAGGTTTGTTTTTGAAATAAAGTCTGGATCTGTATTGAAAATGAGACAGTGAACTGCTTATATGCCGTAAGATGTTCATGAGGCCTTCAGCATTTCAGAGCTGGTTTGTTCCAGAGCTTAGAAAACAGTGGCTGGTTCTTTATCAATTCCTTTTTGTATTCTTCCTATTTTTCGACATTTATGAATAGCAGGAGTTTTAAATTTTTTATGTGTCAAATTTAGGGATCTTTTTTTTCATTTACTTTTTAAAGATTCTTTTGTGGAATAGTAATTCTTAATCCAAAATTACTTAAAGAATTGCATATATAATGTATATATACAAATATGTTTAAATTTAAATTTAGAATTCTGTGAAGTTTATTTTAACACATGGCATTGAGTAAAGATCATTCTTCACCAAAGCATTCAAAGCATTTAATCAGTTTCTCAATGGTATTTCTTATCCAAATTCTTTATTTTATAAGCCTATAAATGTGTGTGTGTGTATATATGTGTGTGTGTGTGTGTGTGTGTGTGTGTGTGTGTGTGTGTATGTGTATTTTCAATGTATCTGATTCTTTTTACTATGTTAGTTCATGTGTCAGTTTTCATTATTAGTTTAATTTTGTTTTAAATTTGTATCTCCTGTTGTTTAATTCTTCAAATGAACTTGGGGATTATATTTACAGAGCTTTTCTTTATAGTTTCCTTTTCCATCTGTAGATAAACTCTGAATTATGTAAAGTTAATTTAGGTAGTGCTGACATTTTATACTAATCAATTTTCTCATGCAAGGTATATCTTTTTGTATTTACTCAGATATTATTTCATGATTTTCATAAAGTTTTGTGATTTGCTCCATACCAGCCTCTTTATATACACTATTATAAAAGATGTTTTAAAGTATATATTTATTTTCTGCAAGTTATCAATGGGATTATATTTATCTAATATATATTAGTTGAAAATTTATCTCTTTTACCAAGCAATTGCTTGTTCTAATAATTTGTCATTGAATTCATTTAAGTTTTCTAGGTACACAGTTGTGTAGTGACTCATATCAATATTTCAGTTTCTTCCTGCCAGTAGATACATTCTTTTGCTTTCATTGTATGGTTTGGTTGAAGTAATATAATCTTAAGAAAGAAATGATTGATTGTGGTGTCTGCTTCTGTAGGAATGATAGTGTAGTTTACATGGAGAATACAGGTTGCTGTGACCAAAGACTTCTGGGAAGTTATCACATAATTTGGCAAGTGGTCAAGAGTAGCTTCTGATATTTTTGGCTGAACATTTAGAATTTTAGAGAAAACCTGATAAGACAGTAGCCTTGAAACCAAAGTATATCTTAAAGTAATTATTTTACATTTCTATCTTTTTTGTATTTTTATGTAGGAACTTGGATGAGACTGAAAAAAATGAAGTTCAAAAATAATTCAGTTTTTGCAAAGTAAATTCTAAGCTTTATGGATAATTACTTTAATAAACCATTTATTATGTAGAATAAAATAGCTTGGATTTTCTCATTGGGTTTTAGTTCCTTTTCTTTTTAAAATCATATTTGTAACTTTCCTGCTAATTCACTTTTTCTGGTGGTATGCCATTCTTTCCTCTTTTTTCCCCAGTATTTATTAGTCTGTCTATCAATCTATCTATCTATCCTGTCTGTCTGTCTAGGTGATATACAATGGTTATACTGAGCTTGAGTATTTTGTGCACATATATATCGTGACAACCTTACATTCCCTACTCCTCCCCTTAATAGCCCTCCTGCTCCTTCTTTCACCCTCTTCCTCCACTTATTATCACAGCCTCTTCAACATCTTATGGTGTATAATCAGGTGACCTTTCTCATATTAGAGAAATTATGCAGCATTTTATTATCCAAGTTTGACTCATTTCACCAAGCCCAGTGGTCTCAAGTTGTGTCCATTTATCTACAGATGCCTCAAATTTATCTGTCTGTATAGAAGAGTAGTACTCCTTTGTGTACATATACCACAATTTTTGTATCTATTGGTCAGTTGGTGGGTATTTCAACCTCCTTCATAGTTTAGTTATTGTTAGTTGTGCTGTTATAAGCATGGGTATACACATATCGCTATTATACATTGCTTTTAAATGTTTTGGAGAGATACCTGAAGTAGTTTCAAATGAAATATTTATTTTCAGGCCTTTGAGGAATCTGCATGTTGCTTTCCATTAATGGTTTAGTAGCTTTTTTTTTTTCCACTTGTAACCAGAAGTCGAAGCATCCAGCAGAGACCCCTCTGTGAGATCAGCCTACCTTTCTTTCCGTTTACTTGGATGCGGATAGACATGCCTTTTTCTTTTACCTCTACGGGGCTTTTGCATAGCCTTTGTTGTGTCCTCCATTCCTGAGCAGATTCCCTGCAGAACTAGAGCTTTGCCCATGAAGGCTCATGTAGCAGTAACCTTTCGTATTCTGCTGTCAGCTCCAAAATGTTCCCCTTCTTCCTGTTCACCCATCCTGTATGCTCAGGTCACTTCTTTGGTGATTATCTCAGGCTACCAATGTTTGAGGTATTCCTTTATGATATTTGGCACTCTGTAGCTCGCCTTCCCTATATTTCAGATGCAGTATTGTCAGACACCATGTTCTCATGATTAGGTGGTTTCTGTGAATCCCTTTTGCTTGGCACCACTCTTTCTTATTTAATATGTATGTAGGGCGGTCTGGTCTTTGGTGCTCAGTGCCCTGGAAAAGGAGATTTTTTGTATGTACTTCTCAGCCTTGCTCACTTTTCTGATTATGCTGCTACTGTCAAAAGTATTATCTCAACAGTAATCATCGGCCTGAAGTTATAATACCTGCTTTTCATTTTTATTGGGCTTTGTATGTTGCTGTTGTAAAAGTAAGTTAAATTAAAATTTTGATTTTTAAGCCTATTTCATTACAAATTTTAAAATTACTCAAAAGAGTCAGAAAACAATGAAAGATGGTAAAAATGCAAAAGCCAGGACTTTGTGATCAGAAGCGCTGACTGTCTGCCTCTGTCAGGTATTTCATGAGTGCCTTGAAAATACGAATGAAAAATATTGTACACTGTCGGCATGGTGTAGATTTATTTTAGGAATCCATCACATAACTGAGAAGGCTTCATCTCTGTAACAAATCACTTAACTATACCTAGCAAATTATTACTAACCAGTTCAAAGATGCATTTAGTTCTTTCATCATAATCACTAACAGTAATGATAGGAAAGTGAAATCAAGTCAGTTTTGTAAATTTTATTGAATATATGAAAAAAGATGTGAGGTGGGAGATTCCATACTGCCACTAGGAAGAAGCTTAACCCTCCATAGTTGCAGCGCAGCTTCTGAGGTATAAATGAGGTAAATTGATGTGCTATGATTGGCCACTATAAACCTACGTTTCCTTTAGGAAGTAGGAGCTATTTAAAAAATGGCTTATTTGTTTATAGTAGATTGGTTCAAGTGTATCATAGCAACAAGGAAGAAATGCTTAGGTTTTAAGAATGGCCAGGTAAAGCATTTCAGGAAAATCAGGATAGCTTATGCTTGGGTTCCATAAATATAATGATATATCCCAACTGTGGCTTCCATTATTTTTTTGTTTGTTTGACAAAGTAACTGATAGTAGCAACAACTAGATGCTGACTGATCTCTTACTATGTGCCTTTTACATCTGCCCATCTCAATAACCCAGGGTTTTTGTGGAGTCTGTTTTGCTGTTGAATAATAAAGCCACATTTTGTGGTACGGTGTTTTATCCTGCTAGGAAGTAGTTACCTATAAGATGTCCTTTCTCATGGTTTTCCTTCTGTCACGTCCCCAAAGCTTCCGGGAAGCATGCTTGGTGTGTTAGCATGTGTTCCACGCTGATGACTGTATTTAGCCTAGAAGCACCTGCCCCATGCTAATTGATTAACAAACATCCTTTAGGTCTAGGAGAAAATTCTAAGGTCTGCTCTGGGGAAAGATTAGCTTTTCAGTGCTTTTATTCTTCAGGTCCCAGAAGTTTTTACTATTCCCCTTCTTTTCTTTAAATGTTATAATGTCACGAAAACAAACCTCTTTAGTTTGAAACAATTTTTTTTCTAAAATGCAAAGTTAAAATATCTCTCTTTGTCATTTTTAGCCTATACTTTCCAAAATGTCTAAGAGTGATAGAGAACCAGCTTTGATGTGTCCATAAAGAAAGATCGGAATGGGTTTCAGGGAAATGGCTCCACCAGGCCGCTCCTGTTCTCTCACTCAAAACTTCTGAGATAAGTTCCTGGGTATGAGGAGCTTTGCCTGAGAGCTCCCTGTTGATTGAAGTTAGGGCTAAGTCGCCGTCTGCCTCTCCTGTCTGGGTGATGCTGTGACCGTGAATTAATTGGACATTGGGGAAACAGGAGCTGTCTGCTTGGAGGCTTGAGAGGGAGCAGGGGATATAAATGGAGGGCGAAGTATTTTTATCACACTTTCATATGGGCAGGTTGCTTCCCTTTCATTTACTTGCTATGTGGCCATGGGGAGAGATTTTTGTCCTGTGAGAGAATCTGTTTTGCGCAGAGGTGTGAGAAGCTTTTTCCTGGGAGATAGTGGGTAGAATTTGGCTGTCTACTAGCCTGAAGGGACTGTGGTAGTGTCACTTTTGGTTTTCATATTTCTGTCTTGAGAATCTTCTACACTGACATCCTAAATTTTGGTGTTTTGTTTTTCACATTATGCTTCTTTCTTCATAATTGTAACCTTTATCCAGTATTGCATTTTAGGTACTCCAAAAGTTCTTTTTAACAAAGTCACAGTAATTTAAAACATTCCAGGGGTTCATCAGGAAAGTTTTCTTCCCTTATCATATCACATTTTCAGATGGGCAAAATTTTTAATGGTGATTTAATTTTTCCTTCCCTTTTTAAAATTGATAGTGTGGCATTCATAATGCAGTTGTTTAGTATCTAGAGTATAACTCTTTAGAAAGTACTGGAAGTATGGCAGAAGAGAAAAAGAAAAGAACCTCTTAACTATTTTTTTCTTTTTTTTTATTTGAGTCAGGGTCTCACTTGGTAGTCCAGGTTGGTCCTGAACTCAGGCTGGTCCTGAACTCCCTGTGTGTTCCAGGTTGTTCTTTAACTCATGGAACTCCTCCTGCCTCAGCCCCAAGTGCTGGGATCACAGGCCTGTGTTACCAGGCCCAGTTTCTGTGTCTGCTGGGGAATCTGAGGGCCTTCTGCTTGCTAGGGATGCGGTATAACCACTGAGATACTCCTGTAGCCCTTTTTTAAAAAATTTTTCTTTTGTAACTTGATTTTTCACTATCATATGCTATTTGATTGAAATGATTATGTCCCTTTTCCGCTTTTTTATTGATTTTTTAGGATACCAAGACTCATGAATTTAAGATAAAGTAACCTTATAGTTGAACACTCAGGGATTTCAGTTGTGTTTGAGAACTTTGACATTTGTATCTTTTATAATAAACCAAAGTAGGGCTGGAAGAATGGCACTGCAGTTAAAGTGCCTGCCTAGCAGGTGTAAGGCCCTGGGTTCAGTTCCCCAGCACCACATAAAGCTTGACATGGTGGCACATGCCTGTCATCCCAGCGTTTGGGAGGTGGAGGCAGGAGGATTGCTCTGAGTCCAGGACTAGCTTGGGATCCATAGTGAGTTCAGGACTAGCCTGTGCTACAGTCTCAAAAAAGAAAAAAGAAAAAAGAAAAAAGAATAGAAAAGAAAAGGAACATAATAACCAAAGCATCAAAAAGAAATGGGGAACAACTTTCTCAATATTACTTGTTGACTAAGCACCCCACTGCTGTGTAACAATACAAATTTAGCTTAACAAAACAGCCACTCATTTACTGTCTCACCATTTCTGTACGTGTTTAGCCACAGCTATAAAAGGTTTTCTTTTCAGGGTCTTAAAAGACTGAAATCAAGCTTTCATTTGGGTTGCATTGTCCTCTGGAACTCCTAACTTATATGATGGTTGGCAGAATTATTTAGAATTGTAGGATGGTGGCCTTCAGTTCTCAGAGGCATCTCATGGTTCCTTATCATAGCACATCTACCTCTTCTGTCCAGTTAGTTCATATCATGGTTTTTGGCTTTTTTTAAGGCCAGTAGGACAAATTGCTGATGGATCCAGTTCTGCAATCAGCTAACTCTGGATAATCTATCTCCCTTTTGATTTACTCATAATCAAATGATTAGAAAATCTTTATTGCATTTGCAAATCTTCAAAATCCTTTCAACTCTGCTGTGTAATGTTATATAATCATTGAAGTGATGCCCATCATATTCGTGTTTACAGGGTGGGGAATATATTGTAGAGGCATGTGGCTCATTGGAGATCCACATAAATTCTGCCACTGTAGAAAGTATTTGGGGAGGTATTTGTAGCTAAAGATATTTAATAACTTTAAAAAAAAGTCATGCTTGTAACTGTATGCAAAGTAGAATGTAGAGGAGTAAGGATTGAAACAGATCTGTTAGGAGGCAACTATAAAAATTGGGTGAGAGATGTTGATATCTTAGAGTGGTAGGGACAGAGATAAGGTAAGAGAATAGGAATCAAGTTGTGTTTTGATAAAATATGCTGAGATTTATTATGGAATTTGGATAAAGGAGGTGTCAAAAATAATTTTAAATTTGATCACTGAAAGACTGAAATAGGGAAGAGAAAGCTGGAGGGAACCGAGCAAAACCTGGAGCCTAATGTTGGGTGTGTTAGATTTCTAATGCTCATTAGATGTCTAAGTTGAGATGCTGCTCATAGTTTAAGAAAGATGAACATTTTCTGTTGAGATGACAAATGTAGAGGTTATGGTGATCTAGTGGGAGTTGTTTTTTTTGTGGTAGAAAGAAATGTATTACTGGAATGAACCTGGGAAACAATTGAGGGGAATTAGAGGCATCAGCATATACTACTTTGGAGGAAATTTGTGGTGAAAGGATACAAAGGGTGCATATTAATAGGTAGTAGATGAGGAGGTGCTGAGTCAAAAGAAGCTTGCTTTTTTAAAAAAATAGTATTGTGTGGAGTGTGTCAGTGATCAGAAGTAAGGCTTAAGTAGCTCATTTAAAAAATATACATAGTAGAGCTTGTGTCTATTTTTCTCAGACCACCAAGAGAAAGAAGAGGATGATGAAAATTTATTTTTTCACCTTCTACTTGTTATCCTTATTACGACTTTGTGATATCACTCATTTTGTTTAATAAAATCATTCCATATTAGTGTAAATCGCAGTCATTCTCTAGCTTTTGCACAGAAAATCCTGTGTGTCATTTCCTGGAGGAAAATTTCATCTTCCTCCTCATTTGTCTTCTGTTCTGCAGTTAGGAGCTTATAAATGAGTCGGCAGAGGCAATGATTATGTTTTGATTTATTTTCTTCACCACCTTATAAATTTTTGTTTATAATTCAAAACTAATTTCCTTGGGTGTACTTTAGTTATAAAGGTAATCAAAGGTGGGCCTGGTGATGCAGGTCTATAATCCCAACAATGTCAGAGGCTAAGGCAGGAGAGAGGATTGCAAGTTCATACACAGCCTGGGCAATTTAATAGTTTAGTAAGATCTATCTCAAAATAAATACAAAAAGGTAATTGAAAATAGATTGTGAGTGGCCTCCAACGACATTTTCTTATGGAGTAGGAATGGAATGGAAGAAAGTCTAACTTGTCAGGGCTTCATTTTCTTGTATCCTTAGACATTGGGAATTTTATGCTATTAACTGCGCAATTAAAAATAGCTTCTGAGTAACCAGAGAGGAGTCACAAAGCCCATGCAGCCCACTCCAAGAGGCTAGCCTTGCTGGAGAAATGTGTACAATACCTTTCCTTGAGCCCTTCTTTTCTGTTCTGTTTTCTGCCACCAAAATCTGTTCTCTGCTTTTATTTACAACACATTGTTTACGAAGATAAGAAGTTAAATATGTGGTTTATTTGTTCCTAGAAAATTAAAAAAGTGTAAAATTTCTAATTATAAATGTGTATCATGTTTAAATGTGATGGACTAGTCATATTATTAAATTAACATTAAAATAGGTTAATTAGAAATGAAGTGTAGACAATTACAATCCATATTTTTAAAATTTTAAATTTTGCTTCTGTCAGCAGTAGTAGTATCTCTAATCAGTAAAATAGATTGTTGATATTAACATAACTAAGTTATTGGTGGTGGTTTCTATAAGTGCACAGAGGTACATGCTGATGCTATTTTTTTCCAAGGCTTTAGATATCCTTATTTGGTAGCAAGGCTGCAATAAGCTATATATTCAATGAAGAGACTCTTGGGCTTCTTCGTATTTGAATTGTTAGAATGTCACTATGCTAATTTTCATTTCATATTTTAATGATCATTACTAAACATCTTTTCACATCTTCATTTCTTGGATAATCTTTAGACATTGTAGCTTTGGTGTTTGAGGTACGTTTCTCTCCTCTTTGATTTGCACACTCATCAGCTTATGTCCTGTAACTGTCCAGTTAACCATGAGCCACTGCTTTGATATCCTTAGTTATACCCACCTTTGTGTCTGTTTGTGTTGTTCCTCTCAGTGCTTGCATTTTTCTGTTTCCACTTAGTTTTACAAACTAAGGTAAATAAATTGCAACATTATTTTCATCGTTGTGAAAATAAATATTGTTTGGCAAAGCAGAATAGCTGTTTACTGTGCTTCATTGTGATGAGTACTGAGATGTTTGTTCATTAGCTGATGCTTGGAAGTTCTTTTAGGCATAAGAAGGCTGATTTGTGGATATCCTTTTTTTTTTAACTGTTTGAAAGAACTGATTGCACAAATGTCATGCTGTGAAGTCATGGACTGCCTTAAGTTCCTAGTGTTACAAACTGTAAGTTAAATCTTCTAGATTTCACTTTCCCTTTCTGCAGGATGACCAAATAGATCTTTCAACTCTTTTTTTTTTTTTTTGTCTTGTGATTCTGTTTGAGCCATTCAGAACTTTCCATTGAAAGTGAGCATTTTTGGACAAGTTTACTTTACCTTATATTTTATTTCATTATAGATTTTTAAAAAGCTAGAATTATTTTTAATTTTTTAGCCTTACTTTACCTTAAATAATTGAAGTTACTTTATAATAGGCATGAAATGAAAAGTAAGAACCATATAAAAGTACTCAAAATGTGCAATATTAGGAACTTGCTGATAAAGAATGTGGGCAGACAGTGAGTGACAGAGACTCTGAAAGGGAAATTTTGAGCCCTAGTAGGAGCTAGTATCTCAGTACCTAATATGGAGCCGCTTCTTGTGGGGTAGAGAAAGCCTTTCCACTTATGCTGTAGATCCTCATACTTTTCTGCTTAAGTCTGTAGCAACAGTTTTACCCCTTAAAATGTCCCTAAATGAGTACCCCAGTTCCTTTAAAAAACAAATTTATTAGCTTAAAGACTGAATGCATGCATTGGTGGCCCGCGTGCATATTGATGGCTAATAATAAACGTTGCTTTGTTCTGAGGTACCCTCTCTTTCTTGCTGTGAACTGTGCCCTTCTTTGCCCTCTTTTCATAGGTTACATTACTGATTTTGGGTTATAGCTTCACCCAAACTGATGCATCCATTTCAGCTGTCCAAATATGACCAGAATAACTGCATTTAATGTGTTGGGTTTAGAGCAAGCCATCTGTAGGTTCAGTTTTTGTAAGTGTCGAGTCATGATTCAAAAATGTCTCTCCTGCTGCTTCCTCTGGCAAAGTTGGTTACTGTTTTGGGTGAGAACCTCCTTCACTAGTGTCATTAGAGTAGAATTCTCATGACTGCTACTGTTGGCTTTATAAGAAGAGAGATTAGGAGACATGCATGCTCTCATGCTTTGTGCTGTCTTTTGCTACCTTTGGACTTTCCAACAAGGACACTATCACAAGATGCAGGCCTTTGAACCTCTGGATCTGTGAGCGAAATAAACTATATAAAGGTACTGAGCCTCAGCTGTTTTGTTACAGTGACACAAAATGGACTAACATAGATTCTCAGAGTATATTTAATGGTCTATCACCATATTCTCATGTAAATTTAATTAATGCAGGTATTTTGATTAAAAGGACAGATTACCTCTAGGGCTTTAAAAATTATAATTTACCCATGGCTTCTCAGACACACGTGTAAAACCAGTTCCATATGGTCTTGGTTGAGAACAGATAAGATTTTAGAGAGAAGAGTAATTTCAGCTTAGTGTTTAAATTTTATGTTTGAAAATAGTAGACAATTAAATGCTGTAAAGTGGCTCCAGAAAGAGGCTTGAACTTTAAGAATGTACCCTTTCCTTTGCTCTCTCACTTTACTCTGAAATTTTCACATTTATGTTAATTATCTGTATAGCTTGTATCAGGTTATACCATAAAAATCTAAATTTCAAATAAATGTCAAAATCAAGAAACAGGCTTATAATCTTTCATAGGCATTTGGGAAAAATATAGACTATCTTTTCATTATTTTGTCTGTAGTATGAAGCATAGGCCTTACTTTTAATATGCTTCATTACCAAAATAACTAGAAAATTTTAACAGAAAGACTGCTCATGGATGGTGGGATCAGTGGGTGTGGAACCAGTGGTGCCTTTGAGCCCAAAGCCCTGTCTGTCTTGTTCTGATTCCCAGGGTTAGCTCGCACCTGGATGTCCCCTCCCTGCTTGATCCAGCCTTCCTTTCTGTAGAGTTTAAGACAAGTTGTAGAGTTGAATGTCTTGTAGAGCTCAAGGATCTGTACTCTCCTTTCCTTTTTTTCCCCAGCTCTGTCAGTATTTGTGTAAGGCACCAGTCTGTTTATGTAAGTCAGTTATTCCCCAAAAAGCCATGCATAGTTTGTTACTCACAAGGCCCATAGTGTTCATGGGAAACAAATTCATCTTTGCCTCCAGCAGTGATGTTTCTCTAACCTAGCTCTGATTCATTCTTTCTCCATCGTTAGGTCTCATTATCTTTTTTTTTTTTTAATGAAATACCAGTTGACAAGATGTATAAAGTCGAATTGCTTTAGTTTCATCAAGGCCTCACCTTCATTCTTCCTGTCACATTTTGCCTCCAAGTCACTTCCATAAAGCTGTGGAATTTGAGATCTGTGTATATAGAATAGGAATCATACTTTAATGTGCTCTTATGTTCTTGATTTGTACTGTACCTATTTTCCCACCAGCATTTTATGATGAGAAATTTTCAGGTAGATAGTACAGAGCAAGGTGAATACATTTTATAGTAAAACTCCATAAAGTCACCACCTAAATTCTATGATTGGCATAGTGTTGTACTTGCTTTGGCACTATGCCCATGTCCATCTGTCACTTCTTCTGTCATCTGTAAATCCATCTTTTGGAGGCTGTGTAGACATTTCAGAGGAAGCTACAGACTTACCTGTAAATGTAGTTAACTAATTGGAGCTTGGTATTTGTATACAACATTTTTTTAGGTAATATTTCTATACAGTGAAATGTGCTGATATAAAGTATATCATTCCTTGCATTCTGACAAATGTGTACACCTGTGTGATTTAAAGTTGTCTTGGTTCTGAACAGTCTCATCACCTCAGAAGTCTCCTCTACCGCTTTCCCAGTTTTCACCAGTACTTGCCAGAGGATTGTATTGTTTTGTTTTTTTATTCATCAGATTACTTTTGTCTCATATTACTTTACATACGGAGAATCTTACAACGTGTATTCTTTTCTGAGTGCCTAATTGCACAGAATAACAGTAGATTTTTCTGATGGGTGACCATTGTCCGTGAACAAAGTTTGTTATGTTTGTACCTTTAATTAATGGGTACAGTCATATTTCAAGATGCTGGTATACTGTTTGTTTCCATATTTTCCTTGTCCTGTGTGTTGCCCAGAAGCTCCACTCCCCAGAGTCCCATTTACTTGATTCTGGGTGAAGATTATCTAGCAGCTTCTGGTGATACTGATGTTGATGTTACTGGTCTTGGGACCATACTTTGGGAATCACTGTTCTATAAGGAATTATTATATGTGTGTAAAATAATAAGCTTAAATTTCCTAGGGAAAAATACCTCGTGTGTAAGTTGTTCTTATATAATTTTATAATTTTTTGATTTATTTTTTCTGCTTTCATGTCTCCTTATTTGTAGCTTTATATTTTGCCTTTTATTATTTGAACCTAGAGTGCAATTTTATTTTTAAAAGATTATTAATATGTTTAATGTTGTTTTCTAAGTGCATGGATTATGAAATTGACACCTGCATGTACTAAAATTTGCACACACAGTGAAGAATTCAAAGGATACAAGATCATACAGTAAAACAAGTTTCTGTTGGGCCTGGTGATATCGGCCTCTAATCTTGGCACTCTGCTAGACTGAGTCAGGAAGATTGTAAGTTTGAGACCCACCTGGGCAATATGGAAGCTTAGAAAGACCCTTTCTCAAAAGTTAAAACTAAAAACATGTGTTGGAGATATAGCTCTTGTTGTCAGGGTACTCTGTTGGATCCTTGGTACCGCACACACAGAGGAAAAGATAAAGAAAGAACATGTATTTCTGCCCTCTCTCTTTCTCTAACCCACATATATCTCCTTTTTCCTTTCTTAGAATCATCTGCTATTACAGTTTCTTCTTTTTCTTCTTCTTCTTCTTCTTCTTCCTTTTTTTTTTTTTTTTTTTTTTGAGACAGGGTCTTGCCCTTTGGCCCAGGCTGGTCCTGAACTCACTATGGAGGCTAGGAGGCTAGACTGGCCTTGGGCCCACAGTAATCCTTCTGTCTCAGCCTCCCCAGTGCTGGTATTACAGGAATGTGCCACCATGCCCGGCTTATGTGGGGGCTGAAGAATTGAACTTTGGTACCTGGTGCTTGACTTTGTGCTTGCTAGGCAAGCACTTTTAACTGCTGAGCCATTCCTCCAGCCCCTATTACAGTTTCTTGATACATACTCAATCCTCATTTTTCACAGATTCTGTATTTGTAATTTGCTACTCACTAAAAATTTTTTTTGTAATTAAAATGAGTGCATGAGCTTTGGGACATGTGTATGAGACAGAGAAGATATGCCCAACTTTTCCCCTTTTCCTGTGAAGACTGTAGGAGGGCTGGTTTGCATTTCAGCTTTAACATTCCTCTGCGTTTCCCCCTTTACTCCCCTTTGGTCCCTTTTGGATTGACTGGGACAACTTGCTGCAGTGTCTTCTAGGCACCCCTAAGGTTGTTTCATGGAATATCTGTGGGCTGCTTTGATAGAAATGCCTCTCTGATAGGAAGGGGCCTGCCATTAGTGGTGGTGCCATTTTCCTACTCCTGGCACTCCTGTCCTGTTTCTGCTTTACAGAGAAAGTGGTGGAGACCAGGAAGACACCCAGATTCATTGTCCCCAAACCCTCATAAGCTCATATCATCATATCTAGCCCTCTTGGAGTTTACCCAATTTTTGCCTTGGCATTTTCCCTGATACAGTGGTGGTCTTGATTGACTATCTTCATGTGTTCTGCTAAACTATTGCCATGACAGCTGCAACTGTACTGAATGCTCAGGGAAGTGTCTGCCCTGACCAAAGCACCCTTAAATTTGAAACAAGTCGAATTTCAACTTGGATATAACTTGGGTCAATTGACAGATTCATAATTGGAATGCTTATATATAGACCGATATGGACCAATTGGCTGGTTGACTTTGGACCAATGAGGAAACTCGAGTCAGGCCCAATCAAATTCAAAATGGCCAAGTGGAGTTTGGGCCAATATCAAGCTGCCTGCTATTATATGATGTAAGTAGCGTTTCCCTCACACTTCTCTGGTTGTTCTAGTAGGGCTGCCTCTCTGTGGGACTTACCTGTGTTGCAGCACAGGTGTTGTCTAAATAAACTTTATCTTGTGGTCTGAAGTCTTCCTTGGCAATGCTTCAGTATGTACTAATTCAGTGGTCACAGTGACTTTGAAGATCATAGCAGGAATAATGAGAATACCAAGAATAATGAAGATCTACTGTATATATAGTATTTGTATATGCTTTGCAATTTAGTTAAATGCTTTTATGTATTAGCCAAGATCTAGGACGTTATGGAGAAGTGTAAAATTGTCCCCTCCCCTCCCCAAGGGAGTGTTGGGATTTTTGGCAGGGAGCACAATATGATGGGGATGGTTGGAGTTGATCAGGGCTGATATAATTCTGATTTGTGGATTGAAATTCTCTGTGCTGTTGTCTTGCTCCTACATTCAGCATATTTTTACCATGTACATAACAACCTTTCTTGAGTTATGAATTAAAGTGTTGTTTGATTTTCATCTTTGTCAGTGACTTTCTATTAATGAACTCTGCTTTGGTTTATCAACTACTTTAACCTTAGATCTGTTATGAAGAATAGATGGGACTCTGAACATATTATTGTGAGTTAAATGGATGATATCTTTTCTCCATTAAATAGTGATTTGGAAATTTATAACATTAAATGTTCATTTTGTCTGAAAAAATACTCTTTTTCAGAATAAAAGCATTATTTCTGTTCTGAAATAGATTAAGATATAGTGGACTAGCCTCCTAACTGACAACCTTAGTGAGTGAACCTCGTATGCCATAAGTGGAGAGGAAATGGAGAGTTAGAGGAGGTTCTTCATGAGTATGAAGGATAGACATGAGACCCAAGACATGTTTATTGTTTGTTTGTTTGTTTTTGTTTTGGGATGTGTGTGTGTAGTTAAAACATATTTGGAATTCTGAATTATATCAGAAGGAAAATGTGCTCCAATTTGGAAAGAAATTTGTCAGAGCAGTTTCTGGACTTGTGTATGTTAAACAAAGCAGAGTGGCTAAAATTTGTCAAGAGGAGTAGGCCATGGAGATAGCAAGATTGACTGGAACCAGAGATGAGTCATCGCCTGAATTTTAGAGCTTTGTGTTTGTCAACATGAGTTTGAGAAACTCACTGTATGGCTTTCATATGTTTTAAGGCTTAAATGATAGAGGAGGCTCCTAGAGAAAATATTAGATTATTATTTGTGAGTAGGGAACTATTCCAGAATGTTAATTTTTACTTGATAATTACAGGCCCAGGAACTAGAATAGCCTTTGTGTGCCTTTTTTTTTTTTCATTATAGAAAAGACACTACAATTTTATAACTTTATTTTGAAAATCTTAGATAAAGTTCATTTGTATAAAAGACTTAAAAGAAAATTTAACCTGTAGGCTTTTTTTTCTGCATAACAGTAATTTAATCGCTTAAAATAGTTTTCAATATGCAGTTAGTGAGTTGACTTAAAATAATTTTTAATTTTACTTATTTCATTCTGTTTGCTAAATTATTTCTCAGTTAAAAACCTTATTATTTTTCATTAGTAGAATGTTTTTATTTTAAAATTGGCAAGTACATATACATTAGTAACAAATTCTTCTAAGTGCTGAATTTTATAAAATTATATTGTCATTTCTCTAGTATTAAATATATGCAACTATGGTTCAGCTAATATTTTTGATTAAAAGTAAATAGTGAGTTGATATAAATTGAGGTTAACTGGCATTTTTGGTATTAAGTTTCTTGAGATGCTGAAGACATGAGTGATAGTTTTAATGTTTCTCTTTTTTATAGTGTGTGTATGTATTATGGGGTTTTTTGTTGGTTTTATTTTGTACATGGATGGCACACTTAGGAAAGCATTTGTACTGATAATATAAACTGTTTTTTTTGAGACAGGTATTTCTCTGTTCCAGTCTTGCCTCAAAATCGCTGCACAGCCCAGGTTAACCTTGAGCTTACAATCTTCCTTCCTCAGACTCCCAAAGGCTGAGGTTACTGCCATGTACTACCGCGTATTCCTTAATATGAACTTAAATTTAAGTGATGATATTCTTTGAGTGAAGAGAGTCATTGGAAATACTTTAGTTCCTAATATGGTAGTATTTTTAGACATTTCTAAATGAAATACTTAATTTTGTAGGATCTTTAGGCTATTGTCATTTCCTCAGGCATCCTTTAATCATAGATCTTGACCTTTTAACATATCACAGCAAAACTGATTTCTCTTGGAACTTAGTACTGTAATTTGGTTTAAAACACATTTTTTAAAAGTTGTGTTTTTCTATTTCTTTTTGCAGCCAACAGGAGATAACTTTTCTCATGAGTACTTTCCTCTTCTTTAGTAAGTTCCCAGTATGACATAACAACTTCTAGTCTCCCTTTATTGAAAATATAGCACTTATTGGCAAAGAATTATATGGGTAGTTGTTTCTGAACTGAATTATAGTGATGAAAAAATGCTCTGAATGGAATGCTGGAATTGTATATCCAGAGAATAATTATGTTAAAATATCCTTCTACTTTTTTCTCTCCTTTTTAACTTAAAAAAATTTAAAGATATTGTCTGCACAAAAGGTGAATAATATAAAAGACTTTGTATCAAAGAATTTCTTGGACTCTGATCCCTATTTTCTGGCACTGTCTCTCATATGGCTTGCCTGCTTTGTGTACTTGCCAAATTCATGCTTAATTGTCTTGACAAATGGCATACTCATTAATACTGTAATGGACCTTTGCAACTGGGGGGAGCCCTGTGCTACAGGCAACAAAGTCCAGTGCCAGTTCCTTGCTGATGGTTATATAAACTATGCATAAAAGATGTCATTGAGACCAATGATGAATAAATTACCATTTGAGCTAAAAATTACTTTCATTTATACATGAGAGCCGATAGGACTTAGGAATGATAAGGGGCTGCGGACATTTCTGAGTTGAGGACCCTCGTGTGGCAGAGCTCTCGTTTTCTGCCTTGAGTGCTCCTCTTTTGTCATCTGAATGGTCTGGAACCACAAATCATGATGAATTGATTTAGAAAAGAGTACTTCATCCACTTCAGGGATATTGAAATGTCCCGGGTAGAAAAAATGTCATTAGTAACTAGAATCTGCGATCATTTTTAGGAATTAGGTACACCACATTCTGTGAAAAGTTGTAACTGGGTCCAGGTGGACAAAACAGAATGAAAAGGTACAATTGCTAGTACAATTGTGTGTTAAAATGTTCTTCCAGGAATTTTGTGTTATTTATTGTTAATTACTTCAAAACATAGATTCTGTTTGACCTGATATTGGTAAATGGTCCTCTTTGCAAGTCAGTCTGTCTTGAACTCAGTGGAAACAATTATATGGGCACTGTGATATAAGAGCCACTGTGGTTCTTTCATGAAAGAAGCACTTCCTTTGTGAGGTAGTTTGTGTGCCTGCCCATGTACAGAAGCAATAAAATAAAGACTCCTGACCCCAAAGTGTCCTCTTTCTAATAGAGAGATATATATATCCATAGGTAATTACTACCTGGTTCTTTTGATATGAAAAGTACAACGATATCCTTCTTAAATATGTGGGTTATTTATTTTGATATCAAGCCAACAGGAATTAAGTTTTTCTGATACACAGCTCCACATTTTGTATACTTAGCATATTATTCTTCTGCACATCAAAGCTGGCTTCTTGTGAGTGTGTGTGTGTGTGTGTGTGTGTGTGTGTGTGTGTGTGTGTGTGAGTGTGTGTGTGCCTTTTACAGGCCTCTCCCAGGATAACTCCCAAGTGATTCTGTGAGGTAGCTATCTGGAAATCAATGCATCATCATCTTGTACTGGAAGACTGACTTTATTTGCATGTGACCTTTGTATGTGTTACACCCTCCCTCTCAGGAAGAAGCTCTGCCCTGAATAACCAAGACCAAGAACTAGACAGACACATGCAGTTTAATCTTTAAAATTGTTGTCCTGTTTGCCCCAATTTTTGCAGTGTTCTTGGCTTCTTACAGTTTTGGTTCAGGTAATGTAAGCATTCTGTAGCCTGATCTTGTCTGTTCCCTTAAAAATGGCTTGAGTAGTAGCATTGGTTCTCCTGAACTCACAAGCATACTCCTTCTAGTAACATAGCAAATTTTATTTCTGTATTATATTAATTTATATTACTCTTGGGATTAATGCCATCTGTGACATAGGTAAGGTAAAGTCACTGTAACTGAGGCATATATTTTTCCACGTGACTTAAATTCTAGTGCAGATGTTAACATACCTCTGTTGATACATCAGAATTAAAATGCTGTTTGTGGAAAGACTGGGAATTGTAGGACATTCCCCAACAAAAATGCTGAAGAGTGAAATGGGACGTGTGCTGTAGTAGAGTCCAAGAGTAGCTAGGGATATAAATAAATTGTATTTACTAATGAGAGCTTTTAAGGATTTCTCAGCAGAAAATGAGATCCAGTCACATGTATTTTGTGTACTTTAGAAGGGCCTCTGCGAGTGCCCAGTGTGAGACGGTAGTGACAGTATAGAAGCTGAGGGAGGGGCCAGGCCAGGACAGCTGAGAATCTCTTAAAAACAAAGTTCAGAAAAATGCCAGAAGAGGAAGATTTTCCTCAAAAAATTCGGTGCCAGAATATATTTGGATAGAAAATCTGAAGTGATTTGACCTGGAATTCTTATCAGTTTTGGTACTGGTCATGATGATCTCTGCTGTTTCTCATGTTTGTTTTTGTGTGACTTCAAATTTAAGGGCACTATAAAATGTAAAAATAGCTAGAGATAACCTATAACAGTCAATATGGACTAGCAATATCTATTATTATAATTAGTTCAGAAAATAGAATTGCAACGAACCCGATTGTGATGTTGCTGTGAGATATGTTGTTTATAGGAGAACCTGTGTATACCTAAGGAAAGAGAAAGACAGGTGTGGGATTTTACTGTGCAAATGATGATGAAGAACTACTGAAAGATAGGAAAACATTGGATACTGCCCCCCAAAAGGTAAAGATTTTGACTGTGCATTAATAGGTAGACTTTATGGAAATAGAAACTGGATCTCAGGATTGGGCAAGAGGGTAGAGCAGGGAGGGAAAGAGAATGTAAGGTGTGATGTGTTTATGTTTTCACCAGTGTAAATATATTTATTATGTTTTGCAAACATACATTAACAAAAAACCGGAGATGATTGGTTAGCAAAGAATTGAAAGTGTGCTAGTGAATAGCTTATTGAATATGAAATAACTTAGAATATACCATATACAAGTGAATGGCTAAGGAGAATATTGAATATTCAGAAATCAACTAGAGAAATGTAAGACATTTCATGGTGTAAGGTTTCTAAAAGTCTCTTGCAAAAAGCTTTCATCATCAGAAGCTAGCTAAAATTCTCATTGATGATTTTGTTATGAAAATATTCATTAAAAATCTGTGTCTTGAATAAATCTGTTCTGTTGATGAAATATCATTTCAGTGACAGTAGAGCTTTAGAAGATATTTATGATGGCTGATGAAAAGACACCGATGAGTGTTAAGGATGCTAACTGTAGAGTGATTGGTCTTGGAGGTACCGGTGCTTCCAGCATGCCAAGAGAAAGCTGGCACGTAAATGGCCAAGAAAGCCTATTTTACGGCATTTCTGAGTGGCACGCAGTTTATTTAGGCCTTATCATTAGGAAGTATGGCTGAAAAGTATGGTGAATGTTTAAATTTTTTAAAAAATTGTTGTTACAGTAAGAGACATGTTGCCACAGATTTCTCTCAGAATACTCCCCCTCTTTTGACCACATCCTGTTGTTTGTGCTTACTGCAGTCCCTGAACTCCTCCTTCACGAGTGTCTTTGGTTTTGCTTTCATGGTTTCCTCTGTTGCCTGAGTTTTTGACTTTCAAGATCATTTTGCCTTTAAGGGATAGCTACCTAGTCCAGTGAATGAGGTCAGTGGGGACATTCTGTAAGGTTTTTATGAGCCTGCCTTTCTTCCGGATGGTACTCAGTAGCAGCATTTTTGTGTGTGTGTGCACGCACGTGTGTGTTTTTGAAATCATACTTAAACACGTGTGTGAAAGAGAACTTCCAGAAGTGCTTCACACAGTCACAAGAATGATAGCACTAAGTGTATTCAAAGCAAGGGAGAGTATTTTGAGAAGCATTAATAGCCAGGTGTTTTTATTACTGTGATAATAAATTTTATTAATTAATTTATTAGAGACAGGGTCTCACTTTATAGCCAAGGCTTTTCCCGAACTCAGGATGGAGCCCAGGCTGGCCTTGGGCTCACAGCAATCCTCCTGTCTCAGCCTCTTGTATGCTGGGATTACAGGCGTGCGCCACCACGCCTGGCTTGTGTGGTGCTGGGGAATTGAACTCAAGTTCTTAGCACTTGATATAATGCTTGCTAGCCAAGCATTTTAATTGCTGAGCCATTCCTCCAGCCCCTGTAGTAACAAATTTTAAATTTAAGCATTCATTGTTTATATTGATAACTTCTTGTATATAAGAAAGGTTAGATAGGTAGAAAAATATTTCCCGATTTGGTCAGTACTACTTTGTACCAGCAACATGTCCTCATTAAAGATAAAACGGATTGGAATTTTTTATACTTAGGCAAGTGCTCTACTAGGCAACTGCTCCACATAGCCTACTTTTGAACTTTTTGTATAAAATAATGTTTTGATAATTTGTTTTTGTCTAAGTGTGTCACCTCATATATTCTGGTGATCAAAACTTTTTGCCTCTTTAGTGAATCTGCATACATTGAAAAAACAAGCACATACTTTCTAGAGTTAATAGAGTCTAGGACTTCCAGGATCTTTTGAAAGAATTTATACTTAAAGTATTATTTATGAAATTATAATGCTTGAAGTGAGGCTGATAAGTCAACATTAATAAATGCTTGAAATTGCATTTGGGCTGCCATGAAGTTTGAAAGTAGACTTGCAAACAAGGCATTGAAGGGGTTTACATCGCTAATGAAAAAGACACTACACTTCTTTTCATAGGCCAAAGGTCAATCAGCCAAAATAAGAGGTGGATTAAATGCCAAACTGTAGAATTGTGTGCTCTTTTCCCCCTGAAGGCTGGGAAGATTGCTGAAATACTGTTAATTTCAGGTAAATTTGAGGAGAATCGTGATAATATTGTTTTTCACGCCAAGTATTACATTGTGAACATAGGTGAAAATGCTCCCAAGTTATACAGTGAAAAATATGTCACTGGGCTCAGGACATACCATAGAGGTTAGAGCACATGCGTAGCAAGTACAGGGCCCTGGGTTTGATTCCCCAGCACTACATAAACTAGGAATGGTGGTGCTTACCTATAATTGCCGCAATTGAGAGGCTCAGGAAGGAGAATTGCTGTGAGTGTTTGGCCAGCCTGGGCTTCATAGTGAGTTCAGAACTAGCCTAGACTATTGAGAGAAACCCTGTCTTAACAAAACAAAAAAATGTGTCACCAGTCATTTACAGACTTTGAGTGACGTACATGACTGAAGAAGGGGCTGACGAATTCAGGAGAGGTTGCTTGGACAGTAACCTATTTTAAAGATGCAGGTGACTGGAATAAGCCATTTTCAAGGCCATCTGTCATGGGTCTGGCCCATCACTTGAGATTGGTGTATTGGGCCCATTGTTAGATACCCAGATTGAGGCTGGTGATTACCACTGTGATAGCAACACCAGTGTTCCATTTCTTTCAGGTTCTTGAGTAACTCATGTAATGAACAACATGCATAACATAGTTATTAGCTAAGGTTTACGTTTTAATGAACATTTTTCCTTAGAAATGAGGAATGATTTTTTTCTGATTTAAATGCTTTTATGTGTATTAAAATATTTCATGTGTATCCTTGAGAAGAACATAATTGATATAGGACCAAATATTATCCATTTTTTAGGTCATCTAATTATCTCAGGAAAATAGCATTGAGCGATGGACATTGTGCTTGTGACAGTTGATTCCTACTTAGGGAAAGAAAACTGGTACAGCAAAAATTTGTATGCCAAGCATTCCACCTGAATTCTTATCAAAAATAATTTCTTATTTGGTCATTGAACGCAATTAAACTACCTTTGACAAGGTTATATTTATGCTGGCATTTATTCTTGATATAATTACGACTGGGCTTAGTAAGCCATTAAAATATCTAGAGATCACCTTTAAAAGATACTGTTAAATTTTTCTTATAATGATATTTCCATTTAAAAAAAATAAATTTAGTGTTTATTTAGAAAATTTAGGTAGACATATAGAGAGGAAAAAGTACTGGAGATACTTGTTACTAATTTTTTGCATAGTTCTTACCATGGTTTCATATGTGCTATGTATATGTTTATAAATAGCTATATATTTATATGGTTAACGTCTTATCATATATACAAATTTTCTGATTTATTATATAATAAATATGTAGTTATACCATTAAAACTTGGCAGCCTTTATATTTAATTGCTGCAGAGTACTTTTTTGTATATTTCTTTTTAAAAATCATTTTCTTACTTGGGGAAATTGTCTTGTCTAAGACTTTTTGTGTTCTAAATAATACTGAATTGAGACTTGTTTGGATTTTTGTGTTAGTCTGCTTTCTCTTGCTCTAACCAGATATCTACATAAATGACTTGAAGGAGGAAAGTTTTATTTTGGCTCTTTGTTTCAGAGGCTTTAGTTCATTTTTGGCCACCTGCACAGCAGAAGCATCATAGTGAAAGACTGTGGAGGGGGATAGCTGCTTACCCTATGGCAGTCTCAGAGAAGTAGAGGGAGAGAGAAAAATCCAGAAAGAAATGGCCTTGAGACCAGATGCATCCTTGAAAAGCTCCATCCCAGTGACTTCCTCTAATGGGTCCTCCCTTCTTAACAGTTCATTTTGCCATGAAATATCTGTAGATAAATCTGGTTACCTTGCTAGGCTCCACCATGGACCATTGCTGCATTAGACATGAAGCCCTCAATATATAAGTATTCATATTTAAACTGTAACAACTTCTGTGTTCATTTGTGGGTTTTTTTGTTTGTTTTTTGTTTTTATTTGTGATAAATACCTAGAAGGGTCATCATCCTGTCTAGGGGTATAGTGCTGAAATTTCTAGGTAATACTGAGTTACTTCCTAGGAAATATTTTCATCAGTAATTCAGAAAACTTTCTGTTTATACACATTTACTTTTGTTTTTATGCTAGTCAGTAGAAATAAAAACATACTCTTGATTTGCTTTTTTATGAATAAAAGTTAATGGAAGTTGGCCACTTTCCCACCATTATTAAGTAGGGTGAAAAGTGTGTGTGTTTTGACTGAGCCAGACTTGATATTTTTTCTTAGTAGAAGCTATGTGAGTATTGTATCTGGGGTTATGGGATGTGCTTAATCAGCATTATATGGTGTTGACCGTGTGTGGGCGATCATCACTCACCATTGGCTTTTTTCAGCAGCTTAATTGTGCATTAGAAAAACTGTCCAGTGGAGTTCATATACTGCTAAGTTTTTGCTTTATGCACAAAAGTAAGAAAGTTTGAAGGGCTCATTGGAATTGCTGTAAAATTAATTCACTTTATAAGCAGTAGTATTGTGTTATACCAGTTCTAAGGCTGTGTTAGATTTATAGTGGTAAAGAAAGCTGGGAGAATTCTCAGTGTGGTCAAACCAAAATCAGATATATCCAAGGGTAATCTCTGACTATGTAACACATCAGAGACCTTGTGAAATGTGCTTAAGCAGCCTTGTAGTGAAGTACATTTGACTACCATTCCCACTGTTTGTATATTCCACATAGATGACTCTTAATAGTAATGATTAATAATAACTGTTATTTATTAAATCCCTATCGTCTTAGTTACTTTTCTGTTGCTTGAACACAATATATGATACCCACAACTGAAGGGAGGAAAGTTTTAGTTTAGCTTACAGTTTCAGACGTCTCAGTCCCTTCATGGCTGGCAGTGGTGAAAAGAGTATGTCAGGATGTGCTCCAGGCATTGCAAGAGGAAGGGTCATTGCATTTGGGGAGAAGCTTGGGGAGAGTATATCCTTCCAGGTGACACTCTCAGTTACCTGCCACACTGTTAGTAATCTACCCCTTCTTGAACAGACCCTCTTCCCTAACAGCATGTGAAGTCCATGGTCCAAGTCTTATATGTGGTCATGTGCTTTCTTTTGTAATGAGATCCTGATTAGAGTCCAACTACATAGACCTAGGCCTTCAAGATGATGCTTCTAAAGTTTTTTGGCCCTGAGACATCTAATGATCAATGTACTGTATGTGTGTATTCATGTATGGAAATGTCACAGTGAAACTCGATTTATATAATTTATGTGATAGTAATTTTTTTTTGATCTTTAGAATGTGGTAAAAATTAAAGAAGGTTTTCACTTTTAAAGCTTGTCCCACATGAGGAGTTTAGAACATGAGAGTTTGTTGAAGGAAATTTCCACAAAGCTAAGAATCTGAATGTTGAGAGGAGGACAACTAAAGAGAGACTAAGGATCTAAAAGTGACTTTCAAGATTAGTTTTTTGTACAGTAAACATTAAGCCTCTGTCCTAGGTTAATTTTTTTTCTATGATGGCATTGTACAGACTGGCTAATTCATAAAGAAAAGAAATTTACTTCTCCCAGTCTTGAAACCTTGAAAATCCAACATCCATGTGCTGGCCTCAGGCAAGGGCCCTCCTTCTGATGTATCCTATGGTGGAAGGGTCAGGGTAAGGGCCACACTTACCTTTTTGTCAGGAGATCACTCTCATCATAACTAGCCCACTCTTAGAATTAACCTATTTATGAGACAAAGCCCTAATGAACTAACCACCGTATAAAAGTCCTACCTTTTATACCGTCAAGATGACAGTTAAATTCAGTATGAGCTTTGGAAGAGACATGCAAACTGTTGGAGCCATTGTTAGCAGATTTTATTAATTGATCTTTATGTGTGGAGGTTATAATGGGGCACATTTATGTTAGGAAAGTATGGAGCTGCTGTGGTGGAAAGGATGTACTTATGGTCTCACAGGGTAGAAAGCGACTTGTGTTTTGCATGTGTGTTTATACAGAATCTGCAAGCAGAAGTTTTCACAATGGTTTGTTCAGCTTTCCGGGGAGTCGCTCATGCACACAGATGCCTTATGAGGAAGGTCAGTCATGTCTGCAGAGCCCATCAGCATAAGGCTTGGGGATCAAGGCCAGCTGCATCAGACTTTGCTGCTCGAGGAGCTCCTGGTAGTGTCCTAAACCTGCTGGGCAAGTCTTACCCGCAGGATGACCACACTAACCTCACCCAGAAAGTTCTCTCCAAAGTGGGCAGGAATCTGCACAATCAGCAGCACCACCCTCTGTGGCTGATCAAGGAGCGCGTGAAAGACTACTTTTACAAGGACTATGTTGGTCGCTTTGGGACCCCGTTGTTCTCCGTCTATGATGATCTTCCCCCTGTTGTCACAACTTGGCAGAACTTTGATAGCCTGCTCATTCCTGCTGACCACCCTAGCAGGAAGAAGGGGGACAACTATTACCTGAATAGGACTCACATGCTTAGAGCTCACACATCAGCACACCAGTGGGACTTACTGCATGCAGGCCTAGACGCCTTTCTGGTGGTGGGTGATGTCTATAGGCGCGACCAGATCGACTCCCAACACTACCCAGTTTTCCACCAACTAGAGGGTGTGCGGCTCTTCTCCAAACACGAGGTGAGTCTTGACATATTTTGTTTTCATATCATTGAAAATTATCTCAGTGAAATCAATAGAATTGTCCTTGATCTTATTTTGATTTAGTGAATCATCCATATTTAATTATGTCTTTTGTATGTGCTTTCTCCTCAATATATGTAACTGATTTCTTGTGTTAGTATTGATAGACCTTTGTTTTCACTTATCTGTCCTTATTCTTTCTCTCAATACTATCCTGCTTTTTCCTGGCTTACTTCTTGTGACTGAATAGTCCATGCCTTAATTTTACCGTTAGTCCATGGTGACTAAGGGAGCAGTACTGAAACCTGTGCTCAGGATATTTAAATTCTCAGTTAGTAGAAGTTAATTATGTTTTCATGCTGCTAGAGATTAATGAACTTACTCTATACCTTAGGGGGATGGAGATCATTGGCCTGTGTTCTACACTGTTTTTTTGTCCTTACGCTCTTTTCTTACCTCTCCAGCTTTGCATGATGATCTACAGTGTCTTCATTGCTACTCTTCTTAACTGTGTGTGCATGCATGAAGCCTTCTTGGTCATGAAGTCTAATATTTGGCTGTTATCAAAGTCATCTAACTCTGCTTCTGTTAGATGCTATCTTAATATATCTATCTTTTTTTAAAAAAATAGGAAAATCCATAAAAAGCTTGAGTCCATTTCCTAAAGAATTTTTCTGAGACTACCTGTCTTTCATTCATGCATTTTAGAAACTGTCTTCATTTGTATTGTAAGGAACAGGTGGAATTAAATAAGTTCAGGCAATATTTCACTTACTCTTATCGTAGTTCTCTTTCCAAATATTGTTCATTGGAAGAGGAAGAATTATTATGCTCACAAAACTCTCTTCTGAAAATAGAAGCTAAGTGGGTCATTAATATGAAAACAAATAGCATGGAATCCTCAGGGTAATAATTAACCATTGTTTCATTCTAGTAAATTTTAGTAAGAGACAACTGAATGAGGCTGTCCTTTCATTGTGTTCTTTTCTTTCCCTTTGCCTCAGGATGTGCTATTGTCCTGTGATTCTATGATAATGCAATAGTAGGTGAGCCTTCCACAAAATGGCCAACAGAGCTGGAACTCAAAAGAGCTTAGATGTGAATTCTTACTACTTGAAATAGCTGACTATTTTCTAAGTTAGAAATAATAACTATTAGTAGGGATATTGATATATTAAGAAACTGAAAAAATGTATAAAGACAGGTCAGTGTCTGGGAAATATGACTGGGTGGTAGAATGCCAGTCATTATTAATCTGCACAAGAAGCTGTGATGCCAGTAATATGATGCCCAGGTCATGGCATTGGACTGGTCCTCAGGCTTATCTCATTAGAGAAATAAAAAAGGAAATTACACACCTGATGTATTTGCCTCCATGCCCAAAATGAGGCAGTGAGGGTTGTGAGATACCCACTAGCATTCTAATGGAGGGAAGATGTGGACTACCACAGAAGGTAGGAAATGGCCCTGGCCTTCCTTTATGTTGGTTTTAGATCCAGTCCGACTTAAAAGATAGCATTCATGGTTATTCTAGCATGATGCTATTTTATGTTGTGATTTATAGTTAAAAAATTTGTGCACACACATATGAATCTGAACTCCATATCATTACATAACTTGCTTCCGTGTTCTTTTATTTTCTTCTCTTAACAAAAATCTTGTGAGATAGATAATTTACACTGCTAAGGAACTTAAGGTCTTGGAAGGTTTAATGGAAACTGGAGGAATAGCTTAGTGGTTAAAGTGCTTGACTAGCAAGTTCAAGGCCCTGTGTTCAATTCCCCAGCTCCACGTAAGATGGCCGTGGTGATACAAGCCTGTAATCCCAGCACTCAGGAGGTGGAGGCAGGAGGATTGCCCTGTGTTCAAGGCCAGATTGGGCTACATAGTGAGTTCAGAACCAGCCTGGACTGCAGAGTGAGCCTGTGTCAAAAAAAGAAAAAAAAACAAAAAAGGAAGGAAGGAAAGGAAGAAAGAAAGAGAAAGAAAGAAGAAAGGTTTAATGATTTGTTCAAAGTCACCCAAGGAGTTGGTGGCAGAGCTAAACGGATTATTTCTTATCTATGGAATTCTGTGGATTTTCATGGTATTACTGTATAAGTGGCACCTGCTCCTGACCAAAGGGAATGAATGAGAAGGAGAAGAAAGGTGATGGTTTCTGAATCTTGCCCTCAGTTAAGTCTTGAAGTGAGTTTTACTATGTCTAATCTAAACATACAAGGAAAGACTCTTTTTTTCCTATTATTCCTGTCTCTCTTCTTTCCTTTTTCTCCTTCCTTCCTTCCTTCCTTCCTTCCTTCCTTCCTTCCTTCCTTCCTTATCCCAAGAACTGCCCCCTCTCATTTTTGAGAAATGAAAGGCAAATTGAAGAGCAATGAAAAGCAGAGAAATGGACTATGAACTATATTGGATATTAATTGTGAAAAAAATCTTTGCTCTGATAAAAGTTAAGTGAAAATCGTAGATATGTCTAATAAACTGGAAAAAATCAATCAGGTGAAGTCTGCTAAGATTCTTATATTTAGGGAAGGGATAGAAACACTGAGTAACTCAGATTTTGTTTTAAAAAAGTTAGCTTGCTGTAATTTATTCTTTCACATATTGAAAATAGAGTAATGTAGAAAATTATGTTAGTTTAACAAAAGTCAGGATAAAGGAAAGAAAGATACTCGGATTTTATTAGTTTGGGTTCTTTTGAAAGGTGGACTTTACAGAAATAACAAAAAAAGGCTTTATTTGGAAGTCTTACAAATCTGAGAATAGAGATAGTCCAAGATGGTGATCTGCACATGTGAGACCTGGAATGTCTCATGGCTGCTCAGCCATTAAGTAGAACACCCATTGGGGACTGCAGAACAGCTAGTGAGAGTCGACTGTGCATCTCAGTTGTTCGAAGAACAGTGGTGAAGACCAGAGACTGAAGATTGGTGACTGAAGATGGGCAGCAGGCAGATCGGCACAAGTCAAGACTGGGACGAATCTTGATGAAGGTCTGCAGCATGTAGCAAGTTGCATCTGGAGAAAATTGCAGAGGCGAGAGCTTTCCCAGAGGAAAAATCTCTGACAATCTCTCTTCTTTCCTTTTATGCAGTTCGAGTTTCTGGTTGTGCCTCCCACAAATGGATGAGTGCTCTTCCCTCATTCACCAGTTTACAAATCCCTCACACTCTAATCTAGGCTGGTTCCCAATTGCTAATCTAGGCATGGTTCCCAAACTAATCCAGGCATGGTTCCTGATTGCCTCAAGTTGACATGATGTCTCCAACAGTTACAAGGACAATTAGAAAGCCCAAGTTAAGGATGTGGATTTTAGTCCAGATATATTAGTATTCACAAGTTTAAGTGGGTTAAATTTAGCAATTAAAGAAACTCATTCTCAGATTGGACATTTCGAGAAACCTGAAACAAAAGCAGATGAGAGGATGAGAATATGTGACAGGAGAATCATATATCCAGCAAATACTTGACTGAATCAAAAGTTGATACAGAAATGTCAGTGTTAGATACAACACAATTTATGGGAAGATGATATATGACACTAAGTAGTATAACACATCAGCCAAGAAATTTTATCAATTATGAACAATTGCGTACCCAGTTTTATAATCTTGATACATAAAACAAAGCTAAGAAATTAAAAGTTAAATTTAACACATTCAGGGTAATGGTCAAAGATTTTATACCATCAATCAGAAACCAATGGATTAAGAGATTTAAGAGTTGGAAGATGTCTGAAATCTGAATAACACGAGTAATAAGCTTAATTTATATTTATTTTAATTCTCTGCATATGTATGTACATATACATACAGTTGTATTATCAAGAATCAGTGGTAGCTAGTCACCTGAAATAATTAAAATAAGTGAAATTGTATTTGTTATCTAGTTTGGGATTAGAGGTCTGTGCACCATACCCAGGTAGTATGTGGTGCTGGAGGAATAAACCTCAGGTCTTATGCATCCTAGGAAAATACTCCAGTGACTAAGCTTTATCTTCAGGCCATTTTTTTTTTTTTAAGACAGAATTTGCTAAGTTACTTAGGTGGCCACGTGAGGTTCAAACTTGTGAAGTTTCTGCCTCAGCCTCTTAAGAGTATTAGAATTACAGACCTGCACCAACGGGCTCTTAGACCTCTACCTTTCACCTTAGACCAAAATTGAATCAAAATGGATCAAAGAGGTAAACATCTGTGACCTTTGAAGAGATTATGTCAATTTGAGGGAAATCAGAAACCACACTTGGATTAGGGTTTGGGAACCACGCCCAGAATGGGAACTGAGAATCAGCCTGGATTAGAGTATGAGAGACTTGTGCACCAGAGAATGAAAGAAAAGCACCCACCCATATGTGGGAGGTCCAGCTGGAACTCCAACAGTGTAAAAGGAAGGAAGAAGAAAGATTGTTACAGCTTCTTCCTCTGGGAAAGGTCTCCCTTCAGCAGTTGTCTGTGGCCACCGACCTGCCACCCACCTGCAGATCTTCAGCACAGATTCCTTCCAGTCTCTACTTGTGCCTCTCTGCCCGTGGCTACTCTTCTGTCACTGATTTTCAGTCTTCGGTCTTCGCCATTGTTCTTCGAACAACGGAGATCTGCAGGAGACCATCACCTCACTGGCTGTCCTGCCCTCTCGGACAGGAGATCTACTTCACGGCTGAGCAGCTATCTTGGACTATCTCTATCCTTGGATTTGTAAGCCTTCCTGATAGATCCTTTTTGTGATAAAATCTGTAAATTCTGCCTTTTTAAAGAACACAAATTAATAGATCAAAATAGAGTGAATGAATATGGGAAATATGGTATGTATACACAATGGAGCATTATGCTGTCATAAAGAAAGAGTTGAGGTATTTGTAAAAGGAATTGAGTGTATCTTAAAACCACAATGCTTAGGAAAATAGACCAGATACTGAGTGGCAAGTATGACGTTGTCTGTTATATTAGGAGGCCAGAATATAAATGGCTGAAAGAGTGAAATGTGAGAGGATGGGAAATACGAAATTAGTCTTCTTGGAGATTGAAAGGGGACTTGAGGATATGGGGAAGGGGAATATAGGATGGGGAAAGGAAAGGGAGAAAAGATAGATGATGAAATCAGTGTATATATATATATATATATATATATATATATATATATATATATGTGCGTCAATTTCCCTATCTCTATGTAATCAATATAAAAATGAATTTATAGTGCAAACACATGCAAAGAATATATAAAAACATAAAAATTAAGTTTAAACAGGAATCAGTCAGGAACATAAAAGGATCTGTGCCTGCCTTTCTACATTGCAGTTTATGTAGAAAGCTATAGGAAATGTGACAAAACTTTCCATAGCTACAGAAATTAAAAAAGTACAACTGTGTACTCCAGATTTAAAAAGAAATATATTATTAAATTTCAAATTACGTAGCACTGACCATCAGTTCAAATAATCCTTTCAGATTCCTCATGGATGTGGAAGGAACAGTCATTTTGTTGTTGGAGAAACTTGGAAGATGGTATAAAATGATATAGGTTTAACTGTGTTAAATTGCAGTTACCATTATAAGACATCATTTTTGTTGGAATCTCACTGTTGTTTTGATTTGCATTTCTCTGATAGCCAAAGATACTGAACAGTTTTTAATGTACTTTTGGTCATACAAGAGTTTTTTTTTCCCCTTGGTTTATGATAATTTATTGAGCCAAACAAACAAGAAAAGCCTTGGCCAAGAAGCCACAAGGAAACCCAAAAAGGTCTTCCTGAAAGAGAGAGAAGAAAAAGAAAGAAAAATACTCAGCAGAGAATCCAGGAGAGATCCTGAGCAGGTGTCCTTGTGCTTCTTTTAAGAAGTATTCTTTTCAGTTGCCCATTTTTTATTTTGTGCTAATTTTTGGACTGATTGGTCTTTTATCTTGGGCTCTTTTTCTTTTTTCTTTATACATTTTGGTTATTAGGCCAGTGTCCAAGGAGTAGTCAGCAAAAAGTTTTCCCTATCATGTAGATTATCTTGACTGGTTCCTTTGCTGTGCAAAAAGCTTTTTACATCCATGAAGTCCAGTCTGCTGATTTGTGGTGCGACTTCTTGTGGAACTGGTGTTCTAGTCATGAAGTCCTTTTTTGTCCCTATGTCTTCTAGTACTTTATTTTATATTTCAGCAATTTCACTCTTTATCTTCCCAGCAAGTTCTGCTTCTCTATTGTAATGTTCCTTCATTTCTTGCACTGCCTTGTTAAATCCTTATTTGTGTCTTCTTTATAATCTTTAAGCTTTTTATCTATTGAGGTATTTGATTGAATCTGTTTTAAATTCTCTGAGCATCTCTTGCCTTTGTTTAAGCATATCTGTTTTGGGCTCTTTGGCCAGTAGGCCCATTTGTTTCAGGCTTCCGTTCCTGCAGGTTCTGCTATTTCTGGAGCCATGATATCAGCTTCTGGGGAGTCAGGCCTCTTCACAGGTGATTTATTGCTCGTTTTTCCATGGTTCTGTTGCTGTGGGTTGTAGATCAGCTAGTGTTGATGGACTCTGTCTCAACTATGTAGATTCATTCAAGACCTTATTATTTATATCTATTTTTAGTTTGTCAGCTAATAATTTGGGAGTCTTCTCAATGACAAACCTTTCGCTGGCTACCCAAGCTCATCCACTTATTGGTGAAGGAGGAATACATTATACAGTTGTATGTGGTCTACAGACAAAATATCTGTTGGCATATATTTGAAATCAGGATGAAAATCTATGTTATCTTCCCCTGTTTGAATAAAGATTTACAATAATATCATAATCTAAGGCTAACAAATTATTGACAGCATCTGCTAATCAGTTTAATGCAAATATTCTACCCTTAATATTGAGAGGCATATTCTACATGATGAATGTAAATTAAATTTATCTAAGTGAACCTGATATTAACTTATTGAAATGTTCTACTGATATCAGCACTGTATCACCATTATTAATAAAATAGTCCTCTATATTGCTTACTTAGGCAATATAACCAGATAACCAAAAGTTATCAATCCATGGTAAGGTCCACCCATTATATCCTCTTACAGAGTAGAATGAATGTTCAAACCAAGGGGAAAACTTAATACCTAAGAGCTATAGACATACAATAACAGGTAGTCACTCAAATGACCTATTTTAGTTACATTTTTGTTACTGGGACAGAATACCTCACATTCACAACTTAAGAGAGAAAAGATTTATTTTAGCTCAGTTTCAGAAGGTCATAGTCCATTCATGGGAAGCTGATAATGTTCAGAGCAAATGAGGAAAGGCTTACCTGTTCTCAGCATGTCAATGGAGGCCAAGTTGAGGGAGGAATGGCAGGCCTAGAATATATCCTTCCTGATAAGCCCCAGGGAGCCACCTCTTCGAGGTCCAGTTTCAGTGTTCCACCCTTTCCAGGTTAAGCCCCAGTGATCTGCCCTTTCTAGATCACCTGGCCAGTAATTTGCCACACAATTGTAATATACAACATGCCTCTAATCTACCACATGCCTGTAATCTATAATCTACCACATGCCTGTCTTCTACCACACACCTATAATCCACCCCTCTAGATCGGGTTCCACCTTTTAACAGCACATAGAATCTATGGCTAGTCCACACCATCCAAATACTTAAGGCTTTTGGGAGATATTCCAGATCCAAATCATAACATGACTATTCCACACTTACCATTAGAAATATGGTCTATACTAATGAAAGTTTCTAATCAGATTATATAGTAACAGAAGAATTTGTCAAAGGCAATACTAAATTACTGTTGTTAATATAGAGAAAAATCTCCCTTCATGATCTGTATCTGGTTAAACAGTAGACAATTTATAGTGGTTTGAATCTGAAGGGTACCTCAAAAGCCTCATGTTCCTATGGATACTGTGTAGGGTTGGGACGTGGGGCCTGGCTGGAAGAGCCAATACTTATAACTTGACTTGAAGGTGCATGATATTATATATATAAAATAAAAAAGTATTTGATGACTCGTGATAAAAACTTGAGCAGAGTAGGAATAGGAATGAATTTACTGAACTTTGTAAATTATATCTGTTAAGCACTAACAGCAGCGTTCATATTTAACGGTGTTTTGGTTTCTTTTTCGTTGCTGTGACTCAATACCTGACACCCACAAACTTAGGAAAGGAAAGGTTTATTTTAGCTCACAGTCTCGAAGGTCACAGTCCATTCAGGGGTGGCCGGCAACAATCGAAGTACATGGCAGAGAGAGAGGTGGACGCAGCTTCCCTGGACAAACAGGGCAAGCTGAGGCTAGTTGAGACTAGTCCCAGTCCTCCAGGAAGGCAGGTGCAGCTTATGTATCCTTTCAGGTCTCTGCCCAGTAACCAGTCCCTCCTGCATCCAGGTGTGACTACTCCACACCGTTAATCCTAACTTAATTGCAATCCACCCCTCCAGACCAGACCCCAATCCACCAACATCACATGGTTCCATAGACTATTCACAAATTAAGATACATGAGACTTTTGGGGAACACTCCAGATCCTAACCACAACAAATGGTGAATATTCATAAGTATATCAAAATTAGCCGCCATTTAGAATCGTCTGCCATCAGTCTTTCTGTTCATTGATATATAGAACATTCTACATGAGCTAAAACTACTTTATTTGCATATAATACAGTAATCTACCAAGAAAGTAAAAAGAATATCTAAACTAATAAAGCAATTCCAAATAGTTACCAATTGCAAAGGCAGTAGTAAAAAATTAGTGTTTTTTTTTTAAGCCATGTTTGGTAACCAATTAGAAAATAGAATATATCAAGATATCATTGACAGGTGCCAACTTAGACTTTGCAATAGTCAGGCACAAATCATGTATAAGATGCTCAAGATATTTGTGTATTAAATTTATCAACTATTTATTAAGACACATAGTGAAAAAGATAAGGAAATAAACCATATATGTGTTTTATAAGTAGGAAAATAATTTTATGAAGATGGTAATTCTAAAATTATAAATTCAGTATATCTGATCAAAGTACTTAATTGGGTAATTTGGAAATGTTGAAGGACTAATCTTAAAACTTAAAGACAGAGCATAAGTATAAGGAGACATGCCTTACTATGTAACAAGACAATTCTGTAGTAATTAAGATGGTTTGACAGTAGCAGTTTTGTTAAGTAGAGAACTTTGAAACAGTTCGGTTCTATTTGGGAGCGTATTTTGGAATGTTTCTTTAACAATATTAGTATTAGCCTCAAAGTGCAACAAAACTTTTACCCAGAATTTTAAAAGACAAATAAATTGTGTTATACTTATTTATATTAACATCATGGTATGTAGTGTCATGTATGTGTGAAAACTTATAAACTACAATTCTCTGCATTAACATGAATATATAAGTAGTATGGAGCAATATAAGAAACTACAAAAGTTTACAGTATGATTACATTTGTGTACAGCTGAAAAAGTGAGCAGAGTTAGCTCGTGTATTATTTAAGGGTTCATGTGTATGTCACAAAGTTGGAAATGTGAGCAAGGGTATAATGAATATAAAACTTAATTTCATTGTTAAAGTGTGATGAGGGACTTGGCATCAGGTATTGAGGTAGGGCCCTTAAAGGACTTTAAAGTTGTTGATGCTGTTCTTTTTTCTGAAAATGAATATGGGTAATAAGCACACAGTATTAATATAAACTTTTGCTTTAAGTATGACATAAGCCTCATATGTATGATTTACTGTGCTTTTTTAAAAAGAAAAATTGGGGCTAATCATCAGTGGCCTATTGATAGAAGATGTTACATGATTAATAATCCATTTATAAGAAAATGCAAATTAAAACAACCAGCTATTATTTCAAGCCCAACAGATTTAATAATGCTGAAAATCTCAGATATTAACAGGAACTGTCAATTATAGTCTTTCTGTCTGTCTCTCTGTCTCTGTCTGTCTCTCATTTTTGAGACAGGATCTTGTTCTGTAGTCCATTCTGATCCTGAACTCACTTTCTTTTATCAGTGTGTGTAATTACCATCACTTTACAGAGTAATTTGATAGTTTCTATGAAAACAAAAATGATATGCTTTGTGATTGGACTTTTTAGAAAGGAATATAAATCACTGCCTATCATTGTTTATAATAAGGTAAGCAGTATTCAGCTGGATAACATTCTTGATTGCTACAAAATTATTTTCCTAGCTTCTGCTGAGTCAATAAGCCAAGTAATAAAGACTGAGCCTACCAAGGAACGAGTTGGGGTAAGGAAATATGCTGGTAATTAAATTAGATTACAAAAGTTGGTTCACTCATTTATTCTAGCAGTTTCTAATTGTGCATGCCTCTTACTGTCGGTGTAGGAGTCCATGAACCAAATCTTAGACATTTCATGAATTATGACCTTTTAGTACAGATTTCAGCTTATTACAAAGGTATAGCTCAGGAGAGAAATCTTTAAATGTCCCCCTGAGGAGTCTTGCTTAGCTAATTCAAACAAACCTGGTTTCGTCTGTCTTTTTTTAGCGATGATGAGATTTTTCCTTTAGGAATTTTGCGAATAACTTCTACATCTGTATAATTAAAGATAAAGATAGCAATTCTGATATGGCCACTTTTAAATTTTCAATTTAAAATGTCCAATTAACTACAGATTTATCTATGTAACTTGAAAGGTTATGACTTTGGGAGAAAACCTTCAAGTTAGCTGAAGTGATTTATTTCTTAAGTTTTACAGACTAATGGCAACTTGCAAACATGACTTTGTCATCCATAGTTTTTGTTTTGGTGAGTGTTTAAAAACAGAATCACTTACCTAAGTATTTTGTGTATACACACACACACATACACACGCATGCACACACAAAAATTGAGACTGGTTCTTAGGCATAGAAGCCAAAGAAACCAAACTGTAGTTGAATTGTGACTATGGAAAATTTCCCAAATACCTAGAAAGGCAGAGGAAATATGCCAAGATATCAAATGCTCTTTTCTGATAAAGGAAGCAGCTGCAGGAAGCTTTTATTTTTTCACAGTGCTGTTGAAGAAGAACAAAACAAGAAAACTGAACTACTCTCAATACTGCTTTCAAAAATCAGCATATTAAACTTGATTTTCATTAGACTGAGTCTATTTTTTTACTCTAGTAAATAAAACAACATCCCACTTTTACACTCACATGCACACACATACACATGTATGTGCACAGTCACACATACAAATGAGCTGTTATCTTCTGGGCAAAAATGCCTAGTCTGTCTTCATATAATGTGGTTACAATTTGAGGGCACAGTTATTTGATTGTTTTGCGAGCCCTATGTCAGCGTCATTTGAATCTCCCCATTTCAAGGGAAACATCAGTTCTTTGCTGCTGTCTCGCCATGGCACCAGTTATTCTTTGAGGATCAGGACCTCTGTCAAAGCCTCTTGGTTGTCAGCAGCATCTCTTTGATTTGATTTGCTATCATCACATTCACTATCAGCTAAAATTTTTCTTTTGTATCTTTTTATTTACCTACTTCTTGAGAATTTAAAAATGCCTGTTAGCTCTGCGCAGTCTGAACTTTCCTAAGGTTTCCAGGTGTTGTCAGATTCTCAGTGCCTTCCACTTGAGGAAGTTCTCCTTCCTGTTCCCTATGCATGGGTTAAGTATGTTTTTCTGCCATAGATTCTTTCGGCTCTGCTGTCTTATCAGTTTTGCTTTTACCATTGCGTTTCTTTTCCAGTTCTTTGTAATGTGTTTTATGGAAGGCTGTTTTAAATTTCACATTTGTCTCTGATGATCTTGTCCTGGTTCTACAGTGCCTTTGCCTGCATGCCAGCAGTTTCAGTCACACCTGAGTTGAGGGGGCAGGGACACAGCATAACTCCAAAAATTTTTAAGTTAAAAAAGACTCAAACGCTCATTAAGAGGAGCAATAATAAATAAAGTGAGTATTTTTATATTGGGTTCTTTATTGCAGTTAAAATAAGCTGACTAAAGGTCCATTTATGCCATCAAGAATGAAGTCTTTATTTAGGGTTGAGGACTCAAAGCAAATAATAGAAAACTGATGCTTTTTTATAGGTCCTCAAAATATTCGCAACTGCTTATGGCCTATAATGTGTGCTGTTACCTACCTGCTTGTGCGCTGTGGCCCAGTTTGTATGTATAGGCACACAGATTCTCAATTGGACAAAGAAGTAGAACGATGTGAAAAAAGTCATGGGAGCACCCAATACCCAGATGAGCTTAATGTCACCTGTGAGGTAGAAGGAGGACAAAGGAGATAAAACATCATATCACTTGCCAGATATGCAAAGCATTGGGTTTGTTAGCGATGTAGAAGGATCGTGAGACTGAAATAAGAACCACTGTTGTACAGCTTCAAAACCAATTTTTATGAAATGTTCATTGAGACATTTTGTGCAGAGTGGCACTTATCTTACAGAGTTCCTATATCTGACAGACACATCAGAGAGAGCCCACATAAAAACTGTTTCTATTTAATCTGATTAAAAATTAATTAAAAAGTACCTACCTGGACCAGTGCTCAGCCACCTCTGTTTTGATTTTTGTACCTGAAGGTGCCTTACTCCTTCTCACCCGTTGCATGCATCCATTTTCCCCTGAGGATGAGATGAAGGTTTGTAGAGACACACATTCTGCAGGTTATTTTTTCATCTTGGATGTAGAGTCCCTTGCTTCACTCATCTGTCTTCATTCCCCTGTGATTACAGCCTCTAGGTCAGTTTCATGCCGGTTCTTTCTATCACATACATACATGCATGCAGTGCATTATTCCAAAATTAGGATGGTTTATGATTATCCTCTCCTTCTTCCCTTTTTGCCTTCGTTATTACTGAATAAAGTCATTTTCTAATTGTTTCTGCTTAAATAAGAACGTGTGTATATGTTTGGCTTCTTATCAGTCTGGCTAGTAGTACTCAAACTTGATGTATTACCTACTTTGTATACATGGCTAAGTATATATTGATCTTGTGGCAAAATTGAGAACAGAAGAACAATTTAGCAAATTTTAAAAGTATATTAATTCATCTCAATGGACTTTTTTTTTTTGTCCTGAAATAATTTCCTTGCTTCTTGGGCGTTAGAGTAGATTTTCGTTCATGAAGGGATAGAATTTTTTTCCTTTTTAAAAATATATTTTTTTAATTTTTTGTGTACTGCTGACTGAGCTCAGGGACTTGACACTGAGCTGCATCCCCAGAAGTTCTTTATTTTTGATAATGAAGCAAGATCTCACTAAGTTCCTAAATTGCCCAGGCTGGGTTTGAATTTGGGATCCTCCTGCCCCAGCCTCCCCAAGTGCTATCATTACAGAATTGTGCTTCAGGAACCACCTCCTGACATA
Source organism: Ctenodactylus gundi (assembly GCA_004027205.1). Taxonomy (NCBI): domain Eukaryota; kingdom Metazoa; phylum Chordata; class Mammalia; order Rodentia; family Ctenodactylidae; genus Ctenodactylus; species Ctenodactylus gundi. The sequence continues at coordinate 90,978 of PVKB01000235.1, forward strand.
GTTTTTGAAGCATAGTTTTGTATTAGACAAAAATGAACTATTGTTTACTCTTTAATAAGGACTTGCTTTTTGTGGCCCTGGAGTTTTTTGAGATTTTTACTGGTCTATGCAATACAAAACGTTATAGCTTCATAAAATAAAAGATAGTTATGACAGAGCTATAAGTATTATAGCTTATTATTTATAGCTATATATTTGTAAATATATATGAGTAGCTATTATCTGTTTATATTATAAATATAGTAAACAATTTATGAATTTTCATGTGAATATTTTCATAGAAATTATGAGCAAAATTATACAAAAAAAGATTTTGGAATAGTTTGACCACAACATGATGCTGAAGTTCTGCCTCATCAGTGTATATGTATGTGAAGTTTGTATGCTGCTTGCACCCTTTCAAAAATAATCTTGGTCATTCACCATTTCCTCATGTTGGAGTATGGGGAAGGGGACTGATCGAGGCCTGCCTAATTCCTGGTGGGTGGGTCTCTTTCACTTAAATGCATAAGTGGGCACCGTCCATTTAGAACAGCCACTTTGGCATCCTTGTGGTTGCCTTGTCAGAAACCACTCTCATTTATCATTAGAACATTTCTCTTTTGCTTCCTTTGATATTCTGTCCCAGCTTCCAGATGGTTCATTAGAACCCTCCTGTTTTTGCACTTCTCTCTCTGAGCTTCCCCACTGTTACTCTTGTGGCAAGCTAAAGGTAGTCTCTTTATTTCTGCTTTTGGGCTGAATCACTTCTCTGTGTTTCAGTGAATGACAGGATTTTATTCTCCACCATGTGGCTATTGGGTTTCCTTAATAGCCTCATGTGGAGGGGCATTACTGAGGGCATTTTAATTTGGCCTTGATAGATGCTAGTCACCATGTTTCTCCAATCACTCTTAAAAAATCTATTAGACAGGATTCCCTGTCAAAGACACACTTAAGTTGAAACAGCTTTATTTTTTTTCCCTTTTTACAGATGTGTTCTTAGTTATGCTTCTTGACAGTGAAGTGAAAGGGAACTGTCAGAGCTAGTAGTCCAAGTAGTACCCATTATAGAAGGACAAAGTGGTATTCAGAGGACCATTTGAAGAGAGACCCTCCCCCGCCCCTTGTTTTTACCTTACAGCATAACGCTGTTGCAGATAATTAGCTCTTGCTAGCTGTAAGATAAGAACTGTTCGGCTTTTAGCCTAAGACTTGTCACTGCTTTGTGCCATTATTGCCCATGACTCTACCCTGTTGCTTTCAGCAGCTCACAGCTTCTAAATGTTAGTTTGTGTCATCCCCATGTCTCCAACTAGTTAGTTACCTCTTTGAAGGTGCTATGCTATTTTCCTTGTGTCTTCGCTGTCTAATTCAGGATTCCACCCAGAATAGCAGTTAGTCGTTGTGGTTCTTAGATGTTTCCCTCATTCTGGGCAGTCAACTAGCTTTTGGCAAAAGATGGTAACCACCTGTCTGCTTTTCTGGTTGGATATTCACAGAGCTATTTCCCATTCAACTTTCCAGCAGAGAAAGTGGAAGGACCTCCTCAATCATGAGACAAAAAACCACAAACCGCACAATAACTTGACTGGGCAAAGTGTAGTATTAAGAATTGTTAGTTCTAACACAATATTGGGATGAGGAAGGATTGGCTAGTAAATTGTGAAGAGAATTCTGAAAAGTACAGAACTAGTGATTATAAGGAGCAGCTGCTACCTATAGGACTAATACTGACACCCCAACAAGAGTTGTTTCCCTCTTCCCTCGGCTGTGGCTCACTCAGTGGCCTGCAGGAGGTGGTGGTGCCATGCTAGTGGAATTTCTGGATATTCACACCTGGCATTTGCTGAAACGTTCTTTTTGTGGTTGCAGCAAAAGTGTGTTTTGTAGAGGTGGCTTGAAAGTTTTAGTAGAGCCGAGTGCTGCAGTCTGCACTGCCGGCTGGGCAGAAGGAGCCTGGGGACCAGCAGTGATGTTTTCCTTTGCAGTGCCTCTCGAGTAACCTCTACTCACAGCGATTAGCATCACGTAAATTGACAAAGGAAAAATAATTCAAGGAGCCACCTCAGTTTTTACAGAGCAGGCAATGAAAAATTGGTTTGCGGCCGAGAAGCAGTAAAATTATGACTGGAAAAGTTGGCTTGCTCCTTTTTCTGAGTGAAGCCTTTATGGAGAGGCTTTTATTGGTTCTTAGTAGATAGAATGCATAAAAGATAGGGGATGTTCTGAAGGGTAAAAGTCTGTGATTGTGAACCAGTAATAGCATCCGGAGAGAAGCAGGTGAATATTCTTTGCATCTCATTTCTCCAAGAGCTCAAGAAAATCATTGTCATTTATATCTAAATTTGCTGTTGAAGGCTTAGAGTAAAACCTCATCAGATTTTATTAAAGCTACCTAATTGCAGTAACAGTGTCTTTTCTCTTAGCCCAAGTGATGTGTGAAAGTAGCAAAAATATTTTCACGGTGATATTACACTCTTTCATAATAGTCTTCACACCTTGCTACTATGTTTCTTTGCTGGTACATATTACTGAATGCTATTCATGTGGTTGAAATGGCATAATTTCACATTTTCACTTGGTAATTGTAGGTGGGTGGTAGATGAGAGGCTTTGTCACATAGCCTCTGAACCAGCTAGCAGCCAGAGTGACACTTGTATCCCAATGAATTATTTGTTCAGATGACTGAGTCTATTCCCAGATATTAAAGGCTGTATTCTCTTGATCTTTGGCTGGTAATGCATCTTTAAGCAGGTACTTTCTGTGTCCTCTTCCTGTGTTTCCTAAAATTTGCTTTGTATTCATTCTCCTGAGTCGTCCTGGAATAGGTTCTTGTGAAATTATAAACTTTTGTTAATTCAAATGAATTTGAGTGATTAAGTTTCTTAAATCATAGAATTTTCAGAAAAGTCACGTGTATGTTTGCAGTGGATGACTGTAGTTCATTTTTGGAAGTACTAGAGTGATTTGCGTCTATAGTATTTTTAAGTCATTTGGCAGATGACAATTCTAGCTTCATGAAAAACAATTGCGTGATTTAGTTGGGTTTTCAAGATTTTACAACAATTTGAAATGGAAGACCAAACTGAACATTTTTGCCATATTTTACTGTTTTACTTCCCTACAGAGAAGAATACATGTCAGGCTTGTGAAAAGTTACCTATACTTCATAGTGACAACACTCTAAGACATCAGTGCCAGTGATGATTCATGAAATTCTGTGCTGGACATTTTGATATGAACAGTGCTCCTCAGTCAAGGAGACTCACCCATGCTGACACCACATAAAGACATTGATTTAGTCAAATCCATGTTACGTGATATGAGCGATTTCAGAAATATTGAACATCTGTTGTAAAAGCAATTTTGACCTCCCGAAGAAGATGGGCCTTATTTTTATATCTTAAAAGTGTTTCTATAGCTGTGTTCTTTATTCTGAGAGAAATGACAGCTTTTGAGCTGGAGAAAGGAAGTTAATTTTTGGCTCTGTAACTCATTTTTTTTGGTGACCTTAATTAAGTTAATTAATCACTTTGAGCCTCAGGTTTATTAATTACAATGAGGACAACTCCTAACTGGTGATGAAAGGGTGGCATGGTGCCTGATAAAGAGAGAGGTTCTCAGCTAACGTTAGCTGTACACCCTGCCCCTTTTATTTATCTTAAAAAAGATATTTCTCCTTCTATGTTAATTATAGATCTTCTTGAAATCAGTTATCTGATTCTTTTTAGTTCTAATCTACTTTTTTAAGTTATTGCTACCTTTTCTCCTTCGTATCATGGTTGACAGATTAGTAATATTTCTTCTGTTGTCTCCATTGAGAGTAGGTAATAGAATTCAGATGGGAGAGCCAGTTAGGTCCTGTTATATTTCACCCACTAGTATCATGAATGAGAGGTTTAGCCATCTGAAGAAGAAAATTAATCTCTTTCTGTTTTATCTGTTGTCATGGCCTGGGAAGAAGATGATGAGAGATCATAATTTTGAACAGACAGCAGAATGGACAAAGAGTTTCCCCTTTAAATGATGATTGTTACAGGAACCCATTCACACTAGGACAGAGTTATTTATTTTTGCTATAGTTGTTTTTTGCCTTGACATGTCCAAATATTTAATCTCGCAGATACTTCATGCACAGCTCCACGTGACTTCTTTGCTTTGATAGAGTGAAATTTCTGATGTTTTCTCTATAGAGGCCAGAGCTTGGCAGAATATTAATCTATTTCATTCTCCTTTTGGTATCCCTAGGAGAACCCCTAAGAGATGAAAAGTGCTGAAAAGTTTACTTGTCATGATGTCAGGGGTAATAAAAGCAGGCAGAACAGCTCACCAGATTTCTAAAGTACATGGAAACAGGTAGAATAGCTCACCAGATTTCTAAAGTACATGAAATAGGTTGAACAGCTCATCAAGATTTCTGAAGTACGTAGACACCCAGTGGCTCAGGTGATTGCTTGATTATGCTCTGCTAAAGTGCCACGGAGAGTGTGGGCTTACTTGCCTCCCTGAGGATTTTTGTTGATCCTGGTCTCTTGAGAGCTAATCAAGGAACTAAATAGCCTCTCTAATATATTCAACTTTAATTTTATTATCATGGAGGCTGGGAGACCTGGGCAGGCCATGTGGACCAATGGGAATCCATTTGAATTTGAAAATGAAGGTCATTTCAAGTGAAGGCAGCTTCCCTGACATAGGTAACATTGAAACCAGGGGAATATGTGTATTGGAAACTTGGGTATCTCAACTATATAGTACACAGCAGCCAATATTTTGTTCAGCTGCCAGTTAGAAGATAGCTTCTCAGTCACGAAAGCATTTTCATAGCATCTTTCATGAGCATCGCGTGTTTCAGATCTCTTCCCATCACTCCACTGGCACAAAGCCTCATTGTAAGGAGAAGAAATGAGACAAACAGCAGGGAGAAAATAAAAGTCTGCTTTTTGGAGTATACAGCTTTAATGCATTCCCTCCCCTGTGCTAATCTCTGTAACTTGATTAATTGGTATGTGGTATGTTATAGAAAATCTAGGGAATACCAGTTAGCTACAGCAAGAATGGACTTCCTACCGAGATGCTGGGACAGAGTTGTATTTAACTGGCCCCTTTCAAACACAACGCTTCCCAAACGATGAGAGTAGAAGATGCCACTTAGGACGCAGTTGTTTAAAGAAGTTAAAAACTGTGGAAGTTAGCAGCTAAAATCCACTTGGATGAGTCTGCTATCCCTTTAATATGTCTGTCTATTCATCTCACTAAGACATCCCAATCCTTCCTCCAAAGTGATTTGAAGACTTAATATTTGCTGAAATACTTCGGTTGGATTTGAATAACGTAATTGAATTTGCTTGCTGCATTCATGGGAAATGAAGGCATGGGAGTTTCTCTGGTACAATATGTGCTTGTGCTTTGAAAAGATTCTTATTTTTTCATCTGAGCCAAGTATTAATAAGCAGTAAGCCTGCCAAATTTGGAGGCAGATTTCACTGGGGTTGCAGATGAATTGTTTGTCCCTGGAGATCAAAGGTCATCTGCTTTGTGACAGATTTTGGTGAAGCCAGGTTGGATGTAAATTGCCTTTGTGTTTGGATGCTGCATGTTCTTGGAAACTTCATGTTAAGTGGGGTTGATATGAAGGAATGGCCTAAGTGTTGTTCCTTTTGTTTGTAACCAGGTGATAAAAACAGGTGAATAGGCTATTAACTTTCCACAACATGGCATAATGGATGACCAGTGCACAGGAAAGGGAAATCCCCAATCCTTGGTAATAAAAGACGGTGTCTGAAAGAAGCTTGAGGAAAACATGGTTATATAGGACATACATACTGTGTTTCAGGTAGTGGGAGCAACAGAGTTGAGGACGCTACATATGAAACAATGTGTCAAGTCCCTGGAACATGTGTTGTGAAGTTCCTGATATGTGGGGAGATGCAGGAGGTGAAGGTGGGAAGTTCTGAGAAGAGCTGCGTCATGAAAGTGCTTCCATGTAACTTCTCCTGGCATTTGAACTTTAGTTTAATAAGGTATCTTCAGTGATTTGTAAGCATAAAAGCAATGCAATCAATTGTCATTTAGGATAATGATGCTAAAAAGTGGAATTGAGTGGTGCTGCCACGTGACTGGAGCTGGAAAGACTAGTCAGCAGATACTTCTGATCATCTGAGAATGAACATTGCAGGCGAAGCCCAGGGGAAGGGGAAGGCAGGATGACAGACACACAAGTCTGTATCCTGGGCAGAGTCTACTGGTTTTATCTCTGTATGTGGTGAAATAGGGAAAGGAAAAGCAGTTGAAACCGTCAGGTTCTTTTTTGGTCCCATTCACAGAGTTGGGAACCACAGGAAAAATATGTTTTGTGGTGGGGGCAGAAGAGTTGAGTGTGGGATATGTTTTGGTGGAGATTTTTCGCATGGGTGTGCCTGTTTTTCAGGTGCTTCTAAGTGTTTACGTCCCGCATGGCCATATGGGGAGGTGGATGAAGATTTACAATTCCTCAGTAGATACCAGTACCCAAGCAGTAGTTGATGCTCTGAGTTCGGCTACATTCATTGAGGGGGCAGGTGTAGTATAGGGCTGAAAATGAGACTTGTAGATAATAAATGCCTAAGAACAGTGGAAGGAAAGGGAAGCTCCCAAGAAGATTTAAAAAAAAAAAAAGGAGTGAGAAGGGATTGTTGCAGCATGATTTGAGATTAAAGGAAATTTGTTATTTACTGAACTGTTTGTTTAAAAGGATGATGAGAAAGAGCCAGAAGAGAGATTATCAGAGAGGTGAGGTGATCTAAGTAATAACTTTAAAAACTCAAAAGGGATATGATGTAACTGAGGCATAGGGAAAGAAGTTAGTAAAACTTAGAGCCTGACCAGAGGAGGTGTGCTTTTTTTTTTTTAAAGCATTATGTTTTTACTAAGTGTGAGGTGAAGGATTGAAGCCTGCCTGCAGCAAGAGCAGACATGTTTATGAAACAAAATGGAGGACTACACTGGAAGATTTCTTATCGGATGGCCTTTCTGTTCTCAGTAAGAAAGAACACAAAGTTAATATTTTTCCTAAATTAAAGTAGTGGGATAGGAATAGATATTTTAAGGAGGGAGATACATGATTAGTTTAGCGTCGGAAATTAATTGGAGAGAACAGTCACTATTTTCTAGTTTTTTCTTCTACTCAGCACGTGCTTATTGAGGCAGTTCTAAGTTAAGTCAAGTAATTAGGAAGGATAGTGTAAAGTATTTGCACTATTTGAGGTGCTGTGATGATGACCCCTCATATAAGGTCATGCTGGTACCCAGAACCCTTTCCTAGCGCTCTCAAGTTGTTTAAAAATCGTTGTCATCCATCTGTTTTCCCTTACAATCAGAGTTTGATGTTTCTCTTAGGTTCTTGGTCATTCTATAGCATGCTAACCTCAGTCAGAGGCATACATATTTTCCTATGTTCAATTTTGTAATAATACTATTTTAAAAGAGTTTCAGGTTTATACAGAGATTGAAAAGATACTAGAGAGAGTTCTTTAATAACCATCATTTCCTGTTTTTCCTGTTATTAACAGCTTGGGTTAATATGTTACCTTTGCTACACCTAGGTAAAGGGGTAGTTAGCTTTTCATTACTGTAATGAATCTCTGAGATATATTAGTTTTTGAGGAAAAGTTTATTTGGCCCTGTTGCTTTTGGGCAGATCATGGTGGGTTTTATGGTAGAGAAAGATGCTCACCTTATAGGCAGGAAGCAGAAGGAGGGGGTGAAGGAACAGAGGGAGAGAAAGAGAAGGAGAAGGAAGAGGAGGAGGAAGAGGAGGAGGAGGAGGTGGGGAGAGGAAAGAAGAGAGAGAAAACAGGAGACACGAGGGTTCCGCTATTCTCTTTAGGTGCAGTCTCCCAATGTCCTAATTTTCTACAAATAGGTTCTTCCATCTACAGGTTCCATCATCTCCTACTGATGCCACAGACTGCCGCCTAAGCCTTTTTTAGTACATGTGCCATCAGGAGACATTTAGGATCCAAACCGTAGCAGTGAGTGGCCCCTTGTTTTTATTTTTTTTATTTTTTTATTTTTTGACATGACTTCTTGACAGGTTGCCCAGTCTTCTCTAGGACTCCTGGGCTTAAGCCATCCTCCTGTCTCAGTATCAAGAGTAGTTGGGACCATAAGCTACATGCCTGGCTTAAGCCATTTTTTTTTTTTTTTTTTATTCTGAGGATTGAACCTAGCTTCAAAATAAGCTATACTCTTAACCTCTATTTATTGATTGATTGATTGGAGATGTGATTCTTTTGTCTCAGCCTCCCAGAGTTCTAAGATCACAGACATGCACCACCATGCTCAGTGCTAATTTTTATAAATTATAAACCTATATTCCTTTTTGCTTATTTTTAAACCTTTTCAATTTTTTGTCATTAAATATGCTGGAGATTTTAAAAACTAAGCCAGGCCAAAAAAAAATTTTTTTTTCAGAAACTAGAGGTAAATAAGTATTTTGGACTGTCTCCATTATTCTCTCTTTGTGATTATTTTATCTGAAGCCCTAATTGTTTTTTTCGAAATCGTTTAAAGAGAAAATATGAAAAATATCAACTGGAATTTTATTAAGTGTTTTAGACCTTGTCAATTATATATCTTTAATTTCAGAGGCATTACTATCTAATAAATGTAATTTGTAAATCTTTTAAGAAATGGGCTTGGGGGAATAACTAATATTTGTAAATGAAAAGTTTTTTTTTCCTTTCATTTTGGCAAGATGACCATATATTGTGACAATGATAATGAAGTTCCCTATCATCTATACCTCTAGGTGGCATTGATTTTATATTGGCCTTTGATTGTAGGTGCACAATTTGCAATATATTATATCTTTTCTGACTGATATTCTCTGTCCACTTGTGCATTCTTTTTAAATTTCTCAGCAGAATACAGACATAGGATAGTCTTTGAATCACTTGGTGTCTAGTCAGTACAAAACATGAATGTATCAAATGAAATTGGTTGTTCTCTCTCTCTCTCTCTCTCTCTCTCTCTCTCTCTCTCTCTCTCTCTCTTTTCCTTTCTTTTTGTAAGTTGGGTATCTGTATCACGTAATATGCAGTGAAGTCATCCTGCAGAATCTACCGTTGATCTTTTCTTGTCTCCTGGTCCCTTCTGTCAGCCATTCTTTCCGCCGTTGTTCACTGGGACTGACTTCTCAGGCCTAGGAAATTTCAAAAAACTTAAAATAACCCCACCTTATCATGCAGAACTGTATATTTAGAACCTTGCAATTGTAATCCATGGACGTCTTTGAGTTTTTACTTACAAACAACATTCCTTTATGCACCTACTTGCTGAATAATTTTGTTACTCAATGACTTTTTCTACCTAAGCTGTTATTCTGTTCAGTTAGATCATTTCTACAAATCATGTAGCTAAATTGTGCATCAAACAGAACATGGCAGAAGTGTTCTGTAATGTGGACAAAACACGTTAACAAACTGAAATGTCACTTGTGTAATATTGTCTCATTTTTATTTATTTTTATTTATTTCTTTTGGAGACAGGGTCTCGATCTGGGGCCCAGGCTAGTCCTGAACTCAGTCTGGAGCCCAGGCTGGCCTTGGACTCAAGGCAATCCTCCAATCTCAGCCTCCACAGTGCTGGGATTACAGGCATCCGCCACCATGCCTGGCTTATGTGGTGCTGGGGAATCAAATGCTGGTACTTAGCGCTTGACCACTGAACCATTCCTCCAGTCATTGTCTCATTTTTAAAGCAGCCTGTCTTTCCTGCTTCCAACCCTAACTTGCCCGCTTCCCTGCCCTTTATTAAAATGTTGGTTTTCACAACTCAAATTCATGGTTTTGATCATAGTGATTTCTTTCTTGTACCCAATCAGTCTCCTTAAACTTCTTGTTTGACTGTGTTACATAGCTGTATTTTTCCATTGTCTTGGAATCTCTTCATTACTTACATCATTGTACAGGGTAAGAATGCTGTCCTAAAGTCGATCCTAGAAGACTTTTGCCTTTTTGCTTTCTTAGCAAAGATTTCTTAGAAAAAAATTTCTCGGCAAAGATTGGGTAAGATGGTGCTAAAATACTGAATGACTGATTTACCACCTGCTCAAGATTTTCAAATATGATTGAAGTAGTCCTGTTATTTCTGTTTTAATGTTATACTGCAGAAATGGCTTATTATTTAAAAATGCTATATCCATTTCTTATTTTCCTATTCTAAATATTGTCTTACCTCTACTGCTTTCACAGGTTTTTGTAGTAGGTTTTAGTAGGTTGTGTGAGTTATTAATAATTTTCCTTGGGAGGTTAGGCTGGTCTCCAAATCTGTGTCTGGCCCCAAACACCTCACTCAGGCAGAAAAAGGTGAGCAATATTTTATGAGGAAACTGGGATTAATTTAGAATGCAATGATTATGTATTTTTCAGCATCTCACCTGTTTCAGTGCCATGGAGGACTCTGATTTCTTATAAGTTTATATGAACCACAGGGACAGCTCATGTTAAGCTTTATTTTTAGTATTTTCTATGGTCTGTTATCTTCCCCAATTTTATTAACCAGACAGCAATATCGTAAACCGGTGTCTTTTTCTTTTGTAAAGTTTTTTTTTTTTTTGAGCAATTGTTGTGCTTTAGAAATATTTCTTGGGGCCAAAGGCATAGCTCAGCGGTTAGAGCACTGTCTTAGCAAGCACAAGGCTCTGGGTTTGATTCCCCAGCACCAAGTAAGCTGGCTCTGGTGGTAATTGCCTGCAATCCCAGCACTTGGGAGCCTGTGGTGAGATGATCGCTGAGAGTTCAAGGCCAACCAGGGCGACAGTGAGCTCAGTACCATCCTGGACTACAGAGCAAGACCCTCCCTCAAAAAATGCCTTATTCCATATCATCTGTGTTAGGATTGTTTGTTTATTGGATTCTCGGATATTTCTCTCCTCCATTTTTACTTCTGTTTTCCTGTTGTTCTCCCTGTTTCTTTAGTTTTAGATGAAAGGATTGAGATAATTGGCGGCAAGCCTAGAATAGGTACCGCAGGAAATCCAGTCTCCCTTATCTTGCATTGCTTTGGAGCGTCCTAAACACAAATGCCTTCATGTGAATAAGGAGTGATTTGGAGCATTATCATAACTCACAGTTGTGTTTAAAGACCTCCTGCTTGAATAACCCAGGCAATTTCACAGGGATGCCATTGCACATACGTTTAATATACTTTCAAGACAAACGTTAATGATGAATTTGGCAGTCTTTGTGCAAGTAAACATGATTGAATTAGGGTAAATTATCATTATTTTATGGAAGATGCCAAAAGCGGTAAACTTGTGTAGAGCCCCCGCAGCTCAGCGGTGTTCATGTTTGTATCTAGTTCTTAATCTCATCCATCGGGTCCTGTTCATGTTAAAGTCAAAGAAAAATAGTGTATATCAAGCTTGTCCAACCTGCAGCCGATGTGCTTTGTGCAGCTCTTATAAACTGGTAATATGGCCTCACAGGATTACAAACTTAAACATAATTGTAATTTTTAGCAATATTTTTCATGACTCCAGTGCATGATGCTTTAGAGCAGATTACATAGGCAGTAAGCGAATGCTAACCCTGCCTCCTGCATTTGCTACACATACTCTAATATGGAAACCTGTGTATAGCTGACTTCACATGCCTTTGTGTGAGTTAACAAGTAAAACACAATGATTACGAGATGGGCCAGGTAGTACAGGCTATAATCCCAGTACTGTGGGAGCTGAGGCAGATGTATTACAAGTTCAAACTGAGCCTGGGCAGCTTTGTACCTTAGCAACACCTTGTCTCAAAATCAAAACTAAAAAAAAAATGGTGGCTTTATAGCATAGTTAGTGAAGGTCCTGGGATCCTTCCCAGCAAAAGCAAAGACACAACAAAAATGCAAAATAAAAACCGAAAATCATAGTGATATATGATATGATAATATATTTCAAACATTTCTGCATGTGTATTGTCTGTGAAGAGAGACTTATTGTTACTAAGCAGACATTTAAGTTTTATTATTTAATTATTGACCTTGAGCTTATTATTTTGTAAAATAATTTAATAAGTTAAAATAGTTTTCTTAGCTGTCATATAAGAAGCACAAAGCTATGGCTGGGGGTAGAGAGACATACCTAGATCACAATTTCAAGTTCTACCTGGGCTACTTAATTTATACCTTGTCTCAAAATTTGAATAAATAAAATGATTTGATTTGTAGCTCAGTGTAAAGGTCTTGAGCTCAATCCTAGTTCCTCAAAAGAAAAGTACAACAATCTATCACATGCCTTTTCATTCATATATTATTATAATTACATATACAACATTAATAGACATTTTATAATAAAATATTCATATATTTATTATATACATTAACTGTATCATATGCTTTATATATAGCTCAAGATAATTCCTCTTTATCCATTGTGGCATAAACCAAAAGGTTGGACACCCATGATGTATGTGCACTGTGGAAATAATGATGGAATCCAGAAGAAAGGCTTGTGAGTCAGAGATTTGGTGTTGAATTCAGTTTCCACCAGTTAAAATGTCACGGTGCATGTTGTGTGACCTCTGTAACCCTCGGAGTTCTTATCTGAGAAATGGGGAAGAAATAGTGAGCATTAAATGAAACCATATAGTAGGTGGGAAAAACACTCCTTCAGATAGTGAGATTGGCTACTGTTATTATCTCAAAAACTCACCCAGACAGCAGTGATAGTTAGCGTTAATATATAAGGCATATTATATAGATGAAACCAGTAATCAGTGGATATTTTTAAATCATCAATAGAAAAAAATGACTACCTTGAAAATTACAAACCAGTCCTAGCTAATTCTTTGAAATTCTGCTGTCATTGAATCCCGTTTCTCCTGTCAGTTATAGGATTTTCCACAAATGCATATTACTCTTGTGACTGTTTGCTTTCTTATTTGATTATTTAAATGTATGTTTTCAAAACTTGTCCTTTTTTCAGAAGTGCTATTGGCTTTCTAAATTTTAAGTTTAATTGGCTTTTACAGTTCATTTTTATTCTTCAGCCCAGTGGGAACTAATTTCTTGTACATCTTTGTCATTTCTGAATTACTTCCTCACCTTTATGTTCAGGGTAGAATTCTAGGTCATTTGGATTTGTACAAAGATACTTAGAAAAATGTCAGGAAAAGAAGAAATCCTCATGGAAGAACAAGTGGCATAGCCTGTTTTATGCAGTCAATGCGAATCTCATTGAATTTCTTCAACTCTATGGTGTCCCTCAAATATAAAGCTTATAAGCGAGAGATAGCGATTTAAAAATCAGGGGTGAGATCACTATTTTGGTTGTGGCTTGACTAATTGATGAAGTGATCTTACCTGCTCTGGATCTTTAACTTTCTGGATTTTATTTTCTTGTTTGGGGTTTGCTTAGTGATTTTTTAAAAGTACTTCTTGGCTGCAATATTTTATTTCTATTAGGAATAATTACTAACTTTAATTATATGATCTTATATGTTGTTTTAAACAGCTGGCCTTACAAATAACTACTTCTCCTTATATTAGGTTTTCCCAAGCTTTAGTGGTTAGTGTATGTTATGTATATGTTTTGGTTATACTTATATGTTGTACATATTAGTAGATAGTTATGGTTTATAAAAATAGCCTTAATGTGGCTGACTTTTTCATTGTTCTGTGAAATTAGGAGTTTCATAGGTGTGACCGTTGAAGGGATTATGTCTACTTGAGGGAATTAGGAACCACACCTCCATCAGGATTAGAATTTGTGAACCACCCCTAGATTGGGGATTAAGAACTGGTCTGGATTACAGTGTGAGTGATTTGTGGGCTGGCCAATGAGAGAAGAGCACCCACCGAGATGTGGGAGGGCCAATTGGAGCTTCAAGGGTATAAAACGATGGAAGAGGCAAGATTGTCACAGCTTCTTCCTCTGGGAAGCCTTCACAATTGTCTGTGGACGCCGACTTGCTGCACATTGCATATCATCAGCACAGATTCGCTCAAGTCTCAACTTGTGTCTGTCTGCCCGTTGCTGTTCTTCAGTCGCCGATCTTCAGGCTTCAGTCTTCACTGACATCTACAGCGGACTCTCACCTCACCGGCTGTTCTGCAGTCCGGGACGGGAGATCTACTTCAGGGCTGAGCAGCCATCTTGGACCATCTCTGTGCTTGGATTTGTAAGCCTTCCTAATAGACACTATTGTGATAAAAATCTCGAAATTCTGTCTTTTGAAAGAACCCAAACTCATAAAATAGGGAAGTATTTTCTTGGTATACTTTGGAATTTAGACATAACTTAAAATAGGGCATTTAGCTCTGTACCTCCCTATATCCTAATGGAAAATGGAATGTTCCTTTTTGAAAAATGTGGGTGGGTTCTGGATTTGTTGCTTCAGTGTCCTCCTGCCCGTCAATATTTTTGCTGTGTTTAATGTGCCCACATGGATGTATCATAGTTTTGGTCTGTGCAAGCATGGGATCCAGGAGCAGAACCAGGTGTAGCATGTACAAGACCCTGGGATCAGTCTTTAACACCGCCCCCCACCCCCAAACCACACACACGGAGACAACGCACACACATACACACACACACACACACACACACACACACACACAGACAAAGGGGAGTGGCAGGGCACAGAAGTGTGAAGGATTTTTTTTTAACCCGTGGGAGATTTCTAATATGATTCTGAAAATAGTTTATAGAGTCAAGCTCCAGAAACTTCCATCATTATCACAGACTAGCTGTGTAGACCGAAACAAAACAAAATGAAACTACTGTGGACAACACATAAGCTAATTTTGCTTCCTTTTTTAAGCTTAAAGAAATCAAAACAATGGCTGAAAGAATGGTTCAGTGATTAAAGTGCTTCCTAAGTCAAGCGCTAAGTACCCTAGTTTGATTCAGAACATAAGCTGAGCGTGATGGTGCACTCTTGTAATCCCAGCACTCAGGAAGCTGAGACAGGAGGATTGCCTCCAGTCTGATTCCAGCCTGAGCTCCATAGTGAGTTCAGGACCAGCATAGATTCTAGAGCAAGACCCTGTCTCCAAAAAACAAAAAATAGAGAAATAATGCCCTGAGGGAAGAAAACATGAAATCAAGGGCCTGGAACAGGCGCACAAGAAATGCGGGGCTTTCTGCTACTGTGAACTTTCAGCAGCAGGCCAGTAAGGAGACCAGTCTTTGTGTCACTAGCAAGATTGGGAAGTCAAACCTGGGACTCTCATCTTATGTCTGCAGAAGAGAGCAAATTGTTTGTAGGGTTTCTGGGACTCAGGCGAGATGCAGGCTTTGAGGAAAATCTCCTTAAGCTGGATCTTTGAGTGTCCCACCAATATCAATCAATCTAAGACTGCCAAACAGGAGTAAGCAGACCATTCAGTGTGACTGTTGGCTTTAACATTAGTTGCTTTATCTCTTGGAACTTCTGGGCCTAGAATAGAGAGTAACTGTATGGAATGTTTAAGGAATTAAAAAGTTAAAATTTCAAAAACATGTAAATAGTAAAAATACTTTATAACATACCATACATAGTTATCAAGAAAGATTTATAATATGTGCACATAGAGGAAATTTAAATGCATATTAGTATGTGAAAGAAGTTGAATTTTCAGTGAATATTAGTAAGTGAAGGAAACTGATTAGAAAAAAGTTTTCAAAATTACTTTAGTTAATTCTACACTCTCTTCAGTGGTTGTGGCTGTATCCATTGTCTATAATAAAATCTGTGGATTGTAACTGTTTGGGTTTTGTTTTAGGTTCTCCCTATCTCTAGATAGACCGTGTCTGTCTGTCTTTCTATAGTACTGGGGATTGAACTCACACTGAATTAGGTCTCCAGCCATTTTTATTTTTTCAAATTTTGAGAAGGGTTTGCTAAATTGAGCAAGTGGACTTGAATTTGTGACCTGCCTTGTCTCAGATTGCTGGCATGCTTCACATGCACTGCCACACTTGGCTTATTCTTAGTGTTTTGAGTGAATAAAATGCTAACATGATTCTGAAAATTAGAACTGTACCAGAAAGTTTATGTACAGAATTGTCACTGCCCTCTTTACCCTGCCATTCTTTATTTTCTTTTCCTTTTTCTTTTCTTGTCTTGTCTTGTCTTCTTTTTTTGAGACAGAGTCTTATTCTGGAGTCCAGGATCCCAGGCTGGCCTCAAACACATGGCAATCACCCTGACCCAGCCTCCAGAGTGTTGGGTTTATAGGCGTGCACCACCCCCACCCCCAGCTAGTATGTGGGGCTGGGGGATTGAACCCTGGACCTTGAGCCTCCCCGCAAAGGCTCTACTTACTGAGTTACATGTACTCTCAGTCCCCACTCTGATATTCTTTATGCTCTATTCCCATTCACCCATTTTTTTCCCACCCTATTTCTATCCACTTTCTTCTAACTGATTTTTTGAGTTTCTGTTTTATCCTACATGGTATTTTTTTTTTTTTTGCACAAATGTGAAGATTCATGTTTCTTTTATTATTTTCCCTTTTTTTTTTACATGAAAGTTAGCCTAGGTGTATTGCTCCCCCCCACCTCCCCTTGTACACTTAACAATGTATCTGGAAAGTGATCCATATAAGTTTAGAGACATCTTCCTTATTGTCTCCTAGTACTGCACAGTGCTCTGTATATGAAAGGTCTTAGTTTATTCCACATCTCTGAAATATAAGGAATTTCTTAGTTTCTAATATTTTGCAGTTTCAAAAATACTACACAAACCCCAGACTACTGTCAGAAGAATATCATGAAGATAAATAGATAGAAATGGGAAGATTGAGTCAGGATGTGAACACAAATGTAATTTTACTTAACATTGCCAAATTTTCTTCTGTAAAAGTTCTACCAGCATGTGCTTTTAGCCAACGATGTATAAAAGTTCATCTTTTCTCAAATTTCTCCAACATTACATTTCACAGGTTATTAACTTTTGCCTTACTGTGTAAAAATTAGTAGTAATATCTAAGCATGTCTTTAATTCGCTTTTCTGAAAGTCTGAACTCTTTTGTATATTTGTCATTCTCATATCTTTTGTGTAGGTTTGTATATGTGGAAATTATCCATTCATACAATTTTCTATAGTTTTGTTGAGTTTTTATCAACTTTTAAAAGTTCCTTGCATTTTAGAAGCTTTATGCCTTTTCTAGCATATGTTGTTTGAAATTTTCCTTTCTTTTTTTTGTGGAAAAGGTTTGGTGTTTTCTTTTGATGTTGTTGTTTTATGGTTTTATGTTTGAACTCTATTTTGATTTGAAGATTTCTGTGCTTTCTTATTGTTTCCTTTTTTTTGTTCTACTCTGTCCATTCTGTTATTTTTAGCTATATTTCTCAAATACAGCATGTAGGTGAGCCATGATTTGTAGCCAAATTTAATTTTTTTTCTTTTAAATGATTAATTAAGCTCACTCTCATTTACTGATATATGTAGTATGTTTGACCTCGACTCTGTCATTAAGTGTGCATATGTATTATATCAATTATGTTTATTTATAAGATGTGAATTGTTTTCTCGAAGTGAATTTTTGTTGGTATTTACAAAAGTTATATTACGGTTTTATTTTTTTTAATTTTTTTTTTTTACTTAACACCTCTTAAGTGTTCTTATCCCACTGGTTTCTTACTTTTTACTATTTATAGTTTGTCTTAAAGACATTCTTTAAGACAGTAGTAATTGAGAATATTCTACTTTCTGATTTTTTTTGTTGTGTTAGTTATGCTTTGTCAGAACACATAGCAATTGTGTATTAGCTTTCCAACTTAACCCTTAGCTTTTAGTCAAATGTGCAACTTTGTTGTTTTAATGTGTTCTCACTTTTTTTTCTGGAAATTTCCCAGAAATTTTTGGCTGGTTCAATAAAGATCTTGTGTTGGCACGTTTTTCAGAAAGAGCTCACTAATTTGCTTTTTCTGTGCTTTTGTGCACTTAAGGCTTTATTTATAGACTTGGTACTTAAAACTACTGATGGATATAAACTTCTTGGCCTGAACTTTTCAAAATTGAGTTGTTTCAGAGTGTGGCTCAATTGTTGCCTTTGTTTTGTGTTTTGGTTTGGAAGAGTCTTTGTGCCATTTGGATTGCTTTTTCTCTTCTAATTTATTTGATCTTTTGCTTACAGGTTCTGAGATTGTATTTTATTTTTGAGTAATTTTTGAAGTTCAGTAATTTTACTAGAACATGTGTTAGATCCTTCCAGATTTTTTTTTCTCTGACGCTCATTTTATTTGGTGCCCATTAATTCTATTCCATTATTTCATTTTTCTGCTTGGCGACTCTAGTTATAAAAATGTTATTCCTTCTTCAGTGGTCTTCTGTTTCTGCCACTTCTCTGGTGGTGGCTCCTACTCTTCTTCTTCTGGTGCCCTTTGTATCGTTTTCTTGCTTTCTTTCCTGGCCCTTGAGTCCATTATCTCTTATATACTTTGAAAATCAGACTTCCGTTCTGTTAAATTTGATTTTTTCCCCTGATTCAACCAGCTATCTTTTCATTTATTTCCTTTTTAAAGCATGCTTGTTAATTTTCAAATTTCTGAGTCAAGCCAATGTTTATATTCCCCTATGCTTATTTGATCATATTTAATTTAGTTTTCATTTATTTTTTAACATTTTTCTTCTGTTGGGAGAAAAATGTAGGTCTTTAGTATTTGAGCTGTTTTGAAATGGCTTTCTGACTTTTGGTTAATTGTCTATTTTTATTGAGTTTCCTTATGCAGATTTCTTTGCGCTGTGGTGCCCTCTTCTGTTAGTGTAGCAAAGCACAGGTTCTTATGAGTTTTCCGTGTGTGGGTGTGAAGGGGGACTGAGGACAGTCATAATAAAATTTTGCACCTTTTAAGATTAGTTTTATCTTACGCAGCTGAATTTTTTCATTCCTACCCACCTAGATGTAGAGGTTATTCTTCCCTTTTTTTCTATCCCTTTCTCTTAGTTTGCTGTGATGCCTGATGAAATTGTCACTTTGACTTGAGCAGAGTTTTCCATTCCTTTCCTGTAATCTCAGTGCCAATCTAATGGAGTCCGTTTCAAAATTTGCACGCATAGGGCAAATTACTCATTCAGCATCAATTTAAATTAATTTTATTAATTTACTCATTTCCCTTCTGTCACTTTTCTTCAGTTTTTTGTGTTCACCATAAAGTTATACTAGAGTGGAGTTGTGAAGCCCTCTTCCTGAACTATATCGCCTGCCTTCTTTTTACAAACAATGTTTGGACATTTGGTATTTTGTTCTCAGGTTGTGTGGAGGCATGGTGTGCATGGGCAAATATTCGTATGGTTAGTCTTAATTATTTTAGAGAATTTATTGGAAGACACTTAACCTTGGCAGCTGTTATTGTTTTCAGCTCTCAAGAATTATTTGAGGCCTTAGACAGTAGGGTACTTTTCTGAGAGGACTTGTTTCATTTTACTGGATATTTAGCAGAGTTGTTTGGGATTGCCTTTGTCCATTTTCACTGCTTATGGCTTTTGCTATTGCCCAGGAAATGGGGCGCTTAAGTATAGGTCTACACAGGGGCTGGTTCATGTTCCTGTACATCCTTGTCAGGAGGATGAATCCTTGAGGGCTTCTTACCAGACATCCAAGTTGGTCATTTTCACTTTTGTGTGACTGGTTGCTGTGGTAAGCTGTCACACCAGTGTTGAGTTTTTCAGGTGATTTGTTGGCTAGGCTGATATTCTCAGTGGCTTTTTGTTGGTATTTTTTTTTTTTTGGTTTCATGCTTTTTGGGGGGAGAGTTTCGTTTAGGAATTCCTTTCTATTTTATGACTTCTTTAATGGCTTTTAACAATTTTTAAAAAAGAATTTAGTAGCATTTTCAGGAGGTTTGGTTCTAAGTATTCATATACCACTAGAATACTATTTGGTTTATTCTTTTTAAAAGTTTTTAAAAAGATTTTTGGATACATGCAACTTCACTTAGGAAGAGGTAAACTCATTTGCTCAATTTTCTTTGGCGTTTCCTAGCAGAAGAGTTAATTCAGTCTCCTAGCAGGCAAAGAACTGCTCTGTTGACAGAGGTGGAGATAATTTACTTAATTGGTAAAGCAGTTTATGACAAAATATCAGCTCTAGAAAATAAATGATAATGAGGAAAATTTAGTTAGCCATTGAACTGTGCCAAGTACTGTGTATCATCCAGATATTATTTTATTATAAAAATCTAATTTAGTATCATCTCATTTTATGGATTATTACCTGAAGTTAACTACCATGTCATTTACCTAATTTGATGAATAATGAATGGCAGAGATATGTATCAGGCCCTATCATGGATTTTGGAAATAGAAGGCTTGCAAATACCAGCATGTATCCTGTTTTTGTGGACTTGGTAAGATTTACTTCATAGACTATGCTAACCTACCTGGCCTCATATTACACAGTAAGGACACTGAGAGAGACAGGGATATCATTTTAGGAATTAAAGGCCTTGTTCATTGGCTATTTCCTAGAATGGAGCTGATTTCTCCTAGAATTGTGGATAATGTGTCTTCTTAGGAAATATCTACGAGTTCAACTAAATGTAAAACAGATTAGCAAAGATTGGGACAGTGTCTTGACTCCTTAGAAAGTCTTTATACTGAATTGCAAAGCGTAGCTGATACAAAGTGGATGTTAACTTCATTCAGTCTGTTGACCATAAGTATCATTTGCCTGGCCTGGTGGCACGGTCTTCAATCTCAGCACTCTGGGAAACTGAGATAGGAGGTTCACAATGTGAACCCAACCTAGACAATTTTGCTTAGCTTTATCTCAAGATAAAAATAAAAAAATTACCTGGGAATGTAGCTCAGTGTGTATGTCCTGGGTTCATTCTCAATATAACAGAAAGACATACTTCTTAATTAAGACTAATAATTTCTACTCTGATATAACTGAAAGGTAAAGAATTTGTATTTCTGTGTTGTTTGATATAGATGGGCCAGAGTACTATTTTTTGTGTTTATTTTATTTCTTTTGGCTTACAGTTATTTGCTCGTATAAAGGATGGAGAAAGCCTGCAGCTCTTTGAACAAAGTTCTCGTTCTGCCCACAAACAGGAGACACATACCATGGAGGCCGTGAAGCTTGTAGAATTTGATCTTAAGCAAACACTTACCAGGCTTGTGGCACACCTTTTTGGAGACGGTAGGTACTCAGATACCTTTGTCCTTGTAGGCTTATACATCCAACAGCTACTATTTTCTAAATTACTAAGCAGGTTGTGTCTAGATATTTTTGGTCTCAGTTATGCATTAATGATTTAGTTCTTTGTGGGATAGAACCTATACAAATCTTGCTTATTTGAGGAGTAGGAAACTATGGAAATTGAGTTAGCTAGAGAAAGAAATATGAGTCCAAACTTTGACAATAATAATAACGGGTTAGGATTAGTGTTATCAATGAGAAGAAACTATGCAATTTGATTAGTGCTATTATAGCATTATATTATCATTAGATTATATTTGATCAATGGGCCAAGATTCACAACCATATCAATGAACGCAGTAGAATTCTTTCTATATTGACATACTGATTAGTACTATGAACAGCAACAATATTAATAGTAAGCTTCCTGCAGGAGGAGCAATATTTTTAAGATCTAGAGACTTACTTTAGTCACTTGCCTTCAATTATTCCTTTGAGAAAGTCTTTTGTTGGTGATGCCTGAACTTTTCTAACTTTACTTGAGATTCATATTTTATTTGGTTTTAGAAAGATGTAAGGAGAAGATTAGGGGATTTTCTGAATTGTAACTTACATTTATGACATTCTCGGGGACTGGAGATGTATCTCAGTGGTAGTTCACTTGCCTCCTCTATGCAAGGCTCTGGATTCAGTTCATGCATTGATAGACATTTAGGTTGTTTTCAGTTCTTTGCCTTACAAATAAAGCTTCTGTGCACATTCGTATCTTTTTGTGAACCTAAGTATTTCCTTCTCTTGGATGAGTGGAACGACTAGATGATATATTAGATAATATATTAGATTTGTGTTTAATGTGCCAGAATATGAGCAAACTGTTTTCTGAAGTGGCCATACCATTTCACGTTTCCACCAGAGCTTTGTAAACATTCTAGTTGCTCTGTATTTTCAGGAACACTTCATGTAGTCAGTTCTAATTTTCACTGTGCTCAAAAGACCGTAATGGTTTCTCAGATAAGTATTCAGCGTGTATCTAACAAACTCCCAAGTAAACAAGCCAGAAGCATCCTAAGAGAGAAGTAGTTCAACCTGTTTACATAGGATGTATCTAGAATGATGAAAAGATGTTCACTTTTAGTAACTAGGGAATAGTCAGTGAAGACCACCATGGAGTATCTTTTGTCGTTCTTCATATGAGAAGTATTTTTTTTTTGTTTTGTTTTGCTTTGTATGAAACAAAGTCTTGTTCTGTAGTCCAGCCTGTCCCTAAACTCACAATGTAGCCCACGCTGCTTTGAACTCACAGTAGACCTCTTGCCTCAATCTCCCAAGTGATGGGATTAGAGGCACTTGGTACAATAACCACCTCAGAAAAGAATTCTTAAAATCTAACATTTGTAAGTGTTGATGATGAAATAAAGATGTAGAATATAATTCAAATTCTTGGCCCTATGTAGGAGTCCTAGTCACCATCTCTCAGATGAGATGTTGATGTTCACTGTTCTTGATTCACTTCAATTTTTTTCTACCGCCAGATTTTCCTTATTCACATGTGAAATCAAACGTATCTTTTCAAAGATTTGTGTTGTAATTTTTTAAACCTGTGTGGCTTTGTTTTGGACGCCGTTTAAGGATATCTTGACTTCCATACCATGAAATGCATTGCTGATGAAATATTGAAGAAACTATTAAATAACCCTTTATATTCTATAATTTGTCCACTTAAAAAGACAATATGTCAGCTTAAGTATAACATTTTTTAAGAGGTAAGAATGATACAGAATTGGACTAGAAACCAGTCTCTTAAGTGTTATTACTTTATTTTTTTAAACCAGTAAGTTGATTATGATCAAATGTTATGATTTAATAAAATCAAAATCAGTTCTTAGATAGTAGTTATTTTCTATTCTTCTTTTAAAAATAGCTCATATTAAAATGTTATAACATAATAGTGAAACAGATTGCAGATAGAGATTGATGATGTGAAAATCCTATTACAGTCAGGTTCTTTATTTTCACAATGAAAGAATGGATTTGTGATATTTTTAGCAGTATTATATTTAACACTGAAATGAGATGGATTGTGTTGTTCAGGCCATTTTAGAGTAGGTTAGAATAGAAGGTCTAGTTTGGTGTATGTGTCTGTCTGGGGTTTTTTTTTTTTTTTTTGAGATACTATTTTGTCTCTGGTAGCTTTATAAAAAATTTTATATGAGCCTGAGCTACTATGTAGAGAATCTTTTCAGACCCTAACTGATTTATGTCTTGTTATACATTTCTGTAATCAAATGATTGATTGTGTGTGAGATTTAAAAATCATTTCTACAATGTTGTGAGCATCATGATATGTAATGTGATAAATATAATTTCCTTCTCTAAGGAGTCGTGGATCTTAAATCCTCTCCTAGGGAACTATTAAGTGCATGGCAAGTGAGCACAGTGGAGTGCTAGCTCCTCCAAGCCTGAGTGTGTGCCAGGAGGGTTCTTGGTAGATGACAGCCAAACTAATCCCATAGGGATAGTTTATTTTCCTTTTCTTTTCTTTTCTCTTTTTCTTTCTTTCTTTCTTTTTCTTTTTCTTTTTTTTTTTTTTTTTTGAAACAGAGTCTCATTCCATAGTTCAGGTTAGTCCAGAACTCACTATATAGCCCAGGCTGTCCATGGACTCATAGTAATCCTCATGCCTCAGGTGTGTACTACTGCACCCAGCTTATGTAGGGCTGGGGGATTGAACCCAGGGCCTTGAGTTTGCTAGGTAAGTTCTCTAGCCACTGTGCTATTTCTCCAGCCTAGGAGTTGAGAATTAGCCCTTGAAAGAGTGGGGGCAACTAAACAAGGAGAGGCAGAGAAAGGAAGAGAAGGTAACCAAGTAGACCAGACACAAATGCTAGTCCTTGACAACAAGCATAATGTGGTACACAGCATAAAGGCGGAAAAAAGAGCAGGAGGAGAGGAAAATGATTGACAGCAAGTCTTTTGTGTACTGAGCAGTGGCAGTTGTAGAATTAGAAGGATTAAACTGAAATTTTCTTTTGTCTACTTGCTCTGAAATATTGTGTGAGCCATTTAGTGTTCTAGCCCTCAGTTGTCTAAAATTTAAAAGTTCAGACAGTATGTGTTTCACTTGAGAATAAAATGAATTAACATGTAAAAAGTGGTTTGTAACTTACACATTTTACATGCGTGGATATGTAAAAATTAAGGAAGGGAAGGAAAATTATGGCAATAAAAGCAGAGTTTATGGAGGCAGGAGGATCCCAAGTTGGAGCCCAGCCTGGGTAACGTAATGATTTAATGAGATCCTGTCTCAAATAAATAATAAAATGGGACTGGGACATAGCTCACGTGTGAAGGCCCTGGGTTCAATGGCCAGTACAAAACCAAACAACAACAAAATAACAGCAAAGCAGAATCTATGAGGAAGGACAAATGCAACCACAAAGTTAACGTTATTGTTGCTTTCTCTTTATTGTCTGTAATGGAATGAGAGATTGCTTTATACATATCTACTGCCCACAAGTCGTGTTGGTGATGAGGATGGCTTTCATGCTCTCATGGAACAGCAGCGATATTTTAAGAAGAAAATGCTGTGCTAGACCCTGTGTATATTGAAGATATCTGTTTTGTCAGTGTGGTCCTGGACTTTCCTTTATGTTGTTAATAGTTGTATTTGTAGAACAAATGAGATGAGAATTTCCAGGTAGTTTTCATTATGAAAATAATGGCATGTGCTTAAGCATCATTATCATGCTTTTCTTGACGTAGTAGACATGCTCATGAGTGACAATTAGGAATCTTAACTTTTGAAATAGCAATGAAATTGTTGCTTCTTGTTTTAAAAATGTTCTTGATCTAGATCTCTCAATTTTATATTTTATTACAGATCAATCTTGCTATCTTTATAAATCTTCAGATGCACCTTTGGTTTGCAAGATTGAATTAGCAGAATTAGGAATAGAAGTAAAGTTAAAAATTTTGCCTTCTTGGAGAAAGCATGTTGTTCATATACATTTAGATCTACCTGTAAAAAACCCTTACATTTGTTTGCAGCCACGATCATTTTTAACTCCATTCACAGAGTAGTCAAACACAAGCCCTGGAAACGCATCGTCCACGCATCTTTGGCTCACCCTGGGGCCTCTGTGCAGTACCTTCTACTGTGGGCCAAGGTTGGAAGACGTGTGTGCTTGTCCCAAGGTATTTTGGCAGGCTCGTTGTATGTATTCTATTACTTTCAGGAAAAATGCTGAGTGAGGTGAGAAAGTGACCTCAGCTCAGGCCCAGTTATGAACTACAAGAGTGAGAGGGTCTTTGCTTTACAGAAAATAGACAGCGCTGTGTGTCTTCTTAGTACTCTTCCTAAATAGTCAGTAACAACCCTCTAAAGTTTTTTGGCTCTTCTTCTAGAGCTCTGAAGAAAAGGATCTTGTCCCTATTTTAGGTGTTTCACTGTTGCTATTTAATTGTGGGGTTTTTTTTGTTGTGTTTGTATGTGTGTATGTGTGTCTACATTTTATATTCTTTTGAAAAATTTCTTGCTGTATCTAACTAGGCATCATCAATCTAAATATCATTTAGATTAATAATAGTGATGGTAATGGCAATGGTAGAGATGCTAGATATCAAGATTCAAGCCCTATGCCGAACACTTTCATAAGCTTTTTCTTTTGACCTACATCTATGGTGTCAGTATTTTAATCTCCACTCTTCAGATTAGGGATCCAGCACAGAGAAATTAAGTAAGATGTGAAGATCACAACTCAGGAAAGTATCTAAGCAGTTTTAGCCCATGCAATCTCACTTCAGAGCCTGTGGTAAAAGTTAGCTGTTTAGATAGATGGAGATCTGATCAGTACTATTTCTCAGACTGTGATGTTAAAACAAATAACAAAAACAGAGTCTCTGTCAAGGAACTACTTTCTGTCTCTTCTCTGCCGTCTTCTAACTTCTGAGGCCAGCTGTACCTAGGCCTTTATTTACTACAGTATTCAATTACATTTGGATACCAAAGATCACTTAAACACTTCAGATTTATTCCATTTATAATCATTTAACAAGTGGGGACTGCCTTCTTTACAGGTCTTGTTTGTAAAATCTAGGCTTTTCACTTACTATTACTATTATTACAGTCGTTTGTTCTTGAAAAGAAAAATTAAAAATTACAACGTGCTATTTCCTTGTGGCAATTTGTTGGTATTACAGCTGCTTTACTTTTGTTTTTCTTTCCTCTCTCCAAATGACGTTTTTATTATTTTTCTGCTAACATTTCCATTATACCAGCGTCCTAAGGCTATTATAAGAGAGGTTATTATTTTAGAATTAAGAAGAAATAAAAATAACCCTCTAGATTATTTTTATGTTTGTGAAACTCTGTTTTTCATATTTCTCAATTACTTTGTGTATATTTTGTATTGCTTGGCAGATTTCTTTTCCAGAAGAACTAAGGTGGGATTTAGGATTTTTTTCCTTTGGCCATTTTATTGCTATGTATAAGTGCAGTTCATAAAGTTCACCTTGATCTTGAGTATTTTGTGCAGAGACAGACTGTGGCAAAGTTACAAATCCTTCCCTTCTCTCATTTCGACTCTTCCACTTGCTCCCCCTCCCCTCTAGTTTCCATTATTCCCCAGATTAAGTTCTATGAAGTAATTGTAATCTGGGTTTCTTATATCAGAGAAACCATTTAATACTTTATCTGCTGCTTCTGACTCACTTCACTAAGCATGATGGTCTCAAGTTGCCTCCATTTACCTATGAAAGCCTCCAACCTATCAGTCTTTATAGATGAGTAGTATTCCATTGTGTGTAAATATCATAATTTGTGTATCTATTTGTCTGTGGATGGATATTTTGATGCCTTCCACATTTTAGCCATTGTTAGTTGGGCTGCTATGAACATATATGGGTATACATGGGTCTCTGCTATATGTTGTTTTTAACTCTTGGGAAAATTCCTAGAAGAGGTATCACTGGATCAAAGGGGATATTTATTTTTGGTCTTTTGAGAGTCTTCCGTAATGCTTTCCATAGTAGTAGTAGCAATTTACATTCCCACCAGCAGTGCAGAAGGGTTCCTTTTCCCCACAGCCTCGCCAGCACTGATTGTTGTTTGTGTTCTTGATATTTGCCAATCTCTGAAGTTGGATGGTATCTTAGTGATGTTTTGATTTGCATTTCTCTTATGGCTAGAGATTTTGAATATCTTTTCATGTATTTATTGGACAATTGAATTTCTTCATGTGAAAACTGCCTATTCATTTATATTGCCCATTTTTCAATATGATCTTTGATTTTTGAGTGGCTTCATTTTTTTCAGTTCACTGTATATTCTGGTTATGAACCTCTTCTATGAGGTAGTTCATGAATATTTCTTCTCCGTCTGTCGGTTCTCTTTTTACACTGTTGATGATTTTCTTTGCCGTGGAGAAGCTTTAATTTGACATAATTCCACTTGTTAATTCTGGGGGCTATTTCTTTTGCTCTTGGTGTCTTAAGGAAGTCTTTGCATACACCCATGTCTTTTAGATATTTGTCCAGTTTTCTTTCCAGAAGGTTCAGTGTTTCATTTTTAACGTCTAGAAATTTGATCCACTTTCGTTTGATTTTGGTGCCTCGTGACAAGCGTGTGTCTATATTCATTCTTCTGCATGCAGATGTCCAATTTTCCTAGCACCATTTGTTGAAGGGGCTATCCTTTTTTAAGTGTATGCTTTTGGTTCCTTTATCCAAGATTGGTTAGCTGGGTTTATTTGAGTTTGTCTTTGCATCCTTACTTCTGGTTCATCTGCCTATCTGTCTCTTTTTGTGCCAGTACCACACAGTTTTTACAACTGCTGCTTTATAGTATAGCTTGATGCCTGATATTGTAATGCCGTCTGCCTTAGTCTTGTTACTCAAGATTGCTTTGGCTATTCTGGGATTCCTTTGGTTCTGTATGAACTTAAGGATTTTTTTTTAAGTACTGTGAAGAAAATGGCTTGGTATTTTGGTAGGAATTGCATTGTGTCTGTATTGTCATGTTTGGCAGTATAGTCCTTTTGACTATATTGCTTCTGCTATCCAGGAACAGGGGATGTCTTTCCATTTTCTGATGTTGTCTCCAACTTCTTTATTCAGTGTAACATAGTTTTCTTCATATAGGTCCTTCACTTCCTTGTTTAAGTATACTCCTAGGTATTTAAATTTTTGCTGAGCTATTGAGAATAGGATTGTTCTTCTGAGCTGTTTCTCGTTGAGTTTGTTGGTGTAGAGAAAAGCTATTGATTCTTTAGTATTGATTTTGTAGCCTGTGATTTGGCTGAATTTGTTTGTTATTTCTAAGAGTTTCATAGTGGTGTTTTTGGAGTTTTTAAAGTAGATAATCATATTATCTGCAAATAAGGATAGTTTGACTTCCACCTTTACGATGCAAATTCCCTTTATTTCACTTTCATTCCTCATGGCTATGGCAAGTGTTTCAAGAGCTATGTTGAATAAGAGTGGTGAGAGTGGACAGCATTGTCATGTTCATAGAAAATGCTTTCAATTTTTCTCCATTTACTGTGTGATATTTATGGTAGGTTTGTCATATTTGGCTTCGATCAGTTTGTGAAAAGGTCTTTCTGTACCTGTTTTTCTCAGAGGTTTTTTTTAAATCATGAAAGGGTGTTTTATTAGAGGCTCTTTCGGCATCATTTGAGATGATCATGTTGTTTTCGTTTTTGCTTTTGTTGATATGGTGTATTACATTGATTGATTTACATATGTTGAACCAGCCTTGCATCCCAGGAATGAAGCCTATTTGATCATGGTGTATGATTTTTCTGATTACTTGTTGGATTCTATTTGCCAGAATCTTATCAAGCATTTTTGCATCTATATTCATTAAGGATATTGGTCTATAATTTTTCTTCCTGGTTAAGTCTTTGTCTGGTTTGGGGAGTAAGGTGATGCTAGCCTCCAGAAATGACTTTGGTTAGTTTTCCTTCTCATTGAACTTCATGAAACAGTTTGAGAAGAATTCGAATTAATTCTTCCCTGAAATACTAAAAAAATTCTGCTGTGAATATATCTGGTACTGGGCTTTTATATTTAGGTAGAGCTTTTATTATTGCTTTAATTTCTGTGTGTGTGCAACAGGGTTATTGAAGATTTTTATGTCTTCTTCATTCAATTTTGGTATTTTGTATGTGTCTAGCTTTGCAGTTTTCTGACTTGTTAGAATACAGATGTTCAAAATAATTTCTCATAATATTCTGAATTTCTGTAGAGTCAGTTCTAATTTTACCCTTTTTGTTTCTAAGTGTGTTAATGTATGCTTTTTCTTTCCTTCTTTTGGTGAGTTTAGTGTTTAGTAGAGGTTTGTCAATCTTGTTTATTCTTTCAAAGAACCAGCTCTTTGACTCATTTATGTATTATATTGACTTTTTAATTTCAATTTTATTAATTTCAGATCTGATCTTTATAATTTCTTTTCTTCTTCTGCTTCTTTGCTTAAATTGTTCTTCTTTCTCTAGGGCCAGACAGTGCATCATTAATTGTTTATTTTTGACTGTTCTGTTCTTTTGATATGTGCATTTATGGCTATGAATTTCCCTCTAAGGTTGCTTTCGTCATGTTCCATAGATTCTGATGTGATGTACTTCTGTC
The DNA here is from genome assembly GCA_004027205.1 of Ctenodactylus gundi. Lineage (NCBI taxonomy): Eukaryota > Metazoa > Chordata > Mammalia > Rodentia > Ctenodactylidae > Ctenodactylus > Ctenodactylus gundi. The sequence continues at coordinate 120,687 of PVKB01000235.1, forward strand.
ATCACTTAACTCTATGAAGTTTTTGATTTCTTCTCTAATTTCTTGTATGATCCATTATTTAGTCAATGCTAAGTTATTTAGTCTCCATGTATTTGTATTTTTTTCTGTTGCTTTTGCTGTTAAGTTCCAGTTTTATTCCACTATAATCTGAAAATATACATCTACTTATTTTTATTTCTTTGTATTTATTTAAGCATGATTTGTGACTTAGATTGTGATCTGTTTTAGAAAATGTTCCGTGTGCTGTTGACAAGGTGTATTTTGTTGATGTTGGGTGGAAAACTCTATAAGCATATGTTAGGTCCAAGTTTTCTGTAGTGTCGTTTAGCTGTTCTATATCTTTGTGGATTTTCTGTCTGGTTGATCTATCTGTCTGTGATAGGGGAGTATTAAAGTCCTCTACTATAATTGTATTGGGACCTACATGTCCTTTCAGATCTAATAATTTTTGGTTTACATAATTGGGTGCTCCAAAGTTGGGAGCATATATATTGATAATTGTGAATTCTTCCTGTTCTACTCTTAACCAGTATATAGTGACTGTCCTTGTCTTTCCTAATTTATTTTGTTTTGAAATTTGATGAATCTGGGACTAATATAACTACCCCGGATTTTTTCCTGGGTCCTGTTGAATGAAATACTGAATTCCATCCTTTTATTTTCAGTCTATGAGTTTCCTTGTGGGTGAAGTATGTCTCTTGGAAGCAGCAAATTGTGGGTTTCTGGTTTTTTGATCCAGTCAAACAGTCTATGTCTTTTAGTATATGTATTGAGGCTATTTTTGTTCAGAGTAGTTATCGAGGTACATTTGGTATTTCCTCTCATCATTATTGTTTTTCAGCATTATTTACTAGGTTTACTTTCTTCTCAACTAATTCTTTTATATCTGTTTTTCTCTGGTATTTCTCTGATAGCATATCAGTAGAGACATTTTGTGATAGTGGTAATGTGGATCCTCATGTCTTCTGGATTTTTAAATTTTTTTTTTTCTGTGAATCTTTGGTAATATAAAGTTTAAGTAAATGAGACTGACAAGTTTATAAGGTTTTAACTGTTCTGAAAACTTGAATATAGTTGAAAATTTTTTTGAAACAGGATCTTACTCTATAGTCTAGCCTGTTCCTGAGCTTATTATGTAGCCCACGCTGGCCTGAAACTGACAACGATCCTCCTTCCTCAGCCTACCACCTGTTTGGCTTACAGGTCTGTATCACCATGCCCAGCTAATCTGTATGTGGTAGTGGTGAATTGAACTCAGGCCTTAGCACACTGTAGGCAAGCTCTGATAACAACTGAGCTACGCTCCCAACCCATTAAAATGTTTTTAGGCATGTCATTTAAATATTTTTATAGTTATCTTTTTTTGAAAGGGTTGTCTTTCTCAGAGAACTGTTAGGCGAGCAAAGTGGTTGTTGCATTCAAATGATGGTGAATTGTTTGTGTTTAGTATTTCCTGTTTCTGAGGCTTGGAATCATAAACTCTATAATGGGGATACTAATTGTGAATTGCATTATGAAGGTAGGGGTACTCAGAAGAAACAGGTGTCTATCACCTTAGGAATAAGGTAGAAAATCAGGTCTTTCATATCACTCTCCTCTTGTGGAGACACCATTTCTGTGTTTATTTGGCACCTTTAATCCTTTTAGTCACTGATGCTCTGTTCATTTTTCCTCAGTTAATTTGTGTTCAGTTTGGATGGTCCTTTGCTGTATTTTCAAGCTTTCTTGTCTTAACAAGACAAAACTAAGCACATGAATGAGATGAAAAGTATAAAGGACGAGATCAGTAGCAAATGAGCACTGCAAAAGCAGAGCTCAGAGAGCTTGAAAATACGGCAAGGGAACATCCAAAATGAACTCTTTCGTTTTTACTTAACATTTTTAGTCTTTTCTTAACTTTCTTAATATATGGAATACCATCATAATATACATCCTGATGTTCTTTTTCTCTTAATTTAGTGATCAGTCATTTCTTCGTATTATTTCTAAAACTTTTCTCTACTTAATTTTTGCTTCATTGCGTGTTTGATAATTATCTAGAGACTACAAACATTTTTTTTTTTAAAATTACAGTTCTGAGGATTGAGTACAGTGGCTTTGCACTGAGCTGTATCTCTTTTCAACCCACCTTCTTCCTGTTTTGTGAGACAGGGTCTTGTTAAGCTGCTTAGCCTGGGCTCAAACATGAGATCCTACTGCCTCAACCTAGCAGAATGCTGGGATTCCAGCCCTACACTGTCACACTCCACGAACATTGTTCTTTTCATATGATGGATTGTATATTTTTATTTTGATAGTAATTCTCATGAACTTTTTTCTGGGATTATTTAGGAGCACTTTGATCCTTTCGTATATTCTTTTTAAGCCTTGTTACACAGGAACAGTGTAGTATTTTGATGTGGTTGATTTTTCTCACTACTGATGAAATACTTTTCTTAATAGTATACCTGATAACCCTGTGAATTAGGAGTTTTTCCACTTTGCTGTTGCGAGTTGGCATTATTCCTGGTCCTTTGTGTGTTTTCAGTCTTACTTCCTTTAATCCCTTTCTGCAGTTTATTCCTTGGCCACAGAAGTTTCTTCAGCATGTGTATACTGGTTAGTTTTTCACTTATTGCTGAAGCGGATCTTCTGTAGATCTGTTTTTTTCTCTGTGCATCTCCTTTCTTGTCCTGTGAACTTCAGCCACTGTTACTGGTGGAGATTCCCAGTTCCATCTCTTCAACTCAGGAAGACCTGCTGACATTTTCTAATATTCTGTCTTCTTGACATTATATTAGCTGTCACACCTCAGTGTGATCACAGTGTGTTCAGTGCCCTTGGTTGCTTTGTGCCCAGTGTGTTGAGTGGCCTTTTTTCGTATACGTTTGGCTCTTCATATTCGTAGATTTCACATCCATGGATTCATCTAACTGTGGATTAAAAATTTTTTTTGAAAAAAATGTGTCTCTACTCAACATGTGTATACTTAGGATTCTTGTTACTGTTTTCCTGGCAATATAGTATGACAACTGTTGGCATAGTGTTTACGTTGTATTAAGTATTGTAAGTAATCTAGAGAAGATTTAAAATACAGAAAAATGTGTATAGGTTCTATACAGATGCTCTGCTATCTCAGTGACTTTCTTATCACTGGGTTGGGGTGGGATACAATACTCTCCATGTACAACTGAAGAGATTTATTTTAGTTCATCTTAAGAGGTCTGACTTTGTTCATCATCAGCTCACAATGGCAGAGTGGCATGGTAGAAAGCCTAATTAGAGGAAAGCTGCTCACAGCTGTGGCAACAAGAACCAGATACAGAATGTCAGACATGGGCAAGAAGATACCCTTCCAGGCCATGTCCGTAGTAACCTATCCCTCAATCAGATCCCACCTCCTAAAAGCACACAAAATCAGAAATGAATTAGTCCACTGATGAGCATAACACCCCAATCACCTTCCAAACACTTGAGACTTTATGATGATATTTTAAACATCTAATTTCTGCCATCTTATGTAAGGGATTTGAAAAGCAGAGCAAGACTTTATGGGGGCCTGTTAGATTTACTAGTCAGTACTGACATAGGAGATGGAGCTCAGTCAGTGTATATGTATGTCTTGGATCCCAGACCTACAGCACCTCAGAACTGTAGCCCCAGGCTGCATTTGGGTGACAGTATTTGTTACCTTTTTTGTACCAGCATGAAGCTTACCTTGTCCCAGTCATTGACCTCAAATGTTTAGCCTCCCTCAGCTCCCAAGCCAGAAGTAAATTATCCTTGAGAGGGCAAGCTCTTGGTTCCTCTTCTTGGTTGTGGACCAGAGCCCAACAAACCTGTTTTATCCTCTGTGTACTGCACTTCCACTCTGTTTGACTTTGTGGAGGTGTTTATCTTATCCTCGAATGAACTTAACTAGGTCTTTTTTTTCTCCTTTTTTTTTGATTCTGTCTCTTAATGTGTGAAAATAAAGAGGCGTCTGACTGCCTCCTAGGCCTTCTGAATGCACGTTGTGTAAAAACAAATTTTATGTCCTTTTCACCATTTGCTGCAGAGAAGGGCAGCATGGGACTCTGCTGTTAGACACACCAGGCTCTTATCTTGCCATTTTCTAACTTGAGTGGATACATCATCAGTCTGAGCCATATTGGTGTCATCTGTAAAATGGGCATAATATGCCAGTCTGAGCCACATTTCTTTTGCTTTTGTGATGGATATAGTAATTACTTTGTGGTGAGTATTCTACCTTTATATTAGTGTAAATATTTAATGACAAAAGGTGGCATTAGAGTAGGAGCTCCAGGAAGGGTTTTTCCTGAAGAAATCAAGTAGGGAGGCAGATAGCTACAGGACTGTAGCAAAATTCAAGGATAAGAGATAAAACCAAATGTTGATGATCATAGGTTGGAGATATCCTGAATGGTGTGTCCCCCTCCCTGCCAAGCCGCCCACAGAAGGCTTGAGGAGACTCTCAGTAGTGCACTTTCAGATGTGCCTTAGAACAAAATTCTGGAACAATGAGATATAAATGAACAATGAGATATAAACACGCTCAAGACACTAGGAACTGGAACGAACATGAGAAACTGGCTGTCCTCTCCCACATGGAAGGCACAATATTCTTGTGAGTCAAGCAGTGGAGGCACTACAGGCAACACTACAGGAGATACAAAAGAGAGGAGGGGAAGGAGAACCCTTTACCCTTAGTCCAGCTGCATACCATATGGCAGCCAGTGGAGATGAAAGGGAAATATGCTGGAGTTGTGGTGTGGGGCTGGGGCCTGGCACTGAAAATCTAGACCCCAGTGCATTCCAGTTGGGTCTGGGTCTTGGCACAGAGAAGCTGGACACTGCCGAATGTACTATGCTCTCATGTGCAGAGGGCACAAAAAAGGATACGGGGAAGGAGCAGAGTTGTTCTCCCTAGGGCTTGGAGCCTCCTGGGGTTGGAGCCCAGCACTGAGAACCCAGGCATCTTGCAATACACTCTTCTGGGGGCTGGGGCCCCTCACCTAGAAGCTAGACACCCCCATGAATGCACTACAGTCTTCACGCAGTGTGCCTCGGCCCAGTCTTGCCTGGGGCTGACGAATGCACAGCAAAATTGGGGATATCCTGAGCACTTCTCAGAACCTGTGCTATCCCCCTGTGTGCCAGCGTGCATGCACTGCACTCTCCCCTGCACACTCCACCAGAAGGCCGGAGCATGTCATCAGGGCCAGCAGCTTTAGCCTCAGTGGAAAAGACTTGTTAAGGCTGGCCACAAAGCACCAGTCAGGTCTGAAAGTGTGAAGTAGATGAGCACTAACGGGAACCCCTCCCCAGTGTCCCAGACAGCATACTGCACAGCCAAAGGACAACTTTTTCCACTATCATAAAACAAAGATTGTGTAAAGAACTACCACAGTAAGCCAAAGAGGTACTCATTGGGAAGATGAAAAACATGGGGGCTGGATGTCTCAGAAAGCCCCCAGTTCTTCAAGGGATACACATATTGAACTGGAGGAAGATCCAAAATTCCTAAGCTCAAAAAAAAAAAAAAAAAGAAAGAAAAGAAATCAACCTATTGGAATAATATAAGACAGACTGAAACAATAATCTACATGAGATATTTAATGAGTTTTAAAAAGATTTAAATGAGAAATTAAGGAGGAGACACATGCACAGAGAGCAGAGCTACAGAATTCAATACAGGAAATGAATGACAAATTCACTAAAGAATTCCAAAAATATGAAAAGATAGGGGAAGATAGAAGATAAAAACCTCTTTGAATAGTTTGGGGAACAGAATGACTCAAAATGAGAGAACATCTGAGCTAGAAGACAAGGCAGAAATAGCACACCAAGCTCTTAATGATGTTCAAGTACTGCAAATAGTACAACAAAAAAGATTAGAAAAGATTATAAATATCTCAAAATAATAGGAATATATGAAAAAATGGAAATCCAAACTAAAGGATTAAGAAACTTTTCCTCTTAGCTCATAAGGGAACATTTCCCATGCATAGAAAACGATACAGACACACAGTTGTCAGAGGCATAGCCTATACACCAACCAACTATATGAGACCAAAACAGAAGCTCGCTAGATGTATTATAATAAACGTCACAGACACGACATGCAAAAAGGACATCTTAAAGCTGTAGGAGGTAAAAAAGCAAGTAACATACCGAAACAAACCTATCAGGGTAATAGCAGACTTCTTAACACAACTGTAAGGGCCAAAGTGCCTGGACTGCAGACCTCAAAGGCCAAAAAAAAAAATGTAACAGTCAACCAAGATTAGTGTTCCCAGGAAAAATATTATTTACAATCCACAATAAATGAAGACCTTCCATGACAAAGAAACCTTGAAGAAATGTATGACAACCAAACCTGCACTACCAAAAAAAAGAAGAAAGAAAGAAAGAAAGAAAGAAAGAAAGAAAGAAAGAAACCTTAAGGGTCTTCTGGATAGAGTTACGGGAACAAACACAACAAAGAAACCAGTGGAGGCTTACTTTTATCAGAACATCTATAAAACAAGTAAACAGTCAAACAAAGGAAGCATTCATAGGGTTGCAAAATAGCAGTACTAGAATCACATGTCAATTATAACTCTAAATGTTGGCAGTCTCATTTCACCAATTTAAAGACATAGATTGGCCAAAAGGTCAAAAAATACAATTCAACCCCATGTTGCTTGCAAGAGACATACTTTACATATAGAGGTAAACATAGACTCAGGGTGAAAGGATAGAGTTCCATGTTCCACTCAGTAGGTGGATGAAAACAAGCAGGGGAAGAAGCAATACTCTTCTCTGACACTGTGGAATTTAAACCAAAACTGGTTAAAAGGGATAAAGAAGGTCACTTTATTCTTATGAAAAGAACAATCCAATAAAGGACAATCATAAACATTTATGCCCCAAACAGTTGTGTACCTGGCTATCTAAAACAGAAGCAACTGGACTTAAAAAAGAAAGAAAACGAGATAGATCCAACTCAGTAATAGTGGGGTACTTTAATACTTCTCTCTCCCAAGAAGAAAGGTCAGTTTGGTGAAAAATCAACGAAGATATAGCAGATCTGTTTGACAGCATGGAAGCGATGGATCTAACAGACATAGGAGGAGTTTTTAATCTGAAAACAGAAGATACATTCTTTTTGGCTGCTTATGAAACATTCTCCAAAATAGAACATATTCTAGGCCACAAAACAAGCTTAAACAGATACAAAAAAGTTGATATTATCCTATGTACCCTGTCAGATTTCAGTGGAATAAAACTAGAAATCAATTATAACACAAACAAAATATACTACTCCAAAAAAAATGTAGGCAGAACAGTACTCTTCTGAACAAACATTGGGTTACAGAATAAATCTGGGAAAAAATCAGAAGGTTCATAGAGATAGATAACAATAGTAGCACATCATACCACCACCTCTGGGACACAATGAAGGCATCGTTAATTTGGAAATTCATTTCCATAAATGCACATGTAAAAAGAACTAAGCAATCTCAAATAAATAATCTAATGACATAACTCAGGGCCCCAGAAAAACAAAAACAAGCCCAAAACTAACAAAAGCGAAGAAATTATAAAGATCAGAGATGAAATCAATGAAATTGAAATTTAAAAGATACAAAAAATAAATAAAACAAAAAGTTTTTTGAAAAGATAAGCAAGATCAATAAACCCCTTGCTAAACTCATAAAAAGAAGAAAGGAGAAAACCTACATCAATGTAACAAAGAATGAAAAAGATGAAATTATGGTAGACAATGTGGAAACCCAAAAATTTATGACAAGGTATTTTGAAAATTTATACTCCAATAAATTTAAGAACCAACAAGAAATGGATGAGTTTCTAAACACATGTCAACCTCCAAAATTGAAAAACACCTGAATAGGCCAGTATCCATCTACAAAATGAAGGAAGTAATAAAGACACTTCTGGGGGCTAGAGGAATGGCACAGCAGTTAAAGTGCTTGCTTTGCAAGCTCAAGGCCTTGCATTCCATTTCCTAGTACCGTATAAAGCTGGGCATGGTGGCACATGCCTATAATCCAAGCACTCAAGAGGCTGAGGCAAGTGGATTGTCCTGAGTCCAAGGCCAGACTGGTCTACACCAGTAAGTTTAGGACCAGCCTGTTCTACAGAGTGAGACTCTGTCTCAAAAAACAGAAAAAGTAAAAAATAAAAAATACTTTCAATGAAAAGGAGCCCTGGACATGCTGGCTTCCTACCGTAATTCTACTAGAAGTTCAGGGAAGATTTAATGCCAATGCTCAGAAAACTTTCAAGAAACTGAAAAGGAAGGAAAGTTGTCAAAATTGTTTCTTGAAGCTGCCGTAACTTTAATTCTAAAGTAAGACAAAGACCCAACAAAAAAAGAACACTACAGGCCAATATCTCTAATGAATATAGATGAAAAAATACCCAATAAAATTCCAGCAAATTTCAGCAAATCAGAAAGAAGACTTACATTATGGCCTAGTGGGCTTCATTCCAAAGATGCAGGGATGATGTATTAGTTTGGGTTCTTTAAAAAGACAGAATTTATAGTATTTATCACAGAAAGATCTATTAGGAAGGCTTACAAGTCCAAGGATAGAGGTGGCCAAAGATGACTGCTCAGCCAAGCAATAGATCTCCCGTCCGGGACTGCAGAACAGCCGGTGAGGTGAGAATCTACTGTAGATCTTGGGTGAATACCAAAGCCTGAAGAATGGCCTGAAGAGCAGCAACAGACAGACACAAGTCAATGACTGCAGTGAATCTGTGCTGATGATCTGCAATGTGTAGCAAGTTGGTGTCCATAGACAATCACAAAGGCATGAGCTTTCCCAGAGGAAGAGCTGTAACAATTGTCCCTCTTCCTCCCTTTTATACCGTTGGAGTTCCAGTTGGCCCTCCCACATCTGGGTGGATGTCCTTCTCTGATTGGCCAGCCCACAAATGACTCATACTCTAATCCAGACAAGTTCTGGATCCCCAATCTAGGGTGGTTGACAAATCCTAATCCTAACAGAGTTGTGGGTCCTAATTCCATCAAGTTGACATAATCCCATCAACGGACACAGATGATTTGACATATGCAAGTCAATAAACATAATACACCACATTAACAAATGAAAAGATAAAAATCGTATGATCACTTCAATAGATGCAGAAAAAGCTTTTGACAAAATCCAGCACTCGTTTATGGTAAAGACTACAGAAAACAGGAATAGGAGGACCCTACCTTAACCTGATCCAAGCTATTTGCAACAACCCCTCTGCCAATATCATCCTAAATGGAGGATACTGAAAGCATTTACAGTAAATTCACAGACAAGATAATGATACCCAGTGTCATCCCTACTTTTCAACATAATGCTTGAAATTTTGCAAGAACCATCAATCAAGAGAAAGAAATAAAAAGAATATGAATTTGAGGGTAAGAATTTAAGATATTCCTATTTGCAGATTGACTGAGCCTGCTCAGTCAGTCAGTGAGAACTGAAGGGGGAGTGCGGATTGAAGAATAAGTGGACTCTTGCAAGGGATGCTGTAAAAGATGCTTTATTGTCTACAGCCTTCCTTTTATACCCTCTTTGCCTTCCCGCTTGTTAACAGAGCAGTCCCGTGTTTCAACACCTGACCCAAATTTCAAACAGCAAACAAGCAAAAACCTGACTTAAATTTCAAACAGTAAACACTTCTTTGTGGAAAGGAACTTGGCCATGGTCAGCAGTGCTGAGGCTTTTGGGCCCTGAGAGCCCCAGCAGCAGATGACATGATACTCTACATAGAACAGCCCAAAATTTTACCCTAAGACTCTTAGAACTAATAAATAAATTCAGCAGTGTATCAGGTTATAAATTCAGTACCCATAAATTAATAGCATTCCTATACACCAATAATGAATCCATTGAGAAGGAAATCAAGAAGACCACTGTTTCACAGAGCAACAAAAACAAAACAAAACAAAATGTACTTAGGAGTAAGCCATACCATAGACATGAAAGACCTACACAGAGAAAACTATGGAATCCCTAAAAAAGAGAGTGAAGAGGGCTGTAGAAAATGCAGTGGTATCCATTGGCTACATGGATTAAAAATACAGGAAGAACTAATGTTAAAATGGACATACTTCCAAAGCTACTGTACAGATGCAATGCAGTATCAATCAAAATATCAAAACTTTCTTCACAGAACTGGAAAAAAATAACTTTAAAATTCATATTGAATTGGAAAAGGTTCAGAATTTTAAAGCAGTCCTAAATAGCCGGGGCAACGTTGGGAATCAATACCAGATATCAGAATATACTATAAAGCAACAATGATTAAATCTCCATGATACTGGTATGTGAACAGGCAGGAGGATCAATAGAAAAGAATTGAGGAAACAAACCCAAACACCATCAGTCACCTGATTTTTTATTTTTTATTTTATTTTATTTGTTTTTTACCAACGGGCCAAAATAATTTACTGGAGATCAGACAGCATCTTCAACAAATGCGGATGGGAAAACTGGATTACCACATTCAGGAGAATGAAATTAGACCCTTATCTGTCACCACACACTAAAGTCAGAGAAGAAGTGGGTCAAAGAATTGCATATCAAAACATAAACCCTGGTAGACAAAACAGGTAAAACTGTAGAAAAATAGGGACAGGAAAGGACTTTCTGAACAGAACACTGGCTGCTTAAGAAATTATAGCAAGAATCAACAAATGTACATTAAACTAAAAAGCTGTTGCACAGCAAAGAAAACCATCAACAAGGTGAAGAGACAACGCACAGATTGGGAGAAAATCTCTACCAGTCATACTTCAGATGGAGGATTAACATCTAGAGTACATAAAAAATTCAAAAAATAAATTCCTCTAAAATAAAGCCATCAAGTAATGGGCAGCTGAAATGAAAAGAAGCTTCTCAGAAGAGGAAATGCAAATGACCAACAAGCATATGAAAAATTGTTCAACATTGCTGACCATTAGAGAAATGCAAATAAAAATAGCATTGAGGTCTCATCTCACCCCAGTGAGAAAGGCCTACGTTAAGAAATCCAAAATAACAATTGTTGGCGAAGCTTAGAAAAAAAGGCCCGTTCTACACTGTTGGTGGGACTGCAATCTGGTTCATCTGTTATGGAGAGCAGTCTGAAGAATCCTTAGGAACCCGAGAATAGAAATCTCATTCAATCCAGCTACTGCCCTATTGGCCGTATTCCCAAAAGAAATGAAGTCAGTATACCATAAACACACATGCATATCCATGTTTATAGCAGCACAATTTATAATAGCTAAATCCTGGAATCAACCTGTTTACTCATCCACAGGGGAATGGATAAAAAAGATGTGATACCTATAAAATATGGAATACTACACAAATGTAAAGAAAGATAGATATAAAGCATTTGAAATAAGATTGGGGCCACCTTGAGTCAATAATGCTCAGTGAAGTGGACCAAACACAAAAGACTTAATTATCAACGGGTGTCCCTTTTACAAAATTCACAAAAATAATTTCATTAAAAAGGCCCCAATGTGAGAGACATGTTAAGAAGGGTGACAATGGACTGCTAGGAAAGGGATGAGTCTCTGAGAGTGGGTGGGGAAGGCATAGGACAAGAATAAGAGGGAAAAGTAGGCCAAAAATGGCATAGATGTTCATCACTTCCCCTACTCCATGTGTTTCTAATCTGTTATTGAATCTATAAGTCATGTATAATAGTAATAGTAAGTAGCATTGTTCCAGAAGAATTTAGTGTAAGGCTTTGAAGTATTTATCATAGTGCCTAGCACATAGTAAATGAACAGTAAGTGTTCAACAAACATTAGTTACATTGGGAATACAATTTAGAAATGCTTATTTTTTCATTTTTTATAAAACGATTAGGTTACTTTTAGATTAATCATTGATTTTCATGACAATCAATTAAAAACCACCCACTAGGTATTCGTTAGGCACCAGGCACTGTGCCACATTCTTTGTGTAAGTTTTCATGCTGAGTTTTCAGTAATGCTGTTGGAAGTGTTTTATCTTGAAATGTGGACTGTGTAGTGTTAATTTATCCACGATCATTTGGCTAAAAGTGGCAGGGATAGCATTTCATCCTAGGGTGATGATGGTTCCTTACATTCGTGTCCCGTGCTCTTCCAGATTTCTGTGCGGGGTCTGGAGTGTGCGTGAGCTTTCTGTATGCAGGATTCTCTGGGTAGCCTGTGGGAGTCTGAAGATGATTTGCTTTCTGAGGTTGCCTTGAGGAGGAGGATTGAGGCCCAGAGGGTGTGTATTGTGTCTCACCTCAAAAAAAAAAAAAAAAAAAAAAGGATGCTCTTAGGCTGTTTTCTCTGTTGCATGGTAAATATAAGGGAAGCATTACTTATCCTAGTGCCTTCAACCTCTTACTCTCATCAGAGAATGAGGGAGCCATTAATTTTAGTTATACTTTATTTCCAACATTGTTGTTGTGAAATAGAGAAATAATACCCTCTTAATATCCAAGCCATAATCCAAAAGACTCCCACGTAGAGAAAAGTTCTGGAACAATAACCTGAAGCATTTCAACACAGTTTTTCCACCACGAAGCAGACATATTGTTATGGGATCAGTGACACTGCTGCCAGTACTGGGAGAAGTTAGGAGCCTTGTATTTTCTCCCTGTAATTCTGTATTTGTCTTAGCTCAGGGAGTCATTGTGACTGAAACAGTACAAATATCTTCTCTCAAAGGATTCTGTTACTTTCTGTGAGTGGGAGAAGGTGGTATGTAGTGTTAACTTAGTAGTAGGAATGATTTCATTTCACTTGGCAGTTGGTAGCACTGGACTCCACAGTATGTGGCCGTCTGGATATATGGGATATATATGGTTCACTGAAGAGTCACAGTCGTGGCACTGCCTGGTTTGTAAGGCCCTAGATGGGGATGAAATGAAAGTTATGAATGATTTCATGTTGCTTGTTAAGGTAGGCTTTGAAAATGGAATAAATGTTTATATTCCCACACTGATACTTCAAGCATTAATGTACCTCTTCCACTTCTAACTGCCAGCCACGTCGTTTCAAGATCCAAAAGACATTGTTTTCCTTTGCTAGGAGAGAGATGGGAGATGCAGACAGATAGTAGGACGCGGGGAAGCAGAGGAAATCTGGCAGTCTGGTCTGTGAGCACTCAGCTGATGCACTTGTTTAGTGGGTACTCCCTAAGGGGTTGAGGTGGTGGTCTGTTTCTAGCAGTGCTCTGAATCTTCATCTGGGACCTGGGTTCTAGTTTGACTCTTTAATTATTATTATTGTTATCATTATTATTTTTTGAGGCAGGGTCTCACTGTGTAGGCCTGGCTGGTCCTGAATTCACTGTGGAGCCCAGGCTGGCCTTGGACTCTCACCAGTCCTCCTGCCTTAGCCTCCTGGTGCTGGGATTACAGGCATGCACCATCATGCCCCGCTTATCTAGTGCTTGGGAATTGCACGCTGGTACTTAGAGCTTGCTAGGCAAGTGCTTTAACTGCTGAGCCATTCCTCCAGCCACTCTTTCACTAGTTGTATACATTGGCTTCTGTAAATGGCATTGAGCTAATGTTAGAGCAAAAGGTTATATAGCACCTGTAAGAGCAATTTGACAATATTTATTACCACTATGAAAGCATTTACTCTTTGACCAAAATGGATATTATGCTGTAGCACTTCTTTTACCCAAAATATTAGATATGTGCCAAATATGCATCAATCAGGGAATTCTTACATAAATGTGAAGTAGTCACATAGTGGAATGTTCTACAGGAATGAGAAAAAGAACGAGAAACCAGGTCCTCTGGCACCGCCCTGTAATCCCAGCACTCTGGCAGGCTGAGGCAGGAGGCTAATGAGTTTGAGCCCAGCCTGGCAACCTGAAAACTGAGCAAGACCTTATCTCAAAGTAGAAAAGATGAAAAGGGCTGGGAATATAGCTCAAGTGTAAAAGCTTTGTTTTCACTTCCTAATACTGAAAAAAATATTTAAAAAGGAAAGAAAAGAGAGAAGAACTGAGTGAGAGAAAGAAAATGAGGATGTAAGTATTGTGTGTTTCACGTGGAGAGCCTCCAGGCTTGTACGTGAGAGCAGGGTGGTGGAGAGTGCCGTGCATGTGTTTATTTTGTAATGAAAGAGAAGACAGAAATAGAAATAGGCTTGTGTTCGTGCTTGCTTCTGGCTGGGAAAAGAAAGCCCTGCAGGGTTAGCTAAAAGAGTTCAGGACAGTGGGACAGGTGACACAAATGAGACCTTCGACTGGCTCTTTATTATATAGGGAGAGATATCTGGTTATGAAGTATTATGTAATAGAGGTATCTGGTTAAAATTATACAGTGAGGGGTATCCATTTTGATTAAAATGTTAAAATCTGGTTAAAATGTTTGACTCTATGAATATATTAATTATTCAAAAATTGTTTAAAGAAAGCTATTAGAATGGAACAATATTCAGAAATAGCAGAAATTGGCTTGTATGCTGTTTATCACACATTCAGTTCAAAGGGCTAAGGGTCTTAAACAGAAGCAGGAGAAAAAGAATTGCCAGGAGTATTCCACAGAGGCATCTGGGTCATTTTTCTGATTAGACTGTGATCTTATAGGATGATGCCAGATTTTTAAGGATCTATTTTCATCCAGAGAGCACGTTCCTACCGTTTCCTTCCCACCTTCCTTTCCTTTCCTGGATAAATACCATATACATACTTCCTTCCTTTCCTTTGATACATACTTAGGAAAGCATGGGAGCAACATTGGTTTCACACTACTACATTCTACTATTTTTCTGGTACCAAACAAGGGAAAAGCTATTGAAAAATTAATACCAAGCAACAGTGATTATTTATTTGTGTTGTCAGTTTAAAAAATTATTTGCTTCAGTGGAGAGTAGCCATGGTATGCTACAGAAAACCGCTAGTTGAAGCCATCAACACCTTCAAAATTCAGATCCTTCTGTCTGGAAGGTGAGGAAGAAGTAAATTCTCTTTAAGTGTCAGGGAAATGGAAAATGGGAAGAATTTTCTTACTGCGCCTTAAACCAGGGAAACTGAGTGTTGTGTTACGTTCATCAAGTATGAGATCTTCTATGAAGGCAGGACGGAAGTGAAAGGAATGGCACCTAACTCATGTTTACAGATGTCAGTGAGACTGCTTAGGCTTTCTAGGATTGCACAGGAGGCAAAGACTGATGACAGTGACCATGCACCCAAACGTACCCTGAACTGTGTTTCCAGTTGGTCTTTCCAAAGTCTAGAAATTGCAGGGGCTAGTACATGGAGTGGAGTGAGCTTTTTCCATGACCCCACTTCCCTGTGGCCGGCAAGAGCATTTAGTTTCTTGTCAGGATTGACAAAGAGTCCTTTTTCTTGCTCCATGTTTTTCATTTATGCTTGTATCATTTTGTTGAAGGAATTTGTAGTCATTACTTTCAAGGTCCTCCTTGAAGGATTGCTTCTGGACTTGGATTTCCCCTCATCTTTGAGAAAATTCAGCATTCCCTCTTCAGAAAAGAAAGCAGTTGGTGCCCATATCTTCATAGAAGGTCTTTGCCTCTTTGAAAGCCTGGGCTCCTACGGGGTTTCTTCTGAAAACCATAGCTGAAATAGCTATTGTTATACAATGTGAAGATGAGGCATATAGGTCCAAGGAGACACATTAACTTAATTCAGATTTGACTTCTGCTGAAATGGACTTTCTTCTACTGTCCCTTAGGCTGAAAATTGATAGTTGCTTTAATCTTACAGATTTCTAAAGCCATTTTCAGAAGGTCTGAGTTGTTTTTGTAAATATTGTCTCATTATCTATTTTATGTTTTCCTCCTTCCCAAAAGGAGAAGGAAAAAGTAAGAACTTTGACATTAGATTCCATTGGATATATGATATATTCCACTGGTTAAATACATGTTTAATTTCCTCTATAACCCCAGTAAGGAATTTCTTTAATGTATAATAGACTGATATGCTTTAAACACACTTCCTTAAAAAATGTTCTCTCTACTAATGTATGATACAAAATGTGTAACTGATTCTTCATATTTGAAATACGTCAAACATTTGAGCCACTTATTCGATATCATTATTACAAAAAATGTGTCGTGATTTTTTTCAACCAAATGTAATCATATAGTAATACTACATCTTGCAAAAAGCAGGAAATATATTTTGCGATTAGTATCAGAAAATTTTAGTAAATAATTCCCCTTCCCATGATTTATAACAGTACTGTTCATGTGTCAATGTCACTGAAATTTAAATTATTAGAATATTATTATTATAATATTTAAAATATTAAAATACGAAAGAGAATATGGTATTGTACAAATTACACATTAGTTAATACAATTTACTTTTGAATAATTATTACCATTTATGTTTGAATTAGTCATAGACTGCCTAAAAATTGATTTAGGGCTTTTATTTATTTAATTTTTTGCGACAGGGCCTCACTCTTTAGCTCAGGCTGGTTCTGAGCTCTCTATGTAGCCCAGACTGGCCCTGAATTCAAAGCAATCTTACCGCTTTGGCATCCCAAGTGCCAGGATTACAGGCATGCAACACCATGCCTGGCTTTTGTGGTGCTGGCCAACTGAACTCTGGTACTTACCGTTTGCTAGTCAAGTGGTTTGACCAGTGAGCTATTCCTTCAGCCCCAGCTACGGGCTTTTGTCTATTTATGTAAGTGATGCAAAAACTTAAAAGATGTCCTTAAAATAGTGGACAAATAGCATGAATGATATGTAAATGTGGCATTCTTTAGAAGTCATATGGATTTTTAAAAGAAACATTGCAAAGGATCTATAGGAGGTAAAGAGGTTTAGAAGCAGCCCAGTCTCATTAGTTATAATTTCTGCCAATCTGTATTTTTTCAGTTTTTATATTATAAATGGATTCAGCTTCACAAATAGTATCATCTTCATGGATTTGGAAAATATTTGGCTAACTTTCATGCCTTCTTATGCTTTGCTGTAAGTAATTTTCAGTGTGGAGCATGTACTTTTCATTATTACCTAATGAGACAGCTAGCTATAGGATGGCAGAGCAAGAAAGAACTGAAGAAGTGGGCATGGTGGCATGCACCTGTCATCCAGGCACTTGGGAGGCCGAGATAGAAGGAGTGCCGTGAATTCTAGGCTAGCCTGGGCTGCATGGTGAGCTTAGGACCAGCCTGGATCACAGAGTGGAACCTTGTATCAAAAAAAAAAAAAAAAAAAAAAAAAAAAAAAAAAAAAAAAAAAAAAAAAAAAAAAAAAAAAAAAAAAAAAAAAAAAAAAAGGAAAAAGAAAGAGAAAGCCAAGGGTCATTGCAGCCGGCATCTTAAACCTTGAAAATAAGGTTTGTTGCACTGTATGGACATTTAAAGAATTTGTTCAACATTACAGAATAACTTTGAAGTTTTCTGTCTGTCTGTCTATTTATCTATCTGCATATATTTCTAATTATACAAGAGATAAAGCAAAGCTCTTAAGTGAAAGATGTTCCTGGAGAGAAGAGTTCTTATGTCACTTTATAACTCTGTCCTGGTGCTGCACCGGCGTCATCGTTAACAAAAGAGTTGGCGTGAGTAAATAGTCCTGCATGGTGGATGCCTGTCCTCCGCTGATATGCGTGCAGTAGACATTTAGTTAGGGCTTATCAGCATTTGATTGTAGAATGACTTTAACCACACATGGTTATTTTGGGTGCTTTCTAAAATATTTTGAAAATTATTTGTTACAGAATAGGGGGAACCTAATGTATTATGGGTATGAGACATAAAAATCACATAAACTAAATTCTTATTCTGTCCAAAGGGATTTTTGTTTGTTTGTTTGTTTGTTTGTTTGTTTGCTTTTGAGACAGGGTCCTGCTCTATAGCCCAGGCTGGTCCTAAACTCACTGTGGAGCCCAGGCTGGCCTTGGACTCACAGCAGTCCTCCTGTCTCGGCCTTCCGAGTGCTGGGATGACAGCAGTGTGCCACTACACCCATCTCATGTGGTGCTGAGGAATCGAACTCAGGTATTTCAGTGCTTGCCTAAGAGCTTGCTAGGCAAATAATTTCACTGCTGAGCCATTCCTCCAGCCCCCCGAAGGGATTTTTTAAAAAGCCAGATGAAGTGGCACATGACTTATTCCCAGCACTCTGGGAATCTGAGGCAAAATTTTATACAAGAAAATTTACTTGAGCAGAACTTAACCAACATGTTCCAAGCATTTGGGTAATATTTAATTATATGGTGATGAAATTGTGATATTAACTCTTGCTTTTTTGGTAATTTGATAAGGCATGTGTACAAAGCCACGTACATAAAATTTTTTTATCTGTTCCATAAAATGATTCCTGCTTACATATAAATTAAAGATGGTAAAAATGATTTTATCTGCTAGTCTTTCTGCCCTCAGTTTTATTATGTCCCTACTTGTCAGATGTTTTTGCGTGCTAGTAAAATTGTCCTTTGTGCTTTTTATAAATATATTGATAAGAGGTTGCAGTTCCCAAAGAAGGCTAAAAACATGCAAGTGCAGCGATACAATTGCAAATAAACAACTGCTTTGCACATAAGAACTCTACACGGACAAGTCTGGGTTCTTTAAGCAACTTGTGGACATTTCCTTCATGGCTTAAAACAGGACCAGCTTTTCTTCTTCCCTGGTTAGAAAAAAAAATCATTCCTGAGATCTACTCAGCAATAAAGAGGAGTGAGCTATTACTATATAAAAATGAATAAATCTTAAAGTAATTATGCTGAATGAAGGAAGCCGGGGAAAAAAAAGAGTGCATTTTGTATGATTCCATTTTTATAAAATTGTAGTGAATTTGAACTCAGTTATAGTGACAGATGAGTTGTTGCCTGGAGGTGTGGATGGCCGGCAGAAGAGGTAGGGATTATGGGCAGAAGGGGAGAATTACACACTCGTGTGAATGGGGAAGCTTTAACAGTGATGGATATTTTCATTCTCTTGACTGGTGACAGTTTTATGGGCGTATAATTTTTCAACACTTGTGAAATTCCATGATTTTTCTACATACAGTTTAATTTTTGTCTATTATGTCATATATATATATATATATATATATATATAATAAAGAAAATGTTCTATAACTGATGTATAAAATACTTGACACTTGAAATAGCAGATAAATAGGAAAATCAGTATAATTAAAATAGAACAAAGAAAAATATGTTGTCTTAGTAGTTTGGCCACAGAGAAGGCCCTATTTCTCATATTTTGATCAGTGAGCAAGGAATTATTGTCAGTACTATTGCTTCTCAGAAACAGATTATTGCTAAATTGTTAAGTTGGCTGGGCTCAAATCGGAAATCCTTCTGTCTTAGCCTCTCAGAGTGTTGGGCCCACAGATGTGTACCACTTCGCTTAGGCAAAGCATTACTTCTTAATTATCAAGTTAGGATTTTAGAGCTGAACAGGCCTGGATTTTGGTGTTGGTGTGGCTTTGGGCCAAGCACTTGCCTTCCGTGCACTGTTTATTTCCTTCCTGACATAGAGGGTAAGAGAAGCATAGTAAGTGCTCAAGAGATGGGGACAATGCTTTTTTCTTATTTATTTCATATTGTTATTTCTTCGGGGTTTAATATGCAGGTAGTCTTGAGTGAGAACATATAATAACTTAAATTCACAGGGTTATCTTACCATGGAGCATCAGCTTTCTTAGCAAGACCACAGTGTTGACTAGTAGGAGAGGCAGACCACCCAGGAAGGGAAAGGATTGCAAGTGATTTGTCAAGTGCCTGCTTTTCTTCTGTGTTCCTGACAGTGGGCAAGGAGCTGCTGGGCAACTTCTTCTCTAGTTTCTTAGTTTCAATGATCTCTGTTCTCTGTAGGGTTTCATTGTTTTGAGTTTAGGCTTTTCCTTTGTTAGGTAATAATAACATTAGTCAAAATGCCACATTTCTGATTGCTTATTGAAAGTCCGTTCTGCCATTTGGTATGCACTTTTGTGTTTGTTTAGACTTAAGTATATTCATTTATCTATAGACAAAAATTTTGACCACTTACATTTGGCAAATAGTTCTTATTTTATTAACTTTTTCAGCTCTTGCAAATGATTTGTATAAATTATAACATACACTTGTGAGAGTGAAAGTTGATCCGTTTGTTGTGTAAAACCAGAACTCATGAGATTAAAAGATATCTCAAATAAAAGGGTTATTGAGGTCTTAGAGAGGCTATCCTTTTCTGGACTGGGTCCTGGGACAGGTTCCTGAAACTACCAGGAATACTAGAAATACTGGAAATAGTGGAAATAGGTCTGCAATACCAGAATTCAGAGCATTTTTTGGTAATAAAAATTTGAGAGGGAAGGCATAGGTCTTTTACATTGAACCCAATTTGGCTGTAGATAAGAGGGGCAGAATTAAGCCTGCAGGCAAAGCTTGGAGAAAGGAGAGCATTCCATAAGGAGAAGTACTGCTTGTTTCTCAATTGGATGGGGCTCACAGTCGAATAGTCCAGAAGGTTTATATGCCCATAGGCCACAGTTGAAGGTCCTAGAAGTTGACTGTGGTGGGAATGTAAGTCCAGGTTTTAGTGTACATTCAGAAATGTGGAGGTTTTATTTTAATTAAAATTTGCGTTCAACTGTTAATTGGTTAACTTCCCTTATCTTTTCATTTTTTGCAATTAAGCTGGAGATATCTTAGAGGTTTTTTTTATCATTTGATTTGCAAATTTGGAGAATAATATAGAAAATATACTTATATTCTTCACTGAACTGATGTGGTTGTCATTTATAGAAATTAACAGAATTACTTTCTTTCCCTGGATCTTGGCCTAATGTTATTCTCTGTTAGTTGGTTACTAGGAATTGACAAGTGATCGATTTGATTTTAGAGGGTCCTGGAACTACACAAAGTGTTTTTCATATTGGAAATGACATGCCTAGTTTTTCACAAGTTTAAGATTTATTGCCTCATTCTATCATGTTACCAATTAGTTTGTTTGCTATTTATTTTACTCAGAATGTAGTAATTGGTATCATTAGCTGAAGGGCACACTTGATCACAAGAAAGAGTAGCTTGCCTAGTGAAGTTTTGTTTGTTTTTTCCTTGGTGTTTCTACAGGGCTGGAGATAAGATGGGTGGACTGCTACTTTCCTTTTACTCATCCGTCCTTTGAGATGGAGATCAACTTTCATGGAGAATGGCTGGAAGTTCTTGGCTGTGGGGTGATGGAACAGCAGCTCGTCAACTCAGGTATAAAAGCATCCGACATTTATTTACAGACTCTAAAGGAACAGTGTCTTTTCCTGTAACCACATATATGTAGTCTTTTCTAGAATGTCCATATGCTAGGGACAGCTGTACCATCTTTCTTTCTCTCCACTGCCCACTAGTCTCATGCCTAGCCCTGAAGTCAGGCAAACCTTGTTTTTCGTTTTTCATTTTGCAGTGGCTTCTTGTCTTTGAAGATCTTCCTTGTCAGCATTTGGCTGTTGTTTGTTGACATGTTGCTTTGAAATCGTCCCAAAGGCATCTGCTACATGTCACATGAGTACAGTCTGTCTCCCAGAGTGCTTAAGAACAAAATTACTGTACAATCTTTTTAAAAATTCTTATTGCATTCACTATAGTACTCCAAATTCAGCAGAAATTTTATGAAATAAAACAAAATTTTGAATCAAGCTTAGTCGTTTGTCTCCTTCCAACAGGCAATGCATGTAGCTGAGAGAGTAGAAAAACAAGATCATTGATTGAATTCTATGTTATCTTTAGGTACTTGAGAAATATCTTTCCAGCTGTGTTTTACAGGAGAATTACTTAATTAAAATGATTTCTTCTAAACTTAATTGCAGAGCCGTGAATTATTTTAAATCACCGTCTCAATTTATATAAAAATTTTTGAATATTCTCCAGGGAAAGTAAAGTAATTGGACAGTTGAGCTCACTTCGCAAGCAGTAAGTGTTAAGTAGGAAGGAGCTGATGGGTTGTCTTGGGGCTCCTCCACTGTACTCCTGTTGATCAGCATTTGCTGTATGGCCTTAGAGGGCAACCCCAGCCCCAGGTGGGCTTGAGGTCTCCTATAGAGAATGGACAACAAAGGTTCTTGGTGAATTAAAAACGTAGGTAGACCCTGGGTGAGGCAATGATTTCTAGTGCCAAGGTTGGAAAATGATGATGATGGGAGACTGAAGAGACAGATTGGCATGAAGTATAGGCAACTGTGTTGCTTGGAGACCTGGCCTTTCCTTCTGACTCTTGTTTCCCAGCAAGTTGCATTTTGCTACTGAGCAGAAACACTAGTTACTGAAAGGATGAATTTTGCCAAAAACAGTTTATTCTTGAGATGCCACCTTCCCAAGTATATAGGTTTTAGAGGTATGTATGAGATGAAGAAACAGATGATTTTTGAGGCATGGGTAAAGGAAACTAGGGGCAAGAAAAAAGTAAGGAATGAATGGTCTGTGTGAGTATAGTCAAACTTTATGAGTCTTATTGGATGCATGTTCAAAAAATGGCAATGATATTATGATCAGAGGATGAAGTCTTTCACTCTCTGAGGTCAAACGGACACTCATCTTACAACTACACATGTCCCAAGTAAAGAGTTGGTGGTTTCAACCAGCATGAAAAAGACAAAATCAGCTCCCAAGTTCCTAAAAAAGCCTGCTCGTATAATTGTTACTAGGGTGACTACATCAGAGGTGTGGTTCATGGCAGAGGTATTGATAGTATACTGCCTAGCTTTGTGACCTTTAAAATTAGTAACCAAAGCAAGAAATGAGAGAAGCAAGTGGTTTATCTTGTGTTTTTCCTTGGATTTGTTCTTAGTTCTCCTCCCCCTGTAGGGTCCTGGATTTTTTAATCTCATAGATTATTCTCCATTCCACTGAGGAAAGTGGGGAGATGGCTCAGCCCAAAGCCATATGCTTCACAGATATTTTTTACATATTTGAAGGGCTCTTCTGGGGGGAGAGAAAACACAGGATGAAATTATGGCCTGTAAGAATGTTAAGATTTGCACTTTCGTTACGACTGTCAGTGTCAGTTAACAGCTATGTGTTTCTAGCCAAGTTGCTTATTCCCTGTGATCCTTAGTTTTCTTATTATTAAAATGGGTACAATAAGGCTTTCCTCAGACTTTCTACTTTTCCCTGCCCTGGTGCTGGAGATGGATCCTGGCCAGGCCTTCTCTCTATGCTAGATGCTCCACTGATTTCATGGTTTTGATTTTGAGACAGGGACTCAGTGCAAGTTGCCAGTCTGACCTCAGGCTTGCCGTCCTGCCTTGGCCTCCTAGAGTGCTGGGATCACAGGTCTGTGCCAATAGGTCTAGCTTCATGGTTTCATGATGAAGATCATTTGAGGGGATTCATATAAAGTGCGTAACAAAGGGTTTGAACTGAGTAATTTAGTAGAAATTAATTACTGTTGTTGCAATATTTAAATCTTTTCTTATGGTTCTAGTCATTTATCAACACAGAGTCCCCTCAATAGGAAACACTTAAACAAAGGCCATCCAGCATGTCATATAATTTATAAATAAGTGAGACTAGTTACTACTTTGACCTATAGCCATTTATTTATGCCTAATTCTAGATCAAGTGATTTAGAGAGGAAATGAATAACAAGAAACTAAACAAAAATCAAATCAGCCTATAGATATATATGTGTTTGGATAGAAAGGGGTGAATACAAAATATTGGCAAGTGTGTTAAACTTAAAATGTCTCCTTGAGTATAAGATGACTTCACATTACTTCTGTGATTTTTTATGTTTTAGAGAAGAGAACCAAATGAACCGCAGATTTCCTATAGGAGCACCTGCGGTCAGGGAGCCAAAACAAGTGTGGGATTGTCAATGAACATTATTATCAGCTGGAATTGTGTATTCTTACACATTTTCCAGTATCCTCCGGGAGTTTTCATGAGGTGTGTTCACAAGCAGTTTGGCTGAATATAATTACCTAAAACAGATTTTCAAGTTGTTGCACATTAATGAGACTGCTGTCCTACCATTAAGTCAGATATGTTAGGTATTCTTGAAGGGAATGGCAAAGTGTAAGAGAGGGGGAAAAGAACAGATAAAAGATACCTAAGATGCAAATATATTCCAGTGATGGTAGAATGTGCTTTATGTTTTTGGCAAATCATACCCAAATGTTTAGAGAGAGAAAGAGAATAAAGGAATGAAAGATGAAACAAGCTATGAAGAAAATTTTGTATAAGTTTTGCTATTTGAATTTTAAGTTATTCTTACAGAGTTTTGCTGTTTTGTTCTCGGACTTAAATGTGTTTTGACATCTGTAGTAAGAAATTTTAAACGCTGTGCCTGACAGTTCCTATTGACAGACATTACTTGCAAATACAATTTATTTTCTATTTTCCAAGTTCTTACTGTATAAAGAGAGACTGGCTATGTTGTCACTGTAGCTCAGTATTACTATTATATCTGCCTTTTCTCTTTTATGATCTACCCTCTGCTTTCTCTGCCTCTCCTCCTCATTTAGTCACTTTCCTTTCTCTCCTTTTCTCTATTCCTTTTTCTTTAAAGAAAAATTCTGAGAAAAATAATATTGTACAATGAGTGATTGTAGATTCTCCTAGGTTCTTGTAAAGATCAAGTATGTGCTGAAATAACCAGAAACCAGAGAAGCTGATGTGGAGCAATGATGGTAGCAGATGTCATTTGAACTCTGCTAATGTATGCCAGCATCCCAGAAAGCGTGCTTTTTTGGCTTTCTTGCGTTTAACCTGGTAACAAGGCTCTCAGGTAGACGCTCTTACTATCTTCACATTATGGAGCCTGAGAAAGAAGATCTAGATCAAATATCTAGATAGTGGTAGTGAAACTTGCCCAAGTCTTTTTGATAGAAGTTAACCACTCTGCAGTGCTACCTGAATAGTAAGTTGCTTGATTTTGGAGTGACAAAATAGACTATAAATAAATCATTCTACCTAATATAAAATGAAAAGTGAAACAAAAGCTGAGTATATTGCTACATGCCCATAATTTGTCTCATCTTAGAAGGCTGAGACAAGAGGGTCATAAGTTCATAGCTTGGGCAATTTCGCAACTTAGTGAGATTCTGGCCCAAAGTAAAATTAAAAAGTGGGCTAGGGATGTAGCTCAGTGAGAAGGCCCTTGGCCCAATATTTGTTGGATTGTCAGAAAAATCATGATGGATTTGGTCCATGTTTTTCAAAGATCACTTGTTTTTATTTAAAAAAAAAAAAACGGATGGTGGTGTATCTCAGTGGTTAGGGCACTTGCCGGGGATGTGTTGGCCCCTATGGTTGATCCCCCAGTATCAGTATCACATAGTAGTTGGGTGTGGTGGTGCCTACCTGTAATCTCAGCACTCAGGAGGCTGAGGCAGGAGGATTACCATGAATTTGAGGTAACGTGGGCTATATACAATCAGTTCAGGACCAGCCTAGACTGCAGAGCGAGACCCTGTCTCAACAATCAAAACAAAATGAAATGAAGTGAAATGAAATGAAACAAAACAAAAATCTTAAAAAGTGGGCTTAGATAGGTAGCTTTGTGTGCAAGGGCCATATCATCTACAAATAATGATAGTTGGATTTCCTCCTTTCTGATGCAGATTCCCTTTATTTAAGTTCCTTGCCTGATTCTATGGCAAACATTTCAAGAACTATGTTGAATAAGAGTGGCGAGAGTGTACAGCCTTGTCATGTTCTTGATTTGAGAGGAAATACTTTCAATTTCTCTTCATTTACTGTGATATTGGTAGTAGGTTTGGCATATATGGCTTCTATGAGTTTGAGGTAAGACATTTCTATATCTGTTTCCCTGAAAGTTTTTATCATGAAAGGGTGTTGAATTTTATCAGACTTTTTTCATCAGTTGAGATGATCATGTGGTTTTTGTTTTTGCTTTACTGATGTGATGTATTACATTGATTGATTTATGTGCGTTGAACCAGCCTTGCATCCCAGGAATGAAGCTCACTTAATCATGGTGTGTGATTTTTCTGATTACTTTTTGGATTCTATTTACCAGGATCTAATCAAGAATTTTTGTATCTATATTAAGGATATTGTTCTGTGCTAGAATCTTAATACGAATTTATGTGTCTATATTCATAAAGGATATTGGTCCATAATTTTCCTTCCTGGTTAAGTCTTTATCTGGTTTTGGGACTCAGGTGATGCTGGCCTCCAGAAATGAGTGAGATAGTATTTCTTGCCTCATTTTCTAAGTTTCCTTTAAGTATTTTCTAAGATGCTAGCTTAGTGCGTGCAAAATGTCTAAACTTTTTATATCATGGAAAGTTTTAATTTCTTTCTCTAATTTGAAAGATAATTTTGCTGGGTATAGCAGTCTTGGTTTGCATTTGTGTTCTGTTAGTGCTTGGATGATATTGCTCCATGATCTCCTGGCTTTTAGAGTCTGGGTTGAGAAATCTTCAGTTATCCTGATGGTCTTGTCTCTGTTAGTCACCCTCTATTTTTCTCTTACACCCTTTAATATTCTCTCTGTTGGGTTTCTGGTATTTTAATTATGATGTGTCACAATGAGGTTCTCTTCTGATCAAAGTTTTTGGTGTACTGTATGCCTATGTTGTTCAATGCTCATTTCTTTTCTTAGATTTGGGAACTTTTCTTCCATAATTTCATTGAACATGACTTTAAGCCTTTTGTTTTGGTCTCAGTTTTTTTCCTGTACTCCCATAATTCTGAGGTTGTTTCTCTTGAGTTACCTATCACCCATCATAATGATTCACTTTCTTCCTTTTTTTGTTCTGCGTTTTTACAGCCTCTGTATTACAGCTCAATCATTTTATTTTCTAGGTGTGATATTCTATTCTCAAAATGTTCAAATTGGTTACTTATTAATTATTTTGTATTTTACACATCCTGAATATCTGCTTTCAGTATTTTTATATCTTTGTTGTATTTGTCTTAATTTCTTGTATTGCCTACATTATCATCTGGTTTATATCTTTGTTTTCCTCTAATCTTTTGTCAGTGTTTGCTGCTAGCATATCTGTGTGTTGGCGTTGCTCTTGCATTACCTGTTTCATTTACTGTTTTAATTCAAAGTATTTTTTGGCCTAGAAATTATCATGTCTTTTGCCTTTTTCATTTTTTTGCTTTTACTATTTCAGGATCCCTGGTATCATTTTTTGTTTTTCAGGTCTTTTTATAGAATTAATACCACATTTCTTCATGGTTCTGTTACAGTGTGTTGAGGTTCTGTTTTTTTTTGGTGGGCTGTTTCTTTTCCTGAGATATTTATATTAGACTCCTTCTGTTTTAAATGTTACCTTCTGCCTCTGGATACAGCAGCTGCAGGTCTTTGGAATGCCCAATCGCATGAGCTCTGTTGCACTGGTGGGACTCTGGAGACAGTTACCTGGCTGTCTCTGGCTTGCAGGAGGGCAGGGGCAGGTGAAGTCCAAATTGCTTGGGCTCCCAGATGCTGGAGGATGTCTGGCACCCACCTGGATGCCTCTGGTGTGCAGGAGGCACCTGATGGTGGAAGTCCCAGTACTGGATTCCTCTGGTGCTCAGGAGGAGTTGTGTGGGCATGGGCCCAGGGCCTCCATGGTTCCGGGTTCCAGAGGGGTCTGTTGGACTACCTGGATGCATCTGGTGTGCAAGAGACACTGGGCGCTGGAAATTTCAGTCCTGGATGTCTCTTATGCCTCGAAAGAGACAGGAGGCAGCTACCTGGACGCCTCTGGTATGCCAGAGGAACCGGGAAATCCCAGTACTGGATTCCTCTGAGGCGCAGGAGGAACTGGTGCTGGAAGTCTCAGTTCCGGATGCCTCTGGCATGCAGGAGGAAAGGGGCTAGTGGTGACTACCTGGATGCCTGTCATGCCCAGGGGGGACCAGGCACTGGAAGTTCCAGTCCTGGATGTCTCTGTAGCTCAGGAGGAAAGGGACAGGCCTTACAAATTTTCTTGCTCTTCACTTTTCAAGTTATTTCTAGTATTTTTTCTCTTCAGTATGAAAAATTTCCCTTGGCATTTCTCATAGATAATATCTGCTGGAAATGAATTCTTTAGTCTTCTCTTATCTGAGCATGTTCTTATTTCTTTGTTATTATCAAGGATTTTTAAAATTAAATAGAATTATGAAGTAATTTATTTCTCTTTCAATAATTTAAAGATATTGTTCCCCTGCCTTCTGTTTCTATAGTTTCTTGAGAAAAAAATAATAATCTCCTCAGATATTGTTCACCTGTGTTTACTCCATTGTCTTTCTTGAACAGCTTTCAAGGCTGTTCCCCCTTCCCTTCGTTTATAGCAATGTGAGACTGATACTTCAAGGTATGATTTACTTTGAGGTTTTCTGCTACTCATGGAAGATCTTCTGATTATTGTTTCAGGAGACCCTGTGATCTCACTTTTTTTCCCCCTATCTTTTACTGTCTGCTTTCCAGATTGAGTAATTTTTGTTGTTCAGTGTTCATGTTTATTTACTTTGTTCTTTGTTATCTCTGCTGTACTACCTAGGTCATTAATAATTTTTGAAACTATTTTGTTTCAAAATTGGCATTTTTTTCTGCTAAGAATGCCTATAGTTTCATTTTGAGCAAGTATATATTTCTTCACTAGAACCAGAATTTTAGTAACTGCTTTTTAATGTGTTTACCTGATGGCTTCACCATCTAGGTTGCCCTGAGGTTGACTTCTAAGGAGAATTGATCACATTTGGTTGTTTTGTGGCTTTTTATTTGTTTGTTTGTTTTTGTTTTTTGGGACAGAGTCTCACTCTGTCAGGTTGTTCCTCAATTCTCTATGTAGCCAGGCTGGCCTTAAACTCAGCAATCCTCCTGAGTGACTACAGGTGTGAGCCACCACACCTAGCTTTTTGGGTTTGTTGTTGATGTTATTGGCGTTGTTTTGTTTTGTTTCTCTATTTGGTGATGGGATTAAACCCCAGGTAATTTGTGCTGAGCTACATCTTAGACCTTTTTCTATTTTTACATTTTAAGACAAGTTCTCACTAAGTTGTTGATTTGACTAGGTTGGCAGGGATTTATGATCCTCCTACTTTAGCATCCTGAAGTACTGGAATCAAGGTATTTGCCACTTTGCGTGAACATTCTTTATTCTTTGTCAGATAATTTTGTACTACATACTAGATACTGTTAATGGAGTGTTTCCTATAATCTGAGTCTTGCAACAATTCTATGGTTCCTATTAATGTTTTGGTAGGCAAGTTACCTAGAATAATCTTGGGAGTGACTTGTTTCATTGGGCAGAGATTCAGGTCTTAATGTAAGTATTTGCTTTGCTGGTTTGTGTCCATCCTAAGTGTGTTATATGATACTTGTGGGACTGGCTCACATGAGTTCACATCTATCAACTTTTGCTGGGTTGGTTTGAGTCTGCATTGTTGTGTGTCACACCGGTGTATGGCTGATACTTGTGGAGTTCACACACAGTTTAGATCTTTACCATCAGGACTCCCCTCCTCCCATTCCTGGGGATTATCTCCTCACTGCCTAGATCATGAGGGCCCTGCACTGCATATAGACAGATGTATTTGAGTGTTAGTTGCTTGCAATTTTATGTCATTGACGTTCAGCTTTGTGGCAAAATCAAGTGAGAAACAAACAAAAACAGAAACAAATGAGAATCTTTACTCCTTCACTCTGTGAATAGTTTCTCTAATTTTTGACTCTCAGTTATGTTTCTATTTATTTGCTTGCTTTTTTTTTTTTTTTTTTTTGATGGTACTGAGGATCAAACCAAGGCCTTTTCTCCTAGCTACATCCCCAGCTCATTTTATTTTTTATTTTGAGAAAAAGTGTAAGGTACTAAGTTGCCCAGGATGGTCTTGAATTTATAATCCTTCTCTGCCTCCCAAAGTGCAGGAATTACTGGCCTGTGCCACCAGGCCTGACATCTATTTGTTTGCTTACCACAGTCCTCTGTTAATTGTTTTGTGTACTTCCGTGGAGGTTTCAGAGGGAAGGATGGACTGCAGTAGGCCTATGGCCCTGCAGTGAAGCCAAACTGTAAGTTGGATTGTGAAGACACTCCAGGTAAAAAGGATAATGGCGTGACACAAGTATGTGCTGCTGAAAATATGTGCTGGTATTGTTTCCTCTTGTCTATTAATTTCACCTGCTTTATTAATCTGAATGAAGCCTAGCGCTCTTCTCAGGCAAAATAACAAACTGAGAGGACTAAGCTCTGTCAGAGGTTGGCTTCTTTTCTTCCTTCTCTCTCCTTTTATTCACCCTCCTCTCTTTCTTCTTTTTCTCTTAAGAAATTGTTGACCATTATGTTCCCCTTCAGAATTGCAAACACATGTATGAGCCCCACTGTGGGTTTTTGCAGTGTAGCTTCTCCACATGGTATGTTTCAAGCTGTCAGTATAGAGATGTATATTCAATTATTAACTTAATGTTTGCCCTTTTTTCCTTAGTAAGCTATTTTTCAGATACAAAAGCAATCTGTAATAACTGAAAATGACAAAATGAAGTGTAAAAAGCAAAGTGAAAATGATTTCATGTTTACCTGTGTCAAACTTAAAAATCTTAGGATTATTACATATTAGTTATATGTATTTTGAGTAGTTGACTTTGTTCATCCTATTTTTCCATTCTGGTGAGTTTAAACTAGTAACTCACAGTATTTTTTATTTGTACTTATCTGATTACTATTAAGGTTAGACAGACATATATATTTGCCATTTATCTTTTTTTGTTCATTTTTGACTGGAGATCATTTTCCAATTCTCTTCTTTTAACTAATTGGTAGGAATTCTACGTTTAGAGTGGGTATTAGTCGTTGTCTTTTCTATGTTTTACAGTATATTGTTCAGATTTGTGGGGTTTTTCTTTTTCTTTAATTGCTCTTTTATAAAAGGTATCTATCCCCCTTGGATAACTTTAGTGTTTTGTTTTGTTTTGTTTTGTTTTAAATCACTGCATTCTCCAAAAATGTGACTTCTTCAGGAAGTGTGAGTGGGTGCAAGTTGACAAGCTCTTTCTGCTTGTCATGCTTGATTGTGGTAGCTTAAGACTCTGATATTACTGCTATATCATTCGTATTTTCAGTATTGGGATTCTAAATATTTAATAACTTTCAGGCATCTACTCTTTTCCATTGTGTTCTGTCAGTATGGTCCCACCCTCTGTGACAGTTTTTCTTAGCTGGGAACTTGTGTGCCAAGATGTGCTTATTTAACAAGGAAATGTAGCTTGAAGCTTGCCTGGGGACCTCAGTTATATCATTTACACAGAATTGGACTTGTTTTCTGTTTTTTTTGTTTTTTTGTTTTGTTTTGTTTTGTTTTTTAGTTCTCCCTAATCCTGCTTTAATCACATTACTCCTCTTATATTTCTTTTCGTATAATAAATGTAAAAGTTTCAAAAGCTAGATTCAAATTGTGTTGTATGTCTACTCTTCTGATAGGTTTTAAATCTGTTAGGATATGTGTTGCGTACTGTCAGCAGCATAGTGTGTTTACACAGACTATTTCTACTTTTGCCTTATCACAGAGAAGCTACTGAAGTAGTTTCTCGGCATTACAGTATGATATTGTGGTTGTTCCATAAAGTAGATGGGAATTGGAGGTAGAGTTTTTCTGAAAAGCCCCCTCATGTGTATTGAAATGCCCTGATATACAGGAGATCTGTGTGCGCGCATGTATGTGTGTGCTCATGTGTGTGTGTATGCATGTATGTGTGTGCTTGTGCTTGTATATGTGTTCCTAGTATAGCCTTTTTAAAGTTTTAGTACCAACTGTCTGAATTTAACTAGTCTCAGAGAGAAGACTCTGAATGGAATCCCTAGAATGTCAACTTCATAGAGCCATGATTTATTATTATTATTATTATTATTATTATTATTATTATTATTGGTCACAGTTATGTTCCCAGTTCTTGGAATAGTGCCGAGGCCAGAGTAGGCACTCTGTGTGTGTTTGTATGTCTGTCTGTGTGTGTCATGAACAGTTTGATGTATGAATGGAGGTCTCTCCCCTCATTCCAGTGCTTTGTTATTCTTTTTTCAGGTTCATGGAAACAGTGTAGTGTGGAGGAACTCTGACCTACTTTTGCAGGCCTGCCCTTCGTTCTTTCTACCCTCAACTGCTCTGAGCAATTCCTGGTTAATAAGGCTGGTGCCATGGGAAGCTTGTGAGCCTGGGTGTAAAGTCCTGGCTTCGAACTGGGCTGGGGATCTTGAACAAGTATTGTGGGTCTCAGTTTATTCATCTGTAGAATTAGCAGTCGGAAGCATAATTTTTCAGACTTCCTTTGAAGTCTCAAATCTTAGGATTTGGCCTTCTAAACAACCCAGAGATTTTTAATACTAATCAAGCCCCAGTGGATGGATTGTGTTTTGTGTTACAGCACCACGTGGAAGATTACGCACCAGCAGGACTTCAGTTTTATACACACACACACACACACACACACACACACACACACACACACACATATGGCTGGTTAATCAGGTTTTTCTTCCTTAAATTCTCAGAGAGAGAAAAAAAAATGATCCTCATGTAATTGAATTTTATTTAAACTATTTATGAAACTCTTGCTTTATGGGATCACTGTAGCTTTGCAGGCAGGTAGTGATGTGCTCCCAATGGCTCAATTTTATTTTCTCCCTTGCAAAAAGGCAATTTAGAAGTTTAGGAATTATTTATGGTACTGTGGGCATAAACACAATCTGCTAAGTTATTTTTCTTGGTAATTTTTTTTCCAGAGGTTCATTTTTGTATTTTAGGTTGGAAGCAATGTCTTCTTGAAATGGCCATATTTTTAGGCCTATAAAAAGAATTGTAGTAATGAATTTGCATAATTTATATCAGATTTTTAAATTGTGGTTTTTAGTTTATATAATTCAGGAGTTGACTATTATTAAGTGTTTCACAAAAAAGGAGAAAAGAAATAAATGAAGAGAAAAATAAAAGATTTGATCATTACCTAAATGTGGAAAATGATGGGTTGAAAAGTGACGGGATGTCTTTGCTGGAGAGCACTGGAGTCAGGAAGAATTAGTATCGCGTGAGGGTGTGATATATAGCATTTCACAGCCTTGTTTGTCCATAGAATCCCTGTACTGAAAAAAAGTTCCTTTTGTGGAACTTATTTCAAGAAGGACACTTAGGGAAACACTGATCCTTTGGCTACTGGGGTTGACACTATAGGAGGCTAATATAAGTATATTTGGGAAAATTAGTGAGAAACTATGATGAGTTATTCTTTCATACTTTTCCCTTGAGGTCTGTCTTCAATATGAGGGGTAGCAGTTGACCGGGGCCTGAATAATTTAAACATCCTATTGGCAATTCAGACTATTTCTCTCTAGAACTCAGCTTTCTGGATTTTTGAGCTATGAAGTATTAGGATAAAAAAACTCTCAATGTCTATTATATATGTTTGAAATTTCTGTTAATCAGAATCAGCCTTCTGTCTCACCTCCCATTCCTTCAACAATCCTTTATTATGTGTCTGTGTGGGAGGTTTTGTGCTAGATGCTGTGGAGGTAGAGATAGTTTCTGCTTTGGGGGAGCTTAACCATTTAGTGGTGGGAATTGAAAGCCAAGCTCTTGTGTCCCGGGTTCTGTGAAACAGTTGAAGGAAGAAATAGCTCCTTAAAAGATTGTGGAGAGATTGGATATAATACTGAGTTAAGCAGTAAAGGTTGAGGAGGCCAGGTGCCGGAAGTGGAGTGAGGAGATTCTTTGTTTGTGCAAAGAGAGCAGGGAATAGAAAGCAGCTCTATATCTTCTGCGAAGATTGAACTGTACAGACTGCTGCGATACATCAAGGGGCATGAGAGTCAAGTCAAGGAGGTCCCAACCTAGATACAGTCAGTTGTCGAAGGGCTTGGAATGGAAAGAAAGAAAGAAAGAAAGAAAAGAAAAGAAAGAAACTTCTTCTGAGTGGGAGAATGATGTAATCATAGTGATGTTTGGGAAATTGGCATCATTGTAAAGTAGATGGAGGAATTTCAGGTTCACAGGGTTGTTGAGCAGTCTAGAATCTATAAGAGAGCAGGAGGCAAAGCATTGGTTCTAGGGAAAAGAGGAGAACAGGTGGCAGCATCTTTTAGGAGTGAGTTTTAAGTCACCAGACTTTATATGTAAAGTAGCTATATTCTGCTTTTGATGAGGAGATTATGGATTGAAGGATAATTTAATTCAGTTTGCTACTTTTTTTAAAAAAGAATACTTTGGGCAATGTTCTGCCACTGACAAACTCTCCAAAATTTTGTTGGCAATTTTCCAGGTCCTCTCTCTTTCATTCTGTATCTTCAAGTTGCCCAAACATAAGTAAGTAGCACAATCCCTTTCTTATGATGGGAAAGCTTATTTGTTTTTATAGAGATGAACCGTTTATAACCAGATCTCGCATGGAGGTATGTAGAAAAGCAATATTTCATTCCTGTTTAAAAAAGAGTCTTTTCAAGGTGTAGGAGTCTCTAGCCGAACAAAAGTTTAAATTGATTTGTTCTTTATCTCAAACCAAGTCCATATTGGTTGAATCATGCTGAGACATATGTATGCACTAACTGGTCTGACTGGAATTTTTTTTTGTCAACTCCTTTTCTTTGTGTGATTTTTAATTGAATGATCAAATTAATTTATTCAGTTGATTAATTCAGTTAAGCCTATTCCTCCTTGTCCATGGCTGGCTGTTTCTCTGCTAGGCTTTGAGCAGCTAGGTGATGTACTTCTTCGTAGTACTTATATTCTTTGTCAGTACTTAAACAGTGTCTGGAATAGCAGAAATGGGAGGAGCTAGGGAATAGGAAGGGACAGCTTCACACAGGACTTAATAATCGTGACTGCCAAGGAGAGATGATGTGTATATATCTACGGAGGATATTGAGAGCTTTAGTTGAGAAGTATGTACTATCCTTGACAAATAGGTTTGCCTTTGAATGTCCCTGCATCCCAGCATCTCGTCGGTATAATGGGAATAATACTCTACACCTCCTTGGTTAGAGATAAAGAATAAGTGCACCAATGCATGTAAATATTCTTAGCAGTGTGTCAGGTGCAGAGTAAGTGAACAAAGCGATAGATCTTTCTCTGTTTCTCTCCAGACTCATCTGTCCTTTGGAGAATGCTGAGGTTGGAATTAAGTTTAGATTCCATCAACCTGTGAATCTCGAAAAATGACTTACCACTTTTGTATGTGTTTGTGCAGGAATCTTTTTTTTTTTAATTGGTGAGAGGAGAATGGAGAGGAGGTTATAGTTTACATTTGCTTCTCATGGCCTGATGGCTTAAAAATGTCAAGAAACACTTACCTGTTGTAATTGTTACTTTGTTGGTGAAGACGTAGAATTGTTTTGAGGGATAATTTCTGATATATGTTTTACATAACTAACTTAAGGATATGATTTTAAGGTCACTGAATAGTTATTATTAATAAGCCCATCTACTTTAAAGGCCTTATTTAGGCAAGTGTGATCTGTAGAGTGATTGTGCTTGTTACATATGACATCAGAATTTTGTTGAAGAAAGGATGGGAGGGCAGATAGCATCTGTGAGAAATACAGATGCTTGGCAGATGTTTTAGTTCTGTGTAACAATAAAAAACTGACACTGGTAAATGTATACAAAATAGGGTTAAGCTGGATGTGGTGGTGCACACCTCTAGTCACAGCGATCTAAGGCTAGAGGATCCCAAATTCAAGCCCAGCTTGGGCAACTTAGTGACTCTCCCAAACTAAAAATTTAAAAAATGATCTGAGCAGGTAACTTAGTGCGAAGACCTTGGCTCAGTTCCCAGTCCTGCAATAAGAGAGAGAGAGAGAGAGAGAGAGAGAGAGAGAGAGGAAGAGAGGAAGAGAGGAAGAGAGGAAGAGAGGAAGAGAGGAAGAGAGGAAGAGAGGAAGAGAGGAGAGAAGAGGTTTATTTGGCTTTTGTTCTGTTGGCTGGAAAGTCCAGACATCGTGGTGCCACTGTCTAGGTGTGCTGCAACACAGCAGAAAAGTGTAAATAAAGAGCACTGGCTCTCTGCAGACCAAGTTTTCATCCGATTAGTCTTTGTTGAGTTGGATTGGGGTGGGGCACGTCATGCTTATTCAGTAGCAGCAAATGAAGATAAATAAGGCAGAGCCCCTGTCCTTTAGAATCTAATGGTCTATTGAGTGATACAGTCAGACAAATAGCCCCATTGGCAGACAAGTTATCACACCAGGTGACAGTTGAGCCTGTGGGAGTCAGGGAAGCCATCCCAGAGTTTTCCTGAAGAAGTGTTATGTTACCTTTACCTTGGCTGTGTAGGAAGAGTAAAGGTGGGAATTCTAAGTAGAGTGTACTGTACCCTCAAAGATAAGAGTTCCAAAATATGTGGAATGTTTTAGGACAGAAAATTTCTATGTAGTGGGGAGGGTGCGGATGGAGGTTTCTAGGGACACTTGGAGTAGGAAGGCTTAGTGTGCAGAGATAAGGAGTGGGAAGCATGTCTGTGATTATTGCAGCCAGTAGGAACTTATTTGGGAGGGTAAGGAGATGACAGAAGAGAAGGATATAGTCAGTTTTTTCCTTTTTAAAAAAAAAAAACAAATTGGATAGTATATTCATTTGTGTGTATATACTCTCTCTTCCCTTGCTTTTGCTTTAGCTTGGGTATTTTATTTATTTATTTATTGTATTTTAACCCAAATATATGTATGTATTTTTGGTCTTCTTTCTTAAATACAAAGGTAGCATGTATTCTCTTACTGCTTTCTCTGTTTTGTGTGTATTTTAGTGATATTTGACCATTAGAAGGCTTAACATATTTGTTCTATGAATATTGATAGGTGCACAGTTCTCTGTTGTGTGAATGAGCCATAATATATTTAACTTGTGCTCTAATGATAGCCATTGTGATTGTTTCCAGTCATTTGCTATTAAACAATGTTGCTATGGATAATTGTGTATGTGTGTGACATTTCATATTCAAGTGTGTCTATGGCATTTATTTCCTCAAGTGGAATTTCTAGGTCATGCAGCATATACATTTACAGATTTTTAAGACATTGTGCCTATTAAGTACACCTGAGGTGAAACAGCCGTATTTGGTGTAATGCCTGGATTATGGTGAAGGTTGAGCATAAGGGAAATGGTGAGAATGGCACAAAATGCAGCTTTGGTGTCTTAGGATGCCATTTCACAAGATGGAGACAGAGAAAGTATATAGGTTGTATCCAGGCTTTGAACTTCTGAGATCTTGTAAGATGCCTTAGGTAGAAATACCTAGATGATAGTTGGACATGAAAGACTGCAGTGTATAAGATTGGACCTATCAATGTACTTACAAGTCATGAAAGTGAGGTAATCAAAATCATCTTAGAAAAAGAAAAGAAGGCCTAACAAGTAGGATGCTTTAGACAAGTATTTTAAAGGATTTGTTTATTGACTAAATTTAATTGGAAGTCATTGGTATAAAAAAGAGACTTCTGTAACTCTACGAGAGTTCTGTGTGGTTCACGCGTTCACTTATTTAATATTTACTGAACAGCTGAAACAGCCACTTACTGAGAGAAATATAAGGATAGAGATGGGCCCTGCCCTCCCATAACTTCCAGTCAGGTGAGTGTGGACAGGCAAGTGCGCGTTGACAACACTGACAATATGGTGCCATCCTGCTCTGAGAAGAACAGTGCAGGGTGCCGTGGGAACAGTAGGAGGTAGCATCTGGTGTGACCCAGTAGGGAGTCTTCAGAATGGTTTCTTAATCTGAAACTTGAAGAATATGTGAGGTTTAGTGGTGGGAAGAAGAGAGAAGACAGAGTGTCTTCTGGGTCAGCTCTAGGCAGACTTATTTGGTAAGGAGCGAGATAGCAAGGAGTGGAGCCTGGACCAGCCCTCTGACCTTGTAACAGTGCCCTTATATGCCCTTGAAGTTTAGGAATAATCATAGGCATACATGGCCAGGACAGAATGGTTAGTTTTGAATTAACTACAGGTGAGCAATGAAAATTTTATATCATTTCATGAAATCATGAAATAGTTATCTTACTTTGAAAATTTTCACCTATTTAAAATTATAAAGTTATTCTTAGCTTGTGTGCCATACATGAAACAAAGGTGTCAGGGAACAAATTTGGCCTGTTGCCAGGAGCTTGTTCATTCCTGTTCTATAGAAAAGGAAGCAGAGATGGAGAGGAGGACGTACCTGGGGCTTCTGTCATTTCCATTTTTTGGTGATACCTTTGCCTACAAGGTCTCCTCACTCCAAGCTATCCTAAATGTAGTCACGTGCTGCACTTCTAGCCTTGTCTTCATTGTTTCTATATCTTTCTGAAAATCCTTTAGTGGTTTTCCACGAAGAGACTCAAGGTCATTCCTAATTGCCTATTTTTCCCCTCTCAATTTCCCCTTAAAAGAGATTTGGGGAAAATTTTGCTTCACTTTCAGTGTGGTTGGAGGAGGTGTAAACACTTCAGGGCTTTCTAGGCCACTGCTCATTTCTGTGTATACATATGCAGTTTGCTTTCATTCTGAGCTTTTTGTATATTTCCTGGAAGAGTTACTTTTAGATTAATTTACATATAAAAGTCCTGTATTTTCATCTTATTTTTGTCCTGCCACTTTAGGTATAGGGAAATAAAAGAAAAAAATCATCAAATGTTCACTTTCAAGGCTTCATTACCTCAGACAGCTTCATTATGCTTGTGGAAATCTAGTGTGCTTTGAAGGAATTAATCTAGCTTTACTTGCAATCTGTATATGTTTACATAGAATGAATAAACATTGCATTACATTTCATGAGAATTCAATTATTTCTGTATACCAGGAAACATGTTCTGCTTAGTATTTAATTCTCAAGTAAGTCAGTGTGTTGGTTCTTGAACTGTCATAAGAATTGGGGACTTTTGAGCTCACTGGATACTTTATAATTAAGGAAAAAATGCTTAATGGGGCTTTTTATCATGGTTACTCTAACCCTGTATTTGAGGTTATGAGGGACATCTGGCTCAGTGACATTGAGACAGGTACTAGATTTTTCTTAGAATTTTGGCATTGAGATAGATGTCTGTATTTTTCTTAGAATTAAAAGACATAATGCCAAGGTAATGTTCTACACATTTAGTAAGTTATATTGGAATTTGCTCTGCTGATATATGGCTTATTCAGCAGACAGTTTTCAAGTTCCTACAGAAGACAAGGTATAATAAAAAATGCAAATCCTAACAACTAGTCCTGCTATTTGTTGTCTGTTTTGATTGGGTGAATACTACATAGCTGGCAGTGATTCATTTAAATGCTATCTTTCTTTTGAAACATTTTCAAATTCTGTACACAACTCCAATAACTAATTACCCACAATATATTGTTATTGCAGTTTAGAATTACCTATCCTGTGTTACTGTTTTTACAGTTACTTGATAGTTAATCGGTTTATTCTTTCTTCCACAAAGTTCTAACTTCCTTGAGGTAGAAATCATATTTACTTCATATTAGTGGTTGTGGTTAGGAAATATATTCCAGAAAGTAGGGTTTGGAGTTTAGAGTTGTGGATGGGCTAGGATGGGGCACACAGTAGCTAAGAAATACAGTTTGAGTAGGCTGAGGACATGTTGATTTGCTTGCTGTCTTTAAGCAGTGAAATACTGTTGTGTGTGACA
The DNA here is from genome assembly GCA_004027205.1 of Ctenodactylus gundi. Lineage (NCBI taxonomy): Eukaryota > Metazoa > Chordata > Mammalia > Rodentia > Ctenodactylidae > Ctenodactylus > Ctenodactylus gundi. The sequence continues at coordinate 160,165 of PVKB01000235.1, forward strand.
CTGTCCTAGGAGTAGAGGGTGAATTGGAAGGGTGGATGGGGCCTGCATCAGGAAGCACAGAAGCCATACTGAAGGATTTGGAATGGGGCATCATTGAAGGTTTCTAAACAGAAATCCTGTGGCTAGGTCATTATGACCTGTTAAGTCTTTTCTGCCTTGCCTACCTCTTGAGCTTTCCTCCTCACTCTTGTCTATAATCTGTCTGTGCTCTGTGGAGCTCTTGAGTGTCCAGCACATGCTCTGTTCAGTGTTCCCAATGGGATCTGAGGCACTCCAAGTGCTTGCTTGTTAAACTCTGCTGCAGTTTGTTGCTTTACTTTTACACTATTTATGAACTGAGTATGGGAGGAGACAGGGTTCCTTTATTTCCTTGTCAACAAGGCTTCACACATGCCTAACCTTTTGTAGCTACTGAGTAGATATTTATTGAATACATGAATGTATGAGTTTGTTTTGACAAAACTTCCACTTCTGTATTGAAAGATAGATTGGATGAAGCAAAGCTCAGAGACAGAAAGATTGGCCAGGAGCATCCTATAATAGCTGGAGAAAGAAATGAGAGCTTGAAGTACAGTCGTGGCAATAGAAGTTCCAAAGAATAAGTAGATTCTGGAGACTTAGGAAAGTAGAGCTGACAAGACCCCACGATCACCTGATATAATGAACGTTGTGAAGGGCTAAGGGAACCCAGGTCGGTTCCTGGGGCCTCCTGATTGTGCCGCTCTCCAGAATCTTTGTTGAGGGTCCAGGGAAGCCATTCCATATACGTCTAATAGAAAAATCCGCTTACCTGAGGATTAACTGCTTTTGGTTTTAAAATTTTACTACCAAAGGTGTGTAGCAGAATAATTAGTGGTTTGCTCCCAAGCAATCTTGGCTGAATTATTTATTTTCAGATTTCTTAGTAACATAGTTCAACAATAGCTGTAGGATAATGATGTCTGTTGATATAGATGTATCTGGATAAAATGAGGGGCAAAAGATAAAGAGAAAATAAGACTAAGAGAATAATAAAGCTGGGCCAACGTTTCAACAAAGAAACACACACTTCTCACAGCTGTTATTCAGAGTTGTAGATTTGGCTTTCAGCTCCTGGGTGGTAAAAGTATGAAGAGAGACATAATGATTTAACACTATCTACAGTGTCTACAAGATAAGAACATACTTTCTTCTTTCATGGAAAACAGTATTTTGGCACAGGAAACTGAAAATTTTGAATCATCTCTGAAGAAAAAAACTTTATAAATAGTGTAAATTTAATGTTTTTTAGAAATACACTGAGGAGTTGTTATAGCTGGATCTTACTATACCTTTATTGAGATTCTTTAATGTGGTTTCACACACCAGTCTAAATAAGAGAACTATAACGATGAAATTTATATGTCTAGAAAAAGTGAGGAAAAATAAAGAAGTTAAATTTCAGATTTCTTAGCTGATTACCAAAAGGTAAATATTTGTACATTCAGAACATTCGGTTGTCATTGCATTAATCAGTTTTCTTAGGATAAACTTACATCTGAGAGCAAATGAGTGAATCACTACATTAAATGAGCTTAAGTCTATATCGAATTGCTACATTAAATGAACTTAAATGTATATCCCATAAGTATACTATACTTAATGCAATAGATAGAGTGGCATGCTTAGGCACTTCAGAAATTTTTTAACTTTCATAAGATATTTACTCACATTTCGCTAATTACTTACATTTTGTCAGATTTGGCTTATCATTTTACCTACTTATCTATCCCTCACTTTATGCATACATATTTTTAAAGATTTTATACCAATTCTCTTTGTTGAATATAATTATTCAGTTTGCAAACTTATATATCATTAAAAACAATAATTATGGGGGAAGATTTGCAGGTTTTATGAGGCAGTTGGAGTTGTTTTAGAAGGATACCAATCAAATGACTCAAATACCAATCTATTTTTTTTTTTGTTATAGTTTCTCTTTAATGCTTCCTTTGCACCTTGTTTTTTTTTTTTTGAGGGGGGTTGCTGCTTGTTTCTCTGTCTTTCTTAGAAATTCTTTCAAGTATTTTCTGCAGTGCTGGGCTAGTGATCAAAAATTTCTTAAGGGATTCTTGGTAATGATAAATTTTTACTTCTTCAATTTTCAGAAATAATTTTGCTGATAATTTCAGGGATATTGTCAACCTGGGTTGACAATTGCTGCGTTGACATTGCTGTCTTTTAGAGCTTGAAAGATCTGGCTCCAGGCTCTTCTAGCCTTTAAAATTTGCATTGATAAATCTGCAATAATTCAAGTAGGCTTGCCATGGTAAAATAATGTCAGTTTTTTCTTGCTATTTTTAATACTCTCTTTATGTTATATTTCTAAGGTTTTGATTATGATGTGTCATGGCAAGTCTCATTGCTGGTTGAGGTTATTTGGTGTTTTATAAGCTACTTTTACTTGAAAATTAATTTCTTTTTCTAGCTCGGGAAACTTTCCTTGCATCATTTTAATGAATAAATTCCTTGTACCTTCAGTGCTGTCTTCTGCTCTGTCACACCCATAATTCTGAGATTGGTTCTTTTGGAATCATCCATCAGCTGGTGTATCCAGCTTCATTGTTCATTTCTAATTTTGGAATCATGCCTAATTGTAGCCGTTTTTTCTTCAATCTTATCTTCAAGGTCTGAAATTCTGTTCTCACAATATTCAAGTCATCATCTTCCCCTGCTTGACATATATTTTTTATATCTTGAATCTCATCTAGATTTCTTTTCATATTTTTCCACTTCTCTACAAAATGTTCCTTCGTAGCTTTCATTTTCTCATGTACCTCAACCAGGTTTTTATTAATGGTTTCAATATTCTCAGCGAGTTTTGTCTCCAGTCGGACCACTATTTGATTAGTAAATTCCTCTTTAAGCTCTCTGATCACGGCTGGCATTTCTTTGAGAATGTCTTGTTTGAACTGATTGTTTGACTCATTTATTTGCGTTTTTAACTCCCTTCTCTATGAGTTCCATTATTTCAGTGCCCATAACATTAGTTTCTGGGGTCTCAGGCATCTCTGTGAGTGCCCTGTTGCCTTGTCTTCTTACCATGTTTCTGTTGTTGAGGGACTTCACTTCAAAGGCCTGCTAAGAGGTTTCTTCAAATGACTATGACTGTATGTGGGGGAGGTCCAATTCTTTCGAGTTTTGTGCTGGGAGTATGCAGTGAGCATAGACCTAAGAGTCTGATGGCTTCTGCAGTGTCTTGTTCAGCCCCTGCTCCCTCAGTAGAGCTCTCTCTCCTATCCTGGCTTACTTCCCCTAAGTATGAGGCTTTCCAATCTAGAAAATCCTCCCACTGCACTGAGCGGTCCCACTACAGTGAGCCATTCAGGACATCCGTGGCCTTTTTCTCCTCTCTGCACCTGCCTCTTGTGTCGGTTTCTTCCTATGCACTGCTTAAGAGTGACCCCAAAAGGCCTGCTGTGCACCTTCGGAGCTTTCTTATTCTAATCAGTTCAGTTTCAATCTCTGTCTCTGTCTCTCTGTCTCTGTCTCTGTCGGTCTCTCTCTCTCTCTCTCTCTCTCTCTCTCTCTCTCTCTCTCTCTGCTTTAAATGGCTTCTGCTTACTTTATTGCCTATTGTGGCTGCTATGCACTGCTTATGATCTGGGCTCCAAGAGGCTTTTTCTAGGGAGAGCTGACATTGTGTTTGTAATGTCCACTACCTGCAGGTTGACTTTTTGGAGGTTGGGACTACCAGCTGCTGACAATTCCCGCTTCTCCCAGATCAGCACTAACCTCAGTCTGAGCTTTTGGCCTCCATGTTTTCCTTTGCCCATGGTCTGTTTATGCCTGCAGCTCAGGGCCACACCCAGTCAGCTGGTGTTTTTCTCCACTTCTGATATGTCCTCAGGATTTCTCACCTTCCTGTGGCCTCCTGTCAGTTTTTGTGGCACTCCTTCCTCTCCTAGCTCAATCAGATGTTCTGGGCTCCACGTGGGCTTTCCTCTGTCTGTAGATGCCTGTGGCTCTGAGCCATTTGCAGCGACCTGGGGCAGCTTCCTAGACTGCTGTTTTTTTCTTTTTTTGCCCCTCCACTCTCAATGTTCGTTCAGGATTTCTGATCTTCTCTTGGCCTCCTTTCAATTGTTACAGTGCTCCTTCTTGTCCTAGCTACATTGAACAGGTGGTTTTTGGCTAAATTCTCCACTTTTTATTTGGGTTCTTGGGAGACAATGTGCAGTTCTGTTACGTGACCACCATCTTGACCGGAAGTCTCCTTTCTTGTGTTCTTGATAGTACCTTGCTATAATGGTACATGTATATTCATGTTATTGTGCCCAAATTCACAGTACTGACCAAGCTGTGGAAACAGCTGGCTGCCCAACAAAGATGAATGGATAAAGGAAATGTGATATGTAAACACACAATAGAACATTATTCAGCCACAGATAAGAATAAAATCATGTTATTTGTAAGAAAATGGATGAAACTGGAGATCATCATGTTGGGTGAAATAGGCATCACTCAGGTACTTAAATACTGTATATTTTCTCTTACATGAGAAAACCTAAAATATAAACAGATAAATGCATCCAATTGAAGAGAGATGATAGGATACTAGAAGCTAAACACTTAGAGTTGAGCAAGGGCATCAGATGAAGGAATAGGAGTGGGGGATAAAGGAATTGAAAGTGGTCAAGCTATGTTTATATTTATACTTATATGTATCTCCAAAACAAACATCTCTCTCTCTCTCTCTCTCTCTCTCTCTCTCTCTCTCTCTCTCTCTCTTTTCTTTTTCTTTCTTTCTTTCCGTTTTGAGACAGTTTCTCACTCTGTAGTCCATACTGGTTCTGAAATCGCTGTGTAGCCCAGATTGGCCTTGAACTGATAACAGTCCTCCTTTCTCTCCCTCCTAAGTACTGGGATTACAGGCAAGTGCCCCTACAACTCTCTTATGTGGTGCTGGGGAATTGAACTCAGGTATTTAATGCTTGCTATACAAGTGCTTTAACTGCTTAACTATTTCTCCAGCCCCATCACTGCTTTATATTATTAGCAAATACCAATTTAAAACATTGAATTTTAAAATGTTCTTTCTGATATTTCTTCATTTCTCATTACTGGTGTGATACGATTTGATTTACCCCGTTTGCACATGATGAAGTTAAATGCAAAGCATCTCTGTCATCCATATCTGCAGAGTATTTGAAACCCAGTTGTTTGTCCCTTATCACCTGCTCCCTTGTGAGTCAGTACTTGGGGAGTTCAGTCCACATGGCATTCAGCAGGTACCCTAGATGGGTTCAAAATGTGTAGGAAATTATTTAGGCTGCAGTGGGCAATCTAGGTATAAACTCATCTTAAATACAACAATTGAATGGCAACCATTGAGAAAACTAGTGAAGGGCCTGTTTCTTTTTTATTACATGTTTAGGCAGTAGCCATTACCAGTATAGCATCGATATAATTGCATAAATAATTTTATTATTTAGTTTATACATTAACTGCTGTGATTTTTTTTTTTGCATTCAAAGAAGTGTGGATAGCAATTTTATCAGTACCATTTGAGGTTACTATAAATACCCTTTCTTCCTTGGTCTTATAGATTTACTTTTCTGCTGCTGCTCCCAAATGCTAAAGTATAAAGTAATCTTTACATTCTAATTTACTTTATTTGAATCTGTTTATATGGCTGGAATACATAAATACTTATGTCTCAAAGAGTAATCTTTTTAACAGTAACTTATTGTGATAAGCTCTTATAATCCTTGGTTTCTCACTGTTTTGAGGGTGAAGTCATAATCGTCATTCGGTGGGCCCTTGAGCTTGTCCCTGGTTTTCTGTAGCTCTGTAGCTGCTCTCCCTGGGACTTAGTGTTCCCACTGTGCAGATGTTTTTTCAGTTCTCCCTTCTTTCTCCGGGACTGCCTGGATGGGCCAGATGATCCTGGGGACACTCTCAAGCACCTGCATAGCTCTCTGTGGTAAACCTCACTGTTTTCCGGCTGTTTCGATGTCTCTGTTCCAGCCTCCGTTTCCCAAGAATGTAAATACCGTGAGGGCCCTTGTTGGTCACTCACCACTGCCACCTTGGTGGCTTACACAGTTCTGGCACAGAGGTGGCGATCAGATGCTTTTTCTCCCATTCTCGTGTTCATGCCACCCTGTTCAGTGAGAGAAATAAACAAGCAGTTTGTCCATCCTTTTACTAAATACTGAGTGAGTTACTACTCTCACTGGTAATTTCAACCTTTCCTCACATTTCAGCTTTTTTTTTTTCCTTGAGCCAGATATACTTGTTTTTGAGCAACACTGTCATTGAGATAAGGTTCTTTTTTCTGGTCTTCATTTAAAACTGTCATGCTATTGCTTATTTATTATTTGTTCCTTACCCTACAGATAGTTTCAAAGTGGCTTTTTGATTTTTAAATCTTTGCAGGAGATTCCAAAAAGCCACTCCAAAGATGACACAAACCTCTTTTGCCTTTCGAAATATATACATTTCTAGTGCCAAGGGAAGATTTTTGAAGCTTGGTTATGTGCTAGTCTCCAGGGAGCCAGCAGGGAAAGCCAGACTGTGAGAGTGTTAGTCAAGTAATGTCTGATGTAGTTTACTGAGCAATTTCAAAACAGAGTAATGGAGGTAATGTCATAAATTCTAAGCAGCAGCATTGTAAAAGCATATAGAAAATTTGTCTTTCATTTCATTGACCTCCATCCTTCTCCTGATTTGTTTTTAATCACCTTGATATTCTGTGTCATGGAGGTTCTAAACATTTTAGAATAAAATTCTTTGGAGATGTATAAACTTCTGCTTTCTAATTTCATTGCTCTTAATTATAGGGCATTTAAAATGAAAAAAAAAAAACAGGGAATATGGGAAAATAGAAAGAGCTACATATTCAGTGCCGGCACTGACAATATGTTGGTGTTTTAACTAAGTGATGAATTTCCTGCCTCTCTTTTTGACCCTAGGCAGAGGTTGGGAAACGTTTTTCTGTGAAGGGCTGTTTGGATATTCATAATATCATTCATGAGCTATACAGAATTATCAGTAAAATAAATGTATGTTACTCTGAGAAAAGCTTATAGATTTGCTAAATTTCATTTATTTATTTATTTTGAGACAGGGTCTTGCTCTGTAGTCCAAGCTTGTTCTGAACTCATTATGTAGACCAGGCTGGCCTTGGACTCCTAGCAATCTTCCTGCCTCAGCCTTTTGAGTGCTGGGATTACAGGCATGTGCCATCACACCCAGCTTATGTGGTGCTGGGGAATCAAACTCAGGTATTTAGTGCTGGATTGCAAGCAGTTTAGCTGCTGAGCTGTTCCTCTAGCCCCTGATATGCTAAATTTCAAGTCCCCTAGGCTAGACCAAGTGATTTCTGAGGTGATGTATTGTCCATAGGGTACATGTTTTCTACTCATGCTCTACAGAAATCTTCTGACATCTCCAAGCTCAATTTATCAGCTACAAAAGTAAATAATCAGTTATGGTATTTCAGATTGCTTGTAGTGTCCATGCATCAAAGGTTGCTCGCTTAACAAGCATTCGCTGCACACCTACTATCTTTCCTCTGTTACTAGCAGGTGTGTCTTCATTGCCTTTTCACCACTGTGACTCTTTACCTGACATCCCCAGCTTATGAGAGGAAAGATTTATTTTAGCTTACAGTTTCAGAAGGTCACAATTCATTTATGGGTGGCAGGCAATGAAGGAAGAACATGGAGGAGGCAGAGATAGCTCCTCGCAGCATTGCAAAAGGAAGTCAAAACAGGGAGGAAGGGAGGAGCTAGCATATATTTTTCCAGGTCCTGTCCCAGTGGTCTGTCTGCCATGTCCAGGCTAAGCCTGCAAGTTCTGCCCGTTCCAGCCGTGCCCCGCCTCTGAACAGCACGTGGATCCACAGGTATCCTAGTACATCCAAACACATGAGGCTTTGGGGGGACAGTCCACATCCAAACCAGAACATTCTGCTCCTGACCTACAAAGGATTCATTACACCTCCTTATGCAAAATTGCATTTAGTCCTTCTCTAAGAGTTGCCAAAGTTTTTCCACTTTTAGCACTGCTAAAAAAAGCCCAAGTCCAAAGTCACCTCTGATACACAAGGCAAACTCTTAGCTTTGAGGTCCTGTGAAAATCAAAGAAAGGTTAAACGCGGCCAACATGCAGTGGCACAGGGTAACAGTTATTCCAAAACGAAGGAATAGGAGGATAGAAAGCAATCAGACCAAAAAAGTTCTAAACCCAGCAGGGCAAAAGCTAAACCCTGTAGCTTCATTAAATCCTCTGTTCCCAGTATTTGGTGTAAAGTGGTAGAGAGATGTGAGCTTCAAACAGCTTGGGTGCCCTGCCCCTACCTTGTTGCTCAGTTTTAACCTCTATCTGTTCTGTTCTGGGCTGGGTCTGCTCACAGCCTATGGCTTTCCTCTGCAGATCACCCATTTTGGTGGTAACCCAAGGCGTTCAGGGTCTCCACTGTACTTCAAAATCACCTTCAGAACTTCACACACCATGTGGCCCCCAAGACCGTCTTCTGAAATGTACGTGGAAGCTTGCATTCTGCATCCCTGGGAAACCAGTGCAATGTGGATGATACCAGAGCCCACCACAGTAGTCTGGCCTCCTTGGACAATTACTGCTGAGTCTTCCGAGTTTTTAGGTGGCTGACTCCAAGGGGATTTACTTTCCTAGGTTGTTCTGTAGGGCACACCTGGCATCTCTTTTCAAAGCAGAGTTCTTTACCTTTTTACCCTTTAATTGGTAAAGGGTGAGGCCTTACGGATTCCTGAATCTCTTGAGGGGCCTGTTTTTTATTTTATTTTATTTTATTATTTATTTATTTATTTATTCTTTTTGAGACAGAGGTTTTTCTCTGCCATCCAGGCTAGTCCTGAACTCACTATGTAGCCCAGGCTGGCCTTAAACTCATGGCAATCCTCCTGCCGAAACCTCCCAAGTGCTGGGATTACAGGTGTGCACCTCCACATTCCAGTTTATGTGGTGCTTGGGAATCTATCTCAGAAGTGAAGTCCTGATTTTATAGTCATGATTGCAACTGCTTGGTTTCTTTCTAATGCTAATTTCATTGATACCTACATCCACCATTTTCTCCAGTTTCTCAATGTAGAACTGGCTAAATGCCCAAACAGCAGATTTGTGACACTCTGAGCATCAGGCTGCCTTGAGATTTCTTCCACCAGATCAAGTAGTCTACTATCCTTAATCTCAATTTCAGGCAAAGTCCCTGGACAAAGGGAAATTGTTGATGCACTTTAACATGCGTGGTTTTCAGACCAAATGCTGGTTGGAACTTCATGAGCCCAGAATTTACAATCCACACCTTTATCAGCATTCTGGTTTTCTGAGCTCTGACCAAAATCTCCAACCAACTTTGGCTCAGAACACTCAAAGGCTTCTCCAGCTGGTGTCCTGAAACCATTTCCAAATGCTTCCAAACCACATGGTCAGGTAAATTCACAGCAATTACCCCACTTCTCTGGTACCAAGTTTTCTCTTGAGTTTCTAGCTAGATCTTCGGGATACAGTAGAGTGCAAACAGATGAGTGCTCCTACCCTCTAGCTTGTGTTCTTGGAATATGTGAAGGGTTTTACAGCATTTAGGCAGTACCAGTTCATTAAAGAATTTTTTTGTCCGGTTAGAGGGGTGTGTCCAGAGAATATAATAAGTGAACAGATGGGCAGGGTCCTTATTAGGAAAGATTGAAAAGAGGCTTGTGGCAGTGGCATTTCCTATGAACCTTCATGGAGAACAAGATGTTTCTCTTCTCTGTTTCTCTTCTTTTCAGTTCCCCTTCACAGTAGATGTGCTACCAGGACAAAAGCAGAGAAAGGGAGGCCGAAGGTAACTCACCCCCTTGGCCTTCTGAAAAGTAGTCTCTGCTTAGACTTAGCTTCCAATTTTGACATTCCATAAGTCTCATGGTCCTTCTTGTCTTCAAGATAGAGTTTAGACACCTGCTTTTTTCGAAGCTCTGCACTGCTTTCTCCACCTTTCCTCTTATATGCTTGGACAAGGGGGCTAGCTGACAGCTCAGGATCTCCAGCATCACAAGGAACATGCCTCGTGTTTGTAGGCCATAGTGTATGTGTTCTCAGCCCGGAGACAGGTCACTGTCTCTGTCCGCCACTGTTGTCCTTGTCTTTGGGGCACATGTCCTGAATGACAGTGCTACAGAGCAGCTAGACTCCTCTCGTTCTATATTTGATCATTAGGATCTGAGCCTGTTTTTTCTCTCTGAACCTCCACAATTCCTGCTGTACTGTCCTTATGTGGAGGGTAAGGGCTATCCAACTTTCATTTTCTTATCTCTGCTGCATGGCACAGTGGCTGCTATATAGCAGATCCATAGAAATTATATGGTGAGTGGACTATTGCCATAATGTCCTGCAGTGTAAACTATATTTTACTTCTTGGTTTGATTATTTGAGAATTTTGTCTATTTAGATAGGAACTCTGAGACAGCAAGGCCTGTGTACTATTTTATTCCTTCAAATACCTGGTACCCAAATGTGTTAACATTTGATGAGCTGAAAAAGAATTGTATTCTTGAATTGTTAAATTTGAGAGCTGGAAAAAAACACGGTTTTCATTCCCTGTTTTTTTGTTTGTATGTTTTTTGGTGGGTGGGAGAAGGTAGGGGAACTGAGTAGTAGCAAAATAAACTTATGAACTGATACCTCAAGGCTGAATATTGAGAGATGTAGCAGAAACACCAGAGAGAAAATCAGGAGTAAAGAAGCACTATAATTTTTAAAATATTCCGAATTTCTTTGTACATTCAGAAATATTTCCAACTTTTGCATGTAAATTTGCTATCCAAATCATGCTTTTTTTGGTTAGAAAGCCTTCTGAAGCTGGATGGTTTTGGTTTGGCATTAGCAGAGGCCACCGCTAAAGACAGAGAGGGGATTTATATCACTCCTGCATGGCCTCTCTGTGGCTGCTGTGTTTCTTCTCCCCATCTCTCCTCTGTGTGGACTAACCAGCCCTGTGGCACAGCTTGTGTGTTTGCTCCATGGCCAAGTTCCTTTGGCTTTCTTCCCCTTGGCTGTGATTGGCCTTTCTGCCTTCTGCTCTTCAAGTCTGTCTAGGTTTTGTCCTTTGTAATCATTTAGAACAAGGCCTGCCCATGACTGGAAATGTAGCCTTGCTTGGTCTGAAATGGGAAGAACTGGGTACCATGTCTAAAACACTGAAGCCAACATCATGGCTGTGGATGCCAGGAGCCTGGGTGGGCATAGTTAGCCTGCCTGCCCAGTGCGGAGGAGACCTATAGTCCAAGAGGGGGAATGCTCTCCAGTTCCTTGGCCAGCTAGAACAAGATCTTCTGTAGTCTAAAACAGGGTGTTAATTCACAAATGGGAAGAATAGGAGGTTATCTGGTCCCGTAACTGCTAATAATGATGAATTATCAAGAGCAGATGTTAGGATCTTATTTCCCATTTAAATATCAAATCCATCAGCCCAGAAAGTTACATAACCTCCCCAGTACTTGTGGATACTGTGCATGTTGCCCCTGCCAAACAGAAGACTGCTAGGTGAGGACATTTTTATTGTTTCTTCTATTGTCAAAATGTCTGTTGTTTCCTATTCCTAAGAATGGCAGGGAGTAAAGGATTATTTATTTCCCTTGATATTTTTCATTTTAAGAATCAACATGGGCAGATTTATAGTGTTCACAAAACATGCTGGTAGCAATTTGATTGCAGGAAGAATGAAGTTTTGCTCAGGCAATTGCAAATTTATCTGTTGTGGTGAGAAGAACCAGGCCTGTATTAATGCTACCATTCTACCCTGAAGATAAATTTTAATGTGGATGTGGCAGTAGGAGATTTTATTCTCCTTTATTCTCTCAGATGACTTAGTTTAAAAATTAAAATGAGAAGTATATTAATTTGACCATATGGAGTCTGTTTCCACCTGAAGTGTTTCTTTGTAAAATTTTAACAATGACTTATCACCTATGATGTTTACCTGAACTGGTGACACTGGGCTGTGTGGAGGGAGGGAGGGAAATAGGATTTCTCTGAGAGTAGTTGACGGGTCTGATTTCTCGACCTTTGGTACTTTCAAGAAAAACAAATTAGTTTCATCTATTTCTGGAAATGGTGACTCTTGGATACTGCAGAAACAAATTTGAATTCAGGCTGTCTAATTAACCTTTAGCTCAAAATGTTGCTGTTATTCATAACTCTCTTAAAAAGAGACAGTTGTTGGTTGCTGCCTAAAACTTACTTCAGATTCCTTATATTGAACATATCTCTGAAAAGTATTTTATTTTTTATTTGACCTTCCCCCCTCTCATATACTAAGATATTGCTTTTATTTCTGATCTTCTTGGGTCACTTTGTCTACAGTGATTTCTTTGTTTAATTTTTGATACTCATTATTTATTGAATTCTGGAAATGCTGAGCTATACCCCCTAGAATTTTATTATTATTATTATTATTTTACTGTTTTATTTTAGGATGAGATCTCCTGAATTTCTTAGGCTGGCCTTGAACTCCTTGCCTTAGCCTCCCAAGGAATTGAGATTGTAGGCACTGTTAGACAGTCATGTTGCTTCTTCTCTCTGTTGTGCTCTTGGCTCACAGTGACCCAGCCACAGCTGCAAACGAGAGTGGAACGTGCTCACTTGCCTGCTACTTCTGTGGGCATACCCACAGCAGTAGGAATGACTGTGACCTGAATGCCTTGGCCTTACAATGACCCAGAGGATTCGTGCCACTGACCTTTTTTCCTCTATTTATTTATTTTTTTGAAAATTGTTTTCTTTTTGTTAAAGTTTATTCACCTCTAGTTTGAAGAGTCACACAGTTGGATGAAGTTTCTTGTGAAACCCCAGCCATCTTCATGTACCCCTCAGCCCTGCCTTCCTGTTGGTGTTTCTGTAGAGGCAACCAGTTTCAACTCTTACAGCTGCCTCTTTGATGTCCCTATGCCTCTAAGTACTGTTGTGTTCATCTTGTTACTTCTTGATTTCTTTCTATTGTAAACATTGTTTTAAATGTTCACTGCCAGAGAGTAGCCATTGCTACTCTTCTCTAAGTTCAACACTCCCAGAGGTCCCTGTACGTCCCTCCTTCCCTGTACTGGCAAGATCACTTGAGGTAGATTAGTACCTTGTTATTTTTGACTGACTGGTATCCACAGGTACTGTATTTAGAGTAAGCTACAATTACCTTTTCTCTCTTTTACAACTCTATACTTTTTTTTATTTGCTCTCTTTTCACTAATTTAAAACTATCCTCTTCAAATTATTTGAACCAACTTTCAATACATTCACATACATCATTCTGTCCATTTAATTTTTTGGAGACCTCTCTGCAAGAGCTGTCTTGAGTTGCTCCTGTCTGGGCAGGTTCTTCTCTAAGAAGTATTCACCTATTATTTTGGTGTCTTTCTTTACCATACTCTTAGAAATCCCTTCACTTTTCTTTCGTGAGGGTTAGATTGCTCCTTGTGTCTTTATGTATAGTATATTATTCAATGATTTTGGTAGATGGAAGTTAGAAAGGGATTTTAGGCAGAGATTAGGTACCTTTCATATAATTGGAAGGGCTCAGGAGTGGGCTTAAGACTAGATTTCTAGGATTGCCCCAGAGAGCTACAGAGTTTTCCTGACCTATTAGGAACCCTGCTTCTTGTGCCTCATGAAAATAAGAGGAAGTCAGGAGGTCATCTATGTGGCTGCTAGCTTCAGGAACATTCTACCTTAGTTCTAGTCCAGAGATCAGAACGTGTGGAGTCTACTGTCTCTTGATACACATGCTTTTGGTGACTGGATCCTGGAATACTTCTAAAAAAACCCATCTTGTCTATCTGCCATGCCAGCCAGAAGAGATTCAAAGCTACAAAAGGATGGCCTCCACGGCCATTTCCAAAATCTCTTTTCTGAGTGTATCTAATGAGAGGAACCTAACATTCTCAAAGAACCAGTTTGGTCAGGAAGGCCAGGAAGTAGAGGGTTTAACTTTCCAGGCTGTCACACTGCAAAGCAGAGAGAAGTGCAAATGAATTGCCACGTGTCGTGTCATCATGAGTGCCTCACCCACAGTACGTGTGTGTGTGTGTGTGTTTCTGTGTGTCTCTTGTTTTGATGGACCTTATCCTCTAGTGCTTTTCTGAGAAAGGAGAAAGGATACATGGGACATAATTTCCAACTTCCTTGAAATTGTATGAAAGTAATGTGCTGACATTTGTACAGTAATTTGTCAGGTTATAACTTTCTTTGTGAACATCTTTTTTCCTTTTGAACACTGTCATGGATTTTAGTATTCTTATTTAGAGCTCTGAATATTTTTTATTATCTGATCATTGGTTTGTGACCCTATTTTCTTCTTGGAACTTAAAAATTTTAGTTGGTGTATTGAGGAATAATTTCCATAACATAAAAATGTACCCGCTTTAAGTTCACACCTTAAAGATTATTTAGGAAATGTTTAGAGTTTTATAGCCATCACTGTTATTCAATTTGAGAATATTCCTGTCACACCCCAGAATTTTCTCATGCCCGTTTGCAGCCAGCCATTATACTTTCACAGCTCCAGCCCCGGCAAGCATAGTTTTACTTTCTGTCTCTCTGCATTTGTCTTTTTAGACATCTCGAGTGTGTCCAACCTGTGGCTGCTGTTTTATTTATGCCCTGACCTCAACCTGGAGTGGAGATGAGCTTTTTTTGGCCATATGTAAAATATACAGTACACTGTAGTTAGTATACATAATAAAACTTTCTTTTAATAATGTTTCATTACAACACTAAACAAAATCAAGGGCAAAAGATGGCAGGCTGCAGATTAGACACATAAATGGAATCATTTGCATGTGTTTTATTTTCTGCCCAGCAAATGTTTTGCAGTTCATCCTATTAGCATGTCTCAGCAGTTTTTTCCTTACCATTGTTGAGTACTATTATACATATTTTATTTATGCCTTTACCAGTTGATGGCATTTAGACTTTTTTCAGGTTTGATCTGTTTTCTGAATAATGTTCCTGCGAATATTCACGGACAAGTATTTGTGTAGACTTATGACTTATGTTCTCTAGGGAAGATACCAAGGAGTAGATTGTTGAGTTGTATGGTAAGCTTATGATTTACTTTTTCAGCATTACATTTCCACCAGTAATATATGAGTGCTCTAATTTCTCCACATCCTCACCGACAATCTGTTTGACATTAGCTGATCCTGAGAGTGTGGAGAGGTAAACCCTGACAGTTTTTACATTAAGCACCTTTTTATGTGTTAGTAGCCATTTGTCTTCTGTGGGAAATGTCTATTCTTATTTTTTGCTCATTTTTAATTGGATTACTGTCCTGTTACTTAGTTATAAGTTTATTTCTGTATTCTTAATGTTAGATCTTTATTATATATGTATGATTTGCACATGTTTGCTATTAGTCTGAAGCTTATTTTTATTTTCTTTGTGGTATCTTTTGAGGTACAGTAGTTTTTAATTTTGATAAAATACAATTAATCAACTTGTTTTTTTTTGTAGACTGTATTTTTGGCATTGTGCCTAAGAACTATTTTACTGTCCCCAAGTTACAGAATTTAGTTTATTGTTTTATCTCTTGCATTTAAGTGTATGATCCATTTTGATTTAAAGTTTATGGCTGGTGTTAAGAATGGTTCTATACTCACCATTTTGAATGTGTATATGCATAGTTGAAAAGATTGTTTTTCTCGCCAATGAACTACCTTGGTACCTGTTGAAAATGTGTGCATGTGTATAACAATTCCATATAGTGTTGATTATAGCTTTATAATATATACAAATTTTATGTATTTAAAATGTAGGCTCTCATTTTTCTTCAAAAATCTTTGACTATTCTGTCTCCTTTGTGTTTCAATACAAATTTTAAAATCAGCTGTCAGTTTTATAACAACAAAAATGCAACAAAAACACTACAATAACATAAAGCCTGTTGTTTTGATAGGAAAGGCATTGACTCTAGAGATCATCTTGAGGAAATTGACATCTTAGTTTAATTATATAGGTTAACATGGACTGACTTTCCATTTATTTAGATCAGAAGTCGGCAAATTCTTTTTTAAAGGCTACCTAGGAAATACTTTTTTCTTGTGGGTATTATAGTCCTGCCACAGCTATTCAGGTGTGTAATTGTAGTGGGAAAGTAGCGTGAACAATGAGCGAATCTGTTTTTTTTTTTTTGTTTGTTTGTTTGTTTGTTTGTTTACAAAAACTGGAGGAGTCCTCTAACTTGGTTATTTTTCATTTCTTTCAGCAGTATCTTGTAGTTTTCAGTGTATACACCTTGCTCTTATTTTATGGTATTTAATTCTAAATATTTTATTAATTTTAGTAGTATTAGTGGAATTTCTAAATTTCCTTTTCAAGTTATTTATTACTAGTACATGAGAATATGATTGATTTTTATATACTGATCTTGCAACTTGTGAGTTTGCCAGACTTCTTTACTTGGTGTACATTTGGCAGATTCCTAGGATATTTAAGGAATTGGTTTTTTTTTTTCCCCATGAGCCCAGGAGCTTCCATCAGCTCCCTTGGTGTGGGCCCATCTTTATTCATTGTGTTCGGCCATCTTACCAATTTAGACAGTATTTACTGGAGGAATTCCTTTCTTCTGGTTAGGGGATTTGTTTCATTGTTTTGTTTTTGTACAGGAAAAGAAAATAGCTCTGTTATGTTATGCTTCTACTGAAAGTATTATAGAAAGCATTTATAACAATAATAGGTGTGATAAAACTTTAATAATGCAGATTATCTGTAGATCTCAGTTCTTGAGCCTGTGGCATGAATACATAAACAGTGTTTGCAGCGGTTTCTTAGTATATGCTATTTATGAGTAGATTTGTTTTGTAAAAACATGCTAGATTAAAGCATGTCACACATACCATTTTTTCTGCTTGCTTCTGTGCACAAAAACTTCATTTCTGATTCTGCACTGTGGAGTTCTTTGACAGCATTTTGTTTTAGTTCTAGATTGCTTTCATTTTTCTTTTGGTTTACATTTCTGGTTTCCTCTCTCCTTCTTCTAATAATAGTACTTTGAAAAGGGCCTTGTTAAAAGGAAGAAATAAAAAAGTCTTAAATATTACATTACAGACTACCAGTATCTGTACCAGGTGCAGGAGTTGTATAAGAGATTATCATAGTTCAGGGAGCTCATGCCAATTGCTGTGCAGCAGACCAATATTTAGCCTCTGACCATAAGCATGCACATCTGGTTGCAGTTCTCCATCTTTCTGTAAAAGTTTGTGATAGTAAACAAGCTGACTGGATCTCTTGAAGGCTTCATGATAATTTTAGTAATTGTTGTTTGTTTAATTATTCATTAACTTATTAACCAATTTATTCAGCAACATCTACTGAACACCTGCTGTGTGCTAATTCCCAGAAATGAAAAGTAAAGTTAACCCTGTTAATGGCTAGAGTTTCCTTTGGCATAGGCAGAAATAGTTTCTTATGCTGCTACCCTACTGAGCTTGAGGACCACTCTGTGACTAAGCAGAGCAAGTGGCTGGGGCAGCAGCTGATTCCAACCATATGTGCAAGCCTCACAGACCCATGCAAGTCATGACCTTGACTAGTTTGAGGCCACTGTCTCCTTGTCCAACAGGGCAGGCTAGGTGGAGTTATAGAGTCTCTGTGCTATCATCCAGCTTGTTTTATGCCCTCTTCCCTCCAGGGGACATAATGAGAAAGAAAAAGCTTCTGTCAGAGCCAGGCTTTGTCGGATCTACTGGATCACTTTGTTACTTTGTCTTTCCTTGTTTTGAATACTCTACCTGTATTTATTTAATTGCTGTAGTGAGAAAATTTCCAAATTGTGTTCAGTGTTTTTCAGCATAGTACATGTCTATTTTTTCTTTCATTTATAATCTCTTACAATAATGGGACTGTGTGAATTATTTTCACATAATTCTGAAATCAGTTGCAGGACTAGCATGTCTTGCATTGTTCTAATACAAGGAAATTTTTGAAGTGCTCAGCAACCCTATACCCAACAACATGGAAAGAAAATAAAAATGACTTTTTTTTCCTAATATAAGTAACTTAATAATGTCTTTATATGATTTCACCTGGAAAAACTGAAAAATAACATGACTTTCGTTCACATTAGCCTAGCTGACGTGTGAGTTCCTAATCGTTCAGATGCCAGACACCCATCCCGTGAGAGCCCATCCTTAGGCCTGCTGCCAGAGTGGATCAGCATTAGCGCGATCATTCTCAAACGTGGGGAGATTGAAAACAATGCAGGTTCCTTCAGAGATTTGGATCAGGCTGCATGTGGAATGTCTGGGGTCTGCAATCAAAAGCTGCATTCCTGGTGATTCTAGTGCAGGGAGTTGTTAGCCACCCTCAGAGAAGCACCTGGATTGGGACTGGAGCCACTTGGAGTCAGCCACTGGCACTGACTCTTCTCTGGCTTTTGAGTACCAGCTTCTGCCTAGTGATTACCTCTTAATTTGGAATTAGCATCCGTGCTCTCGGTGACTTACTGTGTGCATCCTTCTCTAGACTTCTGTAGTTCCTGGATGGGTTTCTCAGCTCCTTCTTCAGAGGGAAGTCTTCTTAAGGCTCATGTCTCTGTCTTAACCTTTAGGTAGCTGTGGGACCTAGCACTGAAAATATGGACATGTGCACCCCAAAAGTTATCATACATTTGTTAATAATATTTAATAATTAATATTAATACTTAACTGTATTAACTTGCTCAGCCTGCTTGGAAAGATATGGTTTAATATTATTTCACTTAAAGGAACACATACTGCTAGGTTCTCATCTTGGCTCTGCCCCATGCCATCCAGATACAGTTGTATCAGCTGTTTTGCTTTCCCATTGCCTCATTTTTCTTATCTGGTAAGTGGAAATGCTAATGCAATATTTTGTAAAGGTCTTGAGAAGATTACATCTATAACACACCCTAATAGTCCTGGGCATATAGTTACTTTTTGGTAAATATCATTTTGGTAATCAGCACGTTATTGTTATCATTATCATACCTCTCTGGATCTCTGTGCTTCCTCATCAGTAAAATGAATGGAATTAGACTAAACATTTATATTTCTAAGAATCTTTATGCTTTTGCTGTTTTATGATTCTATGATTTAGCTATATGCTTTGATAACAATGAGTGTTCGTTGCCTTAAGAAAGTGATCAAAAAGGAATGATGAGCCGTATTTCAAAACATTTGCTTTCTTAATACTGTGGTTATTTTCAGAATGCTGCTTAGTAGAATGTGTACCAGTACAGTGTTTATGATCTATATTTTTTACTGAGAGACTGATGCTAGTCGTAGAAACATTCAGCTACCAGCTCTCAGAGCTGGAAGGTACTTCAGACTGTGTCTTGTTTATTTCCTGCACAAAACCTGTGCTGTTCTTAGCCTATGAGTGTTTGGTATATGTTGTACATATCTGGGTAAACTCTTCTAAGTCCTGTAATGTTGTGGAAACCCTTAGTGTAGGAACCTCGGAGCTCATGATTTTCTAGGTGGCATTTCTAATCCCGTAGTGACCTGCAGAATAATTTGGCTAAACTGTAAAACAAAATTACATAGCTGTAATACCAGCAAAGCATGCCAAATAGATATTTCTCCCTTGACAGCTGAGAGAGAGGGAGGGAGGAAGGGAGGGAGGGAAAGAGAGGGAAATAGCTATACAATGAAATAAAATGCACTTGTATGATGATGAAGTAATGATGCTATTTTATTAGACTAATTGAATTTCCTTTTATCAAGGACTTCATATTTAAAAAGAGAATTGCTTAAGGAGAATCCATAATTTTAGAGAAAGAATACTTATTTTCTAAACTATGGCCTGACCAGAGTCTTTAGAGCTGTTTTGAAGACACACATTCATTCATAAAACATAGTGACATCATTCTGAATACTAGTGTTTGATCTGTTATCTTTTTCTCATGGCTGTGGTATAGGATACAGATTCCTTGCTTAGCCTAAATCATTTCTTAACACTTAGCAAATTGTTCACATATTGCACAAGACTGGTGTGCCTAGAATGTTTCAGGGAGTTCATGATCTTATATAGGGTATTATATGTAATCTAATATAAAGTAGTATTTTATGATGTAAGTATATTTTTTATTTTAAACATATATTAACATTTTGCTGAAGATTAGTTACAATATTTTAAATAAAACTAATTTTATGGGAAAAATTATGCATGTACTAAATTCACTGCATAGGATATCCTGAAAGTTGCTACACATGTGAAAAAATTAACAAATTTTCAGATATTCCATATGGGAAAATGATACGAAGGTGAAAATGAAAAGATCCTTTTATCTGTCTTTTAGGGTAATTTTGGGTGATAGTAGTTATCAAAATGCTGAGAGTTAGAGATTTCTGTTTCTAGAATTTGTACTTAAAGAATTTAGATGTATATATTACTTGGCATCTCATGAGCCCTTTTTATAGCTATTGAGTAACAGGAAAAAAAAAAGAAAAAGGAAAATGTGCCTTCTTGTCAGTCTGGCCTGATGACATTTGGGTTCTTGAAAATGTCCTGAGATCAATGAGCCTTTATACACATATCTAGCTAAATACTCATTTTTAGGCATTGTAATTTCCACTCTTACCATATCTTTTTGTTTTATTTATTTATTTATTTATTTATTTATTTATTTATTTATTTTTTGAGACAAGTTCTCACTCTGTAGTCCAGACTGGTCCTGAACTCACTATTGAGGTCAAGCTGGCCTCTAACTCAGAGCAGTCTTCCTGCCTCGGCCTCCTGAATTCTGGGTTTACAGGCGTGCACCACCACACTCAGCTTACATGGTGCTGGAAAATCAAACTTCGGGCATTGGATTTGTTAGGCGAGCACTCGCATCGCTGAGCCATGTCCTCACTCCCGACTATGACCACATCTTGGGGGTCAGGCTTAAGGCTCTCTGCCCAGTTGGTATCCTCTTTCGTTTTCTTTCATGTGACTGGCGCCTTCTTTTGTGCAGTAGGTCTCCTGTCCTGTGAAGTGTAGGGAAGCCTGAGCCTTCTTTGCTCCTACCAGTTCATGGCAGGACTGCTTCTCCTCCCTCTCGTGGAGTCCCAGGCGTCCTTCAGACCCTGCTTTACTTCAGGCTGTGTGCATAAGCTACAAAGACTGGTGCGGGCATGACAGTGTCTTATGCTGGCACTGGATACTACTTCCTGGCATTCTCCCTGGGTCACTGCTCAGAGCCCAGGAAAACCCCTTCACCTCACCCCAGCTTGTCATAGTCTAGCAGCTAGCTGCTAATTGCCATTCCAACAACTCACAGACCATCTGCTAGGCTCTGAAAATTGGTCATATAGAATATTCTGTACACTAGCCCGGAAACCTTTCATGGAGCTGTGTTTTTGTCAGTGATGCTGACTTAGCTTAAAGGTTGATGAAAGTCCATGAAAAAATTAAAGGTAGTAGAAAAAATATGTGGCCTTTGTTTCTAAACAGGTAGGATTTGGGTTTGGGAGAGGTGAAGTAAAGAGCACTTTCACAATTTTGTTTTCTCTTCACAGGAACTAGATTCCATGAATAGACTCTGAGAGTTGTATTTTTTGAATTTGTCTCTACTCAGTATTTTTCATAATAGATTACTAGCTAACTGTGTGGGCTAAGGATTTAGGTAGTTGAATTTGGTTGTGGTCTTCCTACTTGTTTGTATAACTTGCCACCTGATACTTCTGTGGGTCTCATTCTTTGTTAACTAAAAACTGGGGGCTGATGTTGCTACTAAGCTTCAAGGGTTTCAAAAATTGCAGAATGTACGTCATTTTCAAGAAAGTGAGCAAAACTGGAGATCTTCATGTTAAGCAAAATAAATCAGATTCAGAAAGACAGATATCACGTATTTTATTTGTGAAATCTTTTTGAAAAGAAAACATTAAAGTTGAAAGTAAACTATTAGGGAAGAGGACGAGAAGAAGGGGGAGGATAAGTGGTGTGGAAATGATCCAAGTATGTTATGTGCCCATGGACCCATATTCTGTGTAATTAATATGCACTAATATAAAAGAAAAACGTAGACTAGGGTGGAAAAGAATGATGCCTGAAACACTTAGAACTTTGTTTCTGATGTGTCGTGGGTTCTGTGATTACTGGGCTTGATATATTATTTAGAATACTCTTCCTGTTATTTATACTTTTCCAAAATGAATTACTTGTTAGTAAAGAAACAGAATTTCTTCAATGTACTGACCAATTTCAGTTTTAGCTGACCTTGTATTTGCTGTTTGACTGTTATTTTTCATTATTTACATAATGGAGAAAAGTAATGTTCAGAGTTTCATTTTTTTCTCCGTATAATCTTTAGTTGGCTATAGTAGTTAATAAATTGTTGGCTCAAAAGTGGATTTAGGCTCAAAAAGTTTTATATAATTCTGTATGGAATATAAATGAGAGTTTGTTCAAACTAACCTTATACAAACTTGAGAACCAGTCAGTGCTATGGTTGTTAAAACATGCTAAGGAAAATTTGTTGATCTTAGCAGTTTCTACTTTTCCAGAAACCAATCTACCTAGTATATTCTGTAAATATTCTATCCTGGGAAAATGTGAGTAGTAAATGAGAGTGTATATTTTATTTTCATGTATGTTCATGGTGCAAAATCGTGCACTATGCATTTTCTCTGACCTCTCCTCCTCAGATACCTATGAGTAGGTTTGGATGATCTGTCTGTAACAGCCAGCCTGTAGTTACCTGGTTTTCTTTTACTTCCCTTACTCCTTTACTCTTGCTCTTACTGATGACTAAACACTTCTAAGAGTGTAAGGACTCAGCCTAGGCTTTGGCACTGAGAGACTGTACTAGAAGTTTCAGTAGAGGGCGCTCGGCCCCTCATTTCCTAAGAATGGAGTCTGCACCCTGCATCTTTCTTTCATTAGAGGAGCTAAAAATGAATTGCACATATTAATTAAGTTTTGCCAAGGTTTTGTTCAATGATCCAGTGCTTAAAATAAGAAGATTTCATTTTAATTGTGGGGAAACTGAGTGTAAGAGGGAATTTCCCAAGACTCCATGGGAAGAGTCGGAATTTCAGTATAAACACAGGGATCCTTCTTTTCCCTTTCTGGTTTTAATCCCAAGTATTCCTTCACTTAGGAAGAACCAGAAGGAAGCCCCAGTAGTTTTAATTTCGTCTTGCATAGTCCTTTAATGAAAAGCATATAAGGTGTATGCCTTAAATAAATCAGTTACTTGCAACACTGTGCCACCTATTTTAAAATTAATTCTTTTTGTGAGACAGCTAATCTAGTGCTGCTCTGCTTTTTAACCAACAAAGACCCTTAAGAAAAGGATAATGAAAAATAAATAGCATTTCTGAAATCCGCTTGCCTAGCACAGGCAGATCCTATTCCACATGATCTTGTTCGCTCACATTATTTGGTGATTAGAGCCAGGCTTCAATCAGCTGGAGGATTCCCTAAGGCAGGGTCTTGTCCCACCAGTGCACATGGTGCGCCCCGTCTGACACCAGTGTGACTTGAGAATTGAGCCAGAGAAGCTGCAGTGTGGTGCAGCAGATGTGCACTGGTGGTTGCCATGGAGATTGCTAATACTGCTAAAACTCGAAGAAAGGGCACTTGCCTCAGCTCAGGAGCCTGCCCGAAATGAATGAAACAAGCTAAATTCAGAATAGGCCCTCAGCTACTTGTCCCACATGGAGTTTTAATTTTCTTTCTTCTCCCCTTACTCTTCATTTTTCAAAGATTAGATGAAAAACAAGGTACCCTTATACAGTGCATTCAGGCCCCTCCAACCTCATTTGCAGCCTGACATGTCCCAGGGATGGATGTGTATTAACGATGATGCATGACTAATAGGATTGGGTAGGGGGCTGGGGTGAGGCATGCGGTGGCCCTTTTGGAGCCTGTGGGCTGCTTGTCACCCGGGTTTAGTGGGCATCTTGGGATTTGTCTGCAGCATATGCGCTGCTGTTAATGATTGAAAAATTACCACAACAATTAGTCATGGATCGCTGAAGGCAGGGCCCCCAAATGTGATGGACAATGTGATTAAATCCATGTATGTGACAATTAACTCTCCTGCAGGTTTATCCGCCATGGAAAGTGCCCTAGGGGTAAGAGGAAAGGGGAAATGAGGAGAAGGAAAAGCAGGAGAACAAAAGAGGCAGGAGAGAAGAATGTTGCGGGATGGATCTGATACAGCTGGCGCTATTGGTTTTAATCTGATCTCGAATTAATCATGGCTTTATTAGTCGTGGTTCTTCTGCACCTTTCTATTGCATGTTTATTTGCATCTCCCTTAATTTTATGGAAGCATGACTGATTAAATTCTGCCCATTTCATGTTTTTTAAATTTGTAAATCCCTTTTTTTTATCTAATGCAATGTTCTAGGTGGTCCAAGGTGCAATTATCTCATAAAAGCTAAGCAGGCAGCAGACATAGCCTGTCATGAATCCCCTTATGTATCACAGCTGAATAACCCAGAATAAATATTTGTTTGCTCAATATCCTGCCTTAGGAAAAAAAAAAAAGAAGCCTTGTGATGTCAATCTGCTTGTTTATTTGTGTGGAAGAAATAAGAATATACACATGCTCAATTTCGCAGGATAAATTCAGTTTATGTCACATAGATAATTTTGTGCACAAGAAAAAATATTAACATTTGGACTATCTGCAAGTATATATTCTTAGCGTAAAAGATGAATGTTTGCAGTCCATAGATAGGTTCATCTGTGGAATTATTTTTAACCAGTATGTACTGCTCTTGTTTTGTTCTTGTTTTAGATGTTACTTTTGATGTTATCCACATTTGAATACAAAACAATACATTTAAATAAGGCCATGAATATTGTGACACAAACCGGCATGAGCAAAGCCGTATGCTTTGCACTTCACGTGCCTCGGATGCACTGTGTGAGGGAAGAATTCTCTACTTGTGATTTGTGAAAGAGCGTGTAGAGCTTCAAAAAAAAAACATTGAAAAAATATGCATATTATACACATATTTTCTTCTTTCACCCTTTCTTATTATAACTATTGCATGGTTATCCTGTTGCACTCATTAAACTTAATTTGATTTTAGAGTCAGTTTTTTATTTGTACGATATATTGGATTATCTTTGTGTCTTGCATTTTACCTTGATCTATTCAGGCATGTAAGGATAGAGTTTTTGTTTCTGATATGGGCAGCAGTGGTTTTTAACCAAACAAAAAAGCCCAGAATCAATACAAGTAGAGATGTCAGCTACATAGATGACAGAGAATGGCCTGTTAGATCCCTGTGACTTGCACACCTGATTGCTTTTTAGAGTTTTATAGTGCCAGACAAGAAACTAATCTAACTGTGGATGATTTGGGGACCTCACAGTTGCCCACTCCCACTTTCTCACTGAATGTGTGCTCTTCATATCGACCTCCAAACACCCAACCCCTGTGTTCTGCCAGGATTAATGTGAAGACTGAGAAATGCTTCATTCATGAAACAACCACCATTTCCGCTGAACACAATTAGCCTCATACTTTTTGAACCACCATTGCATTTCTGTATTTGATTTTAGCAGGTACCACAGTCTACTGTGCTGATTTTACTAGAACTTGAATGACCAAGACGAAATCAGCCCTCTGTCATTTATACATTATTTCATTTATATTTTATTGAGTATGTAGCATACATAGGCAATGAAAATAGACCACTTTTATGGTGAAGGTTTATGGTAGGGATACGGTATAGGCAAAAATAATGATATGTAAGGTAGAAATTGTCTGCCACAAAAGGAAAACTAGATGACAGGATGTGATTATTATAGCTAGGAAGCATGTCATTTCTCTTGGTCTTCGATGAGGTTACTGCTTCACTTACAACCAGTGGTTTAGAATACTGTATTCTAGTATATTTTAGGCATGTGCAATAATGTGGCTGTATTACTACTGTAGACATGACAAAGAATGGAATTTGAATTGAATGTATGATGTGTAAATAGTTGCGGAACCACACCATGGAGGACATTAAAATGCTCAGCCAGAGAATTTTATTTTTTAGTCAGTGAATTTAATCACCAGACAAAACGAGACAAGATGACACATCATAAAGCATGTGAATTTCAGACCTGATCACTCTCTCGACTGTAGTCCTCAAAGAACTTCCATAAAGCTGTAGGTGTAATCCTTCCCAAGCTCTTGGCTTTTGAGTTCATGCAAAGCTGGCCTTGGTTTCTTGATTTGATGGCATTGGCCACCTTTACCTTCCCTCATTCTCACACTGTTTTCTGAATAGGCTCACCTTGTTTTAACCGGATTCTCTATTTTTCATTGGGCTCTGTAGCTGAGATACTCCTTCCCCAGGGCTTTGCATGAATACCCCCTTCCTATTTCTCTGGGGAGGGCAGAAGTTCCTCTTCCACTGATGATGGTCTCCCGGCCTCAGGTGGCTTTTTACCAGTGACACTGGTGCTTGTTCCTTGGCTGTGTTTTCTCCTCTCATGTTGCTCAGGTAGCCACTCTGATGCCTGGTATCTCAGGGGAAGGTCTCCTGTTCTTGTTCAAGGGCATTTCCTGATAAGTCTAATCTAACTGTAATAATTCCCTTATTAGTGATTGTTTTGTCACAAGCATGTGATCCAGCACTTCACCAATGAGAATCTCAGGAGCCGCTCAGTTAGTTGGGGCATCAGGGAGAAATGCCCCGCTTCTGAGCAGCATCATAGGGTGAGGTATCTCATCAATCTCTGGAAGTTAATAGTCAGGTGATGTTTGTGTCTGCTGCTAAGGATAAGCCAACATCCAGAAGAAGAAGCCCCTATAGAACTGCAAAGAACCACAGTTGTGATGGAACCTGCCCAGAACCCAGCCAATTCTTCTTGTTTAGGAAGTTCTGTTTTCTTCTCAAGTCTCATTGAATCTGGTTTTGGTTGTTATTGTTGATGATGATGATGTTGTTCCCTGAATTAAAATCATTTTAATGGATTTTTATATTGTTCTGCTTTATTTTCTTCATGGCAAATATCTCTTTGTGAATTATCCCATTAATTTATTTTCATATTTACTGCATTTATTCAGTTCACTCACTTGGTCTTGGATGTAAGTTTATCCTAAGAAAGCAGATTGATGCAATGACAACCCCAATGTCTTTTGAATGTACAAACATTTACCTTTCAGTACTCAGCTAAAAGGAATTGTAAATTTAACTTCACTTTTTTTCTTTCTCACTGTTATAGTTCTTTTCTTATGTAGATTGGTGGCAGAGTCATTGCCTTTGGTAGCCATATGACAGTACTTCCCAGAATTATTCCTTCAGACCTCCTTCAGATACTTTCTCTCTCCTTAAAATACTATTTTTACTTGTTTGAAATATAATTATTAGCCAGGGATAGTGGCACATGACTATAATTTCAGCACTCTGGGAGGATGAGGCAGGAGTATCTCAAGTTCAGGTCCAATCTGGAAACTCAACAAGACTCTGTTTCAAAGTACAACATTAATAAATTTCAGTGTGAAAGCCCGAAGTTATATCCTCAGTATCACAGAACACAATAGAGGTATGGGGGGGGGGGTGGATTATAACTACATTCTGTATTAAAATTGCATGAATATAGTCTTTTCAAAATATCTTGTTATACTATCCTCACCCCTCTGATGAGGATGACATGAAATGACAATGCTGATCAAAAATATGGCTACTAAATGACTAACAGGCTAGTAGCATATATAATATGGATGTGGCAGGTAAAGGAACGATTTGAATCCCAAGTGGTGTCCAACAAGACTGCCGGAATTTTCATCACTCTTAAGTATGGTATGCAAATTGAAAATTGATAGCTTGCTTATTCTGGAATTTTTCATTGAATATTTTTCACTCCGTAGATGACCACAAGTAACTGAAATTGTAGAAAGCAAAACCATGGATAAGGAGAACTCATGCAGTTCATAATAATATCTTTTTATTACCCAGAGCTTCATCTTTTTGTTTGTTTGTTTGTTTGGAGACAGAGTCTCACTCTGTATCCCAGGCTGTTCCTGAACTTACTGTGTAGTCTAGACCACCCTTGGACTTGGCAATTCACCCAACTCAGCCTCCTGAGTAATGGGATTACAGGTGTGTGCCACCACACCCAGCTTTATGTGGTACTGGGAAATCAAACCCAGGACCTTGCACTTGCTTGGCACGAGGTTTAACCTCTGTACCATTTCTCCAGCCCTCTAGAACTTCATCCTTGCTACATCAAAAAATGATAATCACATGACTTATACACTGTGTATCAGGGTCTTGCATATTGGTGAGTCAAAAACCTGAGGATAGAACCTAGGACCTTCATGCTGAACTTTATTAATTTTGTATTTTGAAACAGGGGCTTGCTGAGTTCCCAGATTGGACTTGAGCTTGAGATACTCCTGCCTCATCCTCCCAGGGTGCTGGGATTATAGACATGTGCCACTATCCCTTGCTCATAATTATATTTCTAAATTATTATTAATCCTTTACTGTGCCTAATATATAAATCAGATTTTATCATAGGTATATATGTATAAGAATGACTTGGATAAGGGGCGATACATGTACTTCCCTAACTGGGCGTGATAGGGCAGCCCTGTCATAGCCATAGTGCTACTAAGAATTGGCTGGAAACTTCTTTCTCTGCTCCACTCTCCAGTTGTGCTCAGTGTCTTAATTTATCTAAAATAGATCAGACCGCACAATACATCGTACATTTGAATATCCACAAGGCATGTGATAAAATCTTCCCAGAGGCCCTGTGAGTAACACAGGAAATGCAGGCTGGTTAGAAGAATAATACATTTAGTTATATTTGTTCATTATTTGAATGACTCTTCCCAAAGTGAAGATTATTAACTTAATGTTAACCTGGAGGAATATTTCTAGTAGAGTGGTACAGAGCCCTGTCCTCAGACTTGTCTTGTTCATAATTTTTATCAGTAGATCTGATGAAGACATGTTTATCAGATTGACACTTGACACTATGCTTGGAGAGATGACTAATATGATTAGTGTCTTGATCATGAGTTAAGAAAATCTTTAGAGTGTAAATGATGTACCAGAAATGACCTGAGGAAGAATAGTGTAGCTAAATATAAATTCTTCAAATTAAGTTTTAAAAACTTAATTGCACAACTTGAATGGAGAGAAGTAGAGAATATAACTTGTCAGCAAATCAATTTGAATTATCCTAGCAGTAAAGCTTTTGAAAAATGTAGGTCATATTATAGAAGCACATACACAGTTTGAGAACAGTAATAAAAAAACCAAGCAGACCATATCTGGATTATTGTATTGAATGTTTCTTTTTCCTCTCTTACCTGAGAAATATGAAAATTCAAAGGTTTTCAAATGATATACCAATGTGATGAGTTAAGTGAAATATTCTAGCTGTAAGTTGAAATATGTAATTTATGGATAACCTTAAAGTCATTTAGAAATGGCCATTTCAAAAGACATTTTAGGAAAAGGCTTCAGATCTATAACAAATCTTGCGTTTTGCTAACTCCTTCCTGGCTGTCCACTACTCACTCTTGGCTCTACCTGTGCTGTCTCTACTACTACTTATCCAAAGCTACCAAGTAAGCATTTTCTTTTTAAGCTGACTAAAATCTTTATCTCTTCTCCCACCTCCTGAGAGAGTGTGAAGTGTTTTAATAGGTCTCTGTAAAACAAAATTCTGCACTATCAATAGAAGACATTAAAATGAAAACAAATTGTATAATTATGTGTGTATATGCATACATTAGGGTGTGTGTATGTGACTTAGTCTAATCCATCTTGAAAATTTAGAAATGAAACTACTCCTTAAAACTGACTTTCCGATTAGCCTGAAGCAGACCATTTACTGGCAGCAGGAAAAGACAGTGTGTGTCTTACACCTCCCTTTTCAATTCTCCATCTCTTCCCTCTGGAAAGAGAAATATTCTGGCACCAGCATATTTTTGTCTTGGTTCAGAACGAGAACCACCTGCTTCCAGAGCCCATGGGAGCCCTCTTTGTGTTCCTCCCAGGAACACCACATGGAAATGTGGACCCAGTGCCAGGCTGACGTGCTAAGAGGCAGGGGAGGGGAGAGGGATTCTACTGGAGCACTGCAAAGTTTTAATCCACTGCCATCTATTTTACTAGCAAGTTAAGGATGCCTGCAGTATTGTAAAGGGAGAATAAAAAGCATGGGCTGTATTGTATTTCAGTTGGATACAGCAAATTGCAATCACTGCCACAGTTTATTTTCCTTCTTCCTCCTGTTCGGGTCCTCTTCATTATTCTTAGGCTCAGGAAGTGGGGAATCTATCTGCAAACTTTTGTCATCACTAGTCCAGGATCTTGTATCCAATTGGTTGCGTTTTCGAAACCAAACGGATTTGATGTAATTTCCTTTCACCAGAGCCATCATCTTTCAGAATCATAGTTTTATTTGTTGATTGCTTTTGCCATGCACAACATCATTGGAACTTCCTTTTAAATTTCTTTCTGGTCACTTGAGTTTGTCTAAGCATTCTTCCTTGGGAATGTAGGTTATCGGTTGTTCAAAGAACAATGGCAAAGACCAGAGACTGAAGATCGGCAGTGGGTTGACAGGCACAATTCAAGACTGGAGCGAATACGGTATGAAGATCTGTGGTGTGTAGCAGGACAGTGTTGGTAGACAATTGTGAAGACGAGAGCTTTCCCAGAGGAACAAGCTGTAACAATCTTTCTTCTTCCCTCCTTTTATATGGTTTGAGTCCCACTTGGGCCTCCCACAACTGGGTGGGTGGGTGTTCTTCCCTCATTCATGGACCCACAAATCACTCACACTCTAATCCTGGCTGGTTCATAGTTGCCTAATGTAGGCATGGCTCTCAAGCCCCAGTCCAGGCATGGTTCTTGATTTTCTCAAGTTGACATAAACTCTCCAACGGTCACAGCTGTGAAGGAATTATAATTGGTTAATGGTTATATGTCAGGGGTATATTACCAATCAAATAGAAAGAGACATGTTCTATCTAACTCAACACCTATTTCCATCTAATCAGAATTTTGTGTTAGATTTCATATTGTAATACACCAGAATGGAAATGGCAGTGATGATGGAAGTATTTTGTGTATGTACACGCAAGTAGAGCAGACACCAAACACTGGAGGATTTAGCACTTGAATTGCATGTAAGCACAACTGCAGAACTGGATTTTTAATATTGCTTAGTTAGTTTAAAATAACATATAAGTTACTGATTACTTTATTGATCTATACAGCTTGAAGGATAAGAAATGTCTGCAAAGTCCCAGGTGCTCACATATAACCTCCAGTAAAATCTGGGAACAGTCCTTGTTCCCAGAGTAGTAAGGGTTAGTTGCTTTACAGTAAGTCTCAGAGTGTCCTTTCATTTCAGAAGCCACTGCAGTGACATTGAGGATGGCAGAGAGAACCATTGCTAGCTCTTTTGAATGGTAGAGTTAAGTTCCAAAGGAGTTAGTTTGTTGTCAAGAGATGGTATTCTTTTTAGTGAGGGCACCAACCTGAGGGCCAGGTGGAAGGGAGCAATGCTGCTTACACTTCCCAGGAGGCTTGAAATGTTGGGAGCTGATCCTTTCGTTCAGAAATTGCAGGTGGAAGAATCGCTCAGCAGTTAAAGCACTTGCCAAGCAAGCGCTAAGTACCTGAGTTTGATTCCCCAGAACCACATAAACTGGGTGTGGTGGCACATGCCTGTAATTCCAGAACTTGGGAGGCTGAGGCAGGAGGATTGCCATGAGTCCAAGGCCAGCCTGGGCTCCATAGTGAGTTCAGGACCAGGCTGGGCTATAGAATGAGACTCTGTCTCAAAAAAAAAAGAAAAAAGAAAAAAAAAAAGAAAAAAAGAAAAAAAGAAAAAGAAAAAAGAAATAAAAAGAAAAGAAATTGCCAGAATTTTAGAAACAGAGAATGACTCTGTCTGCCTCTCGCCCTACTCCCACTAACTTGGAGACAATAGAGGCTATTTCTTCCACAAGGAGAGAAAAACCTATGTCCTTAGCTATGTCCTTAGTGTAAATCAGTCAAACATTCTTGAGTACTCTTGTGACTCTAGTACGTGCATCATTTTGTTCAGGTTCGGCAGAAATCTCATTTCATGGGTACAGCAGTGGACATGGAATGGCCCCTCTTCCACCATTGACTTAAACATTTGCCTTGCTTTTCTCGTTTGTGAAATGGGCATACATGGATGGTTTTAAATAAAACATGAGATAATGAATGGAAATGGCAATTTGTAATTGTGAGATGTTATTTTGGTGGCTGGTCGCACAGAACTTAATTAGGGCATATCTTGGTCAGCAGTTTTTTGCCTTTGCTCAGGCGTGGAGCATTTAAGTACTGTAATGGATAAATAAGGAAATGCTCATGTTGCTGTAGTTCTTGTCATCCTCAAATGCTTAACATTTAAATGCAGCTGGGAGGGAGGAGGAGGCTAGATTTGAAATCTCTGTTCTTGGGAGCAGTGGGTACAGTGGGTAAGACCAGAGTTCTTGGGCAGGCTGAGCAGATTTTTCTCTGTCTGGGACCTAATAGTACAAAAGCTGTCTGCTCTCTCTGTTGTTGCAGCTGCTGTTTTTGTTGCTGTGACCTTTTTCTCTCCTCCTGCCATTCTGACTGTCGTTGTCATCTTTCTTCTCCTCCTTCTCCTTCTCCTTCTTTTGCTGCTGCTGCTTCTTCATCATCATCTTCTTCCTCCTCCTCCCCCTCCTCCTTCTGCTCCTCTTCTTTCTTTGATTTCATTATTAAAAATGGGGGCTGGGTATATAACTCAGTGGGAGAGAACATGCCGAGCATGCTTGAGGCTCTAGGTTCTATTCCCAGAAAGACTAATAAAAACAAGCAAATAAATAAAATTTAAATGTAAGTTGAATTTAGATGTATGTCATGATCATATAAAAATGGGCTGCTAGCCAGATTTGCCTTGTATCTTATATAGTTCACCAACAGTTGTTCTACAGAGCCACTCTCTGGTTAGTGGCCATTAGCCGTATGAGGCTGATAGCCACAAAAATTGGGCAGCATAGATATAGAACATTTCTAGAAAATGCGCCCTGTAGTGGGGTTGGGGCAGTCTTTACTTTTTATATTGGGTAACCTATGGACTTAAACTGATTATTTATTCTTTCTGAGCCTTTGTTCCTTCAACTGTGAAATGGAAATTATTGTATTATCTATCTCAAGTATGTGGTCAGGATTTAATGTGCATAAATTACTTAGCATAGGGCAATTGACCCTCAGTAAGTATTAACAGTTAATATTATGGGAGCAGATACATTTTGCTTACAGTTAATTCTAAGGAATTGTAATTTTTAAAAATGTATTGTTTGGGAAAGGGGATCATCATTCCCTTTAACAGAATATTTGTGAAGTAAGAAGTCACATTTCTGGCCTTGGCTTTTAGTAGTTGACCAGTGAAGTATTCTTTCAAGTCTCAATGCAGTTATGTTCTTGTTGTCTGTCATTTCTCCAACATATTTTTATTGTAACCTCTGTTCAGGTGGTTTCGCACCCCATGATAATTTTGTGAACAATCCATGATAAATATTTATTCAGCTGACTTGTAGGGTGTAGATAAAGGTTACCTCACAAGAGAGCATGCTCTGCTATCATAACTTCCAAGTAATTTTATTTTAACTTTTGCTTAAAAAGAAATTATAGTCAACACTGTATTGATTGGCTTCTGCTCTGTGCTAATATATTACTGGCTGCCGAGCAACAGCAATTCTACATGTAGTGAGCCAAATATGGTGTCAGTTGTCCAACTTATGGGGTCATGGGCCTCTTAAGCTTGGCATTCCATTTCTTTATTGCCTTTGGGGCAGCCATCAGCTGTATTCGCATCACATGAATGTGTGAATAGACCATTAAAAGCCAAGCATTTTGCCTTTCTGTGCTAAGTGACCTGCCTCCATGCCCAATGATGACAAATCACAATCTCTAAATACAGAGATGTTCGTGAGCCAATTTGATTGATAGTGCTTCACCACAGACTGTCTGGCTGGTGGACCCGTGAAGGTGGGTTCAACACAAGAACCTGATGACTTTACATCATGGGTTAGAGTAAGATCCAGTTTCCAGTAGTCGTAGCAAAAAACAGAGTGAGTAGTAACACTGTAATTCCTCAGTATCTGCATACCAGGTTCCAAGGCAAAATACCCCAACAATCTCCTTTAATACTGACAGCAGTGTTAAATGTGTATATTTGTTGCTGCTGTCATTTCACTGATGATGAAGCAGAGGCTGAGAGACAGTAACTTGTGTGAAGTCACAGATTTAATAAGTGGGAGAGCTGAATTCAGCCCCAGGAGATCAACAGGTCCCATGTCTTACTCATACATTTGGGTTCTTTTCCTGTATCTGCCACTTACTGACAGATGACACAGGCTCTTGGCTTTAAAACTGAGTGGAAAAATGAGTAGTTTGACTAGACTATTCAAAACCTCTTCAGTCATTAATATGTTATGCTTTCTTAAAAATCCTAGAATCACCAGATTTCTTTCACCACTCTTTCTTATTTCCAGTAATTGATACATTGTGGTTAAGATTCCATAAATACCAAATGAGTGACTAAACTTCACATTACTCCACCTTGGCAGGGGTATGAGAACTAGCTTTTGGGAATGGTACTTAATCTAGGATTGTTCTCTTCTAGAAGTGGCACCCTTTGTTTGAGGTTAACTTCTTTAGGACTTTATTCTTTAATAGAAAGTAGGGCTATGGTTAGTGTCTTAGTCACCTTTTTATCATGAGGACAGACACAGTTTCCTGCACTCACAGCATAAAGATGGAGAAGTTTATTTTAACTCATGGTTTCTGAGGGTTCAGTTTACGCCGCTGTCTTCAAGGTAGCAATCCTGGCCTGTGTAGCCTGCCCTATGCTGCCTTATTTGCTTTATGTTTCTAAGAGTTTAGTAGATGAGCAACGTCTGTCTTTAGGTGCCCTTGACATTTTCTTTGTGTCTTCCCAATGCTAAGAGGAGTGCAGTTCCTTGGTTTGCAGTGTGGAGACATCCTTCACGTGTTTGGGATGGGTAGACCCCGAGGGTTTCCCAGTCCCCATAGTTAGCTACCTGCTTGCTCATCTTCTCTCATTTCTCTTTGCTCATCCACTTGTGATGGTTAAATTTCATTGTTAACTTGATTGAATGTAGAGATTCTTGGAGAGGTGAGTGGATCATGGGAGTACTATGCTTATCATTGGGTAATTAATCCACTGATGTTCATATCTGCATGTACTATTAGGAAATGAAGGTCCAGACGTTGTCACTGGGAGGCATACTTTTGTGAAATATGTCTCTTGCTGACTCTCTTCCCCTATACTATTTCCACGAAACCATGAAATGTTGCTTCATCATTTCGACCATTTGGGGGGGCTAGAGACAGCTATTCATTGATGTCATGGACTGTAACCACTGAAACCATGAGTCAGGTTAAATATTTCCTTCTTTAAGTTGTGGCTGTCAGGTAATTTTTTTTCCAGCAATCAGAAAACTGGCTGATATGCCATGCTTCCAACCTCCTCTCTTCCCTTCTGCTGTGTCTTTCACCATTTGTCATCTTTTATCTTTCCCGTAACTCCATCTGTCTTTACATATTAACTATATGAGTTCATGTATTTAGAGATCGGAATTTAAAAGTGTGTGAACTAAGAACTGTTTTTATTTTCTATTTTTATGTCCCTTCTTTTCCCCTAGAATGAGTTCAAAGTGTCCATATAGGCTAAAATGTCAAAAGAAACTAAACTAGAAACAAGCAATGGAAAATCACTCTTATTATAGACTTCCTTGTAGTTCTGATCAACCTCTGTCTTTTTGACCATTTTCAACAAATGTGCATGGTAGCCCATCTAAGAAAGTAATTGATCTCTTTATTACATACACCATAAAGACCAGCTGTGTGAGGTTCTGCTTTCTAGGTGACTAAGGCCGTCCATATCACAAAACAGTGTTATTTTCCTTTATGAACTTTGTTTTTTAACCCACTCAAATATTATTTCTTTTTCATACATAGAAACTAGAGGTCAATGGTGTGACTCAGGTTAAACCCAGTGAAAGTTATAGCCAACTTAAATTAGACTACACTTTTGTTTTTTAAGACCAAGGTCCTGAGCCAGCTGGAGGATATAAATTTGTCATTGCTTTTTGCCTTTACTTCATCTTTCTTTTTCTGTATTGTCATAATTCTCAAACTTTATTGTTTTTCTGTTATTCTTTCCCCTCTGCAAGTCTCTCTGCTCCCAGTGGTTACCAGAAGAAATTGTACATGAGGCTTTGAATTTTTGCCAGCTGTTTTCTGTAATTAAAGTGAACTAGAAATGGAAACACTGCCTCAGTTCTCCTGATGGTTCTGGGGTCTAACCTAATAGAAACACAAAAAGGTGCAAAAAATAAAAAAAAAAAAAAGAATTGAGAGACAAACAGAGAAAGGGGAAGAAGGCTATTCAGAGTAAATGTCTCTTAATGACACATAAATTCTTCACCTTTGGGATGTCTCCTCCAAGTTTGCTCTTTTCCTTGGGTCAGAGAATCATCAGTTGATTTTTATACGAAAGTAAACTAGTAATACTGAGGTGTTTGTTCGCGTTGCTCACGATTGTCTTTGTCTTCATTAATTACCTTGCTAGTTGAAGTAGTCAACATGAGAGACTGTGATAGAATAATTTCAAATCCAAGACATTTTTGCTTAAATTCATATTTTCTAAGCAAGAATATTAAAGAGATTATGATGAGTGGATTATCCTGACTCGCCCAGAGTGCAGTGGTAGAAATGCATTGTGTGCATGAAACAGAAAACCTGCCTTGTTAAAATCTTATTCTTCCCCTCCTAATTTTTCTGATTACTTTCTTCCAAATTACTTTGGCCACATAAAACAATATTTCCTTTTGTTCTTACATTTTGAGGGAAGAGGTTAAGATTCGACTTTTTAATATGATGCGGTTTCTCTAACGGCTCAGTTCAAAGATTACTGCTCAATTGGATCATTTGTCAGTGTACATTTTGAGATAGCTGGTGTTGGTATCCGAGCAGGCAACACAAGATTACTTAAAGTAAGAGCAGATATTTTTACAAACTAGTGAATTTGCTCTACCTAAAAAGTGTACATCTGCATAGAGTTTACAAAACATAGAGAATATGCACATGTGTTAATCTTCTCACACTGCCATAACAGATACTATAGACTGAGGGCTTTCAGTGACACAAATTCATCTTCTCACAGTTTTAGACAAGTTTTTTATCAAGGTATCAGCCGGGCTGGTTTATATTGAGGCCTTCCTCCTTGACTTGTAGACTATATTCTTCTCCTTATCATCTTACATGGTCTTTCCTCTGTCTCAGCATCCTAATCTCTTCTTATAATAGCGCTAGGCAGATTGGGCAAGGATTCTGATGGCTTCAGTTTATCTAATTATTTTTTAAAGGCTTCATCATCAAATACAGTTCCATTATAATATAGTGCAGTTTACAGTTTGGAAGGGACGTGGCTTAGCTCATAACAAAGATCTAATCTTGGCTCTGTGAATACCGGTAGGAAAATAAATCTAAGGCTAACTTCTTTATAGGTTGGTGTTATGGTATAAGTTAAA
Organism: Ctenodactylus gundi; assembly: GCA_004027205.1. Lineage (NCBI taxonomy): Eukaryota > Metazoa > Chordata > Mammalia > Rodentia > Ctenodactylidae > Ctenodactylus > Ctenodactylus gundi. The sequence goes on from PVKB01000235.1 coordinate 197,684, forward strand.
TCTTGAGTGTGAATATTTTGAAAACTCAGTCTTTTGAGAATGGAGGCATCATTATTATATATAACACATAATAGTAAATATAATGATTAGTATGATGTGAAGTTAATAGTGTTATTTGAAGTGAATGGATTCATGTAAGAAAAGAATGAGTTTGAGTTTGATACTTGTTCCCAAAGTTCTAGAGAAATCGGGACACGTAGAGGTCATTGGCACTGGAACCAGGCAGGTGGCCAGTATCATTGCAACTTTGCTGAGGCTGGAGTGGTTATAAGAGTGAATCTTTTTGCCAGGTCTGTTGATAAAGAAATGCTCAATGTGGGATGAAGGACAAGCTGAACAGTATCTGAAATGATTGGCTGTCATGGATTAAATGTCAAAAAATGAGTAAAAGGAACATTGTGTGTATATTTTGTTAATAATAGAAATGAAAATGTTTCACCAAACATCATTTCACACCTTCAGTTAAGAGCCTGTGTTCACTATTATTGTGGTTTAAAAATAAAACACTCACATGGAAAATGAATTCTAGTCATATTTATCCAAATTTCTTACAGCCTTTAAAATACATTTTAAATGTTTTTCTCGGTGTTCTGAGAGGTAGAAATGTGGGTCATTTTATTATTAACAGTTTGGTTTTAAGTAGAGTTTTCAACATTGTTTAAAAAACGTAATCCCTGAATTTATTTTCCTCTATCCTAAATGAGTAATTTCATTAACCTTTCATTGTAACAGGAGCTGGAGCATCTGAAGACAATTAAGTGTTTGACATTATCGTTCATCGTGAATAACCAAATAGTTTCCAACCCTCTTTCCCTAGACTGCTGTAATTTAGTAGTTGTAGCTATTTATACAGCTCTGGAGCCAGTTCTGAGAAGAAAACGCATCACCTCTAAACACCTCTGCTTTAGACTCTCCTGGAGACTCTGGGAGACATGGAACCACTGTAGGGCTGTTTAGAACTCATGTATTTATCAAGTTAGGCAATTTGATGCTACTTGTAATTTCACTAAATGGAATGTAGGACAAATCTTTACAAAATAGGAAATGATTAATTTTTGATATTTCAGACTTCAAAATTGGAAACAACCTACTCTGGTGTTAAAATAGGGATTCTAAATTATCTTAGAAGATATGATTATTTAACAGATAGAACTTTTAGTTTCCTCTCTTTTGCCTCTTGTCCTTGTCACCAAGCCCTTGGCTGTATCATTTGTTAAAGTCATTGTCCAAAAGTGTCAGCAGGCGAAAAGAAATGCCAAGGTGAATGAGGTCAGCCAGCCAACTATTTGATGAGAAGTCTGATGGAGCTTTTCTCATTTTTTATAAAGTTGAAAGTGTTTTAACTCTTTTTACTTTCCTTTTGTTTCTTCTCTAAATTTGGAGCTGCTTGCTAGAGGAATCTGTTCATTGCCATGTCCCTAAATCCAGCAGAATGCTGTGCATACCAGGCATTCAGTGGACATTGGCTTAGTTGAACCATTAAGCCAGATCTGTTATCCATTTTTTGTTTTCTTTAATTTTGAGTTTTGCAAAGAGTTGACTTTATATGGCATGTGACTGACTCCCCTAAGTCTCCTAAAAGGAGGTATCATTTTAACAGCCGGCAGCATTTACTGTCTTTTTAGACTGAATCCCTCTCTCTTCATAGCAGGATAACAACATGAGCCAAAGGTCGTGATGATGAAGTTAAGGAGTGCCTCATTAAAGTAAGAGGACCTCGACCAGGGTGTTAGGAACTGTAACATGGGGCAGCTGTCTTTCTGTGGAAGCAAGTTGTGTCTGCTCCTTTTATTGAAGGAGCCTCAGGTGAGGTTCACATCAGTTAGGGCTGTATTTCACTTTTCATTAGCCATTCTTTAACCTGGTCTTGCCCGAGTGTACACCAAGGAACCAGGGACATGGGAGCAAACACTTTTCATCAGAGTGAAGTGTCTCGAGAGTAAAATGAAGAGAAGCAAGCCAGACATTCTGGTCTTTTCCTGGTGTTTTCATGAAAAAGTCATATCTTTGGTTCATGAAATAAAAGATTGCACAGTGTTCTTCAGCCTAAAAACATGAGTAAATTAGTGTATCATAATGAAAAGGAGAAAATGGCGATGATGGAGTCAGAAGGCTTGGTTTCTAGTCTTGGATATACTAATTGGTCTATGTCTTTGGTGCAAGTCATTTAATCTTTCTAGACCCCAATGTGTTGATAGCTAATGATTGCTACTTTAACATTTTATACATTTAGAAGGTTCAGAGCTCTTGTCCATTCTCCATGGAGTTCTCCATGTTTTCTATACTTCAGATTTCAGGATCTTTTTTTTTTTTTCCCTCTAGTTTGCTTCTTTCTGGCTTGTTGATGTCATTGCACGCAGAAATAGAAAACTGGTGCAAAGCCATTTATCCAGTGCTGTGCCAGAATATCTTTGATGAGATCATATGTTGCTCTTTTACTTTTTAAAACTAAATCTGACTCAAATAGTAGTCACTAACTACTTAAACTTTTTGTGTAGCAATGGCCTACATTTCCTGTTCTGTTTGAGTTGGTTTTTAACTTTCTCTTGCAGTTGCTTCCTTTTGGTGCCTTCTCTTCTCTTTGCATAAAATATAAGGGGCAGCTAAGATTTTGGCAGAAGCAAATGCCAGTTGTACCAAGCTGAGGTAGCAGTTCTTGGGGCAGTGTCCTTTGGAAATGTGTTGTTTTATGAAGGCATAATTTTTGCATGGTTCTTTGCTTCAGCGGTTTTGTCATTTGCCATCATTTTAGCTTGTTGAGTGTCTGATCTACTTCTCTTTACTCCATTGTGCTCCCACCCAGGAATCTTTATTTTCTGTAGCTTGGAAAGTGTGTATAATGCAGTAAGAAATTTTGGTAATTCTAGTACTGCATTTTCTTTTCAACATCTTGAGAATACAGGCTGATGTGAAGGCTGAAATGCTGCTTTTGTCAGGTTGCTAATCATTGCCTGTGATTCTGTTAAAGCAGAATGTAGACTTATGTAAGACTTGGGAACAAAATGTCTCGCCTGGGCAACCCAAGTGAAACCAATGCCAGCAGAACTAGTAAGGGGGTACGAGGGAAAGGCAGGTGCCACAGATAAGGCCTGGGGAGGGGAGGTTTATGCTGCTTCCTTCTACTGTTTTCCCACCAGAGCAGGCGTGTCTGGTACCACATGTTGACTAAGGAAGATACCCATCTGCTGTGATTAAGGACATAGACTCTGGTCAGACAGACGTGGGTTTCTGAGAGAGTCAGGGTGTTTTGGTTATAAGCCTTAAAAATCAATCAATTTTGGTAAGTTTAATTCAAAGAAAGAAGTACAGGTAATAGATGTTTTAGTCACTTTCCTCTTGATAGATCAAATACCTGACATTCTCAACTTAAAGGAGTTGAGGCTTATTTTGGCTCGTGGTTTCATTCCATAGTTGGCTGGTCCAAGGCTGGAAGGGAATGGTGAAAAGTCAAGCTTGAGGAAAGTTTTTCACCACACGGTGGCTGGTTTGGAAGCAGAGAGAAAAGGGAGTAGTCTGGGTGGAGGTGGGGGTGGCGGTGGGAGGGAGAATATATCCTTTCTAGGCACCCCCAGCAAGTGCCCCTGATGTGAGAACTAAAAATATTCACAGAAATGCTGCATTTCTTAACGCTGCTAATAGCTGTCTGTGATTATGTTAAAGCAGAATATTGACTAAATAAGACCTAATGAAAAGCAAAGTGTCTCTTCTGGGCAACACAGAAAAATCACAGTTAGCAGAACCAGAAGAGGGTAAGGAGCCTTCACCTCCTGGCAGCACATTCAGCTACTGAACTCATCAATGGATGAATCTGCTGATGAGTGTAGCATGATCTAATCAACTTCCAAACATAGGAGACTGGGAAGCATTTCAGATCTAAGCCATAATAGTGGATTAAAAGGACACTGAATAATTTACGGAGCTAATGAATAATTAGTTCTCAAAAAAAAAAAAAAATAACCAAGACAGCTCTGTTCTCTAGAACAGTCACTTTAAGGGCTGTGTCCTTGGAATGACCTGGAACAGAATGTTTTCTTTGTGATATTTCATTCAACATCCAAATCCATGAGAGAGAGATGATTGGTTTGATCTTTCTGAGGAATGTGAGGGTAGAAAGAGGAAAACAGTGTTTAGCAAATGTGAAGTTAATAAACCAAAGAGAACTACAGTTCCCTTGTGAAAGGGAGTAAGTATCGCAGGGCAGACCAGGCCAACACATGAATATGATGTAAGCGAATTTGCTAACTTGTCGTTTTGGTAGATCTTGGAGATTAAGGACTTCGGATGGATCTGAATAACTCAGATTTATACCAAGAAAACTAAAAGACTGTGTAAGTCTTTTCCAGGAATAATACCTTTTTATGGTATTAAGGATTGAACACTATGCCTTCACATTGGACCACATCCCCAGCCCTTTTTCATTTTACATTTTTGAGACAGGGCCTCCCTAAGTCATTAAGTTGCCCAAGCTGAACATAAACTTGTAATCCTCCGGCCTCAGCCTCCAGAGTGCCAGGATTACAGATGGGATCTGCTTACTGGATGCCTTCAAAAGATAAAGCCTGCAAAGCTATTCATCTAGTAAGCACTCCGTGGCATACTTACTAAGTCAGAGAACATACTTGATACAAAACTTGGTATTTTTAAAGCTAAAGTTTAGTGACATAATTATATATATTTAAGGTATTAAAGCAAATATACAATCATCATTTGTAATATGCAGTAGACATACAGTTTATAATTATGATATTCAGTAAAGCTACAATATTCTACCACCAGAATTAGGAGCAGTAATTGGGAGGATTTACGTATTTACGCAGAGTAATTGAACTATGAAATTTTTGTGACAAGACTGAAGTTAAATACCAAAAATGCCTCCACATGGCAAGAACACATTTGCCTTCTCTGCTGTTTATCATCCGTGAAGTTTTAGAAATGTGTAAGCTTTTGAGAAATAACTTTCTATCTCATTTTTACTTTACTACAATGTTATTGAAAATATGAGTTCTTTAAATTTTGGCTATAATTTTCCCCCTAAATTAGTAGGAAATCTTAAATCAACATTCAGTTAATAAAGGACCCAAACTTTCATACCATAGGAAGCAGTTAGAGTTGCAATTATGAGAAAAAAGTTATTCAATCTGGACGATACTGTCATACACCTTCTGAAAAGCAACAAAGTTATAACCCAATGGTGGACACACCAAATTTCATTCCAAAATTATATCATTCTGCATTAGAGTTGGTATAGTGTAGGAAAAATTTTTGATGGAATCTTTCTATTTACTATAAAGTTTTGTTCTGAAACATAGCAGAATGAAATTAAGAAAGCTTATATATTGTACCAACAAAATTGAATGAAACATTCCAAAGAATTGTAGAAATGATTTGTGTGAAGAGCTTTGGCTGAATAGAAGTAGAAAGATCATTCCTTTAAAAACGTGGGTCTGAAATATTTTGAAATTTTAGTAAAAAGTAGAATTTTGAGTATTTTCCATGTGATAGGACTTTTTCTGGGTATAACATCAACTTCAAGTGTTTTTTAAAAATCAGAATAATGTGGTCTTCATGGAAAAGCCCATCAAAGGTGTCAGTAGTTTCGAGTTTTATAGAATGTAATTTCATCAAAGATTACAGGTGAGTTCATGAAACAAATTAAAAATACCAAGAGCAAATTCAAAACATATATTTTTAGAAAAATGCCAGAGACCAAATAAAAAAGATACAATTATAAAACTGATCAAAGTAAATAAATATGCAAGAGGTCCAATTATTCTTTATACAAAGAATGTTTATTAAATGTTTATGAAATTAATTTGAGGAAGGTTTTTATTTTGCTTTAATATATATATGAAAATATATTTTAGAAAGAATTTTGATTTTGAAAATAGCTTTAAGTGATTTCTTTTAGATATATTGAAAAAAGAAAAGCAGTTATTTACTAAATATTTCAAAAATGCAAGTTTAGTTATTTGTAGCACCCACTTTCATATTCAACAAGGTCTTACTTTGAACAGTGCGTTTAATGGACATTTTATTCATTAGTAGTGTTGGTGAATTCTTTGGATTGAAACATGGGAGAACTTACAATATTGAAATCAGATTGTAAAGGGCTTGATGGCCTGGAAATTCATTCCCCAAACTCATTAAAGAGGCTCTGGATCTGGCAAAGATTTGCTTTGCGAGGACAGAGCAGATTCAGCTGAGTGGGTGATCATTTCCCTCAAACTCTTTAATCTGTTCAGCTTGGTTTTCAGAGTTTGGTTATTCCTTAACTGTTTGGCTTCATCTTCTCTGCAGATTGAAACACAAGGGCAGCAGAAGGAAAGATACCTTACCTTGGGTCTAACCTAATATCTAAACCTAATCTCTTAAGATTGGAAATGCCCCACTATTGACCCAACACATGTGACATTCAGATAGACAGCAGAAGTGTGGGAGAGCAGGGACCTGGGGGCCCCCAGTCCTGCATTGCCCTGGGGTGCTGGCTATTTTAACAACCTTGTTGTTTTCTTTTTATTATCCTACCACCTTTATCTCCATGTTATTTGTTGGTTTGGATCAGCTAATAAACTTCCCTAGTTGTGTCTAGCATTTCCCTCTACTCAATAAAATGCCTGATATGTATACATCTCCTGCAAACTAGCATTTGTCCATGTTATTAATGTTATCAAAGATACTTTGGGATTAGCAAATATCTACTTAGGAAGGACCGAGGAGATTGAGCTAGTTAGATGTGGCTACTGGTGAGAACTGTCAGTCATGTGCTACAGTGGCCAGTCATGTAGGCACTCTTAAAAACAGGCAGGTAGAAAGGGTTACCCTTTAGATTTGTGAACAGCAGGGAAAATCGGACTGGGACAGTACCTCCTTAGAGTTGTTCCTGGCAATCCTGAGTTTTCTGCAGAGAAACGCTAAAAGGCTAACGAAGAATTTAAACACTATCCCCTTTCCAGGATATGTGTGTACTGTCAAGAGCTTTGATTCCCATCACAGGCTGACTTTTTCTTTTTCAGTTTTTCATATTAGAGTGCATGCACACAGCTGTCTAAAGTTTCTGATCTTTCTAAAAACTGATTCGCAGAAACAGCTAACCTCTCCAACCCCTTTCTGCCACCTGCCTTCTCCGTGAATACAGTGCTCACAGCCATTCAAAGACAGGTTTCAAGATTTGGTTGCCAAAAAAAAAAAGGATAACTCCTAGCACATTAACTCTGTGGTTAATGGTAGCAGTTGCTTAACTCTGCCATGCCTCCCTAGCTCCCCCATTGTTATATGTGAGCACAGTGGTCAGCATGTACTTAGGAATGGAGTGGACACTGAATCTCCCACATATGTCATACCTGTCCATAAAATGGGAGCTCTGGTTTTTTTAAAGTCTGACATTTAGCGCCTCTTGACTTACAGTGGCTAAAAACGAGTTTGAGACTTTCTTTTTCATCTCTTTCAGCTATTAGTGTTCACAACTTTATGTTCTGTAAAGCAGCTTAAAATGTAATTTTCCTAGGCGAGAGTAACTGGCAGGCTAGTGTAGAAGACTGGGCCTCACAACAGGTTTAACAGAATTTAAAAGAGAATGTGATGGTATTAATTGTCCATAACAAAAGCTTTCAAGAGAGGCAGAGATTATGACTTAGGCTTTCAGTTTTCAGTGGCTCCACATGGCTGACCTCCTGGTTGGTGAGTCAGACTGTCTGGAGTGACACATCCTGAAAGCACAGGACAAGAAGACTAAAGAGAGCACAGAAAAAAGAAAGAGCAAGAAGCAGGAGGGAAATACCTCACTTTCTCAGGGCTTGTAAGTTTGCAGCAAGGTTTTGTTATTTTGTTAGAGGGACAGAAGTTTATTTATGAATGTTTAGGCTATTAAAGACTTGAGTATCAAAATAGGTATCTAGGGCCACATCTTTCTAAGTTCAGAGGATGTGATAAGCTGGTAATTAGAAGTTCTGGGTTTCATGTGAAGATACGGAAAATTAACAAGTTACTAACTTGCTTTGAAGAAGAGAATGTGCTTATGTCTCACCATCAATTCCTTTTGTAGTTCCTCTACCTAACATTGCAATATATTCACATATACCAATAAACTTATTAACTGTTAGAGAAGATAAGAGGCAAACATGGAATATCTTGAATCTAGCTGCATCTGTGATCAAAATTATGAGTGCAGTGTACACCAAGACAGACCTTTTCCCTGAAGCGCAGGTGGTTCGTAAGTTGTGACCTGGTGCAGTTTCGAACTCCACACCTAAGAGACGTCTCCACAGTGAATTCATCTTAGTAGAAGTTCTCTTGTAGTCGTGGTCCTGATTTATATTTTGCCACCATTAGAATCTGTGAGGGTGAACAGGTCCATTAGCAGGAAAGAATGAGTGAGTGAGTACCTCAGCAGGGACAACCCAGGGGCAGAGCAGGGAGATGGCAGTAGGGAGCCACTGGAATGGCAGGAGGAGCACCACGGAGGGAATGGAAGCCAGGCTGGGTTTCGGCTTGGACAGAGGACGGAGGCTTGCAGCTGGACGTGGAGGCAAGCGTGGCGTGAGCAGTGCCAGCAGAATGGGTCTGAGGTTAGCAGTGAGATGGAGATTGACCTGCATACCCGGAATCAAAAATCAGGAAACTAAGTGTTGTGGCAACTAAGCATGTAAGCTCTCAATTCTCCTGGGAGTCTAAGAGGATTCAGTAGGTGAAGTCAGGAAGCCTGGCAGGATGCAGGATAGATTTGGCTAGGATTGCCCACACAGCAAGGTGAGAATATTGAGCAATAGATAGCTCTGTCCATGGAAACAAGCAGACTGAGAATTTGTGAATTTTTAGGGGAAATAAAAATTGTATTTAGTGATAAAGCAAAAGTCAGCAAAGGCAGGAGCAGATAATACTTTCATCTCTGTGGGCTGGTCTCCAGCTCGTCCTCGTCCCTGTCTGTTCTTCCACAAACAACCACAGACTGTGCACACGTAATTGAGCATGGTCACACTTGACCAAAGGGCCACAGTTTGCCCTGCCCTGAGAGAAAGGCTGGCCAAACATTTTTAACCTTAGAGAATGGAAGTAAATATTAGGTATATACTGGTAACTACATAACCAAGTTTCCATTTCTCCCAAACGAAACTCCTGCAGACACTTTGTTCCTGAGCTGGTAAATGTCTAGCATTGCCCAGCTTCACTTCCCTCAGCGTTCCTCAGCAGGAACTTTGGGCTGACCACTGGCACCGTCAGCTGCACCTGCATCTGATGGATGGCTGGCTGCTCACTTACTTAGGCAGCTGTGAAAAATGTTATGCAGAAACCTCCGGGAGCACGTTGAGGAAATGAGCTTACCTGGGTAGAAAACAATTGGTCCAGCATTTTACAATCCTGCTACAGCTTAGAAAAGTGGGGACAGACTTAAAGAGTATAGATGCAGGGTGAGAAGTGAACCTTTAAGAAATAACACAAAGCTCCAGTCTCCTCTGAGTGTTTATTTTTTTTAATCAGAATATAAATAACAAAGGAAAAAAAGAGGAAGCGACAGCTCAAACTGCAGCTGGGGCAGGAGAACTGTGGAATATCAGGACATGAAATATCGTGACTGTGGTCTCATCAGAGGGTCAGCAACTTCTTTCCATGGATACCTGCTGGAGTGAGCTGTTTTTAGAAAACAGGTTACTAGGGAGAGTGTTATCCTCACTACAGTATCTGTATATACCAACACAGAGCATAACATAGGCGTATTCCTTTTTCTGTTTGTATACATACGTAACTTCTGGTATGTTTTTCTCTTACTCAAAATACATTATGTCTCCTAATTCTGTTTTCTTATTTAATGTGGAGCCCTGTCTGGTGGTAATGACTATAATTTTAGCTTTCCATTTGGCAGGGTCTGTTAATCTTGCCCTAGGGATTAAGCAAAGTGTCACCTACTGAGATGGCAGGAGAGAGCAGAGCCATAGGCACACTATTTTTGCAGGATAAACAAAGATCATGAATTGAGTTTTCACTCACTAATTGCCAAACACCATGATTCTCATATGTTACAGAACTTGAAATTCATATATTTACAACAAAATGTTAAATTTTATGTCATGTGAATTTTTTTACCAAAATAAATTTAAAAAGGAAAAGCAGAAAAAAAAGTGGCAAGCACAATGGAATAAGCACGTGTGAAGCTAGGACGGTTAATGACAATGTGTCTTTGTGTCTTTTACTGTAATAAATTATTTTTAATTTAAAAAATATTCTCCATCAGATTCATTAATCTCCCTCAAAGTCTCAGAACTTGGACAAAACAGAGACAGATTTTCTTCCAGAGCATAACACACATGGCCTGAAGTCCAACCGCCAGTGCAATTCTTAAATTTCCCTTGCAAACCTGTTTTAAAGGCTTCTAGACCACTCGACCAAGTACACAGGAATGACCTCGCTGATTGCTATATGAGCCACTTTCCCCCTATTGGGACAAAATATTTACACCTACAACTTTATAAAGGAGAGGTTTATTCTGGCTTACTGTTTAAGCAGTCTCGCTTCATGCGTGGTTGACAAAAATGACAATGGCAGAGGACACTATGGAGAAGAGATGCGCACTGCATGGCAGCCAGGAAGCAGAAAGCAGCATGGAGCTTTGGAGAAGAGTACGCCCTTGAGGCCACTCTCTCCGTGAGCTGTTTCTTCAACAAAGCCCTACCTCCGAGCAGCACACGAAATCACCAATGCACTCATCCCCCTTGACTAGAGTGTACCTTGATTCCATTACCTTCCCAAAACCATGAGACTTTTGTGAGACATTTTAGATTTAAACCAAAACACCAGTTCTTCAGAATCCCTAATTTGTTTCCTTATCATTCTTACTTCTTTTTTTACTGTTAACTCTGAAAAAACCTCACATCTCTTACTTAATTTATTATTACAAGAAAGTGGATCTACTGACTTTATAAAATACAAAGCTTCCCCACCCATTAACAACAACAACAACAACAACAACAACAAAACCAGTAGGCAGCTGAGAAAAGAGCTGCTGTTTCTTAGTAGTTGGGCATGTATCCAGTCACATTTCATTCTATGTAGAGCTTTTTTGGTATATGGGAGTTAAAGCACACCTTTGGAGTGGAATCAAAAAATCATTTTCTTCTTCCTTCTGCCTCATCAGGGATACCAAGGACGTGAGAATTACAGTCATAGTTTTTCTATCAGCAGAGGAGACTGAGGGTCCCTCCACTTTAAGGGCACAGTTGAAACTGAAAAATCACATGGTGAAGTGACCCACATCCCAACCACAGATTGGCTGGACTTTCAGGAAATAAGAGAGGAGATGTAAGAAACTAAAAGCATTTATAAGAAAGAATAGATACCAATAGAAAATTTTTTTAAGAGAAGACATTTGAAAAATACTGAAATTTCCCTGTCAGTGAAAATGAGAGCAGTTGTGCTGGTGAGAAAAAAAAAAAACCCTATAAATTATACTTAAGTAACTTCCCAAATAACTATAAATCATGCAGTTTCATAAAATCATTTTGATTTAATTATGTTAATGTTAATAAATTTTAATTTTCAGGTGTACATGCCTAAAAGCCTCATGGCTTTTAAAAACACAATAATCAAAAGCTAATTAATCACAAATGGACAACTTTCCTAAATGACTCTAGGAGCAGTTACAATTAAGAAATAATACCCTATTTACGAAATAGAATAAACAACACACACATAGACAAGAAACTTTGTTATTAGCTATGAAACCCAAAAGAAAACTGGATTACTTGTTTTCTAAGCTAATATTTCCAAGTATATTTGGGAGGAAACCATGGATAAGGATCATTTCATGGACTTATGCCTCTCAGTGAGCCTTTTTGGTCTTCCTTGTTGAACTTGTCTTCCTCAGAGCGTTGAATTTTGATTTCATGCATGTGCTACACTAATTTTTTTTCTTTTCAGCTTTTAGAGATCTAGAAGTCTGATAAGCACACCTTTTATTTTTTTCCTGTACCTCCTGAGAGCTCTAGGTAGGAGAGGGCCAGGTTTGGGGACTTGTATGATGATGAAAGAGATCTATGTCTGTGCATGCCAGATCATTGTCAAGCTGTTTTCACATGGTGGTTCAAGTTGAAGATCCTTCCAAGTGAACATGGAGCCCTCTTTTTTTCTTTATGTATCATAAGAGACTTTAGCCAGGTGCTTTGCTATAATTAAAATACTGTATTAGGGCAGTAGTCCCCAACCCTCCCTGAACTTAGAAGGGTACCCGTCCGTGGCCTTGGCAGATAGCTGTGAGTGGAGCTCCACCTGCGGTCAGCATGCGCCTATCAGGTTCTAGTGCTGCTGCTGATCTGACATGAGGCAGAGCGTACCTTCACTTTCTTCCTGCTGCTGGCTATTTCAAAGCTGCATAACAAATATACTCCCTCACCCCTGTGCTTGGGAAAATGGTCCTCAATTAAACCAGTCTCTTGATGTCAACAAGCTTGGGGACTACCCACAGCTTATGGGATATTTTAGCGTAGCCACACCTGAATGCAGCAGTAGCAGTGTTGCTCTGCACTCTTTTAGTTTCAAAAGCGAAAATCCAACTAAAGCAACAAAGAGAAAAGGCGGGGGTTTGGGCGGGAGGGGGGAGGGGAGAGCGGTGGTTCAGTTGCTCATATAAATGGGAGGTCCAGGAAGTGAACTGGCTTCTGATACAGCTGGATCCAGGTCAAACAGCTAATTAGAGTACAGCCGGTACTAGAGTTTACTTCAGGTCCTCTGACTCCCAAGGCAATTCTGTTTCCATTACATCGTGCTACCTTTATGCTCCCTCAATCAATATCAGCTGAATTAAAAGCAAAATGAAACAAAAAAGGGCATGTCTCCTTCTTGGGTTCACTGTGGTAATTTATTCTGGTTGTACCTCTCAAGAATTGTGCAGTTCGTGTTCCTGAAAGAAACGAGCAAATGCTTCTGGGCTTTTTTATGAAAGAGCAGATCTTTGTTTTCTCCTTGCGTTCCACTCTGTGTGCTCTGCTTGGGTACATGATTTGTCCACCAATCATTTGTCCATGTATTCTGAAAACGTTGTTTGCAGATGCAGTAAGCAGGCTACCGATACTCTGATAGGCATGTGGGATGCAAATGTGATGAAGACATTGACAGTCATGGGTCATGGTAGCAGAAAGCTTAAGAATCCAGAAAATCCCAAATACCTTAATTAGTTCATTGTTTTGGGCAATGAATAAATACAAAGCACATATTAGGTGTTAGGAACCATGACTGTTGGCCATTGAAAGTAGATTTTATGGCGGAATGACAAATAGTTTAATAGCCAAAACATGCATGTGTGTGGATTTGGTGGCCAAAGGGAAAGGTGGGCATCAGATATGCTGGGGAGAAAGTTGTGGCCCCATTTTCATTCTCAGAGCTCTGAGTAAATGTGTGTAGGTGTGAACTGGAGACTGAAAAGTATCACAGAGGTTACAGAACTGGTTCTTGAAGGGAGAAGATGGATGGCAGGTACTGGGCAGTGCCTATTGGAGTAGAGTGAAGCCAGATTAAAGAAATAATCCAGAGGTCAAAATAAGTAAGACTTAAAGACTTACTTGATGTGAGGACTGAGGGAGGGAGACTCTGGAGTGATTCTGGGCACCTGGTTGACAATAACTGAAGTTATTAACTGAGATTGGAACTTTACAGGAATGAACAGAATTTTGTTAGTGTTGTGCTCACATTACTTACCTAGGTAAGTGCCTGGCACAGAGAAGGGGCTCAATAAATATTGTTGAATAATTACCTCAATGTTATAAAATGAACAGTTTGTGCCTTGAGGAAGCACAGGCAAGGGAATTCATCTCAGTGTCAGAGGTCATGGAAGGCTTCCCTGAGGAGGTGAATTTAGCCAAAGGCTGAAAAAAAATCACTGGGAGTTAGCCATAGAAGATGGAATAGAAAGAAGCCTGTCATATGTTTGCCTGTGACTGCAATTCCGTCTCAACCTGTGTTTTTGTTGGAGGTACTTCCACTTCCCCTTTTACATCCTTGGTCTTCTGTTCAGCACCAACTGTATGTATCTAGGGAGGCAGTGGGTTTAGATCATGATAGCAATAACTGTTTACTAAGCAGACTCCCCTGCTCCCCCCGAGTCTCTTTAGCAGATCTCAAAATGAACTCTCAATCTTTGAGGCTTGTTACTGTCTAAGGCAGATCTCAGACCCTGAGCAGGTCTCATCAGGTTTCCCCGGCTACACACCATCACACATTCTGAGAGTTCAAGAAATAATGATTTTATGATGAGCAGTGTAGCTTTTTTTTTTAATCGATTGATTGGATCAAATGTGTTGTTTTATCCCTTCATTTGTGGGTGTTCCCATGTGGTACACAAAGTTTGAAAATACTTACAGGAATAAATGCAATACAGGAAGATAGAAAAAGGTAGAAAATTACTATAAAAATCAGAGAAGACAAAATAAATTGAGGAATATTCTTAGGTATGGCATGATTTTTTTAAATTATGCGTATCATAAATTCACAAATAGATTCTTAAATGGAGCACAAGCAGTCTGCCAACCATCTAGTTAAATCAAGTTTATGTGATTTACAGTAAAAATTCTTTCCAACCAAGCACACATTTTTAATAGAAGGAAATATACTTTAGAGAAACACTGAAAAGATGAAATTTTTGATTGTCTCAGAGATGTGGGCAGCCTTGTATTGCTCGTTATGCATAGTAAGTGGGAATTGTGTTCTTGAATATATTATTTGTGGGGCTATGGGTGTAGCTTACTGATTGGAGTGCTTTCTTAGGAAGCTTGAGACTCTGGATTCGATTACCCAGCACCACATAATACCTGGACTTGTAACCGTATGCCTGCAATCTCAGCACTATGGGAGGCTGAGGCAGGGGGATTGCTATGCATTCTGTCTAGGCCAGCCTGGACTATGTAGTGAGCTTAAGGATCAACTTGAAGCTATAATGCAAGACCGTATCACCGCATCCCTCCCCTGAGAAAGAAAGAAAGAAAGAAAGAAAGAAAGAAAGAAAGAAAGAAAGAAAAGAGAGAGAGAAAGAAAAAAGAAAGGTAGAAAGAAAAGAAAGAGAAAGAAAGAAAAGAAAAGGAGAGGGAGAAGGAGAGAAAGAAAGAAAGGCAGGCAGGAAGTCTGTTATGTAAAGGACTTGGCCATACTTAAAAGTTGAAACACCTTTAAAATTTTATTTTAAATTTCTAAAAGTATTTTAATATAAAGTTAAAATTTGGACATTGCAGGATGAGAGAGTTCACCTCAGTCACAGTGACCGAAACACTGAGTAACCATACTCTTAAACTGCAAAATCACTGTTGCTGTGCTCAGCTCTACCCGATGAAGAGTATTTTCTCTGAAATTGGAAAGAACTCTTCCCAAATGGTCAAATATAATCTCATACGGACACCCCTGTATATATATGTTCGTGAGATTCAAATTGTACATTGCTGATCTTCCATGGTGGCATTGGTGGATTTAATTAAGGATATCCTTTAATTTCTACATCAATACAAAGACACGTGCGCGTGTGTGCGTGCGTGCGTGTGTGTGTGTGTGTGTGTAGATAGGGACATAATTTGCAAATAGTAAAATTTAAAGAGGTATATATGACAATTAAGATAAAATCTCTTTTGTAGTACCAGAAACAAGGCAAGGGCTGAAGGAATTGTATAGTGGTTAGAGTGCTTGCTACCTAGCAAGCTCCAGGCCCTGAGTTTAATTCCCAGCTCCACATAAGCTGAATGTGGTGATGCGTATTTATAATCCCATCACTCAGGAGGCTGAGGCAGGAGAGCTGCTGTGAGTCTAGACTACAGAGCAAGGCTATCTCAAAAGGGAAAGGAAAAAAAGAAGAGAAAAGCATTTCCGCAGTACTACCCATGATGCTAAATGAAGCCCTACTTAGAGTTCTGCGATGTTCTTGCTAGTAGAAATTCCTCATGGAGTCAAACCTTCAGTTGTACAGAGAACTAGCAGAGAGAACAGTAGAAGCTCTGCACTTAGACAGTGATGGGGATACTCATTGCGTGTGGATATTACCAGTTGTACACAAGAGTAATTAGTGCCAGAACCTGACTCAGCTCCTGACTTTGTATGGTTTCTGCATTTAGTATTTTGTGACTTTAACCAAGTATTTTTAGTTAGAACATCTTAAATTTATTATATAGTTCAGTGTGACATTTAAAAATAAAAATAATGGCGGAAAAAAATTTTAAACTGGATTTGTATTTAGTAATGAGTCATATTAATTACATTTAGTATGGTACTCAACTTGGGGAGGCACCGTCTATGTATACAATTTAGTTTGCTGTCTGTGTTAGTCCCAGTAATTAAGCATTGAGCTGCTGCAACAGACAAAGCCAAAGCCATGGAAACCTTAGTTAGGAAACACAACAGAAGCTCATGTCTTGCTCTTGCAAATGCTGGCTTAGTCAGCAGGGGCCAACTACTATTTCACAGCAGCGGAGCATACCAGGCTCCTACTGTGTGACAGAGCCAACCCAGTAATGGTCCTCAGGTTAGGGAACAGAAGCATGGAGCTGTCACTTCAGCTCTGAAGCACATCTCTCCAAATGTGACCGATGTCATGTTTACCTGATTCATTGGACAGAACTAGTCACATTGTCCCATTAATGCTTGGGAGGACCAGTAGGAATATTGGCTGAAGAGTATGTCCTCTTTTGGGCCTTCTCAGAGGGGATTCACACAGCAACAATAACAAAGATTCTCAGTAGTTATTGTGCCTTGAATCTGGAATGTCCCTCCAAAAGCCACATTTATTTGGAAGACGATTGGATTCTGGATGTTGATTGGATCAAGTGGATTGGCTTAATGGTTAGTGGATTAACCCCTTGATTTCCTGTGCTGTAAGGGTGTGGGGCCTGTTCAAAAGGGTAAGTCACTGGGATTTGTCCCAGAAGGGGCAGATCACTGGGCTGTGACCCAGGAGATTATGCTCTAGCTGTACCCTTCCTTGCTCTCTCAGCTTCCTGTTTATGGTGGGATGAACAGCTTCTGTCTGGCAAGGCCTCCACCATGTGCTTCCACCATTGCCAACTGCCCATGAGTGGACTGAGATCTTCTGAAACTGTGAGCTGAAATAAACCTTTCCTCCTGAAACTTATGGGTGTCTAATATTGTGTCCCAGCAATGAAAAAGTAATGAAGACACCCTCCTAGACCCTTATGGCCCTGTGCTATTGCCAGGTCACCGTAAGTGAGCTAAAATAAACCTTTTCCCTCATAAGTAATAGATGTTGGATATTGTATCCCAGTGACGAGAAAACAGATTTTGCAAATTTTAAATGAATTTTAATTAAGTGTGCTATTCATTTAAACCATGTATATGAGAAACTGGAGTCGTAAAGCAAAAGCTACAGGAACATGAGCACCTGATTACGTGCTACTCTGCAGTCATTAGTTGTATAAATTTGACTCTTTCACCCGTTTTATCCTCTTTTGTAAAATAATTAGATCATGTCTAAGATCCTTTCTAACTCCAAACTTTAAATTTACTTAAGCTGTTGCCTTAAGTTTCAGCATGTAATCTCTGCATTAAAAGAGAATTTATGCCAGAGCTGTTTGTACTGATATTAGAACTTTTCAGTTTTTTGGCTAACCTAGTTATGAATCAGCTAGTAATCAGCTGGAATTTTATGTATTCATATAGTTTTCTTTGGCTCTTTCTTAAGTATTAGACTTCTTCAGGCAGCCATTTTTACTTCTTCTGTTTCTTATACTCTGTTCTCTTTAGGTCATTGTGCAGAATTCCATCATTCTCTTCATTCTCTGATCACTTCTAAATACACTGCTGTCTTTCCAAGAGTGTCAGCTTCTTTTATAATAAACTGTTTTGAATATGCTACAATAAAGCCACCTTGACATTTCCAAAAGGGAACTCAGTTATTCTCCCTGATGTACAGCCTACTTCTGCCAAATTCAAATTTTCTGTTTGTAACACAACCTTCGACAGAAACCCAAGAGTTCCCCACAACTCATGTCTTTCCAAACTGTAACTCTGGATCACCATTTAGTGTCACTTCCCCCGTGTTACCCTTGTGTATGTTCCCCTGGAAGCTGTGTCAGCTTTCAGTATCCATTCGAGTCACACACACCATCGTCAGTTCTGTTCAGAGCTGAATAAAGTGCAAGTGTGACCTTAAATGTCTAAAGATGTGCTTGAAGAACAACTTCAAACGATCTCCTCTAACTTTTGCCACCCTCTGTACCATCAGCGCCTTCCACGCCTTTCTTTATAAGTTACGCTCCATCTAGTCCAGCCTAATAAAAACAAAATGTAAGTCATACATTATGATAAATTTCTAGTAAAAAATAGGTGAGGTTAAATTTTAACATATTGTATTTAACCTAACCTTTTACCCTTTTAAAATATTCATTAGTCATGTTATCAGTATATAATGATCAATGAGCTAGCTTGCATTCCTTTTTTGAACTAAGTACAGACTCATTCCATCCACACTTGTGCATATACCATCATCATAGAACCTCCCAGAACAGAATAAATTCATCCATCTATATTTCTGTCTTCAATGCTAAAATTCTAGTTTCCTGAAAACAAATATAACAAATGTAGTTGGTTCGACACCCCAAGCATTCTGCAAAATCTTATGAATAGCAGTGAGCAAAATACATCTTTGTTAAATTTAATAGATTCAGAGTACCATATGCATCACTAAAATTAGAGTTATAAATTTAACTTTTGAATTTCTAACTAAACATTGCAATATTAGTACTTGGAATTTTGCTGAACATATAAAAATTTCACATTAGTGTAGGTTCTGATACAATATTTGCAGTATTTTAAGGAAACAGTTTGCATAAAAGAAAAATGTTTGTGGTGAAATTTTAACCTCTATAATACTGAAATGGTGTATTACACAGAAAATTCTATGTCAAATGAAAAATCATAATGAGAAAATATGTCTGAAAGCTCTGAATGGATGACGATCAGGCTCTCGTCACTCATAAGTAACTTTGCTAGCACATCTACACTGGATACGTGAGCTGTGGCTTTTCTAAGTAAGATCAAACGAACGATATCTTCACTCTCTGAGGCAGCAGACTTACAAGGCTCTCAGAACAGCTTTTACCATACCAGGAGGTATGGTAAATCTTAAAAGCAGTTAAACTTACTTGTGCGAAGGAGTAAATGAGAGTTCACATTATGGAATGAATAGAGACTACTATTTGAAAGAGCTTGTCTACACAGGAAGACGTGAAATAAGAAATGAAATCATTGGCTGTGAGTGTAGCTAGGGGTGGAATGCTTGCCGCACATGTTTGAAGCCCTGGGTTCCATCCCTAAAAATTCCAAAAAAAAAAGGTAAATAAATACAAATATGGTACAGGTTAAGAAGACGTTTATGGTGATAGAATATCTTTAAACACGTTCATTGGTTTAAGAAAGGTATTATGGTAGTCTGATGGTCAAGGTGACTGATAGACAATAAAAATTTTTGCTGTTAATTTCTCCATAAATTTTATATTACCCCCCTCCAAATTGAGGTAGGAGTTTTTTCTAGTAAAATATCAGTTCTGTATTCAAAATATCTTATCCCCTCCCTGTGATACTCTTCAGCTGAACATGAGTCTCAGAGCCCGGTATTCGGGATTCTGTCTCACTAGATGGCTTCAGGTTAGTCTTTACACCCATTTTGTTGATATGCATAAATGCAATACATATATTTTACTTTGATCTTGAGTGTTCTGTGTATATACATATTGTGGCAGTATTACAAATCGTTCCTTTCTCCCTTTTTGACACTATCACTCCCTCATACTCCCCTCTAGTTCCCATTATTCCCCACAATAATTTTTATGAAATAATTATGATCTGGGCTTCTCATATTAGAGAAACTATTTCATATTTAACCTTCTGCCTCTGACTCACTTCACTATACATGATGGTCTCAAGTTGCATCCATTTACCTATAAAAGTCTCCAACGTGTCTGTCTTTATAGGTGAGTAATATTCCATTGTGTGTTAATACCACAAGTTAATGTGTCTATTGTTCCGTTGATGGGTATTTGGGTGTCTTCCACATTTTAGCTATTTTTAGTTGTGCTGCTATGATCATGGGTATATATATGTATCTCTGTTATGTGTTATTTTTAATTCTTTTGGGAAAATTCCCAGGAAAGGTATTGCTGGATTGAAGAAGATATTTATTTCCTGTTTTTTGAGAAACTTCCGTACTGCTTTCCATCGTGAATGTACCAGTTTACACTCCCACCAGCAGTGCAGGAGGGTTCCTTTTTCCCCACAGCCCCGCCAGCACTGACTGCTGTCAGTATTGTTGGTATATGCCATTATCTCTGGAGTTAGATGGTATCTTAGCGATATTTTGATTTGCATTTCTCTAATGGCTAAGGATGTTGAACATCTTTTCATGCATTTATTGGCCATGCGAACTTCTTCATCTGAGAACTGCCTGTTCATTTTTTTCCCCCATTTTTCAATCAGATCTTTGATTTTGAGTGTCTTCCTTTTCTTCAGTTTCCTGTATATTCTGGTTATGAGCCTCCTATCTGAGGTATTCATGGTGAATATTTTTGCTTAGTCTATTGCTTCTCTTTTTACACTGTTGATAATTTCCTTTGCCATGCAGAAACTTTTTAATTTGGCATAATTCTATTTGCTATTTCTGGGAACAATTTCTTTTGGTGTCTTATTGAAAAAGTTGTTGTCTACACCTATGTCATTCAGATATTTGCCGTATTTGTCTAGCAGGAGATTTAGTGTTTTATTTTTAATATCTAGGCTTTTAATCCACTTTGATTTGATTTTGGTGCACAGTGACAGGTGTGTGTCTATATTCATTTTTCTGCATGTGGGTGTCCCATTTTTCTCAGCACCAATTTTTGTTGAAGAGGCTACCCTTTTTCCAGTGTATGCTTTTGGCTCCGTGTATCTGTGTATTTTCTTCGGTTTCTTTTGTTGTTGAGGTCCAGTTTTATACCACTATGATCTGAAAGTAGACAAGGAATTATTTCTGTTTTTGTATTTATTTAAACATAACTTATGTCCTAGATCATGGTCTATTTTAGAAAATATTTTATGTGCTTCTTAAAAGAATGTGTATTGTGTTGATGACGGATGGAAAACTCTGTAAACATTTGTTAGGTCTAAGTTTTCTGTGTTGTCCTTTTACTGTTGTATATATTTATGGATTTTCTGTCTGGTTGATCTATCCATCTGTGATATTGGAATATTAAAGTTCCCTACTATAATTGTATTGGCCCTATATGTCCTTTTAGATGTAATAATTTTTGGTTTAAATATTTGAGTGCTCCAGAGTTGGGAGCATATATATTGATGATTGTGAATTCTTCCTGTTCTTTTGTTCCCTTAACCAGAATATAATGACCATCTTTGTATGTCCTCATCTGATTCCTTTTGGATTCTGATGAGCATGGGAGTAATGCAGCTACTCTTGCTTTTTTCCTGCATCCTGTTGTATGAAACATTGAATTCCTTTCTTTTATTTTCAGTCTATGATTTTCCTTATGGGTAAAGTGTTTGTCTTGTCAGTAGCAAATTATGAGCCTTTGTTCTCTGATCCAGTCAGCTGGTCTGTGCCTTTTAGTATGTTAATTGAGACCATTCATGTTCAGAGTAGTTATGGAAGTACATTTGGTATTTCCTGCCATGATTTTAATTTTTCAGTATAATCTTCTTGACTTACTCTCCTGTTAGCTCATTCTTCTATATCTGTTGTTTCTTTTTTCTTGAGGGTCTTTGGTTTCATTAGCCTGCCTTTCACTAAGTTTTCTTAAAGTATTCTCTGCAGTGCTGGCTTAGTGGCTCCAAATTTCTTTAGGTCTGGGTTGAGAAATCTGCAGTTATCCTGATGGGCTTATCTTTTTAAGTCACCCTCAGTTTTTCTCTTACAGCTTTTAATATTCTCTCTTTGTTTGGGGTCCCTAGTATTTTAATGATGATGTGTCATGATTATGTTCTCTTCTAGTCAAAATTTTTTGCGTGTGTTCTATATTCCTGCAGTAGTTCAGTGTTCATTTTTCTTCCATAATTTCATTGAACATGGCTTTTAAGCTCTTTGTTTTTTCCTCAGTTTCCTCCTGAATGCTTGTTATCTGATGTTGTGTCACTTCGAGCCATTCATCAGCTGTTATACCATTCTCTTTTTTCCTTTTTTGATTTGCATTCTTTACTTCCTATACATTCCAGGTCATCCATTTTTCTCTTCTTAGTTTGATAATTTTTTCTCAAAAAGTTCAAACTGGGTACTTATTTTTATGTGTATTCCAGGATAGTGTTAATATTGAGCTTTATTGAGAAAAATAGATGATGTCCCTCTTTATAATGTTACTCCTGAGTGGGCAAATAAAATTTGAATAGGTAATGAAAGCTCACAAGTTCCAGCCATGATTTTTGTGAATTTCTTACAAAACTAAATGATGCCGGTTTGTTCCCCAAAACACCATGTCCATTAGCAACACAGCAACAGTACTCTCTTGTGACCAAAGCAGAGCTGTGCTAGAGGGCCCTGTGGCACCCTACTGTGAGCAGAACTTTAGGATGGTTGACTCTGTTCAGTGGCCAGTTATCATGTTTGGTTAATCTTATTTTAAAAATTCCTCATGTTGGGCTGTGAACATCAGCCTTTGCACTGAGCTATCTATCCTTGGCCCTTTTTATTGTTTATTTTCAGATAGTGACTTGTTAAGTCACAAAGCAGTTGAGGCTGGGCTTGAACTCACGATTTTCCTGCCTCAACGGGAAATACTGTAGTGTGTCATCACACTCAGCTATTTTATATTTATGAATGTTGTTATTTCTAGATTGAAAGGGAGATTGTGGTTATAGATGTTTGTATAGTCACATTTGTCATCTTGATTCTGGTTTTGGCTGGAAATAGCTACCTGCAGTTCAAAGCTGTTCCTTCAGGAAAGTTTTAAGGTCTTACTTTTTTTGTACTGAACTTAAATAGCTATTTCTTTGTGTTTGGTAGCATGTGAAGGATGTGACCTGTCCTGCCTCGGCCCTTGCAGGGCACATTTAAAAAATACATTGCTAAGAAAAATGTCAAACATTCTACAAAGTTTAGATTATAATCTAACAGACACCCAGTTCACATCGCCACTTCTAAAAGAAGACATATAAGCCAAACATCGTGAGACATGCCTGTAATCCCAGCCCTCTGTGAGGTTGAGGAGGGATGATGGTGAATTAGAACCTAAACTGGGCAAGGTAGTGACTTAGTGACATCCTGTTCAGAAGGAAAAAATAAAACATGTGCTGGGAGTATAAAGCTTAGTGGAAAAAGCCCCATGTTCAATTCCCAGTGTATATTTGCAGGGTGGAAGTGTTACTGATAGAGCCTGTTGTGTATCTCTTCTTGCTCCTGGCAGCAATTTGTATGAAAGCTCTGTTTGTCTACCTTCTTGCTAACATTTTTCATTGTCAAGCTGAAATGTTTGCCAATCTGATGAGTGAAAAATATTGGAGCTATATTTTGAAAATTACCCTTGGAGTTCCTGAGAATAGATAATACATGGGCGATAACTTCTCAGAGAAATATAGCCCCCGAATGAAGTAAAATATTGATTACAATTCATAGTAAATTTATTAAAATGACAAATGAGAGGATATTGACATATATGTATGTTAGTGTATCAGAATACGTTGAATGTCCTGTTGGATTTTGGTTGGTTGTTAAATGATGGCTTTGGCTGCTGCCCCTACAAGGATGAGGCATGATTCTTACGGCAGGTGTTATTTAACAACAAGAGCAATGGCAATGTACTCACCCCCTTCATGATGAAAGCCTCTTTAATGATGAGCTATGATTTCTAGAAGCTTTCTCACTTGTAGCTCAGGAATCTTTCCTTCCCTTTTACAGCTACTTTGATTTTTCATTTTGTTTGTCTCTGTTTTTTAATTCTTAACATACTAGTTTCATTTTTCTACATATATATGTATATATATGATACATAACACATGTTTGCATTGTGCTTGTTTTGTGCACATATATGTCTTACCAAAATTACAATCTTCTCCTCTCCTCCACAACTTCCTCTCCCCTCTAACTCCCACTATCTCTCCCCATTTTTTAACATATCGTCTCCCTTTCTCCTTATCACTGTCTTGTGCCTCCTTTCCCCTTCTCTCTCCACAAAGTGCATCTTCTTACTCTCTTCCATCTCAAAACTTTTTAAATTTCGTTTTCTCACATTAGAAAAAACATATAATATTTAACTTTCTGTATCTGATTTATTTCACTTAGCATGATGGTCTCAAGGTGCATCAGTTTTCCTAAGAATGACTCAAATGTATCATTCTTGATGCAGAGTAATACTCTCCTCTGTGTGTGTGTGTGTGTGTCACATCTTCACTATCCAGTCACCTGTACTCGGGAATATTGATTTGTTCCAAGATTTGTCTATTATCAATTGTGTTCCCATACAGATGACATTCAGATTATCATTATATCAATCAGATTTCTTAAGCTCAACTTATGTGAAAGGCAAAGAATGAATCACTTCATTAAATAAAGTTAAGTCTATATCACAAAAGAATATCACACATAAAGCAATAGATATAATGGCATACTTAGTTATCTCAGCATTTTTAGGAGTTCTTTCTCAAAAAGGAGCAGGAAAAAATGAGTCAGATCATTATTACAAATATAGTTACAGGTGAAATTGAGATGTAAAATTCAAGATTCATAAGTAAAACTAATAGCCAACTGAATTGTTACACAATGGACTAAGTCTGTGTAGTCTTCTACCTTTTCCGCTCCCTGACAGTGTTAGGGAAAAGATTCTAATAACCACTTATATACCAACTTTTACTGTTTGTAAAAATAATAATTTCCCAAATCTAAACCACTGCCTCTGCCTTTCCAACCCCTAAATATCTATACACATCAAAAAAGTTTCACAAATTACGATTTTATACCAGTTTCCAATGTTGAATATAATTCTTGTGTTTTGTAAACTAATATACTAATAAAACTAATAATTATGGGGGGAAGTTTCACAGATTATATGAGAAAAACTGATACTGTTTTAGTGAGATGCCGATAAAATTATTGATATCTATTTTTTTCTTACTGTCTCTTTAGATGTTTCCTTTCCTTTTTGTTCTCTAGTGCTGCCTGTATCTTTGTCTCTCTCAGATTCCTTCAAGTATTTTCTGCAGTGCTGGGCTAGTGGTTGCAGATTTTTTAGGGGTTCTTGGTTATGAAAAATTTTTACTTTTCCTTCAATTTTCAGGAATAATTTTGCTGTATACAACAACCTAGGTTGACACTTGCTGTCTTTATGAACTTGAAAGATTTTGCTCCAGGCTCTCCTGGCCTTTAAAGTTTGCATTCAGAAATCTGCAGTAATTTGAATGGGTTTGCCTTGGTAGAATAATTTCTTTTTTTCTCTTGCTGCTTTAAATACTCTCTCTTAATGTTGTATTTCTGAGGTTTTGATTATGATATTCTGTGATGAGTTTCAGTGCTGTTTGAGGTTATATGATGTTTTATGATTTTCTTGTTCATGAAAATTAATTTCTTTTCCTAGATTCAAGAAATTTTCATGCATGAATTAAGTGAATTCACTTTATATCTTTGGTGCTGTCTTCTGCTCTTTCTCCCACATTTGTAATTCTGAGATTGCTTCTCTTTGAATCATTTGTAATATTCTGCTACTTTGCTTATATCCATTAGGACTGCTATTTCTTTACTAAGTTGCTCTTTAAAACCGCTGACCATTGCTTGCATTTGTTTGAGAATATCTTATTTAAACTGCCAGTTTGACTTGTTACGTGCTTTTTGATTTTCTTCGCTATGAGTTCTACTATTTCAAGCCCATGACATTAGTTTCTGTGGTCTCAGGCATTTTTGTGTGTGTCATGTTGTCTTTTCTTCTTCCCATGTTTCTTTGTTGAAGGGCTTCACTTTAAAGGCCTAGCCAAGATGTTTGTTTGAAGGGGTATGACAGAGAATGGTGAA
This sequence comes from Ctenodactylus gundi, assembly GCA_004027205.1. NCBI lineage: Eukaryota > Metazoa > Chordata > Mammalia > Rodentia > Ctenodactylidae > Ctenodactylus > Ctenodactylus gundi. Next base: position 223,632 of record PVKB01000235.1, read on the forward strand.
AACCCAAATTCCTCTGAGTTTTGTGCTGGAAGTAGGCAGTGAGGGAGACCCTAACAGTTTTTTGGCCTCTGAGGTGTCATAGTCACACCCAACCCCCTCAGCATAGCTGTCCAATCTGTCCTGGCTTCCCTGTCCCAAGGGTGGGGCTCTGCATTCTTGGAGGTGCTCCCACTACTACCCCTGAACTTCGGGAGTCTTTCTCTCCTCTCTACAACTGTCTCTTGTCTCAGTTTCTTCCTGGGCACTGTTTAAGAGTGACCCCAAAAACCCTGATGTCCTCTTCTGAGCCATCTTTTACTCTACACAGTTCAGTCTCAGGTTCTTTTCTTTTAATGGCGCCTGCTTATGTCACTGCCTGTTATGTGTGCTGAGTGCTGCTTGTGGTCTTGGTTCTGGAAGACCTTTTCTAGGGGAAATTCACATTGTGTGTGCAGATTGCGTTACCTGCCAGCTCATTTCTGGAGGCTAGATCTATTAGCTGCTATCAGTTCCCACCTCTCCTGGACCCACACTTACCTTGGTCTGAGGTTTCAGGCTCTGGGCTTTCCTCAATCTGTGGATGCAGAGCCACTCTCGGTCGGCTTGGGGATGCTTCCTGGCCTGCTGTTTTCCTCTGCTTCTGATGTGTCTTGGGGATTTCTGATCTTCCTGTTGTCTCCTTTCAATTGTTGGGATGTTCTCTCCTAGGTAAGTTGAACAGCCATTTTTATTTATAATCTCAACATTTTATGTGAGTCCACAAGAAGACATTGCATAGCTCTGTTATTCAGCTGCCATCTTGACCTGAAGTCCAAGATACTAGTTTCTGTAATAAATGAGTTCTCAGAGTTGAGGATGATCCTGAAGGTTTATTTTGTTCTGCCTCAGCATTTGGTATGCTTGGTATTCAGAGTAATATTTGTAGTTTAACACTGAAGTTAGGAAGCAGTGTTCACTAAATCAGCCTTGCCGCCTCTAAACAACAGGGACAACAGCAGTGTGGTATCCTCTGGAGTCTGTTGACTGTTTTTGCATAAATGGCAAGGCACTCTTTCTTCCCCACTGTGCCCTTCCTCTGTGTGCAGTGTTGTTGCTGTAAATAGTGCTCACTAAGTTGTTGGCTACTGGATGAATACACACAGAGTTTCCTCTTTTTTCCTCCTACTGCTTAAAGAAAGAATTATAAAGCTAGAAAAGCTCTGTATGGTATTCTAACCAAGGCAGAGTGTTCTAGCTAGACGAGAAACTCACTAAAATTATAGGTAAGGCTTGATAGTTGTCTGTCTTCATTATAGAGAGAATTTCAGATCTTATAATTGCACAGCCTTCTATAGTAACTTGTACTACTGCATAATTTCTTAAACATGCAAGGCTTTCTTTTTTCATAATCCATCCAGATTCTTCCTTATCAAACTTGTGCACAGTTATAAAACATCATCTTCTCAATTACTTGTAACTGGTTGAGTCTACAATTCTGCTTATCTAGAGCTTACATGAAAAGTTTAGAGAGTTGCTAAAATTATTTTTGCAGGGCAAAGATAAAGTGATGTTGGCTTAAGTGTTTTGTACCCGGCAGAGATTATGCAGCTATTCAGCAACTCCAGTTTTCCTCTGGCATAGCCAAATGTGAACACTGATTTGTAGTCAGGACAGGTTAGGTTACTGCACTGCTAATAGAGAAATCCCTGAAATTAAAGTAATGTGATTCATTGAAACTTTACTTTTAATTGGAAAGAGACCAATATGGAGTTCTTGACCTGCATTGATAACATCTTCAGTGTGTGGCCACTGCCATCCTCACAAAAAAGAGAAACAAGGAGAAGACCTGAGAAGGAGCCATCTCCCATCTGCACAGACACTGATAAGAGAATATCAAATGTCCTTCTCTGCAGGGGATTGGGACATCCCGCTGTTTTGTGCCCAGGAAGTAGAGAATGAAGCTGGGGGTGGGCTTCCCACAGTAGTTTACTGTCTGTGGATTATGACTAGTGACAGAGTCTGTTAATGAGAGGGGCAGTTGCATCATTGTTTCACAGATTAAACTTTACCAATTTGGTCTGCCTCATTAACACATTTTGTTATAAAAGTTTCATGTGCTCAGACTGGCAGAAGTATGTTTTTGGCTTTGTCAACTGGTATTTTTATCCAAGTCTCTTCCAGTGTCCTTTTACTTTCCCCTTCCATCTGTTTTCCTTCTTTTTCTCCATGCTCATGGCTGTAGATGCATTGATATTATTTGGAAAGAGGGAGAGATTTCTTTGACTAAATGGAAGAATTTTTGATAGGAAAATTGGGGAAAAAGGAATAAGAATGAAAAAATTGATGATATTCAACTACAGTCTTCTATTTCTTTTTTCTTTTTCTGTCATTTCCATTCAATTTTAACTTGTGCTACATAAATTTGGGATAGGAGTAAACTCTTTAAATATTGCAATACTTTATTTGTCACCATAGACATGAGGAGGCAAGACCAGATATGGAACAGAAGGAAGCAGAAAGGAAGAACAAACTGACTGAGGCTATTTGGTGCAAGGGACAGGGAGATTCGGGAGAGGGAAGGCTGAAAGGAAACAGATTTGTAGCCGCTGCATTCAGTGAGCTGACTCCGTAGAGACAAACTTTTAGAACAGTTTTATTTTTCAAACTGTTGCCTTGAACAGATTCCATCAGATTCTTCCTCATCCAGAATGAAATTTCAAGGGACTCTGTAGCTTCCTGATCATTTTCCAGTACAACCCAATGCAATGGCAAAGCTGTAAGTTGCCATTTAGTTTAATACGTCTATCCTTCCATATCTAAAATTAGGGGACAGGTATACAGCTAAAGTGCAATGTTGGTGGAGCAGGTAGCAGGGGTTAAAAATGTTGATCAAGGAGGAGAGGACTGGGACAAGGAGCAAGAGAAGGCTTCTTTCACTGGCAGAATTGGGTTCTTACATAGGTGATTTCTAGGTGTGACCAGTATCCCAATGCCAATTTTTTATTCTTGTGATAGGGTTTTGTGTATTTTTGGAAGATTTCCCGGAACTGACATTTCGTGGCTCAAGAATGAGTGCTGTCGTATTTGGTTGGTGTATGGCTCCTACCAAGAGTCTCTGTGTCCGGTAATGTAGTTATTTGTAGGCCAAGGTCAGCTCATGTGCTGCCGATGCCTCTTATTTGGGGTACTTTTTGTAGCAGTTCACAGAGAGCTGTCTGCTCAGGTGCTGCATTCGGGGTAACTATTTTTATGTTCTGCAGTGTCCAGTTTTTTTCTGTTCCACTGACCTCCTCTCTGTTCCTTCTTTTAAATTTTCCAAACATGCCTTGGCTCTCAGAATTAGACTAAGAAGAGGGCATGGGCAGGATGCACATTCATTTTCTAGATCAGTGTCTCTATACTAGCAGGTGAAGAATTCTGCAGTGGGAACTCTCTGTGCTTGGATGAACGTGGATACTGAGCGGGCAGGGCTGGGGCTCTTACTAAGCACAGGCCAAGTGTTAGTGCCATTTCTGGTGCAGTGTTGGCTTGTAGTTTTTCAAGTGTGGTTGAGAAATAGTTTCTAGGTCTCCCAAATCCAAGTGTCAAGTTCTCCAAATGGCTTCCTAAGTCCTCTTACTGCGTTCATAGAGCACCTACTTCCTGTCTTTTCCGGGAAAGAGGGAAAGGCAGTTATCTAATAAGAACTCGTGAATGGAATCGTTTCTCCAAGTTCCTGATGAATTTTTGGCTTTTATTCATATCGCATGGAAATAGGTAGCAAGCAAACACATCTTGTCATCTCATAATGTATTATTGTACTTTAGATTTTTGATGTTCCCCAAAGGTTTCTGCATTAAATGCTTAGTCCCACAGTGTGGTGGAGGAAGATGGTGGAACTTTTAAGAGGTAGGGCCTTGCGAGAGGTCCTCAGGTCATGAGGGCACACCCTCTAATAAAAGGCCCAGCCTCCCTCTCTGTCTCATTGCCCCCCCCCCCCCCCCCCCCCCCGCTGAGGGTGGGGGCTTTGTTACCATGCCTTCCCACCCTGGTGCGTTGCTTCACTGCTGGGCCCACAGCAGCAAGACCAGTTGATCATGGACTGAAAAATTCAAACTGTGAACTAAGTTAAGTTTTTTCTCCTAAGTTAGTTATCTCACATGTTTTGGTATGGTAGTGGAAACCTGACTAACATGCATACCCAGCAACTGTTTTTCTTTGCCTGTGCAGCCTCTGCCGGCTCTTGGCAATTCTGTTCAGCACTAAATGAGTATTGAAATCTTTGGAGACAATAATACCCACAGAAAGAAAATATTCAGGTAGACATCCTTCCTACAAGACACTGAAATCAGTGAGATCTGTATGAGAAAAGAAAGTTGGAAGAGGGTGTGTATTTGGTTTAAAGACAAAAGAATGCGTACAGGAGAGTGGCACAGGGAGGGCAGGGACCCCGGGTGCCAGGGAAGCGGGAGTTGAGGACCCTTTGTTTATCTCTGACAGAGAAAGTCGCAGATGAGCCCAGAACCCCTCAAGCTGAATATAAGATGGTTTCCCTCAGGCCCTTATATAATGTGACTTGTGAGCATAAGAGGATTTATAAGTGCATGATAGGAAGGATTTTGTCCTAAAGGGTTAGGGATGACTGTGGTGAAAGTGGAGCATGTTCATTGCTATTTTATATTACTGTCTATGCAGAACTGTGCAATAATTCCTATTATCATCTCTGTACGGCCTTCCTTTTTACCAGGCTCTTTCTTGTGATCCTTTCCTTGTAATGATTTGTTTAAGCTATAAATAATCCTTGTTTTACAGGTGGGAAAGTTGAGTCACAGAGAGATTAAATGTATTGACCAAGGGCTCCAGCTAGTCCATGATACATTCAGGCTTTGTTTGGCTCCCATGTCAGTGTTCTCTATCTGTCTTCTGTCTAGATAAATTAAGAGCATGTAACTAAACCACTTGTGTACTTAGGCTTATATTATAGGAAAATGCAATAACTTACCTAAATAGCTCTTTTCTCCTGAGGAAAATGAGCCCAAGATTCTGAGCAGCATTCTGCCATGGGCCTGAGGTATTCTTACACTGCGAAAGAGCAAGTTTAGCTTCATGAGGAGATTCTTAGTCGTGAACAGCCACCAAACATGGCTTGTGGTGTATGGGAAGGTTGCTCCTTCTTGTCTTGTGCGTATTTTCCCAAAAAGAAATGGCACTAACACCTGGCTTCTGCTTACTAAAAGGCCCAGCCAGCCCTGCCTGCTTAGCATCCACATTCTTCCCAGAAAGCAGAGTCCCCACTGGAGAATTCTTTTACCTGATAGTTCAGAAACACTGATCTAGTACAAGAACGTGCTTTCTGCCCATGCCCTCTTCTTATTCCAATTCAGAGAGCCAAGACATGTTTGGAAAATTTAAAAGAAGGAGCAGAGAGGATATCAGATCTATGCTTGAAAAAAAAGTGATTAAAATCTCTCTTTAAAAAAAGGGATCCATTCAATATTGTTTATCATATCAGAAACAGCCCACTTTTAAGCAATACTTCTTACCATAGAAAAAGTAGATGATATGTAACTGGTGTTCATGAGGAGAGAGGAGCACGGTTAAAGATAAGGGAAGGTGATTATGGATGGTGTCTGCCAGGTCCCTGTCACATAAATTTCCAAGGAGCAAGAGAGAATTTCCCAAGTGTGCTTACTTACCAAAATATAGGCAAAGTTATTGGAGCGTTTGCCAGACCTCCACAAAGGGTGGGCAAGGGCATTATTTTGCCATTCTGACATGTATACTTTCTCCACTTGGTGCTTCTTAAGCACACCTTTCGGGAGAACTGTATATATGTAGTTGTTAAGAGCTAATACTGAGGTTCCCTGTACACTTTATTCCATTTCCCCCAGTCATAATTGTTTTTGCAAAAAATAAAGTATCATATCACACACCAAGTAATTGACATTGATGCAGTTTGTGTACATTTCCTCAGTTTTGCTTGAATTTGTGTGTATGTGGGTGGGCTGAGTGTGCATTTAGTTCTACATAATTTTGTTGTCTGTATAAGTTTATGTACTCACCACTTATGTCAAGATGCAAAACAACTTCATCGCACAAGGTTCTTTCTTCTTGTCCTTTTATAACCATACCTACTCTTCATGTCTGCCTGTACTACCTAATCCCTAACCATCACTTAAGTGTTACTCATTTCTATAATTTTGTTATTTTGCAAGGTCATAGATACAGAGTCATATAGTTTGGAGATTGGCTTCTTTCATTCATGTCAGTTCCCTGGAGATTCTTCCAGGTCATACCAGTCATTTTTATTGCTGAACACTATCCTGTGGTGTATATGCCTGACTGTTCTTCTAAGCATTATCTTGTTGAAGACGGGTATACTTTCTTTTGACCTCTTGAGTTACAGAGAGTGTTTTCATTTGGATCTGGAGTGTCTCCCACAAGCCTCTTGTGTCTGGAAGGTGATTTAATCATATGAGTGAATCCACTGATTTTTCTATGATGTTAAATGGTGAGGCCTAATGTGTGGAAAGGTAGATGACTGAGGGTGTGGTGAATCACTGCGGTGTGGCTTGGAAGCATATACCTTCCTCACTAGCTCAGCCCTTAACATTCTTTTGCTTCCTGACTACCATGGAATGAACAAGTTTTCTCTGGCCAGGCCTCACCATGTCCTTCCACCATTGCCATCTGCCTATTAGTGGACAGAGACCTCTGAAACTGTGAGCCAAAATAAAACTTTCCTTCCTTAGGCTATGTGTGCTAACTATTGTGTCCCAGCAATCAGAAAGTAACTAAGACACATGGATTGGCCTTTAAGTGGCTAGTGGACTTTGTCTTGTCTTCCAAAAAAATCCATCAGCTAAAAAGTCTGGATTGATATGGGATAATGTTGCTGTCAAACAGTTCATTTGGCATATTTTAATACTGTCAGTTACTTATTATTATGTAAATTTCTATTATTACATATTGGCATTCGTATATCAGCTCAGTAGCTGATATTTGGTAATACTGCCACTTTGTGTATACACATTTCACTACAGAGTGAATGGAAAAATGGCCTTTCCGGACTATGTTAGGATGTGATCCATGCATTTTCAGATTGTCGTTTGTAAGTAGCTGGCACCCACTCAGCTTCTGGGCCCTGGAGAACTGCTGCATGCTGTTGACCGCTTTCTTTCAGTCAGCCTCCGTGCCCTTTGGCTGGATAAGGAATGTACCCCCTAGTAACAAACACTCTATTAAATGGGTATGTTTTTTAAAGAAACTCTTGTGAGTGGAACAGAAACCAGTGGTTAAAAATTAAAAATAAGGAGGGAAAAGAGGGTCACTTAATTTTGCTTACTTGTCCTTATGATGTGTAGGAATAGATCAAACTGTGCAGCTATTCGAAAAGTTTGCATATTGATTACTTGGCTGTGGTCAGGAGTTGTAAGACCACTTGATTTTATCTTTGGGCTAACATTAAAATAGTTGCATTTTCTTTTCTTAGTGTAGATAGTTGCTGAAACAGATGGTCTTAACAGGAAGAATCTCAACTATGTGACTCAGTAAATTTTAGAATACCAGAACAAACCAAAGGAGAAAACAGAAGCCTTTATAAGACACTACTATTGATTTTTTTTTTCTTTATGGAAAGGTCAAAGAATATTTCTATAACAGTGAAACAGCACAATTAATACCTGTCCAGTAGCATTCAGTAATAACATTAGCTGGCATTTCCTGTGTGGACAAGTGAGACTGATGCTCCCGGGTGACAGCTGCAACACATCAGTTAGAAGTCAGAGATGAGCTTGTCTTTGAAATTCCTCTCAGCCCTTGAGTGAAAAGTGTTGTTTCTCAGTTACTTTCCCTATGGGAGTAGGATGCAGTTTGATTTCTTTTAGGTTTGTTTTTAAATGTCATCTTTTAATTATATTTTGAATAATGATGAAGAGAGATGCAATTTAGTTATGAGAATAAATCTTAAAAGGCTCAGTTACTCCTTTATCTACTGCTTAAAACAACTCCCACTAGTAAAGAATGTTGCATTAATTGTCATTACTTGGGAATTATGGAATTAGAACAGCTGACGTTCCTTTTATCATTCATATATTTAAGTGTCAGTGGCATTACTTACTCTACAGTTCCTTTCTTGGTTAAAAAATAACAGTATGACAAGAAATAGAGCACTATTAACTTTTATTTTGGAATGCAATTTTTCGAATAGGGCTAATATAACAACTACTATTCCCAGTTTCTTAATGAAATGAAACAGGTAACACAACAAATCTAATACTTAAGAAATTTTAAGAATGAATTAAAATATGCAAGTAGGCTGCATAATGGTGCATGCCTGTAATCCCATTACTTGGGAGGCTGAGGTAGGAAGATTGCCATAAGTTTTAAACCAGCTGGGTTACATAGTGAGTTTAGGATCAGGCTGAATTGTGGAGCAAGATTCTGACTCAAAACAAACAAAAACAAGCAAGTTTTTATATTTTCCATATTTTCAGAAAAGAATAAGACATTCTTCCTAATATGTGCTGTACACGTACACACAGACCCATGCCCACATATATATCTTATTCAGGTATACTGCCACTCTGTTTTTCACTTGGTAGTTCTTGGGCATTATATTCATTGGTCATTAAAGAGCTGGGCCAAGTGACTCTCTCAAGTTGGAGTTGACCCCATAAATCTGTTAAGTGGAGAAACAGTAAGGACTGTGTTATCCTTCAGAAGAACTTTGTTCACACTGCCATACAAAGTGCACATTTCCTGTGGCCAGAGTGGTCCCATCGTGCAGCCAAGAGGATTTACTAAATCTCCAGGTGTTCCAGATCTGTTCTTCAGAAAAGACCTACGTTTCTGAGAATAAATTTATTGAATTCTAGTTAGATTCTGCGACCCAATCTTAGTAAATCTTGGTACTAAGGAAGCAGAGGGGTATATTTGAGGCATAGGAAAACATTTTCCAGCATTGACAACTCTGTAGATTGTTGAACGAGATTTTCTCTGATACCTTTTATGGAAATGACTTTCCTTGTGAAGACTGGTATATGAAGAGCCTGCAGTTTGTAGTGGTCGTTGTTTAATGTTCATCTTCGTGTACTTAAAATATGACTATATTTTAAGTCTGCCTTCCAAATTTTGGGAAATATATTACTACTTGAAATTCTGCATACAGTTCAAGCAATGGAAACATTCCAGCAAAAATAACTGTCTCAAAATGTACAATGTGTGAATATACTGGCATATTACAAATTCTGATTTTTCTGAATGAAAACTATTGTTTACAGTGTGTAGCTAAACAATACTTAATTTCTCTTGAGTTCGAGGATTTTAGATTGGACTTAAAAGAAAGTAGTGAAAAAATGTTAATATTATATTTGAGGATTAATGAGAGTGAGATATAAGAGATAGCATGAGTCCTTGATTGATTATTTGTTTGCCAATGCGTATAGCCTTTATTTCTTAGGAAGGGGCAAGTACAGCATACAATTCCCTTTGCATTTTCCAAAGGTTCCCAACAATTCAGTACCACACCCATTTTTGTCACCTCAACTTTATTCATGCTTCTGCATCTATGTTTGCTTTTTGCTTTTTCCTCTTGTTGGAAGATCTTTACATTTTAAAATCCTTGTCATTGAAGCTTCTGACTTAGCTACCAGACATCCTTGCCACTGCTTTAAAGTGAGCCCTTCTTTCTTCTAGGCACCGTATAATCTTATTTCTAGCACTTATAGAACTTACTCTGCATGTGTTCATAGATCTTTCTCTGCCTTTAAGTGTACATTGCCTGGTTGCAAGAACTGTGGAGCTACCTTTGCCTGGGTTTACAAGCGAAATTTAGCACTTGTAAGCTGTTGGTTGACTAACTCCACTGTCATTCCCATCCCATTTGTTCTTTGAAACTTTTGCCCTTTTAAAGTTGAAAAGCCAGCCAGTTGTTTTCCTCATATTCCTTAAATCCTGGATGGTCAGGAAATTCATTTCTGAGCCACGTGATGTAAGGAGTTTGCGGACTGTCAAGAGATCTGTTCTCTCCTGTGAAAGCAACAGGTGTGGAAGTAATGCTCACTGGAACCTTCACTCTTCCTTTTGTATAATTTCTGGACATCAGCCAGCTGCTTTGTAGTTGTGGGATCACCATAATAATAAGGATGGAAAGTAACCTGCCACCATGTGTGAAGCAGAAATAGAAAGAGAGCATGAGTCTTGATGGCGTACTTGAATTGTTGTACTAAACCTGGGAATGGCTGCTTCTGGAATTTACTGACAGGCTAAATCATTTCTAGATAGTTGTGTAACCTTGGACAAATTAATCACACTCGTATCTTTGTTTTTTCATGTATAAAATTATTCCTATTTAATAATTTCTGTTATTAAATAGGAATCTTAGAACGCTGATGCAGGTTTCTGATTCACAGTAAGTTATTTCTTCTTCTCTCTTTCCTTTATATGATATTGTAAGCCCTGAAAATATCTACCACATTTTATATAAAAATAAGTGATAATAAATAGCTGTTGAATTAATTAGTAAATATTCAAATAAAGGAGTTGAGCAAACTTTACAAAATAATTTACTGTAATAGCTTTCCACAGACTCTTTAATGACTCAATATTTTTTTTTACCTCCTAAATTTGACTTGGCCTTGTGACTTGCTTTTACCAATGAAGGAAGCAGCAAACCTGATGCAAACAAGTACTTTGAAGGTTTTTCATACTGTAATGATACATTTGGAATCTTGTAAGCACCATGTGAATGTTGAGGGATTATGGAATGTGAGAGAACCGGCACTCTCCCTGACTATGGGCAGCCAGAATGAAGCATGTGTATGAGTCCAGCTGATGCATATGCGTGAGTGAATCCAGTTCTGAACCTACAACGTGCTTTCACTTGAGCCCCAGGTATCAACCAATATGGGACTAGATGAATATTTGTTTTGGAGGTGATTAGTTTGTGCAGTTAAATCTAAATGTTATGTGTGATCATCTGGAGACTTTGAAACATTGGCAAATGAGCATTAGGATTCTTAGCTGTGATAGCAGAGGAGGACACAATATCACTTTTGTAGTGTTTCGACTAAGTTCCAGAACCTGAATCCAGTCACAAGAAACATTTTGTAAAATAAGTGTCTTAGATTCTCTAAAATGTCAGTATTATGAGACAAGGGAAAGCTAAGGTGAGGTTTCTTAATTAGTGGAGGTCAGAGAAACATAATATCTAAGTGCAGTATTAACTGGATTTTGAGCTGGAGGGGGGAAAATGCTACAAGGAGACATAACTGAGACAATTTACAGAATTTGAGTGACATTACAAGTTAGTTGAGGGCATTTCACCAGTATGAACTTTCTGAATTTGATAACTGCAAAAGACGCACAGAATATCTTTGCTTTGGGCAGCAACATTTGACACGGCTTCATGCACAATAGACTGACATGTGCTTTAGAAACTGCTGCTTCCTTAAACTGAATAAACTCAAACTCTGGGACCCCAAATGGAAAGGTGCCAGGGTAATGGTTAGAGTTTCAGAAGGTCTCAGTCTAGCCATGGGCACTTTGCAATGGTGGAAGCACATGGCAGAGGCCTAGTCATAGAGAAATAGTTTGCTTCATGGTGGAGTAGAAAGCCAGAGAAGGAAAGCAAGGGCGGAGCTCCTGAATAATCTTCTGGTTCAAGCCCCAGTAATCTGACCTTTCCAACCAGGCTCCATTCCCTTACAGTGCAGGAAATCAATTGATAAACTCCCATGATAGACTTGTCTTCCAAACATAAGGCTTTCTGGGGACATTCCACATCTAAATCATAACATGGCTCCATCTTGGACCAAAGGACTAGGGGGAAAGAATGAGAAATGTTTACCTTGTAGTAAAAAGAACTTTGTGAAGAGGAAAAAATGTAAATTTCCTCTTTTGGTCCTGAAAAGGCTCATGTCTACCTCCTCATGCAAAATGCATTTAGTCTATTTCTAAGAGTTGCCAAAATCTTAACAGTTCCAGTACTGCTACGCAGTCCCACTTCAAAGTCTCCGCTGAGACTCAAGAAAAACTCTTAGTTATGAGCTCCTGTGAAAATTAGAGAAAAGGTAAACACTTGCAACATACAATGACACAGGGTAAACTTTCTCATTCCCATTCCTACAGGGAGGAATAGAAAGAAAGCAGTCAGAACAAAACAGAATTGAAACCCAGAAGGGCAGTTGTTAAATCACGTAACTCCATTAAATCTTGTAGCTCTGTGTCCGGTATCTGGGGTAAACTGTGGCAAGAAGTGCATTTAAAAGGAGTCCAATGGCCCTACCTGTGACACTGTCTCTCACTGCAACCTCCAGGGCTGCTCTTTCGGGCTAGCCTGTTTAGTTTACAACCTGTAGCCTTATGCAGCAGTTGATCCATGTTCCTGTCCTCTTCATATTTCTGGGGTCTCCACTACACATTTGTTTTCACCTTCACAGTTTTAGGCACTTCCTTCTCAGGAGCACACTGCCGGGCCTCCAAGGCTTTCTTGTGAAGCCTGGGTGGAGGCATTCCTGACCCCACACTCTTATACCCTACATACCTGTTAAACCAGCACCACCTGGATGACACCAAGGTCTGCCAATGGCTTGACCAGTAATCTGGCCCTTTTAGACTCCAGCTGCAGCAGCTTCCAAATGCCTGGATGGCTGAACTCCAGGGACTGAACTATGGCCAGCACTTCCTTCTTTGGCCCTATATGGCATCCTAAGGTACTCTTCTCAGAGCAAAGTATTTTTGTCGTTGCACCCTTGAATCCATAAAGGGTGAGGTCTTGTTGATTTCTGAAATGCCCCCAAAGCTCTTTTCTGTAGTCCTGATTTCTAATGTATGGCTTCTTCTTAATGCTAATCTTTTCAAAACTGTATATATTTTTGCCTCAACTTTGCAGTCACTTTCTCTCTGGCAACACTGCAAACTTTTCATAATGTTTTCCTCTGATGTTTTTGTTTTATCCTTTAACTTTTCACTGTGGAGCTGGCGAAAGCTTCAAGTAGTGCCTGTATGACAGCCTGGACATTGGGCTGCTTTGAAATTTCCTCCACCACCACCCTTAATCTTAGTTTTAAGTAAAGTCTCAGGGTGGGGACAAAATAACATGGTGTTTTTTTGCCACAGCAGAGTGCACATGGTTTCTAGACCAACTGCCAATAAAATCCTTCTGTACACCTAACTGTTCTTGAGCTTGGCCTTTCCAATCTGTTCTTCTCTCTGCATTTGGGTCCCTAGGCTCTGAACAGAATCTCCCTCAAGCTTGGCTTACATTTCCAAAAGCTTCCAAACCATGTGGTCATGATAAAGTTACAGTAAACTCCCCACTTCTTTGTTACCAGTTTCTGTCTTAGTTACTTTTTTATTTCTGGGATACAGTATTTAACATTCACAACTTAAGAGAGGAAATGTTTATTTTGGCTCAAAATTTAAGGGGGTCTCAGCCACTCATAGGCAACTTGTAATAGCAGGAAGAGTCTAGAGTAGCACAGCTGCTTGTAGCATTGCAAGGGGAAGAAATTGGGTCTGCCTCTCCTGTTGTTTGGTCCAGTTGCTTAGTGTCATCTTATTTCTCTCTTGGAATGGGAGTGTTCACCCTGTGCCATTGTATGTTGGAAGTATTTAACTTTTCTTTGATTTTTTTTCATAGGATCCTGCAACTGAGAATTTGTAGACTTTGGACTTGCACTTTTTTTTTTTAAACCGGGTTAGAACTGTTAGGACTTTGGCAACTCTTAGACGTAGACTAAATGCATTTTACATGAGGTGTATGTGAGCCGTTTCAGGGCCAGGGTCAGAATGTTATGGTTTGGATCTGGAATGCCCCCCCCCCCCCCCGCCCCGCCAAAGCCTTATTTGGAAGATGATTGAATTATGAACGTTAATTTATTGATTTTTCTGGCTGGAAGGGGTGGATCACTGGGGCTTGGTCTAGAATGCTCAAATCATTAAGGCTTGACCTGGAAGGATATACAGTAGCTCGCCCCTTGCTTTATTTTTCTCAGATTCCTGTCCCATCGTGCAGTAAACAGCTCCTTTCTGCTAGGCTTCCCTGCCATATGCTTCTACCATTGCTGACCACCCATGAATGGACTGAAATGTTATGAAACTGTGTTAAAAGAAAACTTTTGCCTCCTACTTTTTGAGTGTGGGGTTATGTGTCCCAGCAACAAAAAAGTAACGAAGACAGAGTAGATTAGAATGCATGTTAGCTGAGGTTGTATTTAGGATCACAGTTGAAACAGCCTATGGAAGCTAATCAACAGTCAGCTCAATACCATGAAAAGCTTCTTTAAAAAGAAAGATCTGTTTTTGGATTATGTGAAGGACTTATTGACAGAAATGTATGGAGCCAAAGATATATACAACTAGGGAAGTTTTTCAGACACAAGATCGATCTTTGGGCTCAGCTTGTAAACTCAATCATCCAAGGACAAGTCTCAGAAGAAAAGGTTGAAGAATTGTATCTGGAAAGTGGGAGATTGAGGGCTCTGTCCATAGTAAGAAGAGAAGAAATCAGAATTTATATAGATGTGCTAGCCTTTGAAGGCCTGCTTCTGCAACTGCAATCTCACTGAGATACTATGATGCTTTTATTTGGATGTGATTGTCATTGCAACTGATGGTCAAGATAAATGGGAGCTTTTGTCCAAATCTATTGCTAAATAGTCATCTGTCCGTTCATGCGGTAGGTCTCTGTGTATGTTCCAGTCAAGTTCAGCATAAAAGACCTTTTTGGAGTGACCAAAGCCAACATTCAGAAAAAATATACTAATGTTTGAGTATCTCTTTATATAAGACATTCTACTAGCTTTCATGGAATATGGCAAGTCAATCTGGAAATTAGTAATTGAATAAAGATACAAGTGTAGCTTTCTGATGTTTTCGAATGCCTTAGACATAGCTCCTCTAAGTTACTCTTTCAACATGAATCTGGGGAAACAGTCACTGAATGTATACTTGAAGTAAAAACAAACAAACAAATGAAGTAAAAGCCAACAAAAAATTAAAAAAAATTTTAAAAAGCCCCATAGATTTGAGTCCTTATTGTATTAAATGCAGATGATACCAATCTAACATTCCCTGGAAGACCATTGTGATGATCAAAATCAAGATAATATAGTGAAATACCTTATGACTGATGAAATTCAATAGAGTATACAAATGTTAATAGTCTCTTTCAGTATTATGTGTAGCAATTATTTTGGGAACATGTCAGTTTACTGAGTTGAATTCTTGGAGATCATCCCATTTTACAAGGGAAAATATTCTTAATATAAAACAAATGATCCTTTTTCCCTCCCATTATGTAGTATCTTAAAATTTTCATTTGACCCTTGGCATTTTAGAAAATAGTCCATGAGGAGAAACCATAGAATGTAGGGGCTGCTTACATTTCCATAATCCAGTCACTTGGGAAGAAAATAAAATTGAATATTATAGCAGGGAGAAAGATCCCGGTCTTCAGGGAGCTTTTGACGTGAGTCTGTCATTGTGCTTTGTACACAGTTGCTCATTGAATGGTGGTGCATAACATATTTGCCTTTCCTAATGTTCTGTGTTTTTGTATTTCGCTACTTTTCTTTCTGAGATGTCTTTTTAGAAATGGCATCTCTAAAATGATCTCTGGCTAAGTTTGGTGGTACATGTCTTAGCATGTCGAGTTTTAGCATGCAGTAGGCTGAGACAGTAGAATCACTTGAGCCCAGAAGTTCCAAAACAGCCTGTAGGATTTCCAGTCAAGATGGTGGCTGAGCAACAGAGCTGCACAAGGTTTCCTCATCGACCCACTTAAAAAGTCAAGAATTTAGTTAGAAAAAGTGTGTTCAATGTAGCTAGGAAAGAGAGGAGCACCTCAACTACTGAAAGGAAGCCAGGGGAAGGCCAGAAATTCTGAAGGAACATCTAAAGCAGAGAAAAAAAAAAAAAAATTCCAGCAGCTCAGGAAGCTGCCCTGTGGCAGCTGTGGATGGAGGAAAGCTCGCGTGGGCCCGGAATATCTGACAGAGCTGGGAGAGGATGCAGCACCCCAGCAACGGACAGAAGGCTGCGGGCGGGTCAGAAATCCTGAAGTCACATCTGAAGAGGAGGAAAAAAGCAGCCGACTCAGCACAGCGCCGAGATTCCGGCATCCACAGACCAGACGGAGGAAGGAACCTCAGCCTAAGGTCAGCGTGGATCTGGAGAAGTGGCAATTGTCGGCAGCTGGCGACCCCAGCCTCTGAAACACCAACCTGTGGGTAGTGTGTACTACAGACACCACTTGTGCACCCCCTAGAAAAGGCCCCTGGGAGTTCAGATCAGAAGCAGCGCTCGGCAGCCATCATGGGCAGTGACATCAGCAGGAGCCATTTAAAAAAGAAGGAAAAAAGCGCAAGACTGAACCCTTTGCAGTAAAAGAAAGCTCAAAAGAGCACATCACGGCTTTGGGGTCACCCTTAAACAGTGCCTCGGAAGAAACTGACACAAGTGACAGAGAGAGGAGAAAAAAGGGGGGGAAGCTGCTGACCCCCTGAACAGCTCAGGTGCACCTCTGAGGGTGGAGAGCCCCGCTCCGGGGGAGGGAAGCCAGGACAGATGGAGAGCTTTGCTGAGTGGTACGGGGGGGAACAAGACACCTCAAAAAGGGGACCATTGCCCCATTCCTCCTTCACTTAACAGAGGCTTCCGGTTCACCGCTGCCCTGCACACCAGAGGCATCTAGGACCAGGAAGTCCATTGCCCATTCATCCCATGAGCCAGAGGCTTCCATAGCTTTCAGGGAATTCCATCACCCTGTCAATCCTGAGCCCCAGAGGCTTCCAGAGGTATCTACGACCAGGAATTCTGTCTCCCTGTCTGTCCCTTGGGCCAGAGGAGTCCAGAGGCATCTAGGACTGGGCCTTAACCAAAACATTCTGGAATATGTGGTGACACCCCACCACAGACGATGATAATAATTAAAATAAAATCATTTTTATTAAAATATCATCTTATAGTATGACAGGTAAAGTCTTACAAAATTAAAATCACAACTTATATAGAAAATTTCATTTTAAGTATGGAATTCTGTATAATACAAACCACTTAACTGAATCAAACAAATAAAAAGTAGAAATCTTGAAATTTTTTCTTTATATCATTCTGTTTTTTGTGTTTTGTTTTTTGTTTTTGTTTTTGTTTTTGAAACAGGGTCTCACTCCATAGTCCAGGCTGGTCCTAAAACTACTGTGTAGCCCATAGTGGCCTCCAACTCACAGCAGTCCTCCTGTTTCAGCCTTCTGAGTGCTGAGATTAGAGGTGTGTGCCACCACACCCAGCTTTCTTTGTCATTTCTTTGCAGGTATCTATTGCACACTTGTTATGTGCCAAATACTGCTTTAGCCACTTGAGATGTATCATCGACTGAAGCAGGGACAGATGCTGCCCTCATGGATTCATGGCTAGCAGGGGGATCTATATCATAAACAATAAATAAAATAAATATCAGCACTTACATGCTGTGTTCCAGAGAAGAGTAGAGTATTGATGGATAGGAAGGGTTTAAGGTGGTTTGTCAGGGGAGCCTCACTGAGAAGGATACACTGTCAGGTAATATGATTTGCTAATCTTGTCTCTCATTTCTTAGGCTATCTTTTCATTCTCTTAATTGTTTTGATACAGAAATTTTTTAATTTTGATAAAATTCAACTATTTTTAATCTACATTTTTCTTTAATTGCTTATGCCTTTGGTGTTATGTGAAGATATTTCTCCTTACTTTGTTTTAGGTTTATTATAATTTAAGACTTAAATTTGTTTCTCTGAACCAGTTTGGGTTAATATTTATATATGGGATAAAGGTCTGACTTTATTCTTTTGTATGTGGGTATCTACTGTTTCAGAACCATTTATTGAATAAATTCTTCTTTCTCTACTTAGTTGAGTTAGTACTTTTGTCAAAAATGAATGACCGTCAAGAGGATTTATTTCTGGACTCTTGTTTTATTCTGTTGTCTTACATCTAATGTCTTTTATTATCCTAGTACCACAGGGTTCTGATTACTGTGTCTCTGCAAGGTTTAGTGATTGGGAGATGTGAAACCTCCATCTTTGTTCTTTATTTTCAATGCTATTTTGGGAGTTTGAGGGCTCTTGAAATTTCATATTAGGATTTTAGGATTTCTGCAAAACATGCCATTGGTACTTTGATAAGGTTTTATTGAATCGGTGTATTGTTTTGAGTATCACAGTCATTTTCACGATCAAACTTCTAGTCCATGAATGTGAATATTTTCCCATTTATTAGTGTGGTCTTCACTTTCATTCAGCAACATTTTATACTTCTCATTGCCTCTAAGTTCATTTCTCTGTGAACTCATTAGGGTTTTCTGCAGAAGTTAACCTTTGATTTTTTTTGTTGAACCCTCTGAAATTACATTTTACTTTAAAATTATTTTTATTTTAATTCATCATCCTTCATTGTTACATTATAACCTCTGGAAGAAATAAGACTGTGTTCCAGGAATTTCCTTCCTTTTCCTTTTTCTACGTGTGCTAAGATTACATGCTGCTTTTTGTTAGTATCATGAGGGTAAAGACAACGTCAGGAGACCAAAACAAACAAAAGCAAAACGTCAGCGTATTGTACCCCCTTCACATTCTCATCTTTAGCAATAAATGGAGCAGAAGTTAAAGGAAATATTATATTTCATCTCTGAAAAATTAGTATCTTGCTTAGCTGCTTCATGTAGTCTACCAGAAATTATGTTCTGAACAGATTTTATTCAATCTTCAAAAGGGTAGATAGGTCACTGGTCAGGAATTGTAAATAAAAAAAGCGAAATGACCTTCGGTCCTCTCAGGAGAAAGTGGGAACGATCATCTCTGGAGCAGTGCCTTTGAAATGGCACTTGGCAGTACATCTGATGCCATTTAAACACCACTCATTTTTCAGCTTTCTTATGCTACACCTTCAGAATTAGTCTGAAAAGATGTATTTTCTTGGAAGCTGAGAGTATAAATACTTAAGAACAAGATGCTATTTGAAATGGCACTCTTTCCCCTAAATTACTTGCTTTATAGCATTAAACTTAAACCACTATTTAAAATTTAACTCTTTTTCCCTAAATTACTTGCCTTCTTTTTTTTTCCTCCTATTCTTTTTATTTTGCATATATCCAAATTTACAGAAAGGCTCAAAGAATAGGATATACCTTTTACCTAAATTCATCAATTATACATATTTTTGGCCATGAATATCTATATCTTACTCATATACATATACTTTTATATGTATTACATGTTTTTCCCCATTTTATTGATATGTATAAGTGCAAAATTTAAGGTTTACAGTGAAGTTGAACATTTTGTGCACCTACGTATCTTGTCAAGGTGACAAGTACTTTCCCACTTAACTTTTGTCCCACCCCCTGCCCACCCTGCCTTCCCTCCCCACCCTATCCCCCTGTTTCACTTTGTTTTTCGTTTTAAGATCACAACTGTATCATGGAACTTGCCTTCTAATACTGACTTTCAAAAGTGTGGATAATGGCCCTTTCCTGTGGCTAAGGATCTCCACACGTTTAGCTGAAGGTGAGCCAGCCACATTTGCCATGGTAGGACTTCAGTTCTTGGCCGCTAATGTATGCACCCAGTTTCATATTCATTACCTGGTCATTCTCAGTCCTTTCTCAGGTTGGTGTTGTGAACCTTCTCTACATGACACAGTGCAGGATGAAGAAATTTGGGAGTGATGCTTCGAAGTATCTTCACCCCACCCTAGGGCCTCCTATATACCTCACAAATGGTGTGGGCCCTCTTCGGTGTGGTGTTGAGCCAGGCCATGCGTTTTTCTTCTCTCTTCAGTGCCCTTGCTCTCTGTACCGACTCCACACTCTCCCAGTCATAATACTTAAGGAGATGCCTGGCCCCCAGGGTCTCTTGTGTTGAGTGGAGGTGCAGACAAGAAGCTGTGTTCAGAAACGTAAAGCTCTGGGCTTCACTTTGCCAGTGTGTCTGTCTCTTCAGCCATCAAAGCAACGTCTGGAGGGGTAGCTGCTGCCAAGGAGCACTGTAGGATTAGCTCTTAGGCTGTAAGATCAGTTGCGTTTTTTCACTCTCATACCCATGACAACTACTGTACTCTTTTTTGTGGTGATTCTCCACCATTTTATCTCAGTTTTTATTAACTTCCTAATCTCTAGTCTTTTCTCTCACACTCTTCCCTTTCTGTACATGGGCTGCCTTCTCAGAAACATTGTCAAGAACAGTAGAAACCAAAAGTGTTCTTTCAAGGTGTCTTCAATTCAGTACGGGATTACACCAGTTAAAATACCAACTACTGGGATATTGTGTTTAATCAAGGATGTTACCCTGTACTCAGCTTCTACTCCCATGACTCTAGTTTACTGGGGTCCTCTAGTTTTAAAAGGAGGGGAAAATATTACCTTTAAACCTTGCCAGCCCTTGAATTCCTGCCAGCAAATTATAGGAGTGCCGAAGACCTGAAAATTGTATCTATCTTAGCTGACAGTATTTAAGTGCCTGTTCATTTATGGCTTATGTTCTTCCATGAAGAACATGATGGCTGTATAAAAGTGCATACAAGAGGATGCAATAAATAGTTGAGATCATCAGGGCAAAGAGGAAATAGGAGTAAGAAAATAAAACCAAGGTGAAAGTGAGACAGAGAATTACACTCTGAACATATTTACAGTTGTAGACTTTGTTTCTAAGCTTTTAGGGGACCACAGTAAAAGTGAATTATTATTCTCAGTTATAATGTATGGCATCATTTAAATTAGAAACAGTCAACTTGTTTAAGAAAAAAAAGTCTTTTCTGTCCCCAAGACTCAAAGGCATATTTTTATATTGAGATGAATTTATTTCCTAGAGATTCCTTTAGAAGGTTATGTGATGTATTAGTAGTAACCAAAATCTTTAAAAGGAGCTATAGAAGTTGGCTTAATAATATCATGGGCCAATGGCACAGTGCAGGGTTATGATTGAAAAGAAGTCTGGATGGGTGCAATACAAGGTGTTTTAAAGGTAAAATTTGGTGTAGTGTAACAGATGGATGGCATGTCCTTTCTTACAACCTTCTGTAGGGATAGACTGTCACAGGTAAACTTGTTGATCACATTGGTGTGTGAATACAAAGTTATAGGCACGGCTAGAAGCTGGAATCCAAGAACTCCCCATTCTAAATGAAGTTCTGGTTCATAAATTGACATAGAAAATGGGTAGGATTTCAAAGCCTGATGAAATGACCTTCTTATTCACTAGAGCACTGGGTCCTCTCAGATAGAGCCAGACTTTTGTCTTCAGAAGATCTCAACCTGTCCGTACTAATAGCCATGTGGGAAGACAACCCCTCAGTCATGCAAAATCCTGACTTCACTTTAAATATTTCAACATGGTCCTGCCAGTTGTCCATCTAAGCCATGGGACTTTTCAATAAAGCAGATTTAGTATATCTGACTTTCAGTAAGATAGCTTCCTAGTGAGCCTCTTAAATAAAAGTAGTTGGAAATTGTATGTGCTGATACCTATTGATGTTTTGGTCTTTTGAATGGAATTGTTGGTTGTTATCCAATCTGAATAATAAATTTGATATGGACTAATTGACATTAAATCATTATAGCCATTCTAAATGCAGGAAACAAGTAGAATGATGAGCATTCAGGGTCCTCTACATTTCCCGCCTATGAAGTTGTACACAGTTGCCATGAGTGATTTATGCATTTTTATTGCTGAGTAATATTTCATTAGATGGATATACCACAGTTTAGATATTTTCTCCTTTGAGGTTATTATGAACAAGCTGGTAAGAGCATTTATGTATTGATGTTTTGGTGCACATGTGTTCCCAGAGCAGTTTGGTTTATTTCTTTGAGAAGCAATGTTGTGAAGAACTTTGGGCGGGCATGGCTTTGGAGAGCTGGGTGAATTATCATGGTGTATCAGAGGTACTATAACGTAGGGTAATCACCTTACTTTAAGTTTCTAACTCTTGATCTCTCTTATTTGAAACTTTTTTGCTTTTATTTACATCATCATTTTATATCCCGAAAATCAGAAACCTGTTAGCCAAGTTTAGTTACCTCCAGCTTTACCATGATGGGAAATTTTTTATAAAAACCAAAATCCTGATTACTTACTGTACTTATGGTCTCTTGTTGAGTGACAGTCAACTGCAAACTTAATGGTGTAGAAGAGCCATCATTCATTATTTTGTGGTCATGAAATCGGACTGGACACGTTGCGAATGACCTGTCTATTTTCCAGTGACTGGAGCCTCACCCAGGAAAAAACCAGGGTGATTCCTAGCTCGAGTGAGAATCCTCTTGAGTCTTTTTTTTTTTTTTTTTTTTTGCCTAATGTGACTGCTGATAGGACTGGGTACCTTGAGCACTGGGCTCAATTGGAACGCTGTTGGAGTTCCTAAACAGGGCCTCGGCTTGCTAAGCCTTCCCAGAGCCTACTGCTGGAGTACCAGGAGAGACTTTAGAAGGAGAATCCAAAAGGAATGTGCACGGGTTCTTTCTACGTCCATGGAAGTTACATAATACCACTTAGCTGGTGCTGTGTTGGTTGCAGCATCTCAGTCTACCCGGATTCAAGATGAGGGGTATTAAGAAATTTGCAGGATTTCTTTAAAAATACTTCTTATAGATAACATCAATCTCTAGAATTGTAATGTCTCTTCTAGGAAGAGAAAGACTAAATAGATTATGGGGAGGACGTAGAATATGGTTTTGCTAATAATGTTTTTCTGAAAGCTTGGTACCAAGATGACAAAAGGGGGATACTTTGTTATTCTTAAAATCTCTTACAAAAAGAATACCTGGTTGGTTGTGGTGATACAAGCCTGTAATTCCACTTACTGAGGAAGCTGAGGCAGGAAGATTAAAATTTGAGGTCAGTGTGGGAAACTGTCTAAAATAAAATTTTAAAAGAGTTGAGGATGTAGCTCAGTGGTAGACCACTTGTTTTGCGTGTCTAAAATTCTGGGTTCAATTTGCACTACCACCCTCACCCCAGAGAAAAATTACTGCACTTTATCTAGTGATGAAAATTTCATTTATGAGTCTGGTGTCCCTAATCAAACCCAAACTCCAAAATACTTTTGGCCTGAAGCATTTCAGATAATGGAGACTCAACCTATATTTGAAATATCCCTCATCACACGTTATATATTGAGACATATGTTGTAGAGTTTCCTTTGCCTTTGTACCATTTGGCCCACCCATCTTCAGACTAAACAAAAAACAAACAGAAACAGAAAACCCTTGATAACTGCTACTTTAAGTTTGAAATACGTCAGTGTTGTTATAATATTATTCTATTACATGGTGATAGCATGATTTATTTACCTTTATCCTTATGGATAAATATTTGGGCTTTATATAGCCCTTTGCTATTATAAATAACTTTATAAATTTGCCATTTTCCACGAATAGGATACGTTCTAGAAGTTAAAATAACAGATGGTGCATGCATTGGTAATGTTGGTACCTACTGCTGTATCGTTTTCTTTGGAACAAAAGGGTGAGCACATGTGTACCACTGCCAATGTATAACAAAATTTGCTTTCTTTCACTTCTGCTACCAAATTTGTGACCAGATGTTTTTATTTTTGCCATTCTGGTAAGTAAAAAATGGTGACTTTATTTAGTTTTATTTTACATTTTTCTTAAATAAGCTACTCATTGGTTTGAAGACTGTTTTCCTTTCCTTGTCTGTAAATATCTTTGTGTTCTTTGTCCACTTAAAAAAGTGTTGCTATTTTTTTTCTTCTCTACAAAGGGGTTTTTTCCCCTAGAACAACTTTTAAGGAATATGAAACAAGTAAGAGGGATGGACAAAAGGAGTAAATTGAAGATTGGAAGATTTTAAAGTCACATACGCTTAGTCTCCTCTTATACATGCTAGTTGCTTGATGGTTGGCTTTATCTGACACTTGATAATAAAATTGAAAAGTATTTTAGTGATTTAAGGAAAAACCTGAATTACAGAGCATACAAACTCAGGAGTTTGATTGTACAATATGGTGATTATAGTTAATAACAAGTTGTTTCCTTGAAAAATTGATAAAAAGAGTAGGCTTTAAATGTTTTCTCCACAGAAGTATGTATGGAGGAATGATTGATAAATTGACTTGATTTAGTAATTCCAGAGCATATACATATATCAAAATTTATGTGGTAAACCATAAATAAATATATACGACTTTTATTTGCCAATTTAAAAAGTAAAATCATTTTCTGTCATCCATTTTAATCCTTGAGGTTTTTATTTTTCCACGTTGCAACCTTCATTTATACTTGTATTAAATAATAATGTCATAGTATGTACTTATATTTTCATCCTTTCTTATAGCCTATTTTTATAAAATATCTATATAATTATGATTTTAATTACATTAAAATACAGAATATTTAACTAGCTGCCTAATCTTGGACACTGAGATTGTTTCTGTATTTTTCCTTAAACATAGTACTGCTCCAAATACCTTTATTTTTCCTTTTGCTTTTGTTGAGTGATTTTTTTTAGGATAAATTGCCCAATGAAATTATAGGATAAATTATGTAAGAATTTTTATGGATCTTTGTATATATATAATCACATTGTTTTTCAAATTGCTGTAAAGAATAAAGCATCATCAACAATGAGTAAGAATACTGCATCACCAAGATTGAGAATATTATTTTTTAAAATTCCTCTTTTTTGCAGTTTAAAAACATTAGAACAGTGTTGTGTTGATTTTCATATCTTTATTTGGCCACCTGCCACTCAGGTTTCATGCATCACTATGAATTACTCTAAAATATTTTTTCTCATTCATCAGCTGTTCTCTTTGGCAGCTGGCCACTTGGTCAGGAGCTATTCGCATTGTTCCATGACCTCACGGTTCCTTGTGGTTCAGTCCACCCCTGCTTGCATGACCTGTCATACCAGGGAACAGGCTCAGCTAACTACTTGCTTTTTGTTTGTTTGTTTGTTTTGGGCAGTTTGCTGCCCACTGACTAAGCCCTTACCTAGCTGTCCCATCATGTGCTTTTCGTGATGGCATTTGAGTACTTTTTAGTCATTCCTTAAACAAATCTTTTAACAGGACTCACATTTCTTGATGGGTTCTCCTGTCCTTGTCATTTTGCTAGGGAATGACACTGATGGCAGTGGAGGCCAGAGGGGACCAGCTCCTGTCTGTTCTACTCTATAGGGTTTCTCTTGTCCAACTTTACCCATGTGTCTCCAGGCTCTACCCCTTAGCACTTTTGCTCCCCACCCTGTCCCTTTGCTCATATAAGGAGTTCCTGCCATCTAGGATTCTTACCACCTTTATTCACGTTTCTAATCTGAATTAGTTGTTTCTTCCCACTCTCTTTCTATCTGCTGCAAGTATAAATCATTTTACACTCAGTAGATTAGAACAGCACAACTTTCATCAGTTTTCTTGCACCAGGATTTGGTATGCATTGGTTGGTACAGGCTCCCATTGTACAGCCCCAGCACGTTGAAATCAAGATGTCAGCAAGGCTATGATACCTTCTTGAGCTCGGTGTTCTCCTCTCAGCCTAGTGGGTTTTGGAAGAATTATTTTTGTTGAGATTATAGGAATCAGGTTCCAGTGTTCTCGTTAATTGATGGAGCCTTCTTGGCTCCTTGAGGTCTCCCCGAGGCTTGAGCTATAGGGTCACAACATGACTACTCAACGCTGCACAGCCAGTGCTGGACTGTCTCACCAGTCTGACGGATGGAAACTTACATAAAGTAAGGAGTGAAGTTACATTTTGCTCATGGGTACCAGCCACACTTGAACGGAGAAGCTACCATGGGGCATGTGAGAGTTGGGACTCTTGGAAACCATCTCAGCCTACCTCAGAATCCTGCTCATCCTTTGTGTCTAGTTATAAGTATATTCCTTTTGTGAGCTCTTCTTATAAGCTTTTATAGCAAGGTGAATCGCTCTCTTCCCTTCTTCCTCATAGCAGTTTATAACTAAACTCTTCCTCATATATGGGAAATATACCTTAGAATTCATAGCATTGACATAACCTGGACAGGGCATTTTACCTTTGGAGTCAGTGGCACTAGGCGTGTTTTGAATTGCCTTGCTTGCTCTTATGCATTGGTGAGGTCGCTACTTCTACAAAGAAACAGTACTGCGGTGTTTGAATAAACTTGAGGTTCTTAAAGCTCTGACACACACTTTCTGAATATTGATGATCCACTGTGGCATGTTCTGAATATATATTTCTTATGTAGTTAGCCACTTAGGACCAAGCCTTTCTTTTCTCTACCTTCTGTAACCTGAAAAAAAGTTGAATAAATATTTGCTTTATCTTTGCAAGTAAAGATTATAGAAAAATCTTAATTCAGAAGCAGGAAACAGGCCTTAAGAAACCTGGACTTTTGAAAAACAATACTACAGCAGGTGGTTAGGGAAGTAGAGAAGAAGGAAAAGGTAACCTTGGGCATAGTCTTGATGTGTAGCTAGGACTCCCCCATGGGTCACCTCTAGTAGGTACCCCGTGTTAAGGGCTCTTATCAGGGAGTATTGTATGCCTGTCTAGTTTTATACTTTCCTAAATATTTGTTTTGTTTTCTTGTTGTAGCAGGTGCACAAGATCGAATTGGCTGGGCTTTTGGCCTGGGATTAGAAAGACTGGCCATGATCCTCTATGATATCCCAGATATCCGCCTCTTCTGGAGTGAGGACGAGCGTTTCCTGAAGCAATTCCGTGTGTCGGACATTAATCAGAACGTAAAGTTTCAGGTAAGATGACTTTAGAGAATTAGGTAGTCATAAAAATGCCTGGCAAGGATCAGGAGGATTGCATACTTGAAAACCATTGAATTTTAAGCATGTAAATTTGAAAAGCTTTAAAATTTGGGTTCATAAATACTCATAAGCCTTTAGAAATTGTGTTCAGGAGAAAAGAGATTTGTATTTAAGTCTAAGTGGGCAACCAGTTTTGGCCTTTATTGTGTGAAATGCCCACCTCAATCACTAATTACGCTTTTCTCTACAGTTTTTTTTGGATAATAATATAAACACATTGGCTAATGATTAGTGTTTGTAATGTGTATCTTTGGTTTCGTTTTACTTTCAGTGTCTTTCTGATAAAAGTGGGTCTCTTATGAAAAGCATAGAGTTGGGATTATTTTTAACCTATTTAAGGTCTTTATCTTCTAGTTGATATGTCAAATATCTTTATATTTAATATGATTATATATGTGATTAGTATTAATTCTGTCACCTTTCTATTTCCTTGTCAATTTTTTCACTGTTCCTTTGTTTTGAAATTGAAGCTTATTATTTTTGATTTTGTCCATTTGATTTCCTCTATTGCTAGTTTCACCTCTTCATATGAATTTTAAGAGGTTACCTTAGATTATAATTTGCATAATTAATTATCACACTTCACCATGAAAATATATTGTGCAATAAATTGCACAAGGTTAATTGCAAGGTTAAAACCTTGTAGTAGTATAATTCTATTTGCCTCTCCCATTTTTATATTACCATATTTTATTTTCCTTCATATTATAATCGCAAAGCATGTTGCAATATTTGGTTCAAATATTTAATTATCTCTTAAAGAAAGTAAAATTATATTGCTTCCAATTTTCCTTGATAATATGCCCTACTAATCCTCATTCCTTTCTGATGATCTTGGTTTTTCTCTGTAGTTGAGTCTTTTCAGTCTAAGGAGCTTTGGTCTAAGGAGAAGGGAGCATTTTCTCATCTTTTCTTCTTCTGGAAATGCCTTGTATTTTAGGAATGTTCTCCATAGGTAGAGGTGACTGCATTTGCCAGTGTTTTATTCTTTTTCAGCTTCTTAATCATGATTTTTTTTTTATTCCTGTTTTCTGCAGTTTGACCTAAGTGCAGTTTTCTATCATTCTGCTTGGGGTTCACTCTGTTGAATTTGTGTCTTTCAAATATTTTGGAAAATTCTTTCCTTGTCTGTCTTTCCACAATTTTACCCATGTAGTAAGGGTCCCCTTACTTCCAACTTCAATTATCATGGTCCTCATTTCCTTCAAAGCCCTCAGGAACAGGGCTTTTGATGTCTGTATTTCTAACAACAATTAATGATGAATCAGTTATTTCCAGATAATACCGGTTTTGCTTACCATGCTTCTCATTTCCTTCTTAGCCCATCAGTCTTTTTTCTTGTTTGTTTTGTTGTTTTTCCAGTACTGACTGAACTTAGAGCCTTCACACTGAGCTACATCCCAGCCCATTTTACTTTGAGACAAGGTCTTGCCAAGTTGATAAGTTGCCCATGCTGGGCTCAAACTTGCAATCCTACAGCTTCAGTCTCCCAGAGTGCCAGGAATACAGGTGTGCACCACTACACCTGACTCCTTAGAGTCTGTGACATTCATATTTCTTCACAGTATGTTCAGGGCAACTATCCTTTTTATATCATGGTGTTCAAAATTCTCAACTCATTGACAAATTCCAAGACTACTCCCACATTCTAAAGTATTTGTAATGAGCAGCTCTTTACATCCAGATACCAAGATACGTATTCATTTTCCATGGTTGTGATGACAAATTACCACAAACTCAATGCCTTAAGACAACATTGATTTACTATCTTACAGTTATAGAGGACAGAAATCCAAAATCAGTCTGTCTGAAAATGCAGGTGTCAGCAGGGCTCATTCTCTGGATGTTCCAGGGGAGAATATGCTACTTGCCTATGCCAGTCTGAAAGGCTCCCCTCCTCCCTTGGCATAGGTAAGACTGCAGTCACACAACCATTTATCCCTCTGTTTCCCACTGGGATCTCATCACCTCTCTGAGTTTGTGTCTCCCCTTTCTAAGGACTCTTACATTTTCTAGCCATATGAATTTCATTGCTATAGTTCTTTATATATATATATATATATATATATATATATATATGGGTGGGTGGGTGAGCCGTGTTAAAGAATCTCAACAAAGGTACAGTAAGATACAGAAAAATCTTTTTAAAAAGAAAGAAAGAAAGAAAAAAGGGTTTTTGGCAAATCATTCCAATAAAGGGCTCTGCTGGACCCAGAGAAGAGGCACCAAGATATGGTCACTACAGCCCATCTTATGGGTGGGAAGCTCAGCTAAGGAGTGGTGAAATGAATCAGATGCAGAAGATTAAATATGTTATATGTCTCCGGGTTTCTGATTTGGGAAACCCAGAATATAGGCATTTTATAGTACCAGTTGGGTGTGATAGTGGGAGTTAAGAGGGGATGATGAGAATGTTAGAGAGCCAAAAATGGGGAAGGGAAGAGATTATAATGTTGATGTGATTATATATGTGCACAAAATACTCAAGTTCATTATAAACATTATGCATTGCATAGAAATATTAATAAAAATGGTAAGAAAAAAGAAACTGATGGTTGGCAACCTCAAGAGACTCAACTATAACAATTCTATGAATAAATGACAAAGCCAGGATTTTAACCAAAACTGACTTCAGAGAGCTGGTCATACAGAGCTAGCAAATTCTATTACTGCTTATACCAGAGTATCAGGATAGATGCTGAAATCAGGAAGGTGAAACTGACAGTTCCTGGCTTCAAGGTGTTTCTAATACAGAGAAGAGTCAGATTTACCAGAGACACCTAAGTGAAATGGTGATGGTGCTCTATATAGGTGAATGTAGAATGTAGAATTACACTGGTACTGACCAGTGAATGTGGGGGGACAAAATTTTCTTTTTTTCTTTAATCCTTTTCTGCTGGTTAATTCTCTAAATCCTTCCATGTCTCTCCAGAATTGTATTAGGGTTTGAGCCTGTGATTACTTGCTAATCTTCCTGGCTTGGAATAGTGCCTAGATCTCGTTTTGCTGTCATTATCATAAATGGTTTCAGATAGATTTAATACAGGGTTTTGTAGTGTTTCTTTTTTCTATTCCCATGTTAATTCAGCTGTGAGAACCCCATGAGCCTCAACGTGTTGAAATTAATGAATCTAAAACTTTTTGCTATTTTCATGTGCATTTTTCTTATCTTAACAAAATTAGAATTATTTTAAGGTTTTTCTTTTTTCCTGCAAAAGAGGTGTTTATTCTAGAACAAGGTAATAGAAAGGGGCAAAGGAACAATGGGAAGATGACTTCATCTGTTCTGGATGTGCTGTGGACTTGCAGATGAGGAGAGACGCAGTGATAAGGGCATACACGTGTTTGTATTGGGAATCATTACAGTGCTTGCATGGGAATCATTTTAACAAAGCCTATCATGTTGTACTTAATCCGTGTTAACTGCCATTCATATTTTACCAGCAGTAGTATTCCTGCCCTTGTCATCATCGCCACCACAACTGCTGCAAAGCATGTACAGTTCAGAGGAGAGGGCAGCAGCCAGAACTGTAAAGATTCTTGATCTTTCACACCCTCGGTTTCCATCTTCAGAATGCATTGCAAGTGCGGGTGTTATGTAGCCTCAGCCTGTGACGCCAGGTTGTTTCATCGGCCCATAGTCTACCGGGTTCGATAGAGTGAAGCTCCGAGTTTGAACAGGAAGCTGTATTATCAGAGGCTGTACATTGATGACTACTTTTTATTTGTGTGACATTAGGAAATCGTCTTATGTGTTTTACATAATTAGAGAACAGCAAGCACTCTTTTTCCTGTTTATTAAGGCATCAGTATCTTCTTGTACTATGGTGTAGTGTAGATTCCAACAGTGTGTATACTATGACCTGTACATGTATACACATTCAGTATGCTAGTTATATTATAACTACTCACCTAATTTAAGTATACAAGAGTACAAGAGCTTTCTCTTAACAGACAGCATGTTAAACTTTAAATCTTTCCAACATCTATAAAATTTGACAAATTATGGATAACATCTCTAAGGAATCATCTGTCTTAGTAGAAGAAGTTTTGCTGTTTCTGTTCCTGGAATCGGATGGATACATCTAAACTGGTAATAAAATTGAAGCAATTTTAGAAAGAAGTCATCAGACTAAGGTCCAAGAGTAAATACAGGTTTGAAGGAACTGATGTGGAAAAAAAGACCATGTGAACTAAATGATGATAGGCAGGCCTGTGTTTTCCCCTAAGTGTGGATTTGGAAAGGAATTGGTACAGGGTAGTGGTAAGGGATGCTTTTGGTTTCAACCAGGAGAAGACCCAATGAAAAGTTGTGTGAACGAGAATAACGGTAGCAGCAACATCTGTTCAAGGATGCCAGGGCTCTAAAACCCAATATGCTTTCCAGTCTCCTTTGTGTGTGTGTGTGCGCGTGCGTGTGTGCGTGCGTGCGTGCATGTGTGTGTGCGTGCGTGTGTGTGCGTGCGTGTGTGCACGTGTGTGTGCGCGCACGTGTGCGTGAGTGTGTGTGTGTGCGTGTGTGTGTGTGTGTGTGTGTGATTTCTAAAATTTTTAAAAAATTGTTATTACATGAATTCCAAATTCTATAACACATTAGAGACGTTGGATTTGGAGAATCATTGAGGGTCTGTGCCTACCTGTTTCTCAGAGGTTCTCTTCTTTCCTAGCCGACTACTACCCCTCTTTTTACTTTGTCATTCATGTTCAGACCTTTTTATGTCATTATTTTTGTGTATTTCACAAGAGGAATGCCCATCTATATTCTGTATTTTCTTCTTGGCCCATTTCACTGAGCATTATTAACTCAAAGTGACCCCATCTTTGTTCAAAAGCTTCATACCTGTCTTTATGGCTACATAGTATTCCATGTGTATAGGTGTCACATCTTCTCTAACCATTTCTCTGTTGATGTACAATAGATTGTTTCCAGGATTTGACTATTATGAATTGTGCTGCTATAAACATGCATATGAGTGTGTATTTTGGGTATGTTAACTTTATTTCTTTTGTGAGAGTACCCAGTAGAGCGGTAGCAAACACCCTTAGTCACCTGATCTTTGACAAAGGGGCCAAAACAACCCACTGGATAAAAGGCAGCATCTTCAGCAAATGGTGCTGGGAGAACTGAATCTCCACATGCAGGAGATTGAAAGTAGGCCTATACCTATCACCACACATTAAAATCATATCAAAGTGGATCAAAGAACTGTACATCAAAACAGAAACACTGAGCTTACAGGAAGACAAAGTGGGTAAAATCCTAGAAGACATAGAAAGAGGAAAGAATATTCTGAACAGATCACCAGCCTCACAAGAAATTCCAGCAAGTTTCAACAGATCAGACTACAATAAACTAAAAACCTTTTGCACAGAAAACAATCAACAAGGTGCAGAGACAATCTACAGAAGGGAAAAAGGTATTCACCAGAAACACTTCAGACAAAGAACTAATATCTAAAATATACAAAGAACTCAAAGGCATAAAACCCATTAAAATAAACAATCCTATCAAGAAGGGGGCAGCTGAAATGAAGCTTTTTAGAAGAAGCAGTACAAGTGGCCAACAAGAATATGAAAAAATGTTCATCACTGGCCATCCAAGAAGTGCAAATAAAAACAGCATTGAGGTTTCACCTCACCCTAGTGAGAAAGGCTGGTATCAAGAACTCAAAAAACAACAAAATTGTTAGCAAGCGCGCAGAAAAAAAGGAACTCTACTCCACTGTTAGTGGGAGTGTAATCTAGTACAACCATTATGGAAAGCAGTCTGGAGGTTCCTTAGAAAGCTGAAAATAAAAATTCCAGTTGATCCAGCTTCTGCTTTACTGGGCATTTTCCCAAAAGAAATAAAGTCAATCTCCTCATAATTAAAGGAAAGCATTAAAAGCCCCAAGCATTACGTCATACAACAAAGTCTGGAGACAGAAAATGAACATCCTTGTTTCCTTTTTTTAAATGTGAGGACAAGTTTTCAGAAGTCCTCTGAAGACTTTCCTTGTATTTCTTCTTCAAGATTATTGGAGAAATCTGTGAAAGTTAGCCTGTTATTTTCTGATGTTTAGGCTAAACTCTTATTAGTAAGTCATAGGCTTTTATATTATTGCACTACTAGCAATATCCAGTGAGCAAACAAGGCCTATTAGCAAAGGCGAAAAGATGTATTTTATAACTTCAGCCAGTTTTTTAATAGATTATCACTTATACGAAATGGAATGACAGAGGCTACTGGAAAATAATTCCAGCCCTAAGTCTTTTTCTTCTGCTGCCTGATATTTGGAAATCTCCTTTTACTTTAGTGCTTTGATCACTAGTCCAACATAAAATGTTCCTTTTGCCTAGAACTGGCTATGCCTATTTGCATAGAATCCCTGGATATTGTAACTGGACTGTATGTGATTATACAACTCTACTTTTCTGTTTAAAATTTAGGACATAAGCTAGAAGCGTGGATGTACATCTATGATTCCATCTGCTTGGGAGACCAAGACATGAGGGTCATGGGTGTGAGGCCAGTCTGGACAATGTAGAGAACTTTTGCTCAATTAAAAAAAAAAATTAAAAGGGCTGAGAAGGTATCTCAGTGGTAGAGCACACTTTGGTTCAACCCCTAGTACTCAAAAAAAAAAAAAAGAAAAGAAAAGAAAAAAGAAATCTATAAAGGAAAGCAAAGGATGCTTTCAACTAGGTCAACTATACTAACCAAAAGGAAAAAGGGCTAAAATACTAACTTTAATGTTATTCAAAATAGGACTGAGAGACCTCAGAGTTTCCAAAGAACTAACATATGTTGATCAGAGTCAATTTTAGTAGCAAATTCAAAGTTCATATTAATGTTTTGGAACCAAAGTAAATCAGTAAATGTAACTTACTAAGAATTATTAGTGTAGCTTATTAAGTGTCTATACCTCTTTCTCTGCAAAAGACTAAACAGATTTCTTCATTGCTTGAATTAGAGCCATGTCAGCCTCTTTACTCAGAGGGTGAGAAGAGTATCTGGATTTATCTGAGATGCTAGGAGATACCTGTATATATATAGAGAGAAATGAAAATTACTCTATGATGACGTGTTGGCACAGCTCTTCAGCCTGTATGCATTTATGTTGGCATTTTTTATGTGTGATCCTGTGGTTTTAAAAATAAAGAATCTGGTTAAAGAAAGCAGTTTATACAGTGGATTGCTTAATTTCCATCACTTGGCTAAGTAATGAATAAAATGTTTTCTTTTTCTGCAAAAGAAAATTTCATTTTTAAAGGACCTCCTTATGAGATGTATAAATTGTAATTGTCAGATATAACTCACCACCAAGAATAGAGAATTATAAATAGGTAATCTGTGGAACAATCAATTTGGCAAGGTTTGAACTCTGGATTAACTGCTGTTTGAGAAATGATTTTATATTCCTTTTTATCTATTTTTAAAATGACGAAATAGCCTAAACATGTGTCCATGGATTTGATTGCTAACAAGAACATGGGGTTGTGAGCCTGTGACCTTGGTATCTGCCTCTATCAAACCCTTGCCTTTGTGCCCTGGAAGCTTTTGAAGAATAAAAACATTAGACATGCAGTCGAAACCCCTCTGCTTCCATAGTGACATTCTCGTCCCTGCTGTCTTCCAAGACGTCACCCCTCAGTTGGATGTTGCCGTTCTCATTCTCATATTGCTGCTTCATTTGCATATGTCGAAGAAGATTCTGGAGAATTGCTTCCACATTTATGTCAACTGGCCAAAGTAGTTTAAAGATAGAAATCTAGAGAAACGTTGTGAGAAATTTGATAAGCAAGTCCTAAAATATATGTGCAAATATGGAGGGTCAATAATAACCCCTCCCCAAAGTCAAAGAATATTACACTCTTGAAAAACTCCACGGTAGGGCTGGGAGCATAGCTCCGTGATAAGAGTCCTAGGAAGAGCAGAGCCCCAAGTTCCATCCCCTATACCACGTAGTAGCTGGACATGGTGGCACATGCCTATAATCTCAGCACTTGGGAGGCTGAGGCAACAGGATTGTCATGAGTTCTTTGCCAGCCTGAAGTGCATAGTGTGCTCAGAACCATCTTGGACTACAGATACAGAGCAATATCTTTTCTTAAAAACAAAACAGAACAAAAATTCCACAGTAATTGTGAGACCATAAAACCATCATAAAGATGAACATAGGGGCCAGGGAATGCAGTGAAAAGGCCAGAAGCACACCTGAACACATGCTAGATTTGGGCTACACTGGCCCCACAGAGCCTCGGCAAGAGGAAATTTATCTGTGCAAACTGAGGTGGAATAATTGGACGTGTACATAGTAAGAGTAAAACTTGACCTCATATTTCTGATTATTCAGAAACGAATTCCAGGGGGGTTGTAGATCTAAATGCAAAAGAGAATTTATTAGCTTACTGCTTTTGAAAACCTCATTTTAGTATGAATGATTCTTTGATTCTTATTGGAGTAAATTGAATTGAGGAGATTTAACTAAATGAACTATGGTAATGTAAAATTAAAACCTAATTAAATGGCTGATCTTGAAAATTTTGAAGTGAATATTTGTTTAAAGTGGTTTCTGTAAGCTTTTTTTAATAACATTAGAAGTTTCCTTCAATTTCTAGTTCACTAAGAATTTTTATCATTAATGGATATTAAACCTTACTCAGCCCTTCCATAAGTTTTGAAGTATTGTTATGATTTTTGGACATTATAACTGTGGCATTTAGGGAGTTCTTTTGAATGTTAAACCCGGTAGTTTCTTCCTAAAAAAATACATACAGACATACATACTTACATGCATACATATATCAATTATAGCATAATTTTATGTAAGTATGGGTTTGATTTGCTAGTATTTCTGACTCTGTGTTCAGGGATGAGATTGGCCTATAAATTTCTGCCTGTTCTCAGATTTTGGTAAAATTATGTTATCCTCATGAAATTCATTTAGGTAAGTATTTTCTATTTGTCGTTTCTGTAAGACTGTTTTGAAGATTAATCATTTTTCTTTCTTAAATGTTAGCAGCGAAATTATTTGGGGCTAGAATTTTCTTTGTCAACTTTATAATTACAAATTAAGTTTTATTTAATAGTTTTCAGGCATTCAAATTTTGCATTTTATTTGTTCCACTTTTGATAAATTATATTTTTTCTAAGAATTTGTTCATTTCAACTAAATTTTCAGATGAATTGGCATAAAATTGCTCATAATATTCTGTTGTTATCCTGACATTTAAAAAGCCACTTATTTTTAATTAGCTACTAATTAAGTACACAAATTTTTCAAATTTTGTTTCCATTGTTTTTGCTTGTAAACTTCATCTTATAGTTTGCTTTTTTTGTAATAAACTATGTAGTATTTTTTTCTGTGACAGTTTATAAGTTGTAAACTCTTGATTTGTTTGTTTGTTGGCACTGTTCATTGAAGCCAGGCCTAATGCCTGCTGAACATGTGCTTTACCCCTGGGCTACACACCTCGCTCTGTTGTCCCCATTCTTGAAAGACAATTTAACAGTATGTGAAATTCTTAAAGGGCAGTCATTCTCTTTTAGCAATTTAGAAATAATATTTAGTCCTTTGTTCTTAAGAAGTCTTCTCTTTTTAAATTGATTTCTTTGTAGATAATAATGCCTAATTATCTAGGTAATATTTAAGACTTTCTCTTTACATTTGATGTCCTCTAATCTTAATTCTTTACATCTTGATATAGATTTATGTTTGTCCCATTAAATACTTGAAGAGTAATTTTATACTGTGTATTCTAAAATTAGTTCACATTGTGATCATTGATTTAGGTGGCTGTGCTTTTGTTTGTTTGCTTGTTTGTTTATGGTCCTAGGGCAAGCACAGAGCCTTTGCACTGAGTTTCGTCATTTAGACCATTTTTATTTTTGATTTTGAGGCAGAGTCTCACTGTATTGCCCAGGTTGACTTAGAACTTGCAGTCTTCTTGCCTCAGTCTCCCAGAGTGCTAGAATTGTAGGTCTGTGCTCCTGTGCCTGACTTGGTTGTGATTTTTTTAATGTTATAGTTCTTCTGTTCTTTGAAATTCCCCATTTCAAGACCATTTGAGCTCATGTTCATTTTAACACATTTTTGCATACCATCTTTGTGTAGCTTCCACTTGCCCCTTGTGTCTCCTCCTTGGGAACTAATCCTTTGATGATATTTTATAATGTGTGGCTCTTTTATTATAAGTACTAAGTTCATAGAATTTTGACTCAATACCCAATCAAGAGTATTGGATATTTCTTTTTTTTCCCCAGGCACATAGATTTTTATAAGACGTAATGTAATTCAGATTCTAAATGATGGCATCATGATGAGAAGAAGTTGAAATGAAACTTTGAAGAAATAGTTTGCTTAACATTTAGGTGTCTGGCTGCATTTCTCCTTATTCATTCAACACAGAGTTATGTAGCCTGTGTCTGACCTGTACGTGAACTTTTAACAATTTCATTTTTCATACTTCCCCCCATTTTTTTAATATATATATATATATATATATATATATATATATATATATATATATATGAATATTGAGTATTTTCTGCACATATATGTAGGGCCAACATTGCGGTCCCTCTTCCCCTCTTCCCCCTTTGTGACCTTCTCATTTGCTTCCTCTTCCCACTCCATTCCCACTATCACACCCATTTGGTTCTGTTACATGGCTGTATTCTGAGTTTCTCATACTAAAGAAACAATATATTTAACATTTAACTCCATATATTTTCACACAACTGTCATCTAGTGTCTTTGAATTTGGCTCCTCTTCAGACCTCATACGAGGTCTTGCAATGTCTTGCAGTGTCTGAACTCTGGTGATTGGTTGGCTCCACCTGGAGTGATGCTTGAGGATTCATCTTGCTGCAGCATATGTTGGTTTCCTTCCTTAAGGCTGAATCATGTTCACTTTATACCACATTTTGCTTATTTATCTTTTAGTAATTACTTAGGTGATAATGCTGCTAATGTAGGTATTGCAATGTCTTACTTAATTCACATAATTGTACATATTTTTAGAGTACCATGTGGTATGTATATATGCATGCTTTGTATAATGTTCGGGTGAGGGTATACATCTCTAAATGCTGACCTTTTTATTTTTGCTTTTTTTATTGTTTTATTTCTTGAGACAGGATCTTGCTCTGTAGTCCAGGCTGATCCTGAACTCACTGGTGTAGTCCAGGTTGGCTTTGGACTCAGGACAATCCACCTGCCTCAGCCTCACGAGTGCTGGGATTCCACCCAGGACCTTGTGCTTGCTAGTTAAGCGCTTTAACGGCTGTGCCATTCTTCCGGCCCCTCACTGACCATTTTATTGTGGTGAAATACAAATATCTCTTTGAGACTTTACTTTCAATTCTTTCAGTATAGACTTAAAATTTGTGGGGCATTTAGAATTTTTGTTTAATTCTTTTTGAAGAACTTCCATATTGTTTTTCATATTGGCTCTAACATCTTACACGCTTACCAAAGAGTACATAAGGGTTCCAGGTTCCTCACATTTGCCAAAAGTTGTTTTCCTTTTCATTCTCTTTCTTTTATTTCTTATAATAGTCATCTTGGGGGGTGTGAGGTGAGATCTCATTCTGGTTTTCACTTTTTTTCTAATAATTAATGATGTTAAGATTCTTTTCATGTACTTCTTGGCCATTTGTATATCTTCTTTGGAGAAATGTCTATTCAAGTCCCTTGCCCAGTTTTTAATTGATTCTTTTGTTTTAATGTATTTATTAAGGAATTCATTTGTAACCTTTGCCATTGCATTGCTAGAGACATTCTATTGCTAGATTATTTACAATACAGATCATACTATCAAATAACAGAGGTTGAAAACTGAGACAGAGTCTCTCAGTAGTCGAGACTGGTCCTGAGCTTACTGTGTAGGCCAAGATGGCCTCAAACTCAAGGCAGTTCTCTTTCCTCACCCTCCAGATTGTAGGCATATACCACCACTCCCAACTAATTTTTACTTAGTGGTGTACACTAGACACACTCCAAGAAATATATCAGACATTTAGACCACTGTTGACTACAAAGTAATTAAGAGTATTTTATGTGATTTTTAAGATCTGTTATTGCCTATTATTTAGATACAGGTCTGTTTATTAGCTGTGGCCTACTGTTATCAACCTTTGTCTTATATGTTCAGATTTCTGAGGTTCAAATGATAAATGGAAGAGAAAGCTCATTATAGCAGTCTTAAGATAATGGATATGATGTGGATAAATAGATAGATTGATTGATTAATATATGCACCAGTTCCTCAAGTTGAGTGTAACTATTCTATCCTGCAAATATATAATATTAGGGGAAATTTTGAGCATGTGAAATTTATTTACATAAGTTCCCCAAGTTTAAATGTAATTATTTGGTGTCTCAAGCATATACCAATAAAAATATGATTATGGGGATAAATAAATATTATTCTTGTTACTCAAGTCTCTCATGTGCAATCACTCCTAACTTTCTGCATTGTTGCTGTCACTTGCAGGGAATTCTTAACCTACACCAGTAATAACCAATCCTCAAATGCCAGCTATCTATGAAAAAGCCAGTATTTTATGGTAAAAAATAAACATTTCTCCCAATAATATGGTGGAAACTAATTAGGCTTTATAATATAATACATGTGATTATGCATACATATGACAATATATAGTCATATATGCTTCCAACACCATTGTTGAATGGGTGGTGGAAAATGAGGATTTAGAAGCCTTGATCCTAGACCTATTTAATTAGTTAATCACTAGCTGTTTTGTCCTGACCCACTTATCTAACCATTGTGTCCTTGATGAAGTAAGTTCAGTCAGATACTCTCAAGTGCCACTTTATATTCTATGACATGTGAGTAAATAAGATTTTCTTATCTCTGTGCTCTTCAACTCAGGTTTCGCTGCTAATCCTCATTTTGATTTAATATTTCTGGCTTAAATATGTTGGCTAGGAAGAGAATTCCTGGGTCCTTACCCTTCAGGAAAAGTCCTACTACGTGGTAGATATACCTCAAAATATATATTGAGTTTAAGATCCAAGAAGACCAACATGGAGAAAATAATAAGACATTGGGTAAGAAGCACTCAATCTTTAAATTTTCAAACCCCTCCCCTGAATTCGCTGTTTATGGAGGAGTCTCCCAAGCTGTCCACATCAGCGTGGCCCTCTTCCCTTGCAGGTGTAGTAGTAAGTAGATCCTTTTTAACCCTGGGTGTTTACACAGGTTGCTTTCTCTATAGCTGTATTGCCAGCTGTCTATCTGTAAGTACAGTGGACATGCAAGAATCCTCTCCTCCACTTGCTTTTGGTTATCTGTGTTAAGAGTACGGATGTCAGCATCTCTGCCTACTTTCTTTGCACTGTCTGTAGCTTGCCTTTCCTTCTGTCTCACTTGGCTGTCTTTTTCTAGTGGCATTTTCTCTCACTCTGTCTCTGTCAGTCTTTTAATATGTGGTCCTGATTCAAGTTAGATTGTCAGCGCAGCAAGGAAGATATGGTCCCAGGCTGTATGAAATCCACAAAGGGGATTACTTCCTTGTTGTTTATTGAGAATATAGTTGATGTATTTGAAACTTGACAGGATTTATCACAAATGTAAGAGCATTATCAATTACTCATCTAGATAACATTTCTAAGTATTTGCTCTTGTGCCAGGCAATGTGCTCAATGCTAGGAATACAAAGAATATGGTTCCCTGCCCTCGGATAGCTTATGCATGTGAGTAGGGACTAGAGCAGTAAATATTAATGTGTATGTAGTTGTGCTTTGATAAATTAAGTATGCATAAGGAGTCTGCACTGAGTGGGTGGTATTGGGCCTAGAATGGGAAGAAAAGAGAAATGTAGTAAAAATATGGAGGCTTCAGTTTAGGATATTTATGGAGTTGAGGGTGTGAGGCAAAAGGGCAACGTGGGCAACAGCAGACATCCCGTGGTTAGTCTGAGCTTTGAAGGCAGTTCACCAAAGAGCAGATTTCACGATCACATGTTCTTATTCGTGCCAGTGCTGGTAGTAAGAAGGGTGGATTGGGCCTGTGAGCCTAACAGTCCACTTATGGACTAGCACAAACTCAGTCGAGACCAGCGGGCAGAAGTAGAGGGTTGAGAAGGTAAGGTAGAGCCTGAAGTGAGGGAGAGGTTCAGTAACCATCTGGTATATTATCTAAGTCAAAATCTGGCTGCTTTTCTTAGTTAAAAGAGCAACGTTAATTGTGCTACTCCTGTGGGTGAAAACTGAGACAGAACTGGGCAAAACGGATGTTTCCTTACCATTCTGTAAAGAAGAATGAGAAACAGGTGATCCTCAGCTTTGTACCTTAAGGAGTGGGTGGGTAAAAAACAGGAGAAAAGTTAGTTTGGGGGAAGAAAATGATGAGCTTAGATCTGAACATCTGAACATGAGTAAAAAAATTGCACTTCATTATCATGGTCACCTTCCTTATTTTGAGTGGTTATTCAAGTCTTCAGGTAAGCATGTGACTATAGATGGGGCTCAGCCCAAGTGACAACTCAGGAGAAATGAAAAGTTGGAGCAGGGATGTTGCTGTGGGGCATGAGTCCCAGCTGAGCCCTTCTGTGAGGTCAAGTCTGGGGGTGTGCCCATCATCACCAGGCAGGATGTAGTTGACAAAGCAAGAACTAGCATGGTTGGTGCAAGGGAACTTAAAGAGGTCCAAGTGCTATGACCAGTAAATAAAACAGAAGCACCCCCAGAAAAGAGGATAGGAACAGAGGCGAGGTGGGGTCAAGAGGGATTTCAAGGTGGACATCCTTTTCTTCTGTACGGGGCCTGCCCAGCTCACTGGTCTGTCTGCTGTGACTCCACAGAGATGCCTGAGGACAGCTATTAAAGAGTGATCATCGTGAAAGGCCAGCCTCACACTACTTTAACATTTATCACATTTCTTTTAAGAGTTCATGTGTCTCTTTTCCCAGATGTTTGTTCATGTTAAACAAAAAGCTTTTACTTGAGCAAGAATTAAAAGTGAAAAAAAATGAATTAGAATGAAACATTCTAGTAAATGCTATCTACATTTGAATATCGGGAAGATTTTCCTAATGTGCTTATTTTGATGGAAATGTAATAAAATGAGAAGAGAAGATGATATTGAAACTTGATTTGCATTATTTATTTAGTTTTGACAGTCTTGAATATTATGGTATGCCCCTTGCATTCTAGACCAATGATAAAAACTGTAACATCTTCTGTTTGTTTTTTCTCTTCTGGACTTAAATTTCCATCTTCAACATCACAGTATCATAACTTATGCATCTCCTACTAGTGATCCAGTTGAATTCTTGCCACAATTCAAATTTCTAGTATTCTGTGGGTCTTTTTTCCTCTCAGGCCGTTTCGCGATTACCACTTTGCTAACTGCACACTTGCTGCTTATAAATTGTATTGTGCTACTTAATCTTTTTAAAGATACAAGAGATGCCTGGACTACAGAATGAGAGTGGGTCTCAAAAAAAAGATTAAATAAGATTCACTGGCAGTTCCATTTTCAGATTTTTCATGAAGATGTGATAACTTTACACTCCAATGGTCATTCTTTTACATGCTGCATATGTTCAAGACAAATAGCACCCATTCTCATGTAAATTGAACGTGAGTGCTGAAAAAATTAGATAGAGCTTCAGATGTTATTTATTGATCAATTAGTTTTATTGTAATCAGAGAGAAGCTCATAGCAATGTGTAAATGGGCCCGCATGGGTATAAGAACGTGTCAGTCTTGTTTTGGTATGACTTAATTTGTGCCTCTTGAGTTACTCATAGGTGTAATACCTACATTTCAAATTGATTTAAAACTTATCCATTACATAATAGTTAATTATTTAATACGAGA
Source organism: Ctenodactylus gundi (assembly GCA_004027205.1). Classification (NCBI taxonomy): domain Eukaryota; kingdom Metazoa; phylum Chordata; class Mammalia; order Rodentia; family Ctenodactylidae; genus Ctenodactylus; species Ctenodactylus gundi. The sequence continues at coordinate 266,201 of PVKB01000235.1, forward strand.
GACTGCTGAGTCATGTGAAAAACTTACAGAATCATATAGAGAACCCTACCCTCTTTAAGCTGATGGAAGGTTGCACAATGTGGAAATGCATTGAAACAACACATTGTACATCAGTGCATGCATTTTTTAATGTATCTATTAGTTAAAAAATAAGCAGACTGAGAATATAGCTCAACAGTAAAGTGTGTGCCCAGCCTCTAGGTTCAACTCTAGCACCAAGAAATAAGTTATTAGTTAAAAATATATTGGCAAAATCTAAAAGAAGGAAAGAGAGAGATAAAGCAAAATAAAAAAGGGATTCATGCTTTTTGAAACAAACAAAACAGCAACAACAACAACAACAACAAAACCCCTGAGGTGGGGTTATATAGCTCATAATAATGCTCTTGCGTGCCAGAGAGTCTGAGTTCCAACATCCCCCAGTCCCACCACAGAACAGCAAGCAAGCAAACAAGCAGAAGATGATCAAAAGATGAAGAGACATCCTTACTAGAATTCTGCAAGTGTGGCATTTTTAGAGATGGTATTCTTGTGAACTCCAGTTGTGCATACCCTCTGCCCACTCTCATTTATTGCCTCCCTCATGTATTACCTTCCTACGTGGCCTGGTGACTCTACTTCTTGCCAGTGTCGTAGGCATTGCCACTTAGCCGGTGGAGAGAAGACAAGTGTGTCTGCTTTCCCAAAGCCTTACTTGCTCCGCCAAGCCCGAGCTGAATCCATCGTCACCTGCTGTTTGTTTCTCTCCACCAGCGCTGTCAACCCCCTGGCTCTTTTCACGTGTGGTTGTAAACCATATCTGTGAAATCAGGTGGAAGTGCTTTTTTCTTGATTTATAGCAGGCCAAGAAAAAAACACTTCTTTCATTATTACTGCCTATCAATTTATAAAATATTGGGTCCAATGCATATAATGTACTTTTATGATACCTATCCCCTATTACCATTCCTTAGAACTCCTCCCCCTTTGGCTCTTAAACTTACGCCTTTGATTTATTTTGAATTGATTTTTATCAACTGAGATACAAGAATCTAGCTTCACTCTTAACAAATATTTCCCATCACCATTTAAAGAGGCTGTCTTTTCTTCAGTGTGTATTTTCAGCTTCTTTGTCCAGATTCAGATGGTTGTAGTTGCATGGGTTTGTTTCTTTGTCCTCTATTCATTTCCATTGGTTTGAATCTATTTTTGTGCCATACCAGCCTATTTTTACCACTACAGCTCTGTAGTATAGTTTGATATTGGGTATTGTGATACCTTCAACCTTGCAGTTTTGCTTAGGATTGCTTAGAACATTTGGGTCCCTTATATTTCCATATAAACTTTAGGATTGGGGATGGAGGAATGGCGTAGTAGTTAAAGTGCTTTCATGAAGGAAACCCATTTATATAAAAAGAAATATGAAGATAAGTAAGCAAAAACAAAACGATAGTAAGACATGACCTCTGAACACACTACTTGAATTCAAGTCCCAGCTCTAATGTGTCAGAAGGTATAAGATTTTACTAGAGCCTCTTTTCATACTCATAAAATAGGAATATTAATTTCTATTTAGAAGATAAAATTGTTGTGAGAATTAAGTAGTTTAAATACAATTAAAATCCTTAGCACAGTGTCAGACATACAGAAAGTGTTAATTAACTCTTAACTATTCCAGATGTCCAGGTTCATGTATTAAATAAACACTACATATATTTAAGTGAGCAAGTAGAGTTAGACATAAAATCTCTTCCTATTCTATAAGAGTTACTACTCCTTCACCAGAATGACTGCTTACAGCGTATGATTGTAATGCCTGCTTTCTTGGGTTTAGCAGAAGGACCAAGTTATTTTTCCCCCAAGCCAATATTTTTCTTTTGTCCATTTTAAGATACTTCACATTATACGTGGAATATGTGTACCTGACAGTCTGTGACTAGCACCTACTATCCTGTTGAGTCACTGATGATTTGGCTATGATTCTTTTCTTAAAACACATAAGTAATCACCATGGCAACATTGTCACTTATTGATTGATGAAGTAAAAAGACTTACTCATCCCTGAAAATCAATTTAAAAATAAAATAACATTTTTCTCTAATGTTGAACTCACATTTGGGAACAAGTACTCATCCAGTTTTGTTTTGTTGATGCTTATGATTTTTTTTTCCATGAGTTAATCCACATACTCTTATTGGAACATAGACTCTGAAGAAAGTGTAATAAGTGACATAGTACATTCCTGACTTGCATCACAGGAATAAATGAGTTCTTGCCTGTGTGGTCATTTATGTGCATAGATAGTTGGGAAGATGCTATAAAAAGTGCAAGATGTCATTATGCTTCTGGAGACTTACCATTCATGATGTGAAAACTGGGAGAGCTATTCCTAGGGAGAAAACTTATCCTTCCAATCCCAGGCAGCCTTTCACTTCTGCAGAGGATCTTGGATTCTAGCTTTTTTTTTTCCAGCTATAGATATAGATCTGTTAGTGTGTGTAATTAGTGATAGGCATAAGTTGCCAAAAACGTATTTGTTTGAAGGATAAACAGAACCATTGGGAAAGGGGCCTATTTATTGGTTCTGGAAAATAGTCTATTTGTGCATGTAAAATTAAGTCAAGGATTTGGAATTCATAACAGCATAGCAGAACTAGATAAAGCTGAAAAAGTCCACAGTTGTGAGAGAGATTTGTGGTTTTAGTGGTGGGGAGTGTAGTGGGGTTCAGCAAGCCACTCCCTTGGCTAGGTTTGCAGCCTTCACTATTTGCCTTCAGGTTAAGAGGAGGATGGCATTTTCACAGCGCTACAAAGGACTCCTACTACAGCACAATGAGCAGCTGGGCAGAAGAAAATAAAGGCACAAGAAGCAGTTTAAGAACATTTAGGGACTTCGGTCAAAATGGCAGCTGAGTAACAGCGTTGCACAATGTCTCCTCATCGACCCACTTAAAAAGTCGAGAATTTAGTGAGAAAAAGAGTGTTCCTTGTAGCTAGGAAAGAGAGGAGCATCCCCAATAACTGAAAGGAGGCAGGGGAAGGTCAGAAATTCTGAAGGATCGTCGAAAGCAGAGGAAAAAAAAAAAATCCCAGCAGCCCAGGAAGCCCCTGCAGGCAGGAGGAAAGCTCGCGTGGGCCCAGAACATCTGACGGAGCTGGGAAAGGACAGAGCACCCCAACAATGGACAGGAGGCTGTGGAAGATCAGAAATCCTTTAGTCATATTGGAAGAGAGGGAAAAAATCAGCCGACTCTGCGCAGTCCTCAGTTGCTGACATCCACAGACAACAGACTGAGGAAAGTCCAGAGCCACAACCTCAGCCAGAGGTAAGTGCAGATCTGGAGAAGTGGGAATTATTGGCAGCTGGCGGCCCCGGCCTCCAAAAAACCAACCCGCCGGTAGTGTGTACTACAAACGCAATGTGCGCTCCCACTAGAAAAGGCCCTGGGATTCCAAATCAGAAACAGGGCTCAGCAGTCTTCACAGGCAATGACGTAAGCAGGACCCATTTCAAAAAGGAAAAAGAAAAAAAAAAAGCTCAAGATTGAACCCTTTAGAGTAAAATGAAGCTCAGGAGAGCACATCAGGGCTTTGAGGGTCACCCTTAAACAGTGCCTAGGAAGAAACTGGCATAAGCAGCAGAGAGGAGACGAGAGGGGGAAAAGGCTGCTGATCCCCTGAACGGCTCAGGGCGCCTCTGCTCCGAGGGTGGAGAGCCCTGCTCTGGGGGAGGGAAGCCAGGACAGATGGAGAGCTGTGCGGAGTGGACCGGAAGGGGGTGGGAAGACACCTCAAAAGGGGGATCAATGCCCTGTTCCTCCAACATGTACCAGAGACTTCTGGTTCCCCACTGCCCTGCACGCCAGAGGCATCTAGGACCAGAAAGTCCATTGTCCATCCATCCCGTGAGCCATAAGCTTCTAGAGGCTTCCAGGGAATCTCATCACCCTGTCAATCCTTGAGGCATAGGACTGGGAATTCCATCGCCCTGTCCGTCCCGTGAGCCAGAGGATTCCAGAGGCATCTAGGACTGGGCCTTCACCAAACCTTTCTTTCGTGCACACCAGAGACAGCCAGAGATAGCAGAACCATGGGGGAACGTGGTAATAAATCTTCTACAAAAAGATCTGACACCCCAGAAGAAGAAGATGATACCAGGGATACGGAAATTGCAGAATCCAAAGATGAAAATGGCAAAAATGATGGTAACTTCTGGGCCCAGAAATACATTTAATTAAAGCAGGAAATAAAACAGCAAAAGAGCTGCACGAACACATAGCTAAGCTAAAAGCAAGCCTTGAAAAGCAAACAGAGGAGACCATAGAAGAAATATACCAGAAGATAATGAAGGCAATACAAGAAATTAGAGAAGAACACAACAGAGATATAAAAAAGTTGAATGCAGATATTCAGGAAGTGAAAAAACACAGGAAATAATAAGCAAACACATTAAACATCTTTAGAATAGATGTCAGATCTAGAAAATAAAGTGACTGAGCTGAAACATACAGGCCATGAAGAACACAACGTAAATAAGAAAGAAAGTGAATCATTACAATGGCTGAGAGATGATTCAAGGAGAAATAACCTCATGGGAGTCCAGGAGAAGACTGAGGACAAAACAAAAGGTTTAAAGGACATGTTTAATGAAATAATGGAAGAAACTTTCCCAAATCTAAGAAAAGAATGAACATGGAACTATTGCAAGCATATAGAACACCAAACAACTTTGAACAGAAGAGATCCTCATCACGACACATCATAATTAAAATACTAGAAACCCAACACAAATAGAAAATGCTAAAAGCTGTAAGAGAAAAACAGAGGCTGGAGGAATGGCTCAGTGGTTAAAGCGCTAAGTCAAGTGCTAAGTACCTGAGTTCGATTCCCCAGCACCACATAAGCTGCATATGGTGGCACATGCCTGCAATCCTAGCACTCGGGATGCTGAGACAGGAGGATTGCCTTGAGTCCAAGGCCAGCCTGGACTCCATAGTGAGTTCAGGACCTGGACTACAGAGCAAGACCCTTTCTCAAAAAAAAAAGAGAGAGAGAGAGAGAGAGAGAGAGAGAGAGAGAGAGAGAGAGAGAGAGAAACAGAAGGTGACCTACAAAGATAAGCCCATCAGGATAACTGCAGACTTCTCAGTCCAGACTCTTAAAGCCACGAGATCATGGAGCAATGTCATCCAAGCACTAAAAGAACATAAATGCCAACTAAGACTGATATATCCAGCAAAATTATCTTTTAATTTAAAGGGGGAAATTAAAACTTTCTATGATATAGAAAGCTTAAAGGAATTTGCAGCCACTGAGCCAGTATTGCAGAGAATACTTAAAGGAAACATAGAAATTGAAAGAGAGGCCAGTGACACCAATGACCCCAGAGAAAAAGCAACAACAGCTAGAGGAGAATGAGCTGAGAAAAAAGTAAGGCTATGCACAAAATTGGGGATGAATTGGTAGGTAAAAGGAAAAACCCAACAGGGCAAAATGTTAATTATTAATGAATTGTGAGTAATCAGTGTATGAAAGTCAAAAAATCTGAAATAACTGAGCATAGCTATTTATCACATTAACTGTAGTGTCCTTATGTGATACAGACTTAAGTCCATTTAATATAGTACACTGATAAAGTCTTAAGCTTGTTGAATGAAGCAATTCACTGTTTTGATGTTGAATGTGAGTTTATCCTCTTTGAGAGGTGGAAACATAAGCAACACCAAAGCAGTTTGGCGGATAGGTAACATCTAAAGAGAAAATGTAATAAAAAAATAGATTGGTAATTAAATTATCTGATTGAGAAACTTTTAAAACAGTACCAGTTCTTCTATAAAATCTGTGAAATCTCCCCACAACATTATTATTAGTAATAGTATAGTGGTGTGCAAAATAAAATAATTTCTAATTAATAATGCAACATGGGGAATTGACATAAAATCTCTTAAGAATACAAATGCACGAATATATTAATGAATAGACACATAAAATTATAAACCAAATCTAGCAGAATGTTAGTAATCAGTGAAATATGAGTAAATAAGTTATGAAAGTTAAAAAAATTCTGAAATAACTAAATTTGCCTTCATATCTGTCACTTTAAGTATATTTATGTGGTATAGATTTAAGTTCATTTAATGTAGCAATGTGTTATAGTTTTAAATTTGTCATGCATGTAAACTGCAAGTTGTCTGTTGAAGAAGCTACCATGTGTTATTGAGCATGGCCGCTCTAATCTGCAGGGTGTCCAGCCAGGTGCATGTGAGGTGGTAGGTGTGTTTCTTTGCTCTGAGCTCTGGACCCATTCTCCAGCTAATGGCTGTGTTGCTGAAACTGCAGTTAGTGTTGATGAAGGATCAAGAAAAGAGAGTGGTAAGGTGTCCTGCCCATGCACATTGTGCCTAGAGAGATTTCATTGAAGGGGCTAGGCTGTTTCCCCAGGAGCTTTTCACAATAATCTCAGTAGGATACTTTCAGCTCTGATTTATTTCAACAGGTGAACCTCGAATCTCATAACCAGATGCTGATATTATTACTGTGAATACCGAATAACCTTAATTAAGCCCTGATGGAGTCATGGTGACAACACTGAGTATTTTTTTATTAGAAGATACGATCACAAAATAGTTAATATTTAAGTTATTAAGTATTTACAGTAAAAAACACATTACCATTAATTCGTCTCAAAATACTTCATCCACTTCAAACATGCTTAACTCTCATTCTTGCCACTTTCTGAAACTGTTCTGGATGTCCTTTTCCATGAGTGCCTTGATTGTGCTATCATGGCTGCCTTGATGTCCAGAATTGATTCATAATATTTATTTTTTGTGGTCATTTTGACTTTGGAGAAGAACTAAAGTTACATGATGCCAGCACTGGTGATATAAGGTAGATAAGAACACTCCTAATGTTTTTACTTGACAGAAATTGCCATAAACAACTGATCAATGAGTGGTGATCAGAAACTCATGAATGCTCAAAGTAGTTATTACGATAAAAGACACATTGCCATTAGTCTCCCTTAAAATACTGAAACTATCTTTCTCACTTCAAACATACTTATCCCATCATTCTTAGCAATGTGTGTTTTTTCTTTGATGTGGGTATTCTCAGCATTTCTTGATTCCTTTTTCTGTTTTCTATAATATACACAATTACTCCAAGTAAATACTGACGAATATCCTAGTTGTACACATGAGAGGGCAGATTATGAATTTCGAAATTGATTTTTGTTATGTTTGGAATATAGAATGTTCCCCAAAGGCCTCATGTGTTTTGGTGTTGTAGGATATCAGTGGATTACACGTGCTGTTAAGCAGTGGGGCTTGGCTGGATGGAGCAGATACCAGGGGCTTGACCTGGAAGGGGTTGATCCCTGGGATATGACCTGGAGGGCCATATGCTTGCTCAGCCCTTCCTTACTCTATCGGATTCCTGTCCCCCATGCTGTGAACAGCTGCTCTTTCGCTAAGCCTCCGGCGTGTACTTCCGCTGTTGCTGACCACCTGTGAATAGGCTGAGACCTCTGAAACTGAGCAAAAATAAATCTTTCCCCCTTAAGTTATAGATGTTGTGTATTTTTCCCCAGCACTGAAAAAATAACTAAGACAGGTTTGAATCACACAACTATCAGATAAAACTAGGTAAAACTGCCACTGGGGGACATAGGCATTTCGTACAGTTTAAACTGAGAGTTTGTGCTAGTGCCTTTGCTACTGGGTAACTAAATTTTGGTGTATAGTGCTATAAAACTCTATGATGAGGCTTTTAATCAGATTTCACTAGATAAAAAAGTCCTTCTGTAAGTTTTTTCTCACATTGTCCTTCAGCAGAATTGTATAGATCTTTACCTTAGTTAAAAGCATAAAACACATACAAAATAATGTAATATTTGATGTATTGCAGGCACAACAGTTCCAGCCATTCAGATTCTGTGATGCACTGTGTTGGCTTACTTCTGACAGCTTGAATGCTTGCAAAGCAGGGTAATCTGTGAAGCTTACTTAGAGCCATTTGGAGCATATGAAATGAGTGATCAGCCAGGCCTGAGGGGTGTGTGAAGTGATTGTATTGCAGTGTCTGATGATTTCCAGTTCTCATTCGTTCATCATTAGACCAGTTACACTCTTCACACAAGCTTCTCACCACCAGATCAGTATTTTCATGCTTGAAAAAAAGTAATCGTGAAAACAACATGGTTCAATATGCCAACTATAAAACTGTTTATCCTTGGCATCTTTAAAATGAATGAAATTAGAAGTAGGAACACTTCTATCTCTGTTACATTGACAGATTTGTGGGTACTGCCACGTGAGCGGAATTTTGTAGGACTTGCAGAAGAACGGTGGTACCTACTTAAGTATGCTTTGGTGCCGCAGTTTCTTCATTTCTAACATGAATAAAAGTGACTCTGTTTCCAAGCAGTTTAATAAAATTGGCAGCCCATAACTTTTCATAAAAACATGGGAGCATTTTAAGTTATTAATAAGTCAAATTGTTCCATTAAAGAAACCAGCTCACTCACTCTCTGTGTATTTACTGTTAAGAGTTGCTTGCTTAATCTTTCTCTCTTGTTTCCAGGCACTGTTCTACTGTACTAAGCACTTTACATGACAGTCCTACTGCATAGACACAGTGCTATTAATATCCCCACTTCACAGATGAGGAAATTGAGGCCAGAAAGGTCGCATAGTAGGCCCAAGGCCATCCTGCTGTGGCTGTATGTGGTGAAACCAGGGAGGGATGCAGACAGCAGACACTTCACATGGACACACGACAGTGCAGCAGTCTGTTTGGCCCACAGAGGCAAGGCTTTCTACACTTGGTATTGGGTGGGGGTCTGTATTAGAAGGTTGTCTTTTGGGTTGCCCCAAACTGAAACATTTTACACTGTTGAGGAAATTATGCCTGCTGCCTTAGACCAAGTGCCTTTTTTCCCCCCCAGTTTATAGTAAAATTCAAAGGCAAGAAAAATGCTTCCAGGGGCATCTCTTCCAGTTACGGAACAGCCACCAACTCTAGCTTTGTACTTCATCTTCACCCAGAAGCTTCCAGGCCTCCTCTCTCTCTCTCTCTCTCTCTCTCTCTCTCTCTCTCTCTCTCTCTCTCTCTCTCTCTCTTTCCCCTCTCCCTCTCCCTCCCCTTGATTGTTCAGGTGAGGCCCTGTAGGACCTAACCTCAGCCTAACGAGGTGAGAAGTTGGAACACAGAGGTATCTTCCTTCTCTTCTGGTTGTTGATTCTATTTTCTTACCAGTTTTCATCTTTTCTTTCCTGTACCTTGATCTGTTCATTCATCCAAGCTATGAGACAGTTGTAGGAGAATTTATAAGACTTTCCAAAGGAACCTATTACTTCTTGCAGCATCACCATTCCCCAACCCCAAAATAAAGAAATGAACCTCTGTTTGACTTCCTCAGCCATCTGTTTTCCAATTGATGATATTATTAACGACATAGGTGTTTTACAGACTTTAAAAGTAGTTTTGAAGGCCTTTCCAAAATAAACCCTTCCTTCCCCTTTATCTACTTCTGTTTCCCACCCACCTACCCACCCTGGCTTTTCTCTCTCACCTTCCCACGAGTACATGTGTGCTTATGTGTCTACACCTGTGTGTATGTGTGTTTGTGAGTGTATTTTAAATGCATTATTTGGAGAAAGACCATGTTAGGGCCTGTCAGTGGCATATTTCCTTGATGGCTATTTTATCAGCATAATCTTTTTAGCCTTCCATAGATATGTGTGTGTCTGCCCTCAACTAGCATTTAATGAAGAAGTTTTTGACATAAATCTCTGAAAACAAAAGCTACTTTATATGTCATGTGCATGGAGAGCAGCCAGGAAAGCTCATCTGTGAAACGCATAATTAGCAACTAGAGTGCTGTGTTTCTGCGTGTACCTTAGAGTGGGGAGATAGCGCTAGTGTTAATAAAATCCTGATTTTCAGTTCCTTCTCTGATCAGAATAAGAATTAGGTTATGCGGAAACTAAATGACAAGAGTATCACAGGAAAGAAAAATCTTTATTTTTATTACTGTAATATCCTTCCTCCCATATTCTTTTTATACCCAAACATAGTGCTAGAGATTCTTAGGAATAACTATAAATAAAAAAACAAAATTTGTGAGGCAAATAATATTTAGTCCCTGTTTTATTTTACATTATCTTAGTTTTATTTAAAATGTTTAATTAAAGTTAAATGTGTGTATTAAAGGTACAGGATGTGATGAGTTGACATGTGTCTGCACTGTGTAATGATTGCTACAATCAAATTAACACGTCCTCTACCACTCCTGACTACCATTTTGTCTGTGGTGGAGAAAGTGAGAACATTCGGGCTATTTTTTAATCAAATTTTTGAGTAAAGAGTACATTGTTGTAGTTACTGTGCTATATATCAGGCCCCCAGAACCTACCTCATCTGATAGTGGAGAGTTGGTCCCCTTTTACCACCATCTCTCCGTTTCTTCCTCCTCCCAGTCATACCCTGGCAATTGACTTTCTACTTTATGCTTTGATAAGTTCGGTTATCCATAGATTCCACAGATGAATAAGATTATGTGATATTTATTTTTATGTGCCTGGCTTACTCCACTTAGCATAATGTCCTTTTGGTTCATTCATGTTAATCACAAATAGGATTTCCATTTTATATCATTTATTCCATTACACACACACAGACACACACACACACACGCTCACGTACTACTTGTTATTTTGCCATATTTCCCTGATAACACTTAGCCTGTTTTCACTGCAGATCTTACTTTCTTATTTCTTCTAGATCCTGATTTACATAGCTGCCTCCAATGTAGACTTGTTGGGTCATAAGGTAGTTCCCCTTCTGATCTTTCTGAGGAACGTCTGCACTGGTTCCCATAACGGCTGTGCCGTCTTACAGATCTCTCAGCTCATCAGATGCAAGATGAGGAGAGGACCCTCGGATTTCCTAAATTTTGTTACAAAGGCCAGAAGGTGAAGTGAAGCAGGGAGGGGCACGTACGAGCAGTCAGTTGCTTAGTAACTACCCAAAAGACTGTATCACAACCTTGATCTCAATTCCGTTATAACCACCAGGGCAACTGTGCTAACTTTTTAGACTACTAACCCCAACCTAACCAGAAGCAATAAACACTTCTCTGTGTAGACTTTCTTTCTGTGTTAAAATATTGTTTCTTCTTCCCTTCCTGCCCCTCTTCCTTCATGCTTTGTAGGTTACAAAGTTTTACAGAGCTTTCCTTTCTCGAAGTTTATAAGGAACACTCTTGACTTTGGCTTGGGACAAGTTTCAGCTTGTATTTGCAGAAACTTGTTGAAGAACCTGGTCATTTCTTTTTCTGACTAGCATCTATAGTGGCTAAATAAGCCCTTACGTTTTAGAGATCCCTTGATCTGTAGAGATTTTTGTTTTGTTTTGCTTTGCCTATTTTTTTTTTTTTTTCGGTAGTACAGAGGATCAAGCTGAGGACCTTCTGGGCTTCTAACTGAGCTATATCCTTAGCTCCTTTTTATTGTTTATTTGAGACAGGGTCTTGCTCAGTCACTAAGTTGCCCATGCAGAACTCCAACTTGCCATCCCCTGCCTCGGGCTCCCAGAGTGTTGGGATTACAGGCCTTTCCCCCCAGGCCTAGCTCTACAGTTGTCATTCATCAGTAGCTTACGGATCTTTTCTCCTGTTCTGTAGGTTGCCTTTTCACTTTGTTTCTGTTGCTTTGCTGGAACTTTTTTCCCCATATTATTGATATGTATACATGTGATACATGTTTACGATGAACTTAAGTATTTTGTGCACATATATGTATCATGTCAGGATTAGAACTTCTTCCCCTCTCCCATTATAATCCTCCCATCAACTCCCCTCCCCACTATTCGCACTATCTCCCTCCGCATTCAGTCCTATGAAATAACTATGATCTGGGTTTCTCATATAAGAAAAATTATTCGATATTCAACCTTATGCATAGGACTTTAATTTGATGTGGTCACACTAAAGCAAAAGGGAGTACTGTTCTTAAATTTTTCTATAAAAGGTCTGTGGTTTCAGATCTTAACATTAAAATCTTCTCTCTATTTTGAGTTGATGTTCATATATGATATAAGAAAAACACCCATATTCCTTGTTGTTCATCTATATATCTAATTGCTTGAATGCGATCTATTCAAGAGACTGCCGTTGAGTGAAAGTGGTGATAGAGGGATGTATTCTTGTTGTCTTCCTGATCTTAGAGGAAAAACCTCTAAGATCATTTTCCACTGAGTATCATATTAGCTCTGGGCTTGGCAGACATCACTTTTATTTTGTTGAGATTTGTGAGCTTGTCACCTTTACATCTACTTAGTTGTGTTTTTATTTGGAAGGGCTGCTTAATTTTGTCAAATGCTTTTTGTATGTCTTTTGAGATGATCATATGATTTTTATCCTTCATTCTGTTAATGTATTATGTCATGTTTGTTGATATATGTTAAACTATCTTGCGCTCCAGGGAAAGCCCCACTTGCTTAGCCTGTAAATATTGATGTGCTACTGAATTAATTTTCCTGATATCTTATTTAGTATTTTTTCACCTAGATTCTTTGGGGATATTGCCTTGTAATTTGTTGTTGTTGTTGTTGTTGCTGTGTGTTTTTACCGGATTTCAGTGTAAGGATAATTCTGGCTTTTTAACATGAGTTTGGAAGTATTCCCTCCTCTTCAATTATTTTGGAAGAATTTGAGAAGGTGTGATGTTAATTCACATATTTAAATATGTGAATCAGATATTTGGTAGCTGTATTTTCTGTATTAAAGGCTACTGGTATATAGGTTTGGCTTCCTAATAGGTGAAAATCCTAGTAATTCTAATATGGTCAAGCCACATTGTTTAGATGACTTGTTTTTATGTATTTGCTGTAAACTATTATGATTAAGGAATAGGATCACTCCAAATGCTAATTGGTAGCCTTATGGTTTAACCACATAAATACCATTAATAAACAGGAAAATAAAAATAATTTTAATACTGAAGATATACTAAACTCAGATTTAGTCAGTATAGTAATGTCCGGCAACACTTCACAGCGTGCTTCAGTGAAGAGTGGATTAATGCACTGCTCTCTCCGTGGGTAGCTTTTTGACCTGTGTTCCTTTTGCTAAGAATGGTAATCCATATCTTTTGTTAAACTATTGCTTTCCTACTGGCTTAGTCGACAGATCTCTTTTCTCATCACAGGGCTTTTTTTCTCTGAGTACCCCTGGCCCAGTAATTATCATTCATGTCACTGTCCTCTACACTCTGGGTTGTTTCACGTGTAGTTTCTTGTAGGTATACAGATGTATAATGCTGGAATCGCCGAATGCCCTGGAGAGTCTTCAGAAGTCACTGAGCCAGGACACAGGGTGAGGTCTGCTTGTATCCTAAGTCATGCCTGCCTTTCTCTATGCCTTTGTATTCGTACCATAGACACAAGGATCATCTCCACTGGAGACTGTTTTCTAGAATAAAGATGGAAACTTTCTTGATAGAATCTCGTATCAGTTTTAAGGTAGTCTTTCCTGTGTTGCTTCTTAAAATTTACCCAGGAAACCGATCCTCTCTGTCTAGTCTGTGTTGTGATGAGTATTTCTCAGCCTCTAGTGGAGCTGTCTTACTCATCTTTGTAGTTGCTCTGCTTGTAACCAGTCCTGAAAAAATTCCCGATCCGTAATTTTTGGACCTTACTTTGGTACAGTAGCAGTATGCATTCTCTAGAAATGGCATTTTCACTGTGTCTGTGTGTGTGTGCATGCGTGCGCACGCGACAGAGAATAGAGAGAGTGCGTTTGTTGTGCTAGCAATTGAGCTAGGGGTCTAACACATGCCAGGCAAGTGCTCTGCCACTGAGCTACACCTCTGGCCTGACATTTTTCATTTGCATCTCTTCCCAGGCTAGCAACATGCAGCCTAATCCTCGTTCCTGATGCTAGTCATTTGGGGAAATGTTCTCTACTATACGGTGGACTGATTGTATTTTGTGTTTTTATATTCCATCATGTCTATAAATTATCTACCTGTGTATGCGCATAAGATATTCAGCACTTCATTATAAAATAGGCTTTGTTTTAGATGGCTTTGACCTTCTATAGGCTAATGGACGTGTTTTGAGTATGTATAAAGTAGACAAGGCCAACCTATGATGCCTCATCAGTTAAGAATATTAAATGCGTTTTCATCTTGTAGTACTCTCATCTTCTGGTGACTTTATCAGTATGTAAATGCACTGTAAATTGAGTTTCAGTAAATAGTAAAGTAAGAAGTAAAGGGTCCAGGAAAGATAGCAAGTGACATTGCCCAACTGTCACTTGGAGCAAATCTGCTACCCTTTGTGTACCTTTGTATGCACCGTGTCTGTAAGGAGGGTTTCTGTGGGGAGCAGTGAAAACACTAGGACAATATTTGGCATTTGGTAAAAACTCTATAAATATTAGCTATTGTTAGTTGTAGGATAAGATTTCTTCCAGCAGGATCACAGTATGTGCTTCACAATGGACTGAACTCAGGAAACTTGTCTTTGGCTGTAATCTCTCTTAACAATAGAAGAATTGACTTTTGTTTTGAAACAGCAAACGCCCTACAGCTTTACTCCCCAGTGTGGTGCTCCCTGCCTAGGCTGACAGGAGTCACTTCTGTACGGAGGCTGGACTGCAGCAGTTTCCTCACAGCAGCTACTCACGTGGTAGGTGAGGCACGATGACCATACTGCATCTAGCAATGCCAGGGAGGTCGGCTAAGAATCTGGATACAGAGGTTGGACACTCATACTTAGGCTAGTAAATGGTTTATGAAAATATATGCTGAATATATGTCCTTTGTCAGATTCTTTCCAGACTTTTTTCCATTTTGTGGATAAATATGTATCAAGTAACTTTCTGTCTATAAATGCAGAACACACTTGAAAATTTGAGTACACTATACATAAAAATGAACTGGTAAATCTCTTCGACTAGAAGCATAAACTCAATAACCAAACAATGTTCACTTTCCATCTCCACTGTGCGAGCTGTGTGTTGCTGAGCAAGTCACTTCACTTCTGCCAGCTACAGATTCTCCTCTCTAACCTGGGGAAACAGTAGTACTTAACCTCTTATCATTGCTTTTGAAGAATATATGTCACTGTGTATGTAAGCTCAATATCTGGCTTGTAGTGAGGCCAGTGTGAATATTAGGTGCTCTAGCTAAAGTTCGTAATGCTTCCTAACTGAAGCTCGCACCAGCCGAATGTGACAGTGAGAATGATGGACACATCACCAGTGGCCTTTTGTAGAGTGACATGAAACATGCGATGGGTCATAGTTTGGATCTGGAGTATTCCCCAAAAGCCTCTGTGTGTGGATGCTGTGACATACTAATGTGCTGTTGGGAAGGTGGCGCCTGGTCAGAAAGGGTGGAACACTGGGGCTTTACCCAGAAGGCGAGATTACTGGAACAGGACCTGGAGGAATTGCTCTGGCCTTCTTCCTTCACTTGGTTTTCTGTCTTGCATGCCATGAAGAACTATCCTCTGGCAGCTATGGCTCTACCATGTGCTTCACCATTGCCAGCCACTCAGGTATGAACTGTGATGGTCTAAAATTATACGTGAAAATAAGTCTTTCCTCCCTTAAATTGTGAATGTAGGGTGTTCTGTCCCAGCAACAAGAAAGTAACGAAGATGCTGTGTTATACTTAGACAGTGGTTTTCAGTGGTTCCCATATGGTGAGGTCCCTGAGGAGTTCTAAGATGTGACTAATCCTATAGATATGATTTCAGTTTATTAGGGTTTCAGAAACCCAGACAGCCCACTGGGAACTTCTCAGCCCCAGCATGTGCTCCACAGTTTATGAGGTCATGTCTGCAGCCTGTACCTTAGTGTCATCCAACACAAGGATTGTCGGTTGAAACGGGCCAGGGCAATGTGAGAATTCATTCAGATCCATCCCTTCCTCCCAGAAAAATATTACCAACACATAGTCTGCTTGTAAGAGGTGGGACTAAACCCTATTTTACATTTATCTTTTGCATTTACTGATCATGTTTTATGTTATCGAGCCCTTCTGGTGACCTTTATGTTTCACTGAACTTTAAGTCCACATTGTATTCGTTTTAAATAGCTTGGTACTGACTCATAGCATTGTACATTGTAAGCAGAGTCAAATTCCTGAGGAATTGGATTAACCATGAGAAATTATCAGCTGGTCATCAAGATCAGCTGCAAGGATTTATTTTAATGTAATTAAAGTATCCAAATCAATTGTATATTTAGAAAAAATGTAGATGTAAGAGAATAAGAACAAATTCAATAATACACTTTGACAATCCCGATTTCTGTTTATTGAAGCTTTGAAATGCATAAGGGAACTCTTTGTTGGTAATGCCATTGAAATTTAAGAAGTCATCCTTTCATCTTCACAGAATTATAAATTTATTTGCTGGAACCTGAAGGAAAGGATACCATACTTAAATTAAGCTTGTATAACTTAATGTCACACTAATTGACAAGACCTAGTAGCTGCAAGGAGGAGGGAAAAATTTAAAATTCCATAATCCTGGACTAAATGCTCAGTTTCTTGTATTTGAGAGATGACTGAATATGACAAGAGATCCTATGTTAGATCTACAACTTAGATCAACTTTTCTGAAAGACTACAGGACTTTGCAGGTGTGATTTCTGCACTTGCCAGGTTGGCCTCTGATCCCAGCCTTTCCAGGTGATAGACAGTCTAGGTACCAGATTTGTTCACGTGAATATTCTAATTGTATTTTAAATATAACAAAAAAATGCTCATCTATATCACAGCATACTGAGCTTTAAGGAATCTCAGATTTCTAGGCTTTGCTAGTAGCATGTATTTAGTGGATTTTTTTCCTTTTTTGTTTTGTTTTGTTTTTCCCATTTTATTGATATGTATACATGCAAAATTTAAGATTTACAATGAAATTGAGCCTTTTATGCACATATTATCTTGTCAAGGTGACAAGGGCTTTCCCAGTCTCCTTTTGTCCCTCCCCCTATCCTACCCTTCCTCCCTACTCCCCTACCCGACCCCCCTGTTTCACTTTGTTTTTTGTTTTAAGTTCTACTGGTACCATTACCAATCATGAGATTCTCCTCCTTTCACCAGCATTCAAGTGGTCACCTTGCTCTTTGAAGTCCCTTTGTACTGTTTGTATTTTATTCCTGAAATTCCTTAAACCAATATTTAAATGTATACTTTAGCCCATGCTTATCTCCCCTATCAGTTCATCAATTTCTTGTGACAAAAATATTTTTAATAATCTTAGGCTCTCCTGGGCCTTCCATGTTTCTTTGCGCATCACATCCAGCAGATACTCAATGACTGAATGAACACAGAACAGACCGTCTGAGGTGGGCTGATTAAAGGTGAAGTGCTTGCAGACAACACATTTTGTAGACACTTACATGGTATATGTACCTGCTCAAGCCTATCAGAATGTGGTATTTTTGCTGTGACTGGCTCGAATAATTGAGAAATTCAACCTCTACTATCACTTGCATGTTTCTAAATTTACTGAAAATGGTAGTGAGCTCAAACAGTGGAAGATTCACCTTGTGCCAACTCTACATTGAGCCTTCATCCCAGACTCTCATTGTTTATAGGTTGCACGCAGAGTGCCTTTGCTTTAGAGCTGAGAGGGCATGTGCCGTCCACCTGAGCAAATCCCACATTTCACCCTTTCATGTTCAGTAGCCGGCATGAATGTGGATGCAGAGCGGACACTGTCTCCGATGCTGACTTGGTCTCAGGTGTTTTCTCTTAGCAAGAAAATGTTTCACGTTTCCAGCACAGTCAGCACCCCTGGCTGGCCACAGCAAAGCCCCGATGGAGGATGAGGCAAGTTCACAGGCTTCTTGAGGGTAGCATCTTCTATTCAAAGAACTGTCTTTCACTCTGGCCTACAAGACTCACTCACAGTTCAGCCCCTTTAATGCCATCAGCAGTAGTTCTTCACTCTCAGTTCTCAAATTTTTCTTCTGGTGCATTCTACCCCCCCACCCAGCTTTCTGCCTCATTTCCTTGTCGCAGTGCAAGAAAAGGTGAGCCACCCAGAGCCTCCCTGTGCACTGACATGGTTCTGGTTCATTAGCAGCACACAGAACAGACAAGGTGGGGTGGACAGCGCAGACAGAGACTTGCCTGACAGTGAACAAGTGACAAGGAATTTTGAGGCCATATATTAATAGCTCCCTATTTCATGATTTTTCTTGGAAGGCTGACCACTGTAGCAGCTCCATGCAGAAACTGCACCATCTGCGTGCCCCCCGCCCCCAGCCCACTCCTGCTCAGCAAGAATCCTCTGATTCAGGAATCAGGTGCTAATGGACAAGAAAGTAGACGCCACAAAGGAGGCTAGAGAAAGCAGTGCAGAGGCAGTCCTCCAGCTGGACTGCGGAGGTGGCCTTTCCTTACTTCCTGCCCTTTTCAGCTGCCCTCTCTAAAAGGAAAAAAGAGGAAGGAAGGAAGAAAAAAAAAAGACACTCAGAACCTTAAAAAAATAAACAAAAACACCTCTGCCAAGAAGAACGGTCTGGCTCGTCAGATTCAGGTTGCACACTTTCCATAGGAGCAAAGGCTGTCTACGTGTTATCTGTCAAATGAGGATAACAGCAAGGCATTGCATCCCATTTTGAATCCTCATGTTATTTGGAAAGAAAGTTATTGAAGAGTAGCCTATAGAGAATGTTTGATTCCATTTTATTCAGGCTTAGGCAAAATTTCTCATGACATTGCAGGGCAGCAAAAAGGCAGTAGGGACAGGAGACCATGGGAAAATCCCACCGATGAGAGTACAGGGTAAGTGTTCCTTCTCAATTCCATGGTCAAACACAAGTAATGACAGCCCTGAAGGGTTGCCGTGATGTGGACTCGCAGTGGCGCTATCCCTGGCCAAGGACCGGCAGAAGGGAGTCATTGCTGTGTGGCAGTGTAAATGCCTTGCCCCTCAGCAGCCTGAAGGCTCCCATTTCATTTCTCCTGCTGCTTATTCCTTCATCCCTTGCCTTGCTAGAGTGTCTTCTCACTCTAGTGAGTTTTATGTGAAACAGGAATGGAGGGAAACTTAAAGGCTCTTAGGTCTGGTGTCTTTTTCTTTCTTGGCATGGATAGAGATATTTTAATTGGGATTACTATGTGGAGGATGTTTGCTGAGTACTCTTGGAGAAGGAGTTTGAGGTTTCCCTGAATGAGTAGAGGAATTGTGATAGAAGCAAATAGGTTATTCCTTGAGCAAATTAATAGCACCTTTTATTTTATTTCTTTGTTTAGATTTGTATTAAAAATGGTTTTTCTGGATCTCATTTCTGTAGCCGATTAGGATCTGGTGTAATAACAGGGTGGGGACCACAGATACACAGATTATTCCTGATTGGGATTTTCCACCATTCCTTCCAAGGTGTGTCAGTGAGGATTCAGGCAAAATGAAGAAACCAAACCGTGCATCTGTCTGTCTGTCTGTGTCTCTCTGTGTGTGTAATATGTTTAGATAAAGAGAACAGAATCTAATGAAATACCAGCTTTTATGAGAGGGAACCAAGGCATCAGAGAGCATGAAGGAATCATGGATCCAGTGGCAGGTGAGGGAACTAAGGAAGAGGTGGCAGTTAATGCACCTCAACTTTAACTTTGTGGAGGAGTTCCTCAGAGTCCTCTGGGTGGGAGGGGCAGTGGGTGTCGCTGAGCTCAGAGGGACCTGTGGTTCCGGAACCCGGCTCCAAGGGGGTGGTATGAGCAGCTGTGCTGGCAGCTCTGGGAAGGGATGTGATGAGGCTTTTCTACGGGTGTCAGAAAACCTGTACTGTGGAGTCAGTAGCCACTGAAGAGCAGACTGGCAGTGTCGGGTATAGAAGTGGTACTGCGGGGACACTGACAGGGACCGGCATCCAGCATGGAGGAGCTGCTCCCTTTGGCCTCCTCCTGCCTGTGCCCCCCCCCCATCCCCCCATTTCAGGCCAGTTAGCAGCAGTCCCTGGCAGGGAGACTCTAGCACAGCAGAAACACAGTTGGCAGAGCCCAGCACAGCAGTGCACAGGAAGGTGGGTTTGGAGCTGTGTGTGAGGTGAACTGCTTCTTTACTTCAGGACCAATCCCCTTCTCTCTTCCTTGCCTCTCGACCTGGAGCTTTCTGTGCTGTCTCCTCTTCTGCCTCTTGATGATTCACCCTTGAGTCTACAGAAGAAGTCTAAAGGACCCTGGGCATTTGCAGGGTTTCATTTTATAATCCTTCCGTTCCTTCTGCCAGAGGGGGTCTCTCCTTTAATCCTCTGTTGTAGGAACCTGAGGGAGAACTACATCCTGGCTGTAACTCCAGCTACTGGCTGTTTCTGGTGTTTTTTGCTGTTAGCATTTTTCTGATGGCCTTTCTGTAGTTTCTTACTTTGCTGCCCTATACACCAGCTCCCACACACTATAGCCAACCTCTGAAGTTCCACAGATGTTGACTATTTCCACCATGTGCCCATCCTCTTGGTTCATAGAAAGAGGGATAAAATCCAGTCCCTGCTCTTGACAGACAAATGTGTAAACTCTTTGTAGATTACAGACCACAGTGATAAGTGGAATACAGCGAGGGGTGGGAAAACCACTGTGAGTGACAAAGTAGTAAACATACATGCATATTATTTGCTGTGTGATTTGCATATACTAATGCCGCAACCCTCTTGAGGGTTTCAGAATAAACTCCCTTTAGGAAATGAGGAACTTGGAGCAAGTCACAAAATTTAGCAAGCTGTAATAGTATGTGAAAATCAATGAGAAAACTGTCTTGTCATATTGAAGCCCTCAGTGCCTCGTAGTATTATTATGTTGTTAATCTGATGAATTATTTTTAAGGCTTACAAAATGAAGTGATGGGGTGATTACCCTGCTTTACTTTGTGTGATATTTTCTAACTTGTAAGAGTTTTTTATACTTGTTGTTTCCAACTTGATGGTGGTTTGACCTACATATTTTATTTGTGAAATTACTACAATAATGTGACAGACCTTCAATAGAAGCCATACTTGTAGTTTAGAATTTGTATCTCGTTGTGGGCCAGCAGTATTTATGCCATTCGTCTCTAGAGATTCTGGGCAACGGTCATGAGCCACAGATCTCAGTCAAGCCGCATGAAGAACACTAATGCTATATGGTATGTTCTAGGGATTGAACCAAGCATTTTCACACTGGGATACAACCCAGTGAAAGTTTGTCATCATAGGCCAGCACCGATGTTCTAGGGCAGCAGAATAGATTTTGCTGAAAGACCAAAGAAAATACCCAAGATGGCTTGTGAGAGATAAGTTTTATTAAGATATTAACAGAAACAAACAGGATTGAGTCACAGAAGAGAAGAGAGCCCAGTGGTGGCAAACAGGATAGAAAGTCACCAAAAGATTCAAGGGCTACTGTCCTGATGGGGAAATCACCAGAGCGAACTCAGGGGCTGCTAGAAGACAGCAGCCAGTGGTGGCCCGCTGACCGAAAGCACACGGTGATACTGCATTCTCTGCACTTGGCTGGTGCAGAAAGGGAGTTTTATAGAATCTACCACGTAGCAATGACTTCTTTAGCTTTCTTTGTTCCATCCTATGGCCAGAATTCCGAAGACTAGCTGACTGAGCAAGACAACACTCTCTACAGATACCACTAGTTTGTTCAGTTCTTAGTGTCCCTCAGATTATACTTACCTGCATATTCATGTCCCTGTCCACTTAGAAGTGTCCCCTTGACTTGGCAAAAGTTTTGGAAACATTAAAAGGGTATTTCAGGGACATGGTGCCAAATGCTCTAGTTTTCTCGGGAACTATACAAGAGTAGAGGTGTCCTAAGAGACACAAAAAGTAACACAACCACTACAGGTTTGTCATTTCAAGGTCTTCAGGAAGAGGAGGCTTTGGGTGTTGTGCTGTGTGTATGGATGCGAGGGAGACTGGGGAGTCACACGCGCCTGTGCTTGAATCCCTTCTTCTCTTGCTTGGTTCCCTGCACCACGGAGTGCAGCAGCTTCCGCACTTCCTTTCCCCATGCACAAGATCTGGGTATTACCATCTGCCTTGCTACATGTGTGGATGGAAAGGAAAGGTTGAGAAACTCTTTTATATGTCCATAACCAGCATATGTGACAGATTTTGGAAAAAAGAAGCAATGTAAAAATATTGTCTTTATGGTTGATTCTGTATACAGAATAATATGTATAGGATGCAGCACAGAAACATTCTTACACCTTTTGCAAAAAGGAACTTGATTACTGATAGCCTTGGTATGTTACCTCTAGAGTGAGGGTTTGGCTTGCTGGTAGCCTCAGTGACACTGATTAAGGTTCATTTGGTGGCACTCTAAAAAGCTGATTTTCAGGCTCCAAGTAGTTAAAATTCTTAACAGATAGTAAGCCCAGGGGCATTTTGAGAGGGAGGTATTATGTTTTGAGTGACTATAAGAACTGGGCATCCTCGAAGTCTGGACATGGATGTGTTCACCAAGTATCTCTGCAAGATTCTTTCCTATCCTCTGGAAGGCAAGATAACAGGATTGGGGTGACCAGAGGAATTCAAAATTGGGGCTGTACTTAGCCTTTATAGTTTATAATTTAGGAAAGACCAACCCCACCGATACCTTTATCAGGCTTCCTCTGTGTAAGTTGGCTAAACCCAAGACTTCCCAAATGTAATTGACAATGACTCAGATCTTTACAAGTGTCTCTTGTGAAACCCTGTGGGACAGTGGATGTGCTGAGCCCCTGCATTTACAGGTGAAGAAACCTCGAAGCAAAGAGGGGGCAGCCTGTGCCTGGTCACCTCACGTGGTGAAGATCTCTCCAGAAAACACACATTGGCTGTCTTCCTTTCATTGTCACCTTTTACTAGACTGAGGCCAGAGAGTTTCTTTTTCTTTCTTTTTTATTTTTGTGTTTTTCAGTACAAGGGATTGAACTGAATGTTTTCACACCGAGCTACATCCCAGATCCCAGGCATTCATTCCTCCTTTTATTTATTTTGAGGCAGGATCTTGCTAAATTGTTCCGGATGGATTTGAACTAACCATCTTCCTGACTCGTCTTGTGCCCAGCCCAGAATTCTTGAATATGTACCCATGTTGTTTCTCTCTCTCTCTCTCTCTCTCTCTCTTACTAAGACTTTGTTCCTGAGGGGAAGGTATGGTTGTCTCTAGGAAGCCAATGAATCTGATGACCAAACATGGGTTTTGAACCGCATTTAGATATCTATGGCTATCTCTGCCCCTGGGGCATCTACATATTTTGTACATATCACATTTTGCAGTTACCATGTCTATGGTTTCCTTTACTTGAGTGTGTGGGCCCTTGGGGAAGCTAGTCTACATAGCTAGGGTAGGCATCAGAGGCAGTACACAGAGCAGGCACCCAGAACATGCTGGTTGTATTATAGTCAGATTCTGATAGGGTACAAGTTCTTTTGCAGCTGTCGCCTTTACTCAGGGAGCAGATGTTCCCCATCAGAGCCCCATACTCACTTTCCCTTTATTCTGGACTGAAGGTATCACATATGATTTCTGGAATTTTGTGGTAGACTTCGTTGGACATGTTTAAGTTCAGTACAAGTTAGATAGGTAGGTAGGGAGAGAGAAAGAGAGAGGGGGGAGAGAGAGAGAGAGAGAGAGAGAGAGAGAGAGAGAGAGAGAGAGAGAGAGAATGTAGTGTAGCCACCAGTCCCTTGTATCTGAATGTGTTTTCTTCCACAACTAAACCCTTTTGCATGCTACTAATACCCCTTTCTTGCCCAGAGCTGCTAAGATGTTTTCTTTAAAAATGTTGTTCACTGTCTATTTTTACTCCATAATTGAGAGGCTATATTAGATTTTTTCTGGAAATAGCAAATCAATGAATGTTTTCAGAAGTAGTTTGTTTTCCCTAGCCCACTGTGCTTAGGTATCTCTAGTATCAAATTGAATGGAGAACAAAGCTTCCCTTACAGACACAGGATAGGTGTCTGTCTGCTGTGGACAGGTAGGTCATTGCAAAGAAGCAAGTGGAGCAGTGTCAGTTCCTCTGCACTGTGAAAGTCAAGAAGCAATATTAAAACATGGTACTGTCAAGGGATCTGGCCCCAAAAGATCTGAGCCATGTCAAGGTCTGAAAGAGTGAGTGGGGTAAAGAAGAACTGAAGAAGAGATCAGATTCAAGGGAATTTATTCTGTGAAAAAGAAATTTGCTTTACACTTCAGTTCTGTTCAAACCATTGGAAATTTTGCTTCGTAATTTTCTCAGGTTCATTTTGTTTTGTTCATTTTTCCCCAGAGACTTGAATAGTCGGTTGACTAGCTCTGAATGAATTTAGGCAAGTTTAGCTACTAACTGTCTTGCCTCATAGAATAACAGTGCCTACCGGAACAGGGGACTTCTGTGGAGACTAAGATGATATAGAATAAGAAAGAAGCATCAAGCCAGAACCTAAGATTTAAGTATATACTGTTCCAGTGTTAAATTTAGAGTTGAAAATTGTCTTCATCATAAAGGAAAAGGGATTTATTTGGCTCATAATTCTGATGGCTGGAAGGTCCAAGCAAAAATAGTTTTGGTGTCTGGTAAGTGCTCTCTGGGGGCACCACAGCGTGGTGGGTAACATCACCTGGTTGGAGTATTATGACAGCAAATGTGGGCATATGCAGAAGAGATTAAAATACTTTAAGCACATTGTTTTTTATAATAGCTCTCTTTATATGTAACCCAACCCCATAGGACCTAACGCACTCCTGTGACGCAGCTGGTGCCTCGGTGACCTAATTACCTACCCCAAGGCAAAAAGTCTTAAAAACATTGTAATCTTTCAAAACTCAACATGAGTTTTGGGATGATAAACCATAAACCATACTCACATTGTAACAGGAGTTCACAGACCCAGCTGCTAATTACATTCTCCCCCCTCCAGCCCCAGGACTTCCACCGAAAGGAGGCAGATGGAAGGGTTGTATCTCTCTCATAGTAAGTGTGATTACCTGGGGAAAATTATAATAATAAGACTATATGTAAGTTTACCTAAAATATAATGATGGCTTCAGAGCATGAAGATACATAAAAAAAAATTCAGTGGAATGTTTAAATAATTACCCAAATTCTCAAATAGTTTGTCTCTGACAGGAAAAAAACAGAATACAAATAATAATAATAATAGAAATAATAATGCAGCCTGTCAAAAGGCTAAATTATTTAACCTAAAAGAAATGAAGTCCTTCATAACTTCTGAGGATGAGATAAAGAAACAAAATATAAAAAAGGAGTTCTCCATTTCCAAGGACCTTTAGCTCTTCCATTAAAACATGTAATTATTTACTGTCTTCATGGGCAATTTGCTGAGATATAATCCGTGTACTCTACAGTTTACTCCTTCAAAGCCTACGATTAAGTGTTCTTTGGAAGTATAGTCACAAAAATGTGCAACCATCCCTGCAATTTCAAAACATTTTTGTAACCCCCAAAAGAGAGTACAAAAGGTACAAAAGAGGGTACTATATTTTTATCCTGTGTGAAATACTTGGTCAGGAGCTCAAAGACAGCAAAACAGAGCCCTGGGCTCCAGCCCCACATCCCCGTAGCCCCTTTGTGGTTCTTCCTTTATCCAGAGGCACATGTGATACTTTATCTTAGCAACATATCTGAAGCTCCTTTTCTATTTTCTTTCTGATCTTTTCTCTTTTTTTTTCCTTTTCCTTTCCTTTTTTCTTAAGTTACAAAGCATTGTATTTTCCCATCTTGCCCTGCCAGCTTGCTCTCACATGCCATGGAGTATGGAGTATGACATCCCGGGGAGTATGAGTTGGTCAGGCCTCCTACTCACACCTTGCATAAGTTTGGGCTTGATGGTAGCACAGTGTATCATGCATTTCTCAAATGCATGTTGGCATATGATTTGTTTTAGACACAGCATTCCAGAATGTTACTGTAAATTTGAGAGGACTCAGAAAGATCTGAACTTCTTTTTCCTGACTTCAGGGAGTACATTAGATATTTGACCATAACATAATAGGAAACAGTTAATTGAATACAATTTTCAAAATGATTGTTCCACATATTTCATTATAAAAACATCTTCTATTTTGTTTATTTTTGAATCTTCAATAAAACCCCAAAATTCTATCAAATGTTAAGGATAAATATAGGAGAATTTCTGTCAAAATTGCAAAAGAACATTAAGAACTTAATGAGTCTGATGTGTTTTCTTATAAAGAAACAGAATGCAAGTTGCCTGAGTAGGAGCGGTGCCCACCTCTGACCAACACAGGATGCGCCTGTTGCTCAGCAGAATTAAGTAAGAATAAAAACAAAATATTGGAACAAAGTGAGAAAATCTGTACAGATCAAAGCAAGATGGAATCATGACTAAAGTAACGTCTATTCATAATGTACCAACCTCACCAGACGAAATTGATAAGCAAGTTTTTTTTTAAATTACCAAATGGATAGATGAGCTGTCAAACAGCTAAGTAATTGACAGTGTGTTCTATTTTTATAGGTAAAAGTGATTGTGAATTTAATTTAAATAAGAGCATAATCACATGCACTGTAAATAAACTGAAGTGCCTATATATATCAAGATAATTAGTCTAAAAACTAAATGAATCATTTAAAAAGGAAATGTCATAGAAGGCCCCATAGGGATAAATATTAGATTTGCTCTTATTTATGTAATTGTTAATTAGGATGAATAGACTACATCTGGAAACAGTAGTAGATACCAAGCCACTTTCTATGCGCCAGTAATGGACTTTTTATGCCCCCTCCAATTCATATGTTGAAATCTGAACCCCAATAATATAGTGACATTGGGAGGTGTGGTCTTCTGAAGGGTAATTCAGCCACTGGGGTGGAGACTTCAGGAATAAAAGGAGCATCCTTATAGAGACACCGGAGACCTTGGATGTCTACACTGATGTTGGTGGTTGCTTGCTCTTTCCTCCTCCTTCCCTTTGTCACTGTGTGTCTGCACCTGTGTTTCTCCATTCCCACTCCCTGTTGTGTTCTGAGGGAACAGCAAGCGAGCAGCTGTCGGTAAACCAGGAAGGGGGTCTTCAAGTACCTGCCTGAGCCGGCATCCCTATTGTAGCCTCCAGATCTGTGGGTAATAAGTGTTCGCTGTTTAGGCCTCCTGGTCTATGGTATTTTTGTTGCAATAGCAGAGACTAAAACATAGGCCTATGTTTTAAATGAGGCCATCAGCGTATTTTGACCTTAAGACACCTGCGTTTTACCTGGCTCTGCCCCTCCTGACCCTGTGACTTCCCCCAGTGAGATAGGGTCTCTCAGCTTCCGCTTCCTCAGCACACAGTAGGAATAGCAATAGGACCTGTCCTGGAGGATTGCACCGTGTGCCAGTCAGAGACTGGTTACTGTGAGGTACTTGGCACGATTCCTGGCACCTAGCACCACACAAATGATAACTACTGTTAATACTGTAATCACAGTAAAAGTCAAGGGCATGTGTATTCTGATCGAGGAAGAGAAGCTGTGCCCATAGGAGCTGCAGAGTCAAGTCTTGACCAAACTTGGCCAAGGTTAGAAGATGACTGAGCATCACCTTGACAACTTCAGAAGTGTGTGGTGAGCTCACAGAGAAAACAGAAGATCTCCCTTGTTTGAAATAATCACTGTGCCATAGACGAGAAACAGGTATAGTATCTCAGCTTAAAGAGAAAAAAAAAACAAAATCTGACTTACAACAACAAAGAAAAGAGAAGATATTGATGTATTATGGAAACAAATTTCATTAGAATAAAGTGATACTGTCATGGAATCCATTACCAGTTAAGCCTGTAGGATGGTCCTCTTTGACAGTATTTGACAAATTCTTGGAGACTTGAGAATGTTTGTTTTATTCTAGAATGATAGGAAGGGAACCTATAAAGACTTTGACCTCAGAATATCTATGGAGAAATTTGTATTTCAGTTAGGAGGTGGGTAAGCTTGAAGCAGGGGCTGTTTAGGATGGAACAGTGGTGTTAAACTGGAATTCCAGTTGTCAGACCTCTGCTTCCCAGTCCCTTTGGCATACTTAGAATTCATCCTGGGCCATGAACAACTATCAAATTTAAATGTCCATTGACATGTCCAAATAATTGTTTTGGCAAGAAAGCTACTCCAAGTGTAGTAATTAAGTGTGCTTGTTACTTGTGTCATCTGCACGTCTGTATGCCAAAGATGGTATTCTCTCCATTTCATAGATGAAGGAACTACAGGACAGGTTGGCCTCAGCAAGGTATGAAGCCCACAGCACACCGGCAGAGTCACAGCCTGGCCGGCGTAGCTAGTAAAGATACAAAAAGCCACTTTGGGATTTAAATTTATATCACATAGAAGAAAGAGAATCCAAAGCTGATAGCTCCCACGTATTGAAGATGGATGGCATGGAAGCAAAAGGAGGGTGTATTGGTGTGTCAGGGCAGCCGTAACCAGGCAACCCACACAGAGTGGCTTACACCTCAGAAATTTATTGTCTCACACCTCTGCAGCGTAGAAGTTTGGAATCAAAGTGTCAGCATGGTTGCTAACTTTAAAGACCTCTTGCATACTTCTTTTCTAGCTTCAGGAGGTTTATCAATCCTTGGTATTCCTTTGTTACAGCTACATCACTTCATTTTTACATCTCCTGTGGCTTGTTCCCAGTGTGTGTTTGCATCCAGTTGTCACCTTTTTGTAAGGGCATTGCTCATATTGAACTAGACCCCACTCCATTGACTTAATTTTCCCCCACTATTTTTATTAATATACAAATGTAACACAGTATTTACAATGAATTTGGGTGTTTCATACATCTACGTATCATATCGACTTTACAATCCCTTCCCATTTTCTACCCTCCCGACCCCTCCCGATCCCTTCCCCTGGCTCCGGCTATCACTTCATATGGTTCCAAAGAATGTTTGTGTTCTGTGTTTTCCAAGTCCGAGAAACCATACAGTGTTTAACATATTAATCTTCCGTACCTAAGTTATTTCACTCAAGTCACCACTCTACCTGAGTTTCCCATTCCTCTAATGTGTTCGCAGTAGTTAAATCTTGATACCTCTTATCTGGATCCAACCAATCCCTTTATTGGGATATGCACCAGAAGATTTTTTTTCCATATTTTCCTATATCTTTGTTGTTATTGTTAAATCTGGCATTGACTTCATTTTAACTTGATTACCTTTCTTTAAAGACCCTGTCATCATGTAAGGTCACATTCTGAGGTATGAGAGGTTGAGATTTCCACATGTGAGTGCTTTGCAATTCAACATACACCAGAGTGGTGATTGCAACTCAAATTGTGAAATATCCTGTTGCTGAGAAGTTTTATATTGTGACTAAATTTTGAGGATGGTGAGGTAGGGAGACTCATGCAGCCTCTGACCCAGGAGTAGTTGAGGAACTGCCTCATGACAGTGTTCAGGGAAACAGGGAGGATAGAAAGAAGGTCGCTATAACAGCTCCTCTCAACCCAGATATAAGCAAGTTACAGACATCCCATCAAGATGCACATGAGCTCAGTACAGTTCAGAACTTAACTTCCTTGGCCTATGAGGCTGTGGACAAACTTTCCACGACACCTTGGCAAAGTTATTTCTCTCTGTCATTAGCTGGTGAAACAGACTACAAATTCCATTCCAGATTGGCCCCACTCAATTGAATATTTGCTTTGGAGGCTTGATGTTCCCCTGGACATACCAGGAGGTTTTTTTTAATTTTTCTTTTTGTTTGTTTTTGTCAATAGATTGCTGGCATTTAGTTGCTATCCCAGGGTCACAGATCATTGTCCCCCAGGATGCAGACTCTGAGGGTGAAACTAGCAAGCCAGGAACTTATTACCAGGTGCTGTCAAAACCCACACGTGTGGAAGGGAGGGGAGAGCTAGAAGAATTGAACTGTGACTCACAGAAAGACCAAAATTGACCCACAGGCAGGTCTGTGACTTGTTGGCCATAAAAGTTGTTCAAGCTTAGGAAAGGTCTTTAAGCCCAGCTTATTAAATTCTGGCTTTTAAATTTAAGTAAATGTGACTATCAAAAGTAGCTACTGCAAGACAAATGATGATGTCTTTATGTGTAATTTTATCTTTATAAAATATGTATTTGTACAATGTAGATGTGTCCAAAAATATGTACATATATATGCAATTTGTTACTACATGTATTTTTCTAAAACTCTCAGTACAGTGATCACAACTGTATTTGAAATATATGACTCAATTTTGAGTAGCTCACGTCTTTATTTTGACTTAATCAGTGACTTTTACTGGATCTTTGAGTCCCAAAATTTGATAGCAAAATCTGTATTTGTCAAAATATGTTCTTTTTTGGAGCAAAGATTTGAATCTTTTATCATATTCTCAAAAAAGTCTGTACCTTGTCCCCAACAAACTTGAGAGCTATTTTGTAAAGAGTGAATCCGATATTGCTTTACATATTACATTTTACCTACTCCAAATACACAGGAATGTCAGGTAGAAATCTACAAATAGAATAAAGACATCATACACCTCCTCCCCTAAAAGAGATAAGTGTATGGCTGTAGACAAGAGACAAATACAAAGTGAACTCGAGCCTGAAAATTCTCTAGGGCATAACAGGATAAGGGCTTAGCTCCGTGGAGTGTCAGGAGCAAAGGACCCAGTGTGATATGCCAGGCCACAGCCTACACTCTACTTGAAGGTGGGCTTCATGTCTCCTGATGTAGAAAGAAGGCCCAGTCCACTGCCTGCTGGAACATCTTGCTTACATAAAATGCTGATTCTAGGAAGAGAGCTAGACAGAGAAAAGGCCTATCATCTACATTCATGAATTAGATGGCATTCCGACCTCATAATCAGCAACCATTGTGCAAGATCCTAGGTCATCCCCTTCGCCCTCGTTGAGGGCTGGGGATCAAGTGGAGGAGCCACAAAGGGAGAGCAAGAATGTCCTGCCCTATCTCATACAAGAGTAGCCTCACTCACAGATTACAAACCAGGAAGAGCGTGCACCTCCCAGTAACAGCCATTCTGATTGGTAGTCAGAATCTGAAAGCACTGGAAATCAGAGTGAGATCAAAAGCAATCTTTAATAGAAGCCTAATATTCCCAAAGAGATCAATGGAAAGTGGTAACTATAAAAAGGCAATTCTGAATAAGAGGTAAAAATAGGCAGAAGCAACATAAATGTAGATATGGGAAAAAAAACTGTTAGAATCCTAGTGATGAGTAACACAGCCACTAACGTAAGAGAAACATTAAATGAATGAGACTCGCTTCAGTTAAGGAAGAGCTAATATACAAGAAGGAATCTTCGAAGCATTCGCGCCTAATGCAGGAGAAGCGTAAAAATAAAAACACAAATTAGATCATTTAATGGAAATGGAAAATAGATCCAGAACTCCATAATAGTTATTATTTCCAGGAAAGACTGAAAGGAATGGCAGAGAAGTGTGGCTAGAATTGTTCAGAACTGGAACAAGACCCAAGCCCTCTGATTGAAGGCAGCCTATACATACTGAGCAGAATAAATAAGGATAAATGCATACTGAGCCTCATCAGAGTCAGCCTGTAGAGCCTCAGGGATAAAGATGCAAGCTCTCAAACTGCCACGAAGAAAGACAGCTTACCTGTGAAGAAATCGCACTGACTGACAGCACACTTGTCATCATTACTAATAGGTACCAAGAAAATATCTTCAAAGTACTGAGGTGAGACAACCATAAAGCCACGATTTTGTGCACTGCCAAATTATTTCAGTATGAGAGGTTTTAGACACAGAAATGCTAAGAGTTTGCCTCCCACACAATTTAATAGAAAAAAAGGAAGATATTCATTGGAGAAAGCAGTAGGAAAGGGCAGTGCAGTTGGATCCTGAATGTTTCCCTCAGAAGATGTGTGTTAAGGCGTGTACACCTGCTTGTCACTATTAGAAGGTGGTGGAACCTTGAAGAGATGGAGCCTAGTGGAAGGAAGTCAGGTCATCGGAGGTGTGCCCTTGAAGTGGGTATGGGGTTGTCCATGCCCTTGCTGTCTTTCCCCACGGCGGCCCCGAGATGAATGAATGGGTTTCTTCTGCCCATACTTCCATCTCGATGTGCTGCATCGCCACAGACACAAAGGCAGTGGGGCCTAGTGACCAGAGAGTAAAACCTTTAAACTGTGATACAAAATAACCCCTCTTGCTTTCCTTCGGTACAAGGTATTGAACACGGGACCTTCACACTGAGCTGTGTCCCTGGTCCTATTTATTTATTTTTATTTTGGTCTTACTACTCACTACATTGCCTAGGCTGGGTGCGGACTTGCAATCCACTTGTCACAGCCTCCCACAGGAATGAAGTTATAAGAATGTGTCACTACAGCTGGCTTCCTTTCCTCCTTTTAAGTTGGTTATCTCAAGTATTTTGTCACAGTAAAAGAAAATGAACACAAGAAGGAGGAATATTGGGATTGGGAAAGGCTTAAGATTTTTCTTGTAGCTTAACAGTACCATGCCATAGCTTCATACATAAAGACAGCACCACAAGAGATGTCAGCCTCACAGACAAAAGACTTTTGTCACTCCCAGGACAGAAGTAGCCCTAGTTTCTTTTACACTTATTTCTCCCAACCCTCTCCCCAGTCCTGTAGGGCATGCTAGCAATTGGGTAATGCTGCACGCACACAATGCTGGTGGCCTACTGAAACCCCTAGGCACAGGAACCTGCCAGTATTTGGTTTGTTCATAAATGTTTATTTTTTTTTCCTCCCAGACATTTAAAGGGGCTGTTTATAAACCTGTCTACTCTTTGTTCCTGAAAATCATGTTATCTTTATCATTCTAGTGAGGAAGTACATCTTTGTATCCAACCCCTCATCTACACCCTCACCCCAGGGAGAAATAACCTGGGTATTTTGAGATTGTTTGCTATACAAGCTGTATCTATGGAAATTCCATGGCAAATTGTCCAAGAAAGAACTAGAATTCAAGAAATAAATATAGAATTTTAAATATTTTTACTTAAAGTTAGCTGTTAAACATGTATCATTTTGTATATACTTTTTTAAAGTAAAATTCTAGGCAACCATATGAAAGACATAGTCAGTTGAAAGGACAGGTTATTGAGGAAAAAGTTTCTTGTTATATTTAGGATCTGATTGGAGACACTGAATAACTCCATGTTTTAGAAGAGTGTATGTGCCTAAGTGTACAAAGCATGTAATTTATAGCTATTTACACCAAAGGGGGAAAAATATTAGAATGTTTAAATGATCAATCTAATAGAAGAAAAAAGGACAAAAATTATGGAAAGAAAAAGATTGGCTATCAGGAAATACAAATAAGGATGGTAGAATATATATATATATATATATATATATATATATATATATATATATATATATATATTCAATTACAGTAAAAGCAAATAAATTAAACTGACCTAGTCAATATAGGTAGCCACTCTGAGGGTCATGACCTTGCTCCCGCATCATAGACAGGAAGAAAGGGTCGAGAGCAGAAGTGCTGCATCCTCACAAATGACTGACTGGCTTTTCAGTCCTAGTGTCGTGTCATCGACTTGTGCATACCTACACCTTTGCCAGGTTCTTTGTCTTGACCAATTCAGAAATAATGAGTCAGAGTTGGAGAAGCTGTAAAGTTTATTTGAAACAAGAAAGAGAGAAAAATTGCGCCTAGATAGGAAAGAGGATCTCTAGTAGAATGTTGAAAGTCCTGTACTGGGTCATCTTTTATGAGTTTTTGGCTCTCTGTTTCCAGGTGGGCCTCAGGATTGGTATTTCCATCCCAGGTCAGTGATTTATGAGGTCTTCAGGGCACCATTTGTTTAACTGGTGATAAGAGATAGTGCCACACAGGTTAATTTTTCCTCCCTTTGGTCCTCTGTGTGAGCAAAGCCCTCCAATTTTGCCTACCAAAAGTTTAAACAGTGTTTTACTTCCTCATCACTGTGACTCAATATCTGGCATGCACAAATTAGGGGAGGAAAAGTTTTATTTTAGCTTACAGTTTCAAAAAGTCTCAGTCCGTTCATGGATGGGCAGCTGGGAAATGGTGGAATCATACGGAGAGCCAGAGACAGACCTAGTGCCCTGGAGACCCAAATCCTCATGTAAGCATGGCAGAACAAAGACCAGACTGGGAGGAAGGGGGGATCAGCACACACCCCTCCAGGTCAAGTCCCAAGCACCTGCCCCTCCCATCCAGGCCCCACCTCCCAAAACTGCACAGTACCCATAGGTATATGAGGCTTTTCGGGGACACGCCAAATCCAAACCACAACAGAGGGCAGGAAGAACAAAGGAGCAGCTGGTCAGATGCTGTCTTTAGCTAATGTCAGTTTCCCCATTTGATATTACTGGACCCATCTCCCTTCTCTCTCCTACCTACTCTATTGCCTCTCCTAACACTAGCACAATTGCCACTGCGTTTCACTGATGATATATACTTGTCTTTAATTTTTAGAAATATTTTAATTGGCACAATAATTATGCATATTTATGAGGTACAGAGTGATACTTCAATCGGTGACTTTTTACCATTCATAATGAGCCAGTCATGGCTTTCATTGCATGGAACCGAGAAATCTACTATCCCTTCCATCGAGCAACTCCACCTGTTTTCTGAACAAATCTGGAGTTCTTTTAGCCTGGAAAGCAGGTGTGAGGTGAGCAAAGGCCAGGATCTGCCACAGTGCTCCCTCTCTTCTCAGCCCTTCAATAAATGGACAGGTGTGCAATTGATATCTCTAAATTTATTCAGTCCTTATGTAAAAATCAAGAAGAGTTCTAGACTCACTCTTAAGAATTTCTGAACCAAAAATTATACAGTTCCTTTCAGGAACACCATGCTGAGACTAATCATATTTCTTGGGACATTTATTTTGCCCATTTGAATTCTTCAGATTTTGCTTACAATGTTAATTGACTCACGTGGTTAAGCAAAGTGTATTGAAAAATAATTGTTTTTAAAGTAAAATTTTGCTGTTTAAAATATGGTTGAGGGGTCTGGAGGAATGGCGTAGAGGTTAAAGCACTTGCCTAGCAATTGTTAATGACCTGTGTTCGATTCCTCAGCACCACATATGCTGGGTGTGGTGGCACATGCCTATAATTCCGGCACTCCAGAGGCTGAGATAGGAGAATTGCCATGAGTCCAAGGCCAGCCTGGGTTCCATAGTGTGTTCAGCACCAGCCTGGAATACAGAGACCCTGTCTCAAAAAAAGTAAATAAATAAAATATGGTTGAAGTGGCTAGAGTAGTGTATGTTAGTGGTTGAGTGTGCATTTAGAATGTAGAACACTCCGGATTCAGTCTCTCAGCACACATATGTGTGTGCACACACATACCTGCACACAGGCATGTACAAATGTGATTGAGTACCTGTTATATTTGTTGTGCTATGTAACATCAACAAACAATATAAGAAGGAAAAAGAAAAAAGTCATTAGATCTTAAATTCAGCTTAACGAAAGCATCTTTAATAAACAACAGAAAATAAATAAAAAATTTAAAAATGTTAATATGTACCAAACAAGTTACAGATAAAAGAAAGATAGCTTAAGAAGTTTCTGATTTTAGGGGGCTGTAGGAATAGCTCAGTGGTTAAAGCACTTGCCTAGCAAGCATTACGCAAGCGCTAAGTACTTGAGTTCAGTTCCTCAGCACCATATAAGCTGGGCATGGTGGCACATACCTGTAATTCCAGCACTCCCAGGCAGATTGTCCTGAGTCCAAGGCCAGTCTGGACTACGTAGTGAGTTCAGCACAAGCCTGGACTACAAGGTGAGACCCTGTCTCAAAAAAAAAAGGAGAGACAGAGAGAGAAGTTTCTGATTTTAGACACAAACCCTAATCAGAGCTAAACAGAGATTAGCAAGTAGATAAATACTACTAAAAGGCAAACTTAGCAAAAACCAACAAAATGACTGTAGTTATGAAAAACTGATAGGTAAGGAAATAAAATATCATAAAGGAAAGAGAAGATTTGAATAGTGCAATGGAAAAGTGTGATTTTTGTCTGTATATAGAATGCCACATCAAAATGGGAGCTAGTATACTTTCCAAGCATGCTTGACCCATTTAAAACTGACCGTATTCTATGTTACAAAGCAGCTTTCAGCAAAGTGAGGAGGAATGACTGCCATACTGTATTTTCTGATGATACTGTGATAACTTTGAAATTAGTCATAAATGATATTTTTAAACCACAAACCTCATGTATTTGAAAACTAAAATGTATTTCCAAAGAAAAAGTAGTTGTATTAAAATATTTTCAATTGAACAATGAAGTACTGCATATTAAAGCTGATAGATAAATCTAAAGAGGGAGGTATTTAGAGTGATATCTATAGCCTTATATACTTTTATTTAAAAACAAAAACACAAATTAATATTTATGTAAATAATCAAGAGAAGTAAGGAAAAGGGAAACGATTAAACAAGAAGTAACATAAGTTAAATTGGGAGGCGACAGACATTACTAGTATCAAAGGTCTACTCTTTTTTGGTGGTGGTACTGGAGGTAGAGACCAGGGCTTTTGCGTTGAGCTGTATCTCAAGCAGCTCTTTTGATTTTTGTTTGCTTTTTTTGTTTGTTTTTTCTAATCTTGATTTTGCAAAGAGGTGTGGCTAAGTTGTCCAGGCTGGGCTCAAACTTAAAATCCTCAGCCTCTATGAGTTCTGGGACTGTGTGTTGTTCAGTACCTAGTCTGTGGCAGTTCAGCTCCCAAGTCTCCTGCCTGCAAGTCTGGACACGGGGTGCAAAGGGATGGGTGAGCCTTTTAAAGGACAGGAAAGGACAAGATGGGTGCTTAAATGAACACGGAGCAAGACTTAGTAAGAAAACAAGTTTTGAGGATGCTTTACTATTTTGAAGAAAGGAAAGAATAATAATGGCTGCAAAAACTGAATTCATAGTACTCAGTAACATGGAGGATTGCCCTTTTTTTGAAAACTAAGAATTATTATGTTTTCTAATGTAAACCATGTTGGAGAACTTTGGAAATATGGGCCTCAAACCATTGTGTGGTCAGTTTAACTGGAGTTCACTGGATGTTTCTTAGAGGGTGATGAGCTACTTCTGGGCCATATACTTGAGCTAGAACTAGTGTCCTAAAACAGGGTCTTCAATGCTAGGGTGTGGACTTGGAAGGACCAGGCCAGCAGGGCAGGTGAGTGAGTTTCTGAGAGATTCCTGTTAGCTTGCACCTGTTAGTTTTTAATACCGCTCCTGATTGATAGGCGGAGCTTTGCCCCCAGCTCAGCTCCTGCTGCTGCACACAGATTCACGGGGATCCTCCAGCAGCTACTGCATGACAAGTACCATTCCCACCCTGCACTCTCCCACGCCCTACCCCCGTCCTTGGGAGAAGGGTCTCCAACTGACCGGTGGTTTGGGGACCACCCTCTGGGGGCCAGACTAAGACATGAATCCAAGAGGTACCGGAAACAGTCTGGGGACCTAGGGTAGGCCTGGGGTCAGGAAAGCATGAACTCCATGATCTTCCCGCCCTGCACTAAGCAGGAAAAGACAGTTCTCATGGAATACAAATGTTAATAATCGGCACATATAGGGGTTTTGCTCAAGGGTAAACTGAAAAATAAATTGTAGATTGACAAGATTAACCCCAGCTAGTAAAATCGTGTTCCCAGACCATTAGAAATAACCATAAATGTGTAGATGAGAAAAGAGTGTGATAAGAGATTTTAACATTAGTTTGTATGACAAATTTAGTTTAAAAATCAAATTTAAAATGGCAAATTTTTGCCTGTTCCATTCTGGGCATTTAATTCAGATCGTTTAATTTCATGGTCCCTTGGTTAGATCTTTCACATGACAGCAGTGGGAAGGGTTGGTATCTTGATCTTACTCCTGACTTTCCTTGGAACATTTCTAAAACTTCCAAGAGTTAAGTCCGATGTGTGCTGTGGATTTTTGATAAACACCTAGTTAGGTTAAGAAAGCTTTCCTTCTTTCTGTCTGTCTGTCTTTTGAGATACGGTTTCACTCTGTAGTCCTGACTGGTCCTGACCTCACTGTGTAGCCCAGGCTGCCCTCTAACTCATGGCAATCTTCCTGCTTCAGCCTTCCAAGTGCTGCGATTACAGGCCTGTCCTACCTCACCCAGTTTATGTGATACTGGGGAATCAAACCCTGGGCCTTGAACTTGCTAGTGCTCTAACTGCTGTGCTTTTCCTCCAGCCCAAGAAGGTTATCTTCCGTTTCTAGTTTGCCATGATTTTTTTTAATAAGTGAAGTATACATTTACCAATACTTCCTCCCTGTGAAGTAAAGAATTTTACTGCGCTTGTCGAGTTTTGTCTTAAAGCTTCATAAATTAAGTTGAATTTTCATCTTTTTCTCTTACTTGAAATGTGTTATTTACAAAAGGGACTAACTTCATCTTATACATCTGGTGCAATTATACAGTTAACCATCAATCTAACATTTTTATTGTGAGGATATTTGACAGGTAATTTAATTTGGTACATTGTCATTTATTTAAACTTTGTCTCTTGAGTCATAATTATTCATTTAACCCATGATTTCAAATATTTTGTTATTAAATGGCTTATACAATGCACTAATGACTTTAAGTTTTTATCTGGTTTTGATACCCTTTTCAATTCTTTAAACAAAAGCAATCAAAAATTACAGGAAGGATAAACAAAAGAATTAATAAATGCATGGTTATCTGATAAACTAATAAGATAGATACATCCGTGTCTAGATCAAGAAAAGTAACAGAAACAACATTTTTGATGTCTAATTCTAAAATGTTATAATTTCATGATTATGGGCTATCACGCCCCTTCCAGATCTTTTATGCCCACATAATTTTAGCATTTTTCTCATTCTGTATGGCTATTAGGCCAGGGAGGCACATCTCTGTGTCTTTCTTACCTGGTGTTTCCATTAGCTGCTGTCTTAGTTACTTTTTCGGTGCTGTGACTCAATACCCAACTCCCACAAGTTTAGGAAAGGTTTATTTTAGCTCACGGTTTCATATGGTCACAATCCATTCAGGGGCGGCTGGCAGCAATCAGAGTACAGGACAGAGGCAGAGGTGGAGGCAGCTTCTCAAACAGGAAGGCAAGTTTAGACTAGTTTAGACTAGTTGAGACTAGACCTAGTCCAAGTCCTAGCCCCAGTAATCAGGCCCTCCTGCATCCAGGTGTGGCCACTACACACTGTTAATCCTAAATTAACTGTAATCCACACCTCCAGAGCAGACCCCAATCCACCAACATCACATGGTTCCATTAAAATACATGAGACTTTTGGGGGACACTCCAGATCCTAACCACAAAAGCTGGTTTAGTAAGAGAAGAATGGTGCTGGAGGAATGGTGCAGTGGTTTAAGTGCTTGCCTTGGCAAACTCAGGGTCTTGGGTTTGAGTCCCCAGCACCACATAAAGCCGGGTATGTTGCTGCACACCTATAATCCCAGCGCTTGAGAAGCTGGGGCAGAAGGATTGCCTTGAGTTCAAGGCTAGCCTGGGCTATAGAGAGATGCTGTCTCAGAGAGAGAGAGAAGAAAGAACAGCTGAGTTGGCTGGCTCTGTGGTCATTGCACGCATGAGATGGTGCTGTGATCTGCTCCTGTTGAAGACCTTCTGTGTAACAGGGACTATGAAAGGTAACTGAGATGCAGAGGGGAATAAGAGGTAGCCATAAACTCCAACTGCAAAGACTGTAGCATCTAGGGAAGACAGGCAAGAAGTAATTACACAATGTTGATGAAAAGTACTGTGCAAGGAATGGATGGTATCCTGATAAGATAATGATAGAATCGAGGAGAGCACTGAGTATACATGGTCACTGAGGCTATGAAAGCGGGATGGAATGTGGAGGAAGTATCTTAATATGTTCAAGAAACTGAGGAATCCATGCTGGCCTTATCTGGGATAACATTGGAAGGAGGTAAAAGATTCTAGGAATCAGTGTCAGACTTTTAGTAATCAATCCTGTGAGCACTGGAAGGGTCCTAGATAGTTTTCAACATCACCAGTATTTTTGCTTTTGTTTGGTTTGGTTTTGGTGCTGGAGCTCAGGCTCAGGCCCTTGTGCATGTGAGATAAACACTCTGCCACTGTACTACATCCCCGCCCACCACCAACTATTAGGCACCTAA
Organism: Ctenodactylus gundi; assembly: GCA_004027205.1. Lineage (NCBI taxonomy): Eukaryota > Metazoa > Chordata > Mammalia > Rodentia > Ctenodactylidae > Ctenodactylus > Ctenodactylus gundi. Next base: position 306,267 of record PVKB01000235.1, read on the forward strand.
TATGATATACATGACATATATCTCATGTATATCATGTATCTCTAGTTATTCTCTTATTGGCAAAGTAGAGTTTCTCCTGCTCAAAAAAATAAGGGCGACTAAGTATCCTCCATTTGACATTACCCAGTTAGTAGAGTGAATGCTTCTTTAGTTAAGACATTGCTTTAGACTTGTTACATTTGTTAGCTTAAAATAGATTTCAGTACAAGAAATTACGTGTTTTTATTTCATGATTTTAGAAACTATTTACTGTAATACATAACTTGTTAATGTTGTGGGGGGTGTATTCTGGTTGACCACATTATTATTCTGTGGACTGCTCTCTGTGGATTTCTGACATGAGAGAAAGTTCTCCTGTGGAGCTTCATGTAAGAAATCCACAGCTGAGATACCCTTACCTTGCCTCACATCAGAGATCACAAACTATGGTATCTCGGCTTCCATTAATTAAAGAGGAGATTTCATACTAGTTGTTAGTCTCGTACTAATCTCTCCAAATTTCATCTTCTTAAGGAACAGAAGAGTATTACCAAAAAGAAAAGAAACTGTGTAGCCACCAAAGTACTCTCTCTGTTATTGGTATACTCTTGGTTATTCATCACAGCATCCTAACCTTGATCTAGGAGGGGAAAAAATAGGGTGCTTCTCTGGAGCTAAGGGTTTTTTTTTTTTTTTTTTTTTTTTTTTTTGTCAAGAGCACCTACATGGTAGCTCCATCACATTTGTCTGAAGTGTGTGCACTAAATTGATTCATTTATTTGATTTTATTGATGTTTGAATTCAGTAGTCATTTATGCAGGAGTATGTATTTCTTAAGGTGTTTTTCTACTTGAAAGTTATGTACTTTTTCTGATCAACAATTCACCAAAGGGTTTATAGCAGTGTTAGATTTGTTATAAATTTATAAATTTCCTTATCTAGAAAACATATGGTTTTAACAAATATTCCCTTAGGATTTTATGGCTGTGTAATGGAGCTTTTCTGTTGTGGCATTTACTGACAGACTATGTGCGTACTCATCAGTGTTTTTGTCATTGGGACAAAACACTTGACATAAACAACTTAAGTAGAGGTACGTTTTGGCTCATGGTTTCAAAAGGTTTAGTCCATGTTACCTGGCTCCAAGGCAAAAATGGCCTGTAGAAGATCCTAGAAGATGAAAGCTGGTATGGCGTCAGGAAGCAGGGGGAGCAAGAAGAACCAGTGAGTGATGGCCTCCAAAGTCGTACCTCTCATGATGCACTGCCTCCCACTGGGCCTCCCTTCTAACAGCACGTGCAGTATGAACTCATCAGTGGATGAATAACTGAGGAGTATGATACCCTAAACGATCCAATCACATTCCAAGTGTGCCACCTCTGACACATGAGACTTCTGGAGGACCTTTAAGAACTAAGCCATAGTTTGTGTGTATGTGTTTGTGTGTGTATTGATAATACATATGCATAGGCATGTGTACAAATGCAGTGACTTTTAAGCATGTCTGATTGTAAGTATCTATCCAATATATTGAGGAACTACTGAACTCATGAATCCAGAAAAAGTGGAATAATATGGAGGAAGTGAGTGGTTTTATTTGTGTTTATCACATCCTTAAAGGCTAAATTTGAGAAATAGTCCACTGAGAGATTTATCAACCTAGTCCTATATTTTTATAATTAGAAATACTAGCAAATAATGACATTAATAATTGAAATATCAATTTTGACAAGCCCTTACTTATTTCTCTATTAAGATAGCTTCCTAAAAGTATCATATGACATTAATGAGTTGCATGCTAATTAAATTTGAATTTCTCCAGTATTCAAATGGGAAAAACTAAAATATTGTATATTCAAATTGCTTTATACAAGATTGAACATTAATGACTATATAAATATAATACATGATTATGTTACATATGAATGTTCTAAGAGCCTGTAGCACTCATAATGGAATTTGCTAATTTTGAATATTGATTTATCTTTTAAGTGCATTGTCTTCCTGAAAATTCAAATTGCTAAAAAACGTTTTACCAGCGTTTTCCAATTAACCAAGTGCAACTTTCTATTAAAAAATTTATTCTTATTCAACTAACAAGTCCATTTGTCTTTTTTCCTCCTCCTGTTTTGTTAGCCTCTCAGCAAATATCCAGCTGTTACGAATGACATTTCATTCTGGTTGCCCTCTGAGAATTACGCAGAGAATGATTTCTATGACTTAGTCCGAACAATCGGAGGAGACCTGGTAGAAAAGGTTGATCTCATCGACAAGTTTGATCATCCAAAGTAAGTGAAATCTTTCTGGCGATAGTCTTGTTTTTGTGTGACAAATAGCATAGGGAAACATACAGTAGAATCTTGCTGAATCCCAATGTGCGTGAAACAAAATGACTTCTAAATTTCTTGTACGTAGTATATGAGAAAACTCCTAATCAGCAATCTCGGTACTTGAGATGCTGAGGCAGGAGGGTTGTCATGAATCCAAGGCCAGCCTGGGCTACATAGTAAGTTCAGGACCAGCCTGAGCTACAGAGCGAGACCCTGTGTCCAACAAAAATAAATAATTCTTAATACTTTCTAGAAATCTTTATATACTGCATTTTTATTCTTTCCTGCTCTCCTAGCTAAGGAAGTATATGAAATAGCAATGGTTTAAAGATCTTGTCATTTTTCATTACCATTTTTAAAAGTGATTTCTTACCATATAAAATCCCAGGTACAGAAGAAGAAAGGGAGACAAAGCAATTTATGGAATAAAACCTGTTTTGTTAGTCTCTTGGCAAGTATTTATTATTAAATACTTCCTATAGGCCAAGGCTTGTCTTAGATCCCTAAGTCATAATTTGTCTAGCTGACTTGGCTCTACCTTCTAGGAGTTCATAGTCTTATGAGAGAAGTGTATTAATCACACAAATGTGAAGTGAATATTATGAGCAGTGGTCTCTTAACTTTTTTTATACAATGGACAGGTTCAGTGAAGACTATTCTCCCAAGGACCGATGAGGGGGCTACTTGTTCTACAGTAGATTGTGAGAGGACAACTTTGAAATGGTGATCATCATCAGAAGGAAAGCAGGGAGCAGTTAGTAAAGCTCCACCTCCTGTCAGTCAGATCATTAGCGGCATTAGAAACTGATAGGAGCAGGCTGACGGAAGGCAGAGCTTCATGCATGCTCACTTCCTGCTCTTCTCCTGCTCTGTGCTTATCTGTCTCAGTGGCCCTGTCCTTCAAGGCTATACACTGTTGCCTGTCCACAGTCCAGAGCTTGGAGACTCCTGATTGGAGGAGAAAATACACTGAGTGTAAGCAACATACTCATTTTAGTTGAGGAATCAGGACAAACCTCTATGAGCCATTGAAGTTGAGAGTAGAAGTATGATGGGCAGTAAAGAAGCTTTCCAGAAAGCAGATAGGAATCGTGGGATACAGTCACATGTGCAAAATGAGGGAGGCAAAGACGCTGATCAGGGACCTAGGAGGAGGTGGATGGAAAGAGGTAACTTTTGGGTAGGACAGAACACACAGGATTGGGACTGTGGATTTTTCTAGACTGTACTTGGAAGCTCCACAAGCATAGAAGCAGGAGAAAGCAGTGATGTAGGTTTCCTTTATGACTTTCCCTGTAGGTGATCCCTTCTGACTCCCCGATGTTAGAGAAGGGACAGCCACCAAATCTTTCTTTTATCCTCATCATCCCCTCATCTCCTGATTTTTGCACTTGTATCTCATCTGCATCATTAAGGATAGAATATGGCTTCCACATTTGATCCTGTTGTGCAGATCCCACCTTCTTGCTTTGCTTCGTAAATCTTGTTTCCTTAGGTGAAAATACTTGGAGCTCATTGCCAGTTTCTTGCTTCAGTTTTCCCACTTTGTCCGAACTAAATTTAACTAAATAAATTTCATCATCCAGAAGTTTGCTCAAGAACTTACAGAAATAATGTCTCCTGACTTCATGCATGTTCAAAGCTTTTTATCTGCTTATATCTCAATGAATGAGTGAGAGTTTAGTTGGACATAATATCCTTGGCTTGCCTTTTCTTTGACTGAGGATCTTCTAAGTGTTGCTTGTTTTCTTCTCAAGATCAAGTTCAACCAATCTCAGGCCAGACTGATCTTTTTTTTTTTAGCTTTTTAACTTAAAAGATTCTTTGTCTTACGAGTTTAATAAATTATCAGAATGCTGCAGTGTATTGGAATGATCTCCTTGGTATATTTTCTATCACAAGTCAAATTTGACTCTGCCTTTGTTTTAGAAGAGTTTTCTTGAATTACACCTTTGAAAAAATTATTCTGATTGATTCATTCTTCAAGGAACCCAGTAATTTCTATTGACTGATTTTTTCCACTATTTTTATTAATATACATATGTATTACATAGTATTTGCAATGAATTTGGGCATTTCGTGCACATATGTATCATATCAAATTTACAATCCCTTCCCGTTTTTGACCCTCCCACCCCATCCCTACCCCTTCCCCCAATTCCAGCTTCATGTGGTTCTGTAGAATGTCTGTGTTCAGGGTTTTTCAAATCAGAGACTATACAGTACTTAACGTATTAATCTTTCGCACCTAAATCATTTCACTTAAGTCACCACTCTACCTCAGCTTCCTATTCCTCTAATGGGTTCACAGTAGTTAGATCTTCATGCCTCTTCTCTGAATCCAACCAATCCCTTTATTGGGATATTCACCAAAAGTTTTTTTTCTATGTTTTTCTATATCTTTGTTGTTATTCTTAAACCTGGCCTTACCCACCAGTTCACATTAGAAAATAACTACAAGCATATAGTTCAAAAGACTAGTAAATTTGGGAAAGAAGAAAAAGTTAAATTTCAAATGCCTTAGCTGAATACTTGAAGGTTCATATTTGTACATTCACAGGATTATCTTTACATCAATCAGTTTTCTTAGGATAAATTTTCATCAGTGACCTAATAAGGAAATTGCTACAATAAAACAAAGTTAAAACTGTATCACATTGCTACATTAAATGAACTTAAATTTATACCACATAAAAATACTTAAAGTAACAGATATGAAGGCAAATTTAGTTATTTCAGAATTTTTTAACTTTCATAACTTATTTACTCATATTTCACTGATTACTGACATACTTTTTTCTCAGCTCATTCTCCTCTAGCTGTTGTTACTTTTTCTCTGGGGTCATTGGTGTTGCTGGCCTCCCTTTCACTTTCTGAGTTTCCTTTAAGTATTCTCTGCAATACTGGCTCAGTGGCTGCAAATTCATTTAAGCTTTCTATATCATGGAAAGTTTTAATTTCTCCCTTTAAATTAAAAGATAATTTTGCTGGATATAGCAGTCTTGGTTGGCATTTATGTTCTTTTAGTGCTTGGATGACATTGCTCCGTGATCTTCTTGCTTTTAGAGTCTGGACTGGGAAGCTGCAGTTATCCTGATGGGCTTACCATTGTAGGTCACCTTCTGCTTTTCTCTTATCGCTTTTCGTATTTTTTCTTTGTGTTGGGTTTCTAGTATTTTGATTATGATGTGTCATGATGAGGATCTCCTCTGATTAAAGTTGTTTGGTGTTCTATATGCCTGCAGGAGTTCCATGTTCATTTCTTTTCTTAGATTTGGGAAATTTTCTTCCATAATTTCATTAAACATATCTTTTAAGCCTTTTGTTTTGTCCTCAGTCTTCTCCTGGACTCCCATGATTCTGAGGTTGTTTCTCCTTAAATCATCTATCAGCCATTGTAATGATTCTCTCTCTTCCTTATTTACTTTGTGTTCTTCATGGCCTGTATGTTGCAGCTCAGTCACTTTATTTTCTAGGTGACATTCTATTCTGAAGATGTTTAATATGGTTGCTTAATAATTTCCTGTGTGTTTTTCACTTTCTGAATATCTGCATTCAGTTTTTCTGTATCTCTGTTGTGTTCTTCTCTAATTTCTTGTATTGCCTTCATTATCTTCCGGTATATTTCTTCTGTGGTGTCCACTGTTTGCTTTTCAAGGCTTGCTTTTAGCTTAGCTATATGTTGGTGTAGCTTTTCCGCTGTCTGTTTTATTTCCTACTTTATTTCCTGCTTTAATTCAGTGAATATCTGGGCCCAGAAGTTACCGTCCTTTTTGCCATGTTCATCTTTGGATTCTGCAATTTCATTATCCCTAGTATTATCTTCTTGGGTGTCAGGTCTTTTTCTAGGAGATTTATTACCACGTTTCCCCATGGTTCTGCTACCTCTGGCTGTCTCTGGTACACAGGAAAGAAGGGTTTGGTGAATCCCAGTCCTGAATGCCTCTGGAATCCTCTGGACCAAGGGACAGACAGGGCAATGGAATTCCCAGTCCTAGATGCCTCTGGAAGGCTCTGAGGCTCAGGATTGACAGGGTGATGGGATTCCCTGAAAGCCTCTGGAAACCTCTGGCTCACGGCACGGACAGTTGATGGACTTCCTGGTCCTAGCTGCCTCTGGTGTGCAGGGCGGTGGTAAACCGAAAGCCTCTGGCATGTGCCGGAGAAATTGGGCAATGATCCTGCTTTTGAGGTGTCTTGTTCCCCCAAGGTCCACTCAGCAAAGCTCTCCATCTATCCTGGCTTTCCTCTCCCAGAATGGGGCCCTCAACCCTTTGAGGTGACCCTGAGCCGTTCAGGTGATCAGCAGCCTTTTACCCCTCTTTTCTCCTCTCTTGGCCTCTTGTGCCAGTTTCTACCTAGGCCCTGTTTAAGGGTGACCCCCCGAAGCCCTGATATGCTCTTCTTAGCTTTCTTTTACTCCTAAGGGTTCAGTCTTGGGCTTTTGTTTTGTTTTTTTTTTTTCCTTCTTTTTTAAATGGCTCCTGCTGACATCATTGCCTGTGACGGCTGCTGAGCACTGTTTCTGATCTGAGATCCCGGGGCCTTTTCTAGGGGGAGCACACACTGCATTTGTAGTACACACTACCCACAGGGTTGGTATTTCAGATGCCGGGGCCTCCAGCTGCCAACATTTCCCACTTCTCCGAATTCGCGCTGACCTGAGGCTGAGGTTCTGGCTCCGGACTTTCCTCCGTCTGTGGTCTGTGGATGCTGGCAGCTCGGGGCCGTGCCAAGTCGGCTGCTTCTTTCCTCCTCTTCCGATGTGACTTCAGGAGTTCTGACCCACCCGCAGCCTCCTGTCCGTTGTTGGGGTGCTCTGACCTCTCCCATCTCCGTCAGATGTTCCTGGCCCATTCGAGCATTCCTGTGTCTGCAGCTGCCTGTGGATCCAGCTATTTTGTAGCTGTCCTGCGGTGGCTTCCTGGGCTGCTGGGATTTTCTTTTCTCTGTTTTTGATGATCCTTCAGAATTTCTGGCCTCCCCCTGTCTGCCTTTCAGTTGTTGGAGATGCTCCTCTCTTTCCTAGCTACACCAAACACACTTTTTCTAACCAAATTCTTGATTTTTTAAATGGGTCGATGAGGAGACATTGTGCAGCGTTGTTACTCACCCGCCATCTTGACCGGAAGTCCTATTGACTGATTTTTGTACCTATTATTTTCTAATGTTTTAGGTATTTTTGTTCCACTTCATTTGTTATGCTTTCCTCCCAGCTATGTTTTCTGTCCCTCCCTATATTTTCTGGTGTCTCTTCTCTCATGTGCACATGCATTTCCATCTTTAGTTGCTATTTGTCCAATTTTCTGAGTTCTGCAAGTTTACATACAGCTCCTACTACTTCCCTACAATGTCTTTTCTTAGTTTTTCCTGTTCAATGGCCGTCCTTCATAGAAAAATTGTATTCCTATGTGTAAAACTCCATTGCAAAATATTTAGCTAGAAATTTTATATGCTGTAATAACACCATTTTCTTCTTTCCCGTTAGTTTTTCTACTACATTGGTCGTTTTTATTTGCCTCTTTTAAAGTTATACACGCACACACACATATACATATGGTATATAATACAGATAAATGAGGCATATAATGTGATTGCCTTTTTGCTGCCCATATTGGAATGCATGGGGTTTCCTGGACCAGCTGTTTGCACAGGGTTGGGAAGTAGACATCGCAGGGATGGCATGCGGGACATATTCATGCTAGCTTGTTTTTATAGTTTTAAGGCTTTCTTATTCTCTACTGCCAAGAAACCAACTCTTTCTTTAAATTTGGCTCATCTCTTTGATTCTTTATGTAGATTTTCCTCCTACCCTAAATCTACACTTGTTTAAAAACAGAGTCACCCTTGATATCCAAGTATTAATACTTGGTGATAGAGACTGTCTTTGTACTTCAGATTATAATTCCAGCTCTGAGAAACAAAACAAGCAAGCAGACAGGATGCTATATATGCTTCTGCCGAGGGGGCCTCTCTCACTGTTTCCTCTTTCTGCTTCCTCCCACTTGGCTGCTTCTTGATTTCAGCTGCTTTGCAAAGCCTTTAAATACATTTTAGAACTTGCAGGTGATATGCATCTTCTGATTTTATGTAACTTAGTATGTTTACGATACCCTGGGTCCCTGACCTTATGAAATGTCAAGTCAACCATGGACTTTCCTGAGAGAGAGGATCCTGTGGGAGGAATTGCTAACTATCTCTCAATATCCACCACCGGCCCTCAATTTTAAAATAAGCACAGCACTGTTTTTCAGCTGAACACCTTTGTCCCCAATTTAAAATCCACACTTCTGAACCTCCACAACAGCAGGGTGGCCAAGTGTGGCCAGTGTTTACTAAGTAAAAGTATTTAGTCTTATTTCTTTCAGAATTACTATCTGGTTATGAATGTAATGGCTGGTACTCTGACAGTCATCATGTAGGCTTGGTAATGTAAGAAATATAGAAAGGAGCAGCAGCAAAGAAGTAATCCCTGGTTTTGGGAGTGTCATTTCAACCCTAGACTTAAAGTGTGAGATAAATGGATTTTTTCTATTACGATTTTCCCTGTCTTTGCTGTTGATATCCAAAACTGAACCTAGTGGGTACAGGCCTGAATAACATATCTGAAAATGGATACATTATTTACTACTGGTGACTCCTGGTGTAGTGATTCCCAAGAAGTGTCTGCATAGGACAAGGTATGGCAGACTTTTTGTTAAGGGTCAGATTGTGAACAAATCTTGCTGTGGGTCATCCTTTTGCTCTTACTCACATCTGCCATTCCAACGTTGCCATAAGCAAAACATCAATGAATGAGCTTGGCTGGGACCCAATAAAGCCTTAAGCTAGATTTGGCCCAAAGCCTACAGAATTTGCTGTATCTTAATCTAGGGGAAGAAGAAGTATAATTGCTTAAAAGATACTCTGTTTCCCCAACAGATTCTGGGTTTTTTTTCTTTCTTGAGCATCCTTTGCTCTTCCCTCCAAACCACCCCCTGCTTTAATATCAGATAAACAAATGCAAGGACAAAAATTACATGATCATTTCAATAGATGCAGACAAAGCCTTTGACAAAATCCAACATCCATTCATGATTAAAAACCCTGATGAAATAGGTATAGAAAGACTTTACTTGAAGCTGATAGAAGACATTTATACCAAACCTACTGGCAATAGTACACTAAATGGGGAAAGATTGAAAGCATTTCCCCTTAGGTTGGGAGCCAGACAAGGCTGCCCACTCTCCTAGAAGAGGCATTAAGATATGGCCACTGCAGCCCATTCTAAGGGTAGGAAGCTGAGCTGAAGAGCAGTGATCTGGGTGGTGCAGAGAGTCACATGCAGAAGATTAAATATATTAACTATTGCATGGTTTCTCTGATACGGAATATCCAGAATGCAGGCATTCTATAGAACAAATGGGATGTGATAGTGGGAGTTAGGGGGATTGAGGAGGTGTGAGAGAGTGAAAGGTGGGAAGGAATTGTAATGTTCTTCTCATTTTATATATATATATATATATATATATATATATATATATATATATATATGCACATGTAAACATTATGTATCACATAGATATTAATAAAATGGGGAAAAAGCTCCTCAATACAGTATTCAAATTCTAGCCAGAGCAATCAGACAAGAGAATGAAATAAGGAGAATACATTTTGAGAAAGAAGTTAAATTAGCCTTATTTACAGATGACATTACCCTTTTGTAGAAGACCCCAAAAACTCCACCAGAAGACTCCTAGGATTAATCGACAAACTCAGCCAAGTTCTAGGATAAAAAACTAATACAAAAAATTATTAGCATTCCTCCACATTAACAATGAACTTATGGAGAAACAGATGAGAAGAACAGTTTGATTCTCTGTAGCCCCTGAAAAAAAATTAAATAACTAAGAATAAGTCTAACCAAAAAATTAAAGGACCTCACCAATAACCTAACCAAACTAAACTAAATGTAGTTTACTTTTTTAAAAAATGAAGAGGAAAATGGAAAGACATCCCTGTTCCTGTATAGGCAAAACTAATTTTGTCAAATTGGCCACCCCAACAAAACTGATAAAGAAATTCAATGCAATTCCTATCAGAATACCAACACTCTTCTTAGAACTAGAAAAAATAAATTCATAAAGATCCAAAAGACAACCAGAATAACCAAAACATCCTTGATCAACAACACAAAAGCAGTTAGCATCCTGATTCTGAACATGGAGTTATATTATAAAGCAACAGTGATAAAAGCATATGATATTGGTATAAAAACCGGGCAACAAATGAAACAGGGGCAACCTCAAGTATCCTTAGCTATCTGATCTTTGACAGAAAGGCCAAAGACATACCCTGGAAAAAACATAACTTAACCAATAAATGGTTCTGGAAGAACTGGTTATCCACATGCAGAATAGGGAATCTAAACCTATACCTTTCACCATGTACTAAACTTTAATCAAAGTGGATCAAAGAGCTACATATTAGAGGAGAAACACTGAGTCTCCTGCAGGACAAAATAGGTAAAATTCTTGAAGACATAGGGATGGGCAAAGACAGAATTTCTAAGTAGAATATCTGATGCAAACGAAGTAACCCCAAGAATTAACAAATGGGACCATCTCAAATTTAAAAGCTTCTGCACAGTAAAGGAAATAATCAACAAAGTAAAGAGAGAACTGATGAAATAGGAAAAATTTTTAGCACTTATACCTCAGACATAGAGCTGAGAACTAGAAAATACAAAGAACTGAAGAAAAGCAGACTTTTCAGAATTAAAGATCCAACTTAAAAATGGGTAATTGAAATGCATAGACAGTTATAAGAAGAAAAAGCACAAATGAACAATAAATACATGAAAAAATGTTCAATATCTTTAGCGATTAGACAAATACAGATCAAAGCACCATTGAGATACCATCTTACCGTGTTAGTTTGGATTTTATCAAGACTGCAGAAAGCAGTCAGTGCTCGTGAGGACACCAAGAAAAAGAACCCTTTTACATTGCTGGTGGGACTGCAGACTAGTACAGCCATTCTGTAAGTCAATATGGAGATTCCTCAAAAAACTAGAAATAGATGTTCCATTTGACCCAGTGATACCTCTTCTGAGGATCTTTCCAATGAGTTAAAAGCACCATATAACAGACATACATATGTTCCCATGCTTATAGGAGTATAACTAGTAATAGCTGAATCATGAGATATGCTGAAATACCCACAAATAGACCAATGGATGAATAAAATGTGATATTTGCACACAGTGGAGTACTACTCTGTCATAAAGATTGGTAGCTTTAGTCATTTTCAAGAAAATGGATACAGCTTGAGACCTTGTGCTTAGTGATGTGAATCAGACTCAGAAGATTAAATATTGCATGGTCTCTCTAATATGAGAAACCTAAAACATAAATAAATAATAAGAGTCAAACAAGTGAGATGTTGGAAATCAGGGAATGATGGAAGGGGTGAGAGGGCAAAAGGGGAGGGGGTGACTATGAAGTTGATATGATATGTACGTGTATCACAAATGCATACTAATAAAAAATGGGGCAAAAAAGAAAAGAGTCCTTGGCTTTGCTGGCTGTTGGCAAATGGTGACCTGAACTGGTTTGTTCAGGCACACCTTGATCTCAAGCTTTATTTTATTCTTTAAACAAATAAATATTGCTAGATTGTTCCATAGAGCTCTGGCCTTTTCTTTGCCTAACATCAAAAATCATTACCCAGCCAGACATGATGATGTACACCTGCCATCCCAAAACTTTGCGAGTCTAGGCTAGGAACAGTGCAACTTGGAGCTCAGCATGGGTGGTTTAGCAATTTAATTTTTAAAAGAAATGGAGAGCCCCACCCTCTGGAGAGGGAAGCCAGGACAAATGGGAGAGCTTTGCTGAGTGGGCTAGGTGTGATTATGACACCTCAGAAGTCATCAGTCTGTTAAGTCCTCCCATATTGCCTACTACCAGCATAAAACTTGGAGGAATTTAGGCTTCCAACACACACCCTCATATTCAAAGAAACCTCTCAGCTAGGGCTTTCAAGTGAAATCCCTAATAACAGAAACATGGGAAGAAGAGAATGTAATAGGAAACCCACAGACATGTTTGAGACCCCAGAAACTAATGTCATGGGCCTGGAAATAGTGGAACTCATAGTAAAGGAAGTTAAAAAGGAAAGAAATGAGTTGAACAACCACTTCAAGCAAGATATTCTCAAAGAAATGTAAGCATTGATCAGTGGGCTTAAAGAGGAGCTTGCTAATCGAATAGTGGTCCTCATGGAGGCACAGCTCACAGAGCATACGGAAGCCACAAATAAAAAGTTGGCTGAAGTAAACAAAGAAATGCAAGATATGAGGGAACATTTTAATAGAAAAGTAGAAATTTTGAAAAAAAAATTGTAGCTGAAATTCAGAATATGAAAAACCCATTTGAAAGCAGGGGAAGTTGACTTGTCATTTTGAAGACAGAATTTTCAGATTTTGAAGACAAGCCTGAGGAAACAAATGTTTTAATGAGCAAAAGTTGCTGGATATAACAGCTGATGGATGATTCAAAGAGAACCAATCTCAAAATTATGGGTATGGGAGAAAACAGAAGATAGAACCAAGGGTGTGAAGAATTTGTCCACTGAAATGATACAAGAAAATTTGCCAAATCTAGAAAAAGAAATTAATTTTCAGGTACAAAAGCTTATAGAACATCACATAACCTCAACCAGGAATGACTTGACACGACATATCATAAAACCTCAGAAATACAACATAAAGAGAAAATATTAAAGGCAGCAAGAGAAAAACAGACATTATTCTGCCAAGGCAAACGCATTCAAATTACTGCAAATTGCTTAATACAAACTTTAAAGGCCAGGAGAGCCTGGAGCAAAATATTGCAAGCTTTAAAAGACAGCAAGTGTCAACCCAGGTTCTTGTATCCAGCAAACGATTATCTCTGAAAATTGAAGGAGAAATAAAAATTTTTCGTGGCCAAGAATCCCTAAAGAATTTTGTGACCACTACTAGCCCAGCATTGCAGAAAATACTTGAAGGAATCTTTGAGAGAGGCAGAAAGACAAGCACCAGGAAAAAACATGGAGAAAAAGAAATATCTCAAGAGAAAGTGTAACAAATAAATATATTGGTATTTGAATCATTTGATTGGTGTACTGCTAAAACAGTAACTGCTGTTTCATAAAATTTGTGAACTTTCCCCACATTATTATTTTTAATAACATCAGTTTGCAAGCAAAATTGTTATATTCAACATAGGGAGTTGGTAGAAAAATCTTTCAAAAATGTGTGCGTGAATTTAAGGATGGATAGGTGGAATGATAAACCAAATCTGGCAAATTGTTAGTAATTAGTGAAATGTAAGTAAGTAATTTTTGAATGTTAAAATATTCTGAAATAACTAAGTATGCCATTATATCTATTGCTTTAAGGGTAATGTACTTATGTGGGGTCCTGACTAGGCCTGGGATGGTTGTAGATAGAAGCTAGCTCATACCCTGATAATCTCATCTCTTGAGACCAGCAGGAGTGGAGCCTCTCCCTCTTATCCCAGGCCCAGGATGGCCCACAATTCAGGTTTCCTCTTAAATTCCTAAATTTCCTCTGCTTCCAGACCCTTACCAGAAATCACGTGGTCAGGTTTCCACAGACCCACCATGCAAATTAGGTGACTCTCAGACCCGAAAATTTCTCCCATCAGTAAATAACCCTTACCCTGTTACCGTGCTGACCCTCCTCCCTTCAACTGCTTATATTCCTGGCCCTCACCTCCAATAAGCGAGCTGTTAACACCGATTCAGCCTCCAGGATGTGATTACATCGTACTCATGCTTCTCCAGACCCTGTTCCCCCAGACCTCACTGGTTCCTGATCGCCGGTGGCCACTGGTGGCCAGGGTATTGGGGACCTCAAACACTGGACTGCTCTTTGTCCTTGGTGGTTCTGGGAAAGTCTGGAAGGCTGATAAACAACTGGGGTATAAGATAAAGACTGTAGAAATAAAGTGCCTTTTGCAATGTCCCTTAAAAGAGTCCATGTATTCTTCAATCCACTCTTCCACTCGAGTACCCATTGACTGACTGAGCGGGCTCCGTCACCAGGAACTCTGGAGACCGCAACGTACTTGTATGACATAAACTTAAGTTCATGTAATGTAGCAATTTGGTATAGACTTAAATTCATTTATTGTAGCAATTCACTTATTCAGTGTTTGATGTAAGTTTATCCTAAGAAAACTGATGTAATGATAACTTGAATATCTTTTGAATGTACAAACATTTACCTTTCAGTACTCGGCTAAAGCGTTTGAAATTTAACTTCTCCCTTTTCTTTCTCACATTTTCTAGCCTTATAAATTTCATTGTTATAGTTCTTTTCCTATGTGGCCTGGTGGGTGAGGCCAGGTTAAAGGATCTCAACAAAGATATAGTAAGATACAGAAAACAAAGAACTTTTGGCAAATCACCCTAATAAAGGTCTCTACTTCACCCACAGAAGAGGCATCATGCTATGGCCACTGCAGCCCATTCTAGTGGTGGGTAGCTGAGCCAGAGTGGTGGTTTGAGTGAAATATGACACAAAAGGTTAAATATGTTAAATATCACATGGTTTCTCTGATTTGGGAAACCCAGAATTACAGGCATTCTGTAAAACCAAGTGGATGTGATAGTGGGAGTTAGAGCTGAGGGCTAGTGTGTGGGAGGGCCAAAACTGGAAAAAGATTGTAAAGTTGATGTGATTTGTATGCATTGTAGACATTATGTATCACATATATTTATTAATAAAAAATGTTGGGGGAAAAAAGAGGACTGGGGATGTAGCTCAGTGCAAAGGTCCAGGGTTCAGTCCACAGTGCTAGAAAGGAAACAAAACTCCTGCTAGGACCAAGTGAAACACAAAGGATATTTCTTAAGATAATCAAATTGACAAATAAATTGAATTCTTTGAACAAGAAAGATCCCAGTAGGTTTCCTGAAATTATAAACTGCTGGACATGAGCCTAATTTCATAATGTTGGGCAAATGAAAAATTTTGTCTTGATTACAAATAACAGTTTATGCCCTGAAGTAGGATAGTTATTCAGGTTTGGAGAAAATGGCATTTTCTTGTAACTCCTCATTCACAGCCTTCTCCCAGAGGATCTCTGCTGCTTAATCTATGGGCCGCTTAATGTGCCCAAGAGTTCTCTTAGTTCCGAACCTTAATGTACCGATGAATATTGTGGCATTGACTTCTAGGGAGGACAGCTTGGTCGATGGACGTGCTTTTGTGCCTGTGGATTATTATATTCTATCCATATAGAAATGAATGAAAAAATTAAGGTAAATCATGAGTGCCAACATACACACCTGACACCCGCTCAGCACTTTTATGAATGTGTTGATCATCTTTAGTCTCTAACTGTGTGCAGGTTAAGGAATTATGCTGTGGATTTTTTATTTTCTTTTATAACACAATTGCTAAAGATGTTTCTTAGCCTGGGGCACAGAAAAAGTAAAGCAGAGCACAGGGGAGCGAAGCCATTGTCTCCAGCTGCTTCCGCTTCGTTTGGAGATGCCAGCCAATTATTTATGAATTGTGGAGACAGACTGTAAGATAAAGGAGACTTAAATAGTGTGGATTTGGTTTGGGTTGGGGGCAGAACTTCTTGAGATTTAGTATTAGAGTTTTTTAAGTATTTGATTTGTTTTAAATAATCTTTAGAACATTTTGTTATCCAAAAATAGGATGGTGGTGAAAAATCCCCCAAGTTCTCCAGCAAGGGCAGATTGCAAGAGTAGGGTACACGGAGGACCCCAGACGGTTCTGGTCATGATCTGAAAGCCTTGTTCCTGGGGCTAATCTCTGATTGGTCAAATGGTCAGAAACAGGGTTTCCGGAATCCAGAAGCTTTTGTTTAGGGCTGAGACGCTAGATGTTTGAGCACACTGAACTCGAGGTGCATGTTAGCTTGGCTGCTTCTTCCCTACTCAGTGTCCTGCATATTCTCCTTTGCATGCTCTCTCCAGCAGTGTTTTTTTTTAATTGGCTTAAATTTTGAACACTAACCTTTGTCACAGAATCTTAGAGGGGTTCTTCTCCAGGAGAGGTCCCTTTCCAATGTGGCCATCCCAGGTTTCTTACCACAAAGGAGACTTATTTAGAGACACGACTGAATTGGAATGGCAGAGCTCTTGGAAGCTCAGTCAGATCTAAGGACCAGGGACCCTCTGCAGCCAAGTGGAGGCTGGCCCCTCCCCTTCCTTCAGCCTGTTCACCTTCTCTTCCCCACCCTGTACATATACATTAACCTCTCTCTGCCTCTTTCTACATGTCTTACAGTTTTTCCTGGTCAGTTCCCTTTATTAGCCAAGGAGAAAATTTTGTAGGAACTAGCCTAACTGGCAGAGCTAACCATATCACTTCTTTGGGACATAGCCCTTTGTAGCAGACTGCCTTCTGGGCTCCTGGGAAGTTAGTGGAGAGATCACTATTGGGTTGGATGAAGAACCCACTATTGGTCGTTCAGGGGCCACTAATAAATAGCCCAACCTCACTTTCTAGAGCATTTTCAAGCAGACAGACTGGATGCGTTTTTCAAACCAACACCCATGACCACAATCTATCTGCTCCAGACATAGAACTTTATGTGACTGAGCATAGTTGGCTCATTTGTATCTTTTATTTTTTATTTGCATTTAAGCTTTTCTAAATGATCCCACTTTATGGGAACTCCTTAGGGCCCATGCCATAGCGGCCTTTATGATGTGAGAATTGGTGTTCGTGAGCCCTCCAAAACTTACATTAAAACCTATTCCCTACAGTAAGATACTGAGAGGTGGGGCCTTTGAGGAAGTGATTACTGAGGTCTCTCCTTATGAATGTGGCTAAGACCCTCATAAGAAGGGCTTCTGAGAACTGTCTGGCCCTTTGTTACTTCTGCCATGTGAGAACAGTTTCATTCCTTTTGACCCCTTTATCCTTCTACCTAAGGGATGCACAAGAGATGCCAGGGGATCCCATGTTATGTGAAGATGTGTAACAGGAGCCACTGATGAAGACCAGACCTCAGCAGACACTAACCTACTGGCACCTTGATCTTGAACTTCCCAGCTGCAGAACTGGGAAAAACTAATTTTGTTGTTTACAAATTGCTCAGTACAAGTTAGTTGTTATAGCAGCAGAAATGTACTAAGAGGGCTGCTCATTTTCTTTTTACCTAAATGTTTATGGTGGTGGAGTGAGGCTTGTCCATAATGTTTGGCAGATGGTTGATTCTTCTTCAGAATAGCTCTTATTCAATGACTGCAAAGAGTTTGTGACAATAAATAGAGGAGATTTAGTGGAGTTTAAAAAGCTTAGAATGTATAGTGAGAAGATTCTGAGTTTTGAACCCAGGGCCTGTGCACTGAGCTTCATCCTTAAACCTTAAATTTTTATTCTGAGGTAGAGTTCTGCTAAGTTATGTTGGCTAGATTTGAATTGGCGATCCACTTGCTTCAGCCCTCCAGAGAGGTATGGCTAGGATTACAGGAGTGTGCCACTACAACGACCTATATCCTGGCTTTTCACACATGTGATGTTGAGATTCTCTGGTTTCAATTTCTTTATGCACTATCAGAAGTAATAGTATTTTCCTTAAGTGATAGCTATGAAAATTAGATGAAGCTTTATATGTGAACTGCTTTGAAGATTGCATGAGTTCTAAGAAAAATGGTTAGCTATTAAAGTAAAAAATAATAACTTTCACACTCAGTCTGACTTGTTCTTTAAAATAAAGAATAACCTCAGTACAGCCAGGAGTCTTGGATTTGGCAGCCAAATACATATGACTGGGGAGTTCTGGTAATGAAGGGAAGCAGAATGCTGCTTTAAATAAAATTGTCACTCTGAAATGATGTATGTTCTTCCTGTGACTTAAGAAGTAAATTTTTAATCAGAAAATGTAGAAGTACTTTATAAAGTGACATAGAGCAGAGCACTGCAGCCCAGGTGGCTATTTTCTTGGTTCTGTGTTGGGAAAATGCTGTGGGTATGTTTACCTCTTGGTTTTCAAATCATTCCTAGTCTTGGTTCTTTTGACAGAATCAAATGAGTGTAGGATCTGACCTTAAAGATTGCCCAGCCATGAAAAACCAAGGGCAACTAATCTTGGGAGAGTCATGGATGCAGGGAGTTTATCAGAAGTCATATTCCCTGAACGAACAGCATGCGGTACCACGGAGATAGCCAGAGGCAGCCATCCCGCCTTAGAACTCACCTGACTCCTTCCCTTTCCTTTTCCGTTTTTATTACAAGACTGGTAGCATGAATAGCAGAGCTTCTGTTGTGGTTCAGACAGCCTACACAGCAACTCCGAGACCTATTTTTAGCCTAGATTCTTGTTTTTTCCTCCCTCCCCTCTTTCCCAAGTCTTCCTTTCACTGTTTCAATGAGGGATGCTTTTCACTAACATCACACAGCAACTCCGTTTGCTACCAGTGTTAGACAAATTGAAACACAAATAATTTAGTCCCTGAACTCCTTGTTGTGCCTGTCCCCCAGCACATTACACATTACCATTTCCCAGACAATTCTTTGGGGATTGCCTTCAGGTCTGCCCCAGCGGGTCCAGGGGAAGCTTCTCTGCTTAAAGCAGAGAAGGGACAGAGACTGCTGGCCTCCGGCTAGTCAAGGAGAGAGACCAGACGCTCGGGCACTCCATCAGCTGCGTCTGTAGTGATCTGCTCGTGTACACACCTTTCTAACACCTGACAGCAGAGCCACCCTGTCCTCTTTAGCTTTCAGATAATAGTTTTCTGGGAGTTCTTGGACATTATCTTCCCTTGATTTTTGATGCTGTCACGCCCCTTCCTTCCTTCCTCCCTCCCTTCCTTCCTTCCTTCCTTCCTCCCTCCCTCCCTTCCTTCCTTCCTTCCTTCCTTCCTTCCTTCCTTCCTTCCTTCCTCTTTTTCTTTCCCTCCTTCCCTTTCTTTCTTTCTTTCTTTCTCTCTTTCTCTCTTTCTTTCTTTCTTTCTTTCTCCCTGGTGTAAAGATCAAACACTACCTTTCCAATATGCACAATGCTGTGATTTGCTTGCAGTTTGTCCCCACCAAATACCATATTGAGACTTAATTCCTCATATGGCAGTTGGGAGGAGGAGCCTGGTGGCAGGTATTTGGGTTACAGTAGAGAAGCCCTCATGATTAGATAAATACCTTTTCACAGGATTGGGTTCTGCTCTCGTGAGACTGAAATCACAACTGCAAGAAAGGGTTAGTAGAAAGTAAGTTTAGTTTCCTCAGCTTTTTCCTCTTCCTTTCTTGTCACATGATCGCTTCCTCTCATGCCTGCTTCTTCCATTTTCCTGAAAAGAGGGGAAAAGCAGATGAGTCTGACCAGGTATGATGCCCAAAAACCTGAACTTTTCAGCCTATAGAACTATAAACTAAAATAAACCTCTTTAAAAAATTAGTGACCCAACTTTTGGTATTTTGATGTTGTCAATTACAGGGTAAGAGTAGCACATCCTCTTATGTTTTCCACTTCTGAGAAGAAAATAAGCCAGAGTCACTGGCAAAAAATGGGAGGGGGTTGAGCTCCACTCCGTCATTTGGGGTATGAGGTGCTACATTGTTTTTGGGTCCTTAAATCTGTTACCCTAGTTCACATAGTCACTCGTTTCTTTGGCTATCATCCTAAGTTGATATCTAAAGCCACCCTAGAAGTCTTCCCTATTCCCCCTCCCCCTCAGCTGTCCACCTGTATTAGTTCTCTAGTCCTTTTAATCCCATAAATAACTCGGCCTTGATGTGGTATAGTCCTTAGAAGCATTTAGGATATCAGAGGAATCAAGAAATTTTGAATTCATATACAGCCTGACCCTGCACAGTGTCAGAGGAACAGTTATCCTAATTATAGATTTTGGAGTTAATTTTCTAAATAAGCCTGTGATTTTAAGGGAAATTTCAAGAACGTACAGGTGAAACCTATTAAAGTTACAGGAAAAATATCAAACTTTGAGCAGCAAAGTTGGGCCTCACCTTGCTAATGAGAGATAAGTAGTTTGGGCTCTCGCCTCAAACAACCCCAAGACCACAGCCTTGTGACTCTGGCTGAGGAGCCCCTGAGGTGCCTTGGCTGGTTATTTTCCTTACATTCATTATGACTGAATAGAGATTACAGCCAGGAGAGTGTATCAAGAATGACAGGGGGTGAGAGGTCAGCTTCAGAGCGGTGCCTGATAGCGTGCAGAGATGGCATGAACAGCACCTGGAGCCAGGGATCCGTCTTCTTAGAGATGATTGGTACAGAGAGGCAAGCGATCGGTGACCATGTGGAAGCATGTGACAAGGAAAGACAAGGAATTGCAGAGAACTAGATCAAGGTACCATGGTCTGGTCCTAGAGGAGGGCCATGCCTAGACAAGGCTTAGCGACTGAGGAATATGGGAGTCAGTTCCACAGGATGTGAGAAGGGGACAAAGCACCTGAATGTCCCAACTCATCGTTGCTGTCCCAGGTCTCCCAGTAATCTCCTCCTCAGTGTAAAGATTGGGTTTGGAGTCTAGAGTGAGGCTGGATGTAAGGTGTGTATGTGTGTGTGTGTGTGTGCGCGTGTGTGTGTGTGTGTGCATAGGGGGTGGGGGGGGGCGTTAATGAAGTTAGAAAACCCAGAGACCAGCGTATCTTCTCGTGGCTTCCATTTATTTTATGTTTTATTTTGCCTAATAGTATGTGCTTTTACAGTGACCTACTTACTCTGTGTAGGTTGAAACCAGGGAAGAGGTGTTATCATGATTGGAATTTAAATTCATCGAGGAAGGAAAAACATGTTGGAATATTCCATGAGCTTTAAAAGGAGAGAGAGAGATACCTACAAACAACCTAGAAATTCCCTACTTTTTAATGGGAATCACTTGAAGCCAGTAACGAGCACTAGTCAGACACTTAGGAAATGAATTCACAAACTCAGACATTACCAGCTGTGGGTATAGATGAGTGCACCTCTGTTAATGCTCAGATATATCCCTTATGTCACCACTTACCAATCACAGAAATCCCAGTCTCCTGCAGTCTCCCATAAGTATTTCCAGAAGTCCTAGAGGGTTCCACAAACAAGTGTCCTCCTTCTGTGAGTAACAGTGACTCCCATGGATCCTTGGGGCACACCACTGAGGCTTTGAAGCCCTCGTGATATCCTATGGCCTTCTAGGTGTGAGTGGAACTGCGCTTCCCTCATGATATCATGTTGTTTGCTGGGACTCAGATCCATCTTCCTACCTCTCTGGCAGATTGTCTCCCTCAATTCTTCCCTTAGGCTTTTCTTACTAGGAAAAGACCTTACAGATGAAGGCATGAGACCTCACTTTCGATCTCAGTCTATTTAGACAAATTCTTTGCCATGGGAGTTAAATTCAAAAATCAATAAAAAACCAGTTGCCTTAAAATCTTTTGTGAACATAATGTTTTATAATATGAGCCATAAGAATTATAACACATAAGTATGTTTTACCTTGGGGAGAGAAAGAAATCCCTGCAGTGGCTTTGGATTCTGTGTTTGACAGATATGATTATTTTCTTTACCTGTACTTCCTCCTCAAGGAAATTGACAGTAGTAAGATGAGGAGGAAAGAAAGCTAGAAGCGAAAGTTAAGCACGTAAAATATTTGTACAGAAGATGACAGCTGTGATCTAGACATTTAAAGAGAATTTTATGAGAATTATTGTTATCTCATCATTCATTACATATGAAAATCTTTTCTAGCCGATTGTCCGACTGGAAGTGCACACAGTATGCATTTTTCCCATTTCATTGATAAGTATAAGGGCAAAATTTAAGGTTTACAATGAAGTTGAGCATTTGTTCAAATACTTACCTTGTCAAGGTGACAAGGACTTTCCCACTCTCTTTTGTCCCTTCCTCTACCCACCCCTCCCTCCCTCCCTCCTCCCCATATCACTTTGTTTTTTGTTTTAAGTTCTATGAGAGTTGTGATCTGGGTTTCTCATATCAGAGAGAGCATTCAATATTTCACCTTCTGCTTCTGACTCACTTTGCTAAGCATGATGTTCTCAAGTTTCTTCCATTTGCCTGCAAAAACCTCCATGCTGTTGGACTTTATAGATGCACAGTATTCCGTTGTGTATAAATACCACACTTTGTGTATCCATTGGTCTGTTGATGGGTATTTTGGTGACTTCCATACTTTAGCTATTGTTAGTTGTGCTGCTATGAACATGGGTGTACATATATCTGTTATGTGTTGTTTTGGCCTCTTTTGGATATATTCCCAGGAGGGGTGTCGCTGGATCAAAGGGGATTTTTATTTCTAGTCTTTTGAGAGCTCTCCATACTGCTTTCCAGAGTGGTTGTACAAATTTACATTCCCACCAGCAGTGCAGGAGGGTTCATTTCTCCCCACAGCCACAGCCTCCCCAGCACTGGTTACTATTTGACTTGTTGATATAGGCCTTTCTTTCTGAAGTGAGATAGTATCTTAGCGTTGTTTTGATTTGCATTTCTCTTATGGCTAGAGATGTTGAGCATCTTTTCATGTATCTATTGGCCATTTGTACTTTTTTGTGAGTGAATTGCCTCTTCATTTCATTTGCCCACTTTTCAGTAGAATCCTTTGTTTGGTTGGCTTACTTTTCTTCAGCTCACTACATATTCTAGTTATGAGCTTCCTATCTGAGATGTTGGTGGTGAATATTTTTTCCCAGTCTGTTGGTTCTCCTTTTAAAACGTTGTTGTTTCCTTTGCTGTTCAGAAACTTTTTAATTTGACAAGATCCCATTTGTTGATAATGGGGATAATTTCTTTTGCGCTTGGTGTCTTGTCAAGGAAGTCTTTGCCTACCCCTATGTCTTTTAGATATTTGCCTAATTTGTCTTCTTTGAGGTTCAGTGTTTCACTTTTAATGTCTAAGTCTTTGATCCACTTTGATTTGATTTTGGTACATGGTGATAGGTGTGTGACTAGATTCATTCTTCTGCATGTGGATGTCCAGTTTTCCCAACACCATTTGTTGAACAGGCTGTCTTTTTTCGATTGTATGCATTTGGCCCCTTTGTCGAAGATTAAGTAATTGAGAGTATTTGGGTTTGTATCTGTGTCTTCATTTCTGTTCCGCTGGGCTATCTGTCTGTTTTTGTGCCAGTACCAAATTGTTTTTACAACTATTGCTTTATAGTATAGTCTGATATCTGGAACGGTAATGCCTCCTGCCTTGGTCTTGTGGCTCAGGATTGCTTTGGCTATTCGCGGTCTCCTTTGGTTCCATATGAATTTAAGAATTGTTGTTTCAAGTTCTTTGAAGAAACTTGATAGGAATTGAGTTGAATCTGTATATCAGTTTCGGTAGTATAGTCATTCTATCTATATTTATTTTGCCTATCCAAGAGCAAGGGATGCCTTTGCGTTTCCTAATGTCTCCTATAACTTCTGTCTTCAATGTAATGTACTGTTTTTTTTTTTTTTATATAAGTCCTTCGCTTCCATAGTTAGCTATACTCCTAGGTCTTTAATTTTTGCTGAGCTATTGAGAATGGAATTGTTTTTCTGCGTTCTTGCTCAGTAAGTTCATTGTTAGTGTAGAGAAAAGCTATTGATTTTTTAGTATTAATTTTGTAGCCTGTGACTGGCTAATTTTTTTTTATTATTCCAGGAGTTTCATAGTGAAGTTTTTAGGTTCTTCCATGTAGATAATCATATCATCTGCAAATAAGGAGAGTTTGACCTCCTTTCTGATGCAGATTCCTTTTATTTCATTTTCTTGTCTGATTGCTATGGCAAGTGTTTCAAGGACTATGTTGAATAAGAGTGGTGAAAGTGGGCAGCCTTGTCTTGTTCTTGATTTGAGAGGGAACGATTTCAGTTTTTCTCCATTTACTATAATATTTGCAGTAGGCTTGGCATATATGGCTTCTATGAGTTTTAGGTAGGGCCCTTCTATACCTATTTTTCTCAGTGTTTTTATCAGAAAGGGGTGCTGGATTTTGTGAAAGGCTTTTTCTGCATCAATAGAGATGATCATGTGGTTTTTGTTTTTGTTTTTGTTGATATGGTGTATTACATCGATTGATTTATGTATGCTGAACCAGGCTTGCATCACAGGGATGAAGCCCACTTGATCATGGTGTATGATCTTTCTGATTACCTGTTGGATTCTGTTTGCCAGAATCTTATTGAGGATTTTTATATCTATATTCATTAAGGATATTGGTCTATAATTTTTCTTCCTGGTTAAGTCTTTGCCTAGTTTTGGGACTAGTGTGATGCTAGACTCCAGAAATGAGTTTGGTAGTATTCCTTCACTTTCTACTTTATAAAACAGTTTGAGGAGGATTGGAGTTGGTTCTTCCCTAAAGTACTGAAAAAATTCTGCTGTGAATCCATGCAAGCCTGGACTTTTACTTGTAAGTAGAGCTTTTATTACTGCTTAAATTTCTATGTATGTGATGGGGTTGTTCAAGATCTTTATATCTTCCTCATTTAACTTTGGTATTTTATATCTATCTAGGAAGTTGCCCATTTCTTCCCAGTTCTCAAATTTGTTAGAATATAGGTTTTCAAAGTAATTTCTTACAATACTCTGGATTTCTGCAGAGTCTGTTATAATTTTACCTTTTCCATTTCTAAGTGTGCTAATCTGTGCCTTTACTTTTCTTGATGAGGTTGGCAACAGGTTTGTTGATTTTGTTAATTCTTTCAAAGAACCATCTCTTTGACTCATTAATCTTTTTTATTGTCTTTTTAATCTCAATCTTACTTATTTCAGATCTGATCTTCGTAATTTCTTCTTTTCTACTGCCTCTTGGGTTAAGTTGTTCTTGTTTCTCTAGGTCCTTGAGGTGCATCATTAGCGAATTTATTTGTGACTATTCTGTTCTTTTGATGTGTGCGTTTATGGCTATGAATTTTCCTCTAAGGACTGCTTTCATTGTGTCCCACAGGTTTTGATATGATTTACTTCCATCATCATTTAACTCTATGAAGTTTTGATTTCTTCTCTGATTTCTTCTGTGATCCATTGTTTGGTCAGTGGTATGTTGTTAAGTCTCCATGTGTTTGTGTATTTTCTTCTGTTTCTGCTGCTGTTAAGTTCCAGTCTTATTCCACTATGGTCTGAGAGTATGCAGGGAATTATTTCTATCCCTTTGTACTTGTTTAAGCATGACTTATGTCCTAGAACATGGTCTGTTTTAGAAAATGTTCCATGTGCTGTTGAGAAGAACATGTAGTCAGTTGATGTTGGGTGGAAAACTCTGTAAGCATATGTTAGGTCCAAGTTTTCTGTGTGTCATTTAGCTATTGTATATCTTTGTGGATTTTCTGTCTGGTTAATCTATCTATTTTTGATAGTGGAGTATTAAAGTCCCCTACTATAATTGTTTTGGGTCCTTTGTGTCCTTTCAGATTTAGTAATTTTTGGTTTACATAATTGGGTGCTCTAGAGTTGGGGGCATATGTATTGATAATTGTGATTTCTTCCTATTCTAGTGTACCTTTAACCAGTATGTAGTGGCCATCTTTGTCTCTCTTCACCTGTTTTCCTTTGAAATCTACTGAGTCTGAGATTAATATAGCTTCCCCTGCTTGTTTTCTGGTACCTGTTGCATGAAGTATTGGATTCCAACCTTTTATTTTCATTCTGAGTTTCCTTGTGGGTGAAGTGTGTCTCTTGCAGGCAGCAAATTGTGGGTTTCTGTTTTTTGATCCAGTCAGCTAGTCTATGTCTTTTGATAGGTGAGTTGAGGCTGTTCACATTTAGGGTAGTTATTGAGGTGTGTTTGGTGTGTTCTGCCATCATTGTAGTTTTTCCACATTATTTACTGGCTTTACTTTTTTCTCAGCTCATTCTCCTCTAGCTTTTGTCTTTTTTTCCTCTGGGGACACTTGTGTCATTGGCCTCTCTTTCGCTATCCATGTTTCCATTGATGGTTTAGTGGCTGCAAGTTTCTTTAAGATTTCTATATCATGTAAAATTTTAATTTCTTTCTCTAGTTTAAAAGATAGTTTTGCTGGATATAGTAGTCTTGGTTGAAATTTGTGTTCTTTTAGTGTTTGAATGACATTGCTCCGTGATCTCCTGGCTTTTAGAGTCTTGGTTGAGAAGTCTGCAGTTATCCTGATGGGCTTACCGTTGTAAATCACCTTCTGCTTTTCTCTTACCACTTTCAGTATTCTCTCTTTGTGTTGGGTTTCTAGTACTTTAATTATGGTGAGTCATGATGAGACTCTCTTCTGATCAATATTGTTTGGTGTTCTATATGCCTGCAGTAGTTCAATGTTCATTTCTCTTCTTAGATTTGGGAAATTTTCTTCCATAATTTCCTTGAATATGACTTTTAAGCCTTTTCTTTCATCCTCGGTCTTCTCTTGGACTCTCATAATTCTCAAGTTGTTTCTCTTTGAATCATCTATCAGTCATTGTAATGATTCACTTTCTTTTTTCACTTTGCGTTCTTTATAGTCTTCCTCTTTTTGCTCCTTCATTTTGTCTTCTAGGTCTGATAATCTATTTTGAAATTGTTTGATATCATTGCTTATTGTGACCTGTGTGTTTTTCTCTTCCTGGATATCTGTGTTTACTTTTTAAGTCTCTGTTGTTTTCTTCGCTTATTTCTTACATTACCTTCTTTGTCTTCTGCTTCAATTCTTCTTTGATCTCCTCTACTTACGTCTCAAAGCTTGTTTTTAGCTTAGTTAGGTATTGGTGTAGCTCTTGCTCTATGACTTTTATTTCCTGCTTCATTTCCTGCATCAATTTTAATTCCTACTTTAATTCAATGTATTTCTCGGCTCAGAAGTTACCGTCATTTTTGCCATTTTCATCTTTAGATTCTGCATTTTCAGGATTTCTAGTGTGTTCTTAGGTATGTCAGTACTTTTTGAAGGAGATTTATTTCCACATTTCTTCAGGGTTCTGTTGTCTTTGGTTATCTCTGGTTGTCTGTCCCTGGGTTTCACCTAGGTACTCACCCCGGCATGGCTCTGCCCACTGCTGGGAGATCACAGCCTCCACGCTGACCGACACTGAGAGGAGCAGGGGAAATGGCAGCGAATCCTCTCCCCCCCTGCACCCCACCTCCCTGGTCTAGTCCAGCTTGACTCTACCTGGTACTGGCAAAGGCCAGTCTCCGTGTGGGCCTCCGCTCTGAGGTTTGGCAGGGAGGGTGGCCAACGTCCACGCTGGCCTCTACTGTACTGCTGTGAGGGGCAGCAGGGAAGTTGGCAAGGAGACCTACTGCTGAGCCCAGGATCCACCGTAGGTCTCTGCTGTGAGGGGTGGCGGGGAAGATGTCCGGAAGTCCTACCTCCCTCTTCAGGAGCAGCCCTGCCCAGTGCTAGCTGAGCCCAGGTTGAGCCACAGGCTCCTGAGGCGAGGGGCAGCAGGGAAGTTGTCC
The DNA here is from genome assembly GCA_004027205.1 of Ctenodactylus gundi. Lineage (NCBI taxonomy): Eukaryota > Metazoa > Chordata > Mammalia > Rodentia > Ctenodactylidae > Ctenodactylus > Ctenodactylus gundi. The sequence goes on from PVKB01000235.1 coordinate 333,939, forward strand.
AGGAGGCCTACCAGCCTCCTCTGGAGAGGCTCTGCCTGATGCCAGCCGATCCCAGGTTCCGCTGCAGGCCCCTGCTTTGCCCCTGGCAAAGGGCAGCAGGGAAGATGTCCCCACTATGCATTTTTTTGAAACTCTAATGTGATGGTGGGACACACATTTCCAACACATTGTTCTGTTGCAGCCTTTGCAAAATTGTATTGTGTTTATACTCCTTCCTGCCACTGCCTTGTGAGTTACCATCAAGTGCTAGGTCTTTAGCTTCCTCCTGTGTTTGGGATGTATAACGTGGGAAGTACTCAATACTAATTTTTGACGAAGTAATGATAAAGAGAAATTTCAGCAACAACAAGGGTTGAATCATTATTTCTCAAGAAAGGAACTAGATTGCTCTACAGGCCAAGAAATTACCTCAGTTAGCAACGTTTTCCATTGGTTGACCAGAACTCTTTACAGTCAATTATTCTGATTACCTTTAAGGAGAAACAGACTTGAGTGGGCAGTATTCCTTAGAAACAGAATTTGGATCTGTGATAAGTTGAGTTCCAAGCAAACTGCTAGTTTAAAAATAACTTAGTTCAGGCCAAATGTTTAGATAGAGAAGAAGAAATAAGTGAGAAAAAGAAAAAATTTTAAGAAGGTTCATCATATCCTATATAAAGTACAGTTTAGATCTGGGGCCTCAATGATAATAAACTTCTCCAGCATTAAAGAAGCCCTGTGTTCCATTCCCAGCACACATACACATCAACAACAACAATAAAACCAACCACCCAATGAACCATCAGTTGAAAGTTTCAAGTTTCTAGGTTCAGAAAACTGTAGGAAGTATGAAATCTTTCATGGTTACCTGGAAAACCCTTTTTTGATTAGAAGAAGGAAATAACAGTGCTGGATAACTGAAGGATTCAAATTACAGTGTGTTTATTTGTATATTCATTTGTTTCCACAGTCAGGAAGGAAATTTTTGAAGGAATAAGAAAAAAAAGCTTTTCTGTACAGGAAAAGCAGAGAAATATTGGGTCGCTTGAATACAGGGTTTCCAAACTATTCGATACCCAAGTCATCCTGCATACAGTCATAGCTGTAGTGGACCCTGGCATTGGCTGAAGCATCTTCTAGACACAGCTTCTATGCATGGCTAATAGAGAAAAACAAACTTGATAGAATAGGACTCTGCCCCTTGCCCCATTGATTGTAAGTCTTCCTCTGACATATTTGGGTAGAAAATCAAAGAGAGCTTGTGTTACTCCTTTGGTGGCTAATGCTAGGAATCCGAAAGAAGAGGAATAGAGATGAGAAATGGAGAGAAAGTATAGGCCTGTAAGTCTCTGTGGCCCAGCTGCACATTACGATATCCAGTTTTTCCTCTGATTCCATAAATCAATGCTGATCCCCCTGTTACTAAAGCTGGTTTGGGGGCTGAAGGAATGGTTCAGTGGTTAAAGTGCTTGCCTAGCAAGCGCTGCGTCAGATGCTAAGTACCTGAGTTTGACTCCCCAGCACAACATAAGCTGAGCATGGTGGCACATGCCTGTAATCCCAGCACTTGGGAAGCTGAGGTGGGAGGATTGCTGTGAGTCCAAGGCCAGCCTGGGCTCCATAGTGAATTCAGGACCAGCCTGGGCTACAGAGAGAGACCCTGTCTCAAAAAAAAGATAAATAAATAAATAAATAAATAAATAAATAAATAAATAAAGCTGGTTTGACCTGGATCTCCATTACTTGAGACTAAATGAGCTAGTTCTAAGACACATGTATTAACAGACTTGTGGCATGGAAACGAGTAAGAAGAAAGATGTAGCATGCTGATGTGACCAAGTTCTGTGTCAAAGAACTCTGGAGCAGCAAATGACTAGATTGAGTGGCCCTGGACACCAGATATTGTTCAGAATGAACTAAAAATGGTATTTTTCTCTTAGCTGGAATGGCTACAAGTCCACATGATGCCAGGTTTCAGCTTACCTATTTCAGTAAGCATGTATTGACCATTTATTATGGTTGAGGCTTCATGATATCTATTAATACCTATGATATTTATAGTCAAGAGATATAAAAATGATTTTTAAACAAATGAATAATTGTTCCTAGGGAGCTCACAGTCTGATAGAGGACAAGTATTTACAATCTAATACGGGAATGAGAGATATACCACCATTATTTCAAGCAGAGGTAGCACCTTACTGTTCTTTAAATGGTTAAAATGCTGAATCATGAAAGATACATCATTATTCAGTATAGAAGGGACCAAAAAATTCCAAGTAGAATGGGCAGCGTGTAGAAGACAGAAAGACAGATGTGTGAAAGTGTGTGAGTAACATGTAACAATCACGGAGAAGTAGAAGGAGATGGAAGTGGGGAGTTTAGAAATGGATGGAGACTTAGTCCATCTTTTCTTGCTATAAAACATACCTGGGCCATTTTTAATGTACAGAGATTTATTTCATACATTTTTGGAGGCTGAGAAGTCTGAGAGCGTGACCCCAGCATCTGGCAAGGATTTCCTAATACAGCGTAACGTGCAGAGAGCATCATATTGGGAGGAAACAGGGGCGCGCCAGTTTGGATCTCTTCCTCCTCTCATGGAAGCAGTAATCCCATCATGGAGACTCCATCTTTATGATCTCGTCAGATCTTCCAATGCCTCCTGGTGGGCCTGCCTCCAAATGCCATCAGCATGTGAATTTGGAAATTAAGTGTTTAGCACATTAACTTTTGGTGGAACTTTCAAATAATAGCATAGGACTTGTATGCCCTTATAAAAATGTGAACTTATATGGCAGAAAATATGGAGAGTTACTGAACTGATTCTGTTTTGAGAATTAAATGATGACCTGTCTTCCCTGGGGAATCATGTTTGCTATGAGTAAGGTTGGTGTCTTAGTCACTTTGTCATTTCTGGGACACAATACCCAGTACCCAACAATTTAAGGGAGGAAAAGCTTATTTTAGTTCACATTTCAGAAGTCTCAGTCTGTTCATGTCTGGCTGACATGGCATGGCAGAAAGGCCTGGTAAAGAGCAGCTACATATCATAAGAGGAAAGAGTGAGTTAAGAGAAGGAAGCAGGACAAAAACAATACCTTTCCTGGCCATATCTTCAGTGATTGGCCATACTGTCAATAATCTGCCTCTCTGGACCTGGCCTCACATCCTTAACAGCACATGAAATCCAAAGATAAGCCCCAGCATCGAAATAAATGAGATTTTAGGAAGATATTCCAAATCCAAACCAGAGCAGTTGGAAAACAAGTCAGAGTGTATTTTAATAGTCTTTGTGAAAGGAGATGAGAGTCTGAGCTGAGATAGTGCCGGGGCCTTGTGGGATGAAGCTGACTAGTGGAAAAGTACTTAGGAAGGAAGTAGGAAGGGTGGCCCATTCCAGGAAGAGGTCACAGAGATAAAGGGATCTAAACATCAACTGGAGCCTGACTGACTAAGAAGTTGGTGGTAGAAATTGAGATAGGAATGAATTAGCGGGAGTGATATTCTAGGGGAGATTAGTTGATTGTTTTTGAACTTCCTGAGTTTCAGGAGAGACATGTGAGAATTTTCTCCTCAGAGCTCATAGAGGGTCCAGAATTAGATGTGTACTTGACAGCTGGAGGTCAAGACAGGGCCCGAAGCCCAGTAAATGTCTACAGTAGGGAAGAGTAAGATACGGAGACAACCCAGAGAGCAGCATGATTTATGGATGATAGCGAGAAAGAAGAGGAAGGCAGAATAGAGGCTGGGGAGAACAGCCCCAGAAGGCCTATCCCTTCAAAGGAGCGAGACTGAAACTTCACAGTGACAGAGAGCAGGCCCAGGCTGTAGGGCTCTATATGTAGGTAAGGGCTGATGTCTTGTGGGCCAACAAAGCATGCTGACTCCAGAATCTGATCTGCTGCTTCAGGTAGGTGTCCGCCAGTTGTCATTTGGAATAATGCTGTAGGGAGCTTTCGCTTTGCTATCATGTACCTGCTTTTATTTTCCATCCTTGTATAGCTCATTTAAAGAATGAGATAAGACAGGTGACAAATTTCCCATATGTCCACTCTGAGGAAGAATTATTCAGATGTGTGATGAGATATCATAGTTACCCAGCCCTGGAGTGGCCCACTTAAGGCTAGCTTCATTAAATTTGCTTCATAGAGTATAGCCAAAATAGCTACCTCAGGAAAGGATACGGCATGCAAATTAAGGCCTGAAAATATGAATGGAGTTTGAACCATGCTTTGATCAGTATTTCTAAAATGGCACATGGGAGGGAAAAATTTAAAAAAAAAAAAAAAAAAACCTAAAGCTGAATACACTCCCTTCTGCTTTGTATGACAGGGGCATCTGTTCTCCCGCTGTGTGGAATCATCATGGATGACTCCCTTCCTTAGGAACCAAAGTACAATACAATACGAAGTACACGCAGTTCTTGAAGTTAGTCCTGACCCCTGCTCACCTCTCAAGCCAAAAGCAGCCTGCCCCAGGAGAACAAACAGGCCATGAAAGGAGGTGTGAGGAGTACACTGCAGGGAAAAGAGAAAAGTTGATTATATATAGAATGGTGGGGGTTTTGACCTATATTGAATTAGTGAATATTTGTCCATTGAACATCTTGGTTTCAGGATTCCTACTGCTTAGGGAATCTATTTAAATATGAATCCCAAATAATGTTATACCAGGTCTAATGTCAGAATATATCTGGCAATATTACGCAGATCAAATCCTTGAGAATACTAGTCTGAATAGAAGCTATTCTTGGCATAGTTTAAGTAAGGAAGATCAATACAGATACTCAAGCTAGAAGAATTCTAATAGTTAATAGAAACCCAGACTTCAAGGTCCCACTAACCTTCAAAACAGAGTTGACTCAAATGCTTCTCAGGAAACCAATGTCTCTTAAGCTTTTTATTTTTATTTTTTTAGTGGTAGGTGGTGGTAGTGGTATGGAAGATTGAACCCAGGGCTTTTGTACTAAGCTACATTCCCCAGACCTTTTGTACTTTATTTATTTTATCTTATTTTATTTTTGAGACAGGGTCTCCCTCTGTAGCCCAGGCTGGTCCTGAACTCACTATGGAAGCCCAGCTGGCCACAGACTCATGGCAGTTCCCCTCTCTCAGCCTCTAGAGTGCTGGGATTACAGGCGTGCGCCACCATGGCCAGTTTATGTGGTGCTGGGGAATCGAACTCGGGTACTTAGCGCTGGCCTTAGTGCTTGCTAGGTGAGCACTTTAACTGCTGAGCCATTCCTCCAGCCCACTTTAATTTTGAGACAAAGTCTCATTAAGACGCTGAGTGGCTAAGGTTGGGCTCAGACTTGTGATCTTGTCTCAGGCTCCTGTAGTGCTAGGATTACAAGTGTATATCGCCAATCCCAGCTTGGGGCCCAGCAAGGTAGGACCTGTTCCTCCTGGTCTCCTCCAGAATGAAAACCTTTTCCATTCCCTGCCTTGTAGGCAGCTTCACTTGGCCAGTAGGTACACCAGGTAGAGGTCAGAAAACTGACCCTCTTACAACCTGTGGCCAGAGGTATACAGTTATAAACTATAATTACACTCCTTCACTGTTTTAAATAATACTTTAACTTAGATTTTATGCTTATTGCAATAGAAGGAAGACTTTTCTCTGGTTCAAAAATGGCAAGTCATTTATCATATTCACAATTGCAATTTTGTTTAATTAAAATTAGGTTTAATCATTCTGGCACACTTTTTAAAAAATATTTTTTGTTGTGTGTGTTTAATATATACAACATGTAGAATAAAATAATTAACAATAGCGAAGCAACTTAACATATCCATAATCTCAAGGCAGTTATGATCTATTCATTTAGTAGAAATCTTGAGCTAAACTAACTAAAGTTATTAACTAAAGTCCTCGTGTTTGTTATTAGATTGTCCCAGTTGTTCATCCTATATATTTGCATCCTTGTGTATTTTGACATATATCTCTCCCACTAATTTCAAAACTTTGTGTATCAGTGGGCTTTGTGTTTTGTTCTTAAAATCATTTTTGTGCCTCCCAATAAAAAATAAAGTCTGCATCTCGAATTAAAATATTGCAGGGGTATATTCTGAGGGAGAGTCAATCTGAACCACCCACACCAGGAGTCAGGGGAATGACTTCCTCTTGGGCAGTCAACACTGCATGCACTGCAGTGTAACCCTGCACCGAAGTCACAGATTCAGGGATGAGTTGCAAATTTATCTTGAATTCAGATCTGTTGGTATGGAAGGCCCGCTCCGATTTAGTTTTGTTTTAGCATGAAATCTACATGACAACAGTTAACCATTTTCGAGTGGGTAGTCAGGGAGACTTAGTACCTTCCTGGTATTGTATGAGCGCCATCACTTTCTAGCTAGGAAACCCTCTCAGCATCCCAAAGAGACACAACACCTTCAAGCAGTGACTCCCCTGCCTGTGCCCTTCTGCTTCCCAGGCCCTGGCAACCACCAGTCAGTGCTCTGTTTCTATGAATTTTCTTACTCTGGATATTTTATATAAAACGGGATGGTACCACGTGTAACCTTTTGTTCTGGCTTCTTTCATTTGGCATAATGTTTTCAGGGTTCATCCATATTTTATGTACCAGGCAACAGTGCTTGAAGCCCTCCTTTTTATGGCATCATTATTTTCCATTGTATATAGGCAATTTGTTCATGCATTCAAACCATTTATGAGTATCGGGGTTGTTTCTACTATTTGGCAACTGTGACCAATGCTCCTGTGAACATGTGGGTAAAACCATGTGTTCAAGTATCTGTTTTAAATTCTTTCATGTCTACACCTAAAAGTAAAATTACTAAGCGTAATTCCAAGCATGACGTTTTGAAAGACTGCCAGACTATTTTTTGCAAACTGGCTGACTCATTTTACATTTCCACCAGCAATGTAAGATACTTCTCTTTTTTCCATCTTCACCAATACTTGTTTTTGAATGTCTATATCTGTCTCCCTCTCTGTTTCCCACCCTCTTACCCTCTTTCTTTTCTGTTCCCCTTTTTTCTAATACTGGGGATTGAACTCAGGGATTGTGTGCTGAGCTACATCCCCAGCTGTTCATTTGTTTATTGAAGTCTGAGGCAAGATATCCTCAAAATCACAGAGCTGTCCAAGCGAGGCAGCAGCTTGCACTTCTCCTGCGGTGGCCTCCCACAGTACAAGTACTACAGGTGTGCACCACCATCCCTTCCTTCTGTCTCCTTGGCTTTCTGCCTGCCTTTCTATCTTTTCTTTCTGTTTTCCTCTCCTGGTCTCTGTTAGATCCTTGTGGACATAATGTATCCATTGGTTTCACTTTGCATTATCCTAGTGACTAAATGATTTTAGGTATCTTTTCATGACCAGAAGGTCATTAGATGTATCTTCTTTGGAGAAATTGCTCTTCTAGTTTTTTGCCTACTTTTCAGCTGGGTAGTCATTTTTGTTGAGCTATAAGGGTTCTTCATTGTCTTAATTACTTTCTCATCACTGTGACTCAATATCCGACATACACAACTTTTGGGGAGAAAGATTTATTTTAGTTTACAGTTTCAGAAAGTCACAATCCATTCACTGGTGGGTGGCTGGAAAATGGTGGAATCACACTGTGGGGACACAGCTAGAATAGGAACTGGCACTCCAGGGACAGAGAGCCTCAAGACAGTGTGACAGAAGTGAGAAGCCTGGGAGAAAGGGTGGACGAGCACACACCTGTCCAGGTCACGCCCCAAGCATCTGTCCCTTCTGGCCAGGCCTCACCTCCTAATCCTACACAGTAACCACAGGTACACAGGAACATGAGGCTTTTTGGGGGACATTCCAGATCCAAACCACGATGTATTTTGGAGGATAGCCTCTTATCTCTAGAAAATGTTTTTTGCCTCCTACCCTCTTGAAGATGAATTATTTCTTCTTCTTCCTTTTTTACTTTTTCCTTTTCTTAATACTGAAAGTGTTGGATTTTGTTTTTAGAAATGAATCCTTACCTTAGGAAAGATTTGAAGAATACAATTCAAATTCTCTGTGATTCTATTTCCCAGAGATAAACACTGTTTACATTTTAATCCTTTTTCTAGTCATCTCTAAAATAATCTATAGGTAACATACACACATTAATTTTTTAAAATTCTATCATGACATACTATTTAAGATTTTAGTGCTGTTTCTGAAATGTTGTATTTATTCGCATATATTTAATTGGGATATTTTAAATGACTAGAATCTTTCCATGTACTTGTTAATTGTTTATGTAACTCTCTTAATTATTCAAGTCTTTTTGTCTACTTTTTCTGCTGGAGTTTTATAAATCATAGCATCTCATATCAGTTACTATAAGCTATTTATAGTATCTAGAATATTGTTCCATATTCTTTTGTGTTTATTACAAATCCTTTGTCAGATTATCTTTTATTATTCTTTCTAGTGTTTGAGGCATAATGGTATTTTATATTTTCATATTGTCATATCTAGGTTTTTTTTTTTTTAATACAGGATCTCACTCGGTAGGCTAGGCTGGTCATGAATTTGCTATGTAGCTCAGAGTAGCCTTGTGCTGTCATGGTGGTCCTCCTGCCTCAGACTTCTAACTTTTAAAATTTGTTTTATCTTTTGCTTTTATGTATCCTTATCTTCCAAAAAGCCCTTATCAGCCAAAAGATCATGTAAATATTTGCTTGTATTTTCTCCTGTTTATTGTGAAATTTTTTAATATAGGGTCTCACTCTGTAGGCCCCTGGTCCTGAACTCACGGTGTAGCCCAGTCTGGCCTTCAACTCACAGTAATTCTCCTGCCTCAGCCTCCCTAGTGCTAGGATTACAGACATGAACCACCTTGCCTGGCTTATGTGGTGCTGGGAAATGGAACTCAGGACCTTACCATTGCTAGGCCAACACTTTAACCACTAAACTATGCCCATTTGTCATTAAAAACTTTATTTCTTGTTCCATCCGAAACTGACTGTAGTATCATATTATAAGAAGATCAAACATTCATTTTTCTAAAGTTAATTAGCTTTTCTGATACCACTTATAAAATAAGTAATTTAGAATAAAAAGATTCATTATGAAAGGCAGGAAAACAATTATTTTACATAAATTATTTTTTTCTCCTTCTGCCCCTGAAATTGGAAAGTGAGTATAGAGTGTTGAGCTGCTTCCCAGGCCTCCTCCTCCTTTTACTTTCTTCCTGCCTTAGCATTCTGAATAGCTGGGATTATAGGCATGTACCTGGCTTTTGCATGAGTTTTTTTTTAAAAAATGCTTTAAACATGAGCTCAGACATGAAGCAGGTTACCTCTAGCCCTGTTTGCTAATCTTTCTCTTCTGACCAAGACAGCCTCACTCTCCTCCTACACCAGAGTAGCCATGTGACAATCTCCTAGTCCCGGTGTTGGGCCTACAGTGCAGCTAGAGACTTTGGGGCAAGGCAGCATTAGAATGCCGTTGACCCAGGTGCGTCCTTCTGTGGTCTGACTGATACCGAAGAGCTCCTGAACATTTTGCCATGGCTTCCAGAGTTCAGATGATCCATCGCATCTGCACAATGTAGCTTTTTATGTGTATTCTTATTTTTTTAAATGGCACACATAGTTATTTCAGAATTTTTTTAAAGAGTTCTTTCACAAAGAGGAGCAGGAAGAAACGAGTAAGATCATTATTACAAATTGAGTTACAGAGCATGAAATTGTGATGTAAAATTTAAGGGGCACATATTGAAATAGTAGCTGAATGAATTTTTAGCCAAAGGACTAAGGCTATGTGATCTTTTATCTATTTCACTCAGTGATAGCTAGGCATTTGCCATTCCTAGGCAAACACTTTAACCACTAGCTGAAATTCAAGATATGAAAAATACATTTGAAAGCAAGGGAAGTTGACTCAAACATTGTAAGGACAGTAAAGGCCCCAAGAACCACTTATTCACCAACAAGTACTGTTTTTATAACTAATAATATCCCAAATCAAAACCATTGCCTTCTGCCACTCCACCCCCAGCTAAATATCTGTATGCATCATACACAACAAAAACATTTTACAGATTAAGATTTTATACAGATTCCCCATGGTGATTATAATTACTAGGTTTTACAAACAAGTATATTAATAAAAAATGGAGGAAATTTCACAGATTTTACAAAAAAGCTGGAACTATGTTAGTGGGATACGAATCAAATTATTGATACCTATTTTTCTGTTACACTTTCTCTTTAGATATTTTCTTTTCTCCATGTTCTTTGGTGCTGCTTGTCTCTCTGTCTCTCTCAAAGATTCCCACAAGTATTTGCAATACTGGACTAGTGGTTGCAGATTTCTTTAGGGATTCTTAGTCACGAAAAAGTTTTACTTCTTCTATTTTCAGGGATAATTTTGCTAGATACAACAACCTGGGTTTTCTCCAGGGTCTCCTGGCCTTTAAAGTTGGCACTGAGAAATCTGTGGTAATTCAGATGAGTTTACCTTAAAAAATAATGTCTGGTTTTCTCTTGCTGCTTTTAATATTTTTATGTTGTATTTCTGAGGTTTTAATTGTGATGTGTCAGTGAGTCTTGATGCTGGTTGAGGTTATTTGATGTCCTATAAGCTTCTTGTACCTGAAAACTAATTTCTTTTCCTAAATTTGGGAAATTTCTTGCATGATTTCAGTGAATAAATTCTTTATACTTTTGGTGCTGTCATCTTCTCTTTTTTCCACACCTATAATTTTGAAATTGGTTCCCTCTGAATTATCCATCAGCTGGTGTATCCAGCTACTTAGCTCATTTCTGATTTTGAAGTTGTGCCTAACCATGGCATTTGTTTCTCAGCCTTGTCTTCAAGGTCTGAAATTCTGTCCTTGAAATGTTTTAAGTCAACTTCCCCAGCTTTCAAATGTATTTTTATGTTCTGCATTTCAGCTAGATTTCTTTCCAAAATTTCCAATTCTCTATCAAAATCTCCTTCATACCTTGCATTGCCATATTTATCTCAACTAACTTTTTATTTGTAGCTTCTATATGCACAGTAAGGTTTGTATCCATTAGAACCACTATTTGTTTAGTAAGTTCCTTTTTAAGCCCACTGATTTCTTCGAGAATATCTTGTTTGAACTCGTTATTGGACCCGTTTATTTGCTTTTTTACTTTCTTCCCTATGAGTTTCATTATTTCAGGCCCATGACATTAGTTTCTGGAGTCTCAGGCATTTGTGTGAGTGTCCTGTAGTGCTGTCTTCTTCCCACGTTTCTGTTGTTAGGGACTTCACTTGAAAGGGCTAGCTGAGAGGCTTCTTTGAATAAGTATGAGGGTGTGTGAAGGGAACAGAAATTCCTGAGTTCTGTGCTGGGCGTGGGCATTGAGGGAGAACCTAACAGTCCAATGGCCTCTGAGGTGTCATGGTCACCCCTAGACATTTCAGTGAAGCTCTCCTGCCTGTCCTGGCTTCTGTCATCTAAGAAGTGGGTTCTCTACCCTCAGAGGAACTCCCACTACACCTGAGATCTTCAGGGGGGTTGGTGGCCTTTCTCTTCTCTCTGCAGCTATCTCCTGTGCCAGTTTCTTCCTAGGCACTGTTTAAGATTGACCCCAAAATCCCTGATTTGCTCTTCGGAGCCTGCTTTTACTCTGAATATTTCAGTCAAGGGCTTTTTTTTTTTTTTTAATTGTTCTTGCTTAAGTTATGGATGCTGAGCACCACTTCTGCTCTAGCTTCTGGGAGGCCTTTTCTAGGGGAAGCTTGCATTGCATTTGCAATTTTCACTACCTGCAGACTCATTTTTGGAGGCTGGGGCTACAAGCTGCTGTCAGTTTCCACTTCTGGACCTGCACTTACCTCAGTCGAACGTTTCAGGACCTCGGCTTTCCTCTGTCTAACGCTGCTGTCTGACGCTGGGGCTACTCTCAGTTGGCCTGGGGTGGCTTTTCCTTGGCTACTGTTTTCTCTGCTTCCAATGTGTCTGGGATTTCTGATCTTCCTGTGGCTTTCTTTCAGTTGTTGACATGCTCCTTCCTCTCCTTGCTAAGTTGAACAGGCAGTTTTTAATTATATTCTCAACTTTTTAAGTGAGTGCCCAAGGAGACATTGCATAGCTCCGTTACTCAGAGGTTGGCCAGAATTCTACATATGTATTTCTTAATGTGTCCTAGAAGAAATAGAAAGTGTCATTGCTCAGGACTATGAAGCCTTGATGGAATAGAGTACAGCATGGGCTTTGGAGTTTACCCTGATTTCAGATCCCAGCTTTGTTATTTCTTGGTGATAATACTGTGTGCAAGTTGCTTGCTAATCTTTAGTTTCTTTACTTTTAAAATAGATCTAGTAGTGAACCTACCTTAAAGGTTGGTTTTGCAGTGCTTTGCATATAGTATGTGTACTGTGTTGGCCATTGGCAGTGATAATGATAATGTTCTCTTGGTGAGTTTCTTCTGGGAAAAGTTAATCATAATGAAGAGCCAGCATTAAATTCCTATTAAGAACTGCAAAGTTCTAGTGAGAAAGCTTTGTTTGTTACTTTGATTGCAGTAAAGCTCATACTCAAAATTGGTATCCAGGTGCATGATGGCAATTTATTCCAGACAATGGAGTTGCTTATTCAGCATCTATCTGATTGTTTTGGATAGAAAAAGGAAAAAACAGTAAAATGGACAAGAGTGTGGCACGGGATAAAAGAATGAGGGGGCATGATCTGCGAGATTTTTAAAAATACTTTAAGAATTGCAAAATACATTACTTCCTCTTAGAAGCATACTAAGTGCTGTAGGATATAGGCAACAGGTGTGCCGCTGGTGGAACAGCACAACAGAGTCAGTGGGAAAAGTGACCGCTGGAATTTGCACCCAGCAGTTCTAACATAGGGCAGTATGTGATGAGGGTTGCAGCAAGGCAAGCCCTGTGCCTTTGATATGGGATTGTTCGTGTACCTGGGCTTGATGACATATACCAGAGAGTGAAGGAGGGGAGTGATGGTGGCACTCTAAGGCTTCCTGTCATGTCGCTCATGGCTGGCAGACAGCTTATGTAGCCTGTCCACTGCAAAAGAAAGTGTGTGTCTTAAAGGAAGTTGTCAAAAGCATCAATGTAGTAGATAGATGTAGTAGGAAAAGACCTGCCTTCTAAGCTCAGGTACTCCCTCATCTGGACAAGTCACTTTGATAGCCTTGCATTAAAGGTAGCACTATATCCCAGGAATAACTGAAGTGCTTAAATGTATATGTCTTGTCACGGGACCTAAGGAAGACCTCCAAAGAGAAGATAGGAACCTCGGTTCTCCCTGGATAGGCTCTTGACTCACTGTTATCAAAAAAAAAAAAAGAAAAAAAAAAAGGAAAAAAGCATTTCTGGATGTTTCTGTGTGAGGCATAGGCAGATTTATTCGGTTAAGTTGGAAAGTTACGAGAAAAACAGAATGGGAATATCCTTTAGCTCCAGGGGCTGAAGGGGATATGCTTCTGATGAGGAGGACCAAATTGACCAGTTAACACAACTGACCAGCTTTTATGGATTAGCAGAGGTGTTTAAAGATCTGGTTGATCATTATCTCAGCTCAGGTTTCCTCAGATGGCTCCTTGAGAGTCTTTTATCACTTTCGCTGGTCACCATGAGGTGATTGTTTCTGCTTGGGGCAGAATCCAAGGTGACCTGAGGTTTAGAGCAAAGACCAGAGACTTCTGGGCACTCAATGGTACTTGAATATCCCTGAAAGTCCTCAGGCTGAAGGAGGATGAGAGGTTATGACCCACATATTGCCAGTTTTTTAAAAAGACTCTAAATGATTTAACATACCTATATGCAGAACTGGGCAGGGATCTGACCCAAAGTTTTAAGGTAATCAAGGAGACAAACATGAAATGAAGGTGAAGCTTTCTTCTGCTTTTAATTACCTACGAGGCATCTACTTTTTTTTTTTTCTTTTAAAAGCAGCTTTCAAGTCTTTGAATTCTGCAGAAGAAAGCACAGATCATAGTTTTAATGACTAACAGGTTAAGGGGCTGGGAGTTTGTTTTTCCTCTGTCCCTGTGGTGGTTTCTGGCTGTGTCACATCTAAACACTTTAAAGCAGACGATTGGGTTTCCATTTTAATGTACTTCTTCGGCCTTCTTTTCGCATTTGGTATGTTTCCAATGCCCTTGGTTTCATGCCCTGACTTGGGAGTTACATATAACCAGAAGGCATATTGTTCTTGATGATTATTTTTAATTTGCATACAAAATGTTATAATGTTTATGTCCTATACTTAGGCACTCCCTAAAGGTACGCACTTAGTTGGGAATCATGTTTAACATATTCGAAAAACATTGGGGAATTTTAAATAATGAGAATTAGATTCATCTTACCTAAAGGAGAGAGATCATTCTCTTGGCCATTTGCAAAAAATGTTCTATGGGATAGTCTAGATGTTGGGATAACCCACTTTCTGTTGTAAACTGAGGAACCAGAGTGGCTTTCCTCTCTTTTTAATCCATGTTAAGTTCTTTACTTATAAACGAGCCAGCTAGGAACAATGCCTAGTAAATACTCTTGACTACAGAGACTTGGAAAGATACTTCATGTTGCTTACAACACTCACTAGCCAACCAGTAACGTACCCCTTCAGAGCGAGGTGTCACCCACCACTACAGGTGTGGTCGGTTCCCTTTGTCGGTATGAATTCAGCTGCCCTTCTGCCTCTTTGGATCCTGAGCATTGACCTAGAGGCCTGTGAGGGTCACCTGTTCCCCTTGCTTAAGAATATTTGTATGTTAGCAGCCTAAGTAGGTCCATGCTTTTCCTATGATAGTTGCTTTTTTAAAATAAAATTCTCAATTCATCTGGTAGATTTTTGAATTATTTTTTTAATTTGGGATTGACTTTTCTATACTTGCTTTCATCATTGGATTAATTAAGTTCAACTGTATTGCTCAGGCTAGTCTGGAAATCTTAGGTTCAAGTGATTCTCCTATTTCAACCCCCTGAGTAGCTGGGACTACAGGTACACATCATCTCACTCAGCTAATTGTTAAAAAATTGCATTCTTCAGGTAACATTTAACATTTCATTAGCGTCTTTCAAGAATCTTTTATGTGTCATTTGTGGGCACTTTTCTTAGGTGAGCATGTATGCATGCATGTACACATGTTCGTGCTCTTGAATGCCTGCCCTTTAAGCACTGTGGGAGTTTCCTGGCTCAGAGCACCTAACTTGCTGTCCTCAAGTCACCCAGCTACTGAGTGGTCATGGTAGGACCAAAAAGTCGTCAGATCTGATTTTTTGTTTTTACATCACACAGAGAAACCAATTAGATCTAAGAATTGGCCACCCACCTGGTTGAAACCCCTGAATTTTATTTCTTCTGGGTCAATGTAACATACCTGAGGCTTGGTTGCCAACAGGGTGCTGTGCTCAAGGCAGAAATTTTACGTTAAAACACCCACTGTCCTCTCCTGGTGTCCGTTGTTAGCTGGAAGCCACTTCTCCCATTGGGGGAAAGGAGTGCTTCAAGAATAGTCAATGTCTCTTTTGAAAGATTGTCTTTATTTTCAAAATCCTATCTATTTCCCTTGGTGTGCCTCTTAATCACAGTAGTGTGTCATCATAGACGCACAGAGAGGAAAGGCGCAGGACTGATTCAGCTCAGCAGGCATCACTGGTGTGCCTCACTCTGTACTCTGAGCTGGCCATTGTATTTTGTGCATTCGTCAGCAGGTCTAACAAAAGCAACCTCCCAGTTCCATTAGCTTGATGCCAGATGCAGGTAATGAAGCTCAGGCCTGATGCCATCCCAGAGAACTAGTAGAGAAGAGACCAAACTTGTCTTCTCTGAGTTGCCACATATACCATGCAAAGAGCTCATAAACAGAGGCCACTGGGAAAACACCTTCAGGATGTAGCTCAATCTTCAAGATTTTCTTCAAAAACCTGTTGCAACACCCCTCTCCTCCAGAGAAACCTGGTTCATCCTTGGTGTTCCCTGTACCTATATGTAGGCCCATCAAAAAGCCACTTGCAGGCTGGGAAGCGGGGACATAGCTTAACGTTTAAAGTGCTTGCCTAGCAAGCCCACAGTCTTGGGTTCAATTCCCCAGGGGCACATAAGCTGAGATTGGTGGTGCATACCTGCAGTTTCAGCACTTGGGAAATTGAAGCAGAAGGATTGCTATGAGTTCCGGACCAGCATGGGCCTGGAACATAGTGTGTTCAGAACTAGCCTGGGCTACAGAGCAAGACCCTGTCAAAAAAAAAAAAAATTCCACTAGGTATTAATATACAACTGTTTCCCTATCTCACCCACTAGATTATAAACCTTTTAAGACAGGAGTCCATTGATAGATTGTCTTTGAAATTTACAATGCTTGAACAGTTAGAAATCACTGAGTATATAAAGTCCCCTGTGGTTACACTGATACCACCTGCCTGAGTAAATAGATGATGTGAATGTGTGTACAATGTATGTGTGTGTGCATTTTAAGTATTCACACATATGACACATGTAATATATACTTTAGATACATTGAGCTTGTTGCAGGGGAGGGAAATTCATTACTATGTAACACTATAAATGTAGTATAGTGGAGACTTCAGCTTGAGCTCCATTGATCCAGGACAATCCATGGGAAGTACTCTTCAGCACAGTGTAAGTCCCCAATATGACTTTTTTTTCTTAAAGTTACTTGGATATTGCTTAAGCTTTCTGATTGCTTGGATTAAGTACTAATGATAGCTTCCTTCAAAGTAAAACTGATTCTCTTAAAATTTTTTTCTCAACTTGAAAGCCTTTTGTAATGTCTTACGTTATTCTTTGCCATCTAAAGCAATAGCTGGGAGCTGACATTATAGCACTTCCTGCCTTCCGCCTGCCTGTGGAAGCTAACCCAGCACTGCAGGAAGAGGAGAATGGGAGATGATTTTTTAAATGTCAAAAAAATTGAGTTTCCTCCTGTGCCTCTCACTGCAGTTTCTGCTACAGACCTTGGATGCCAATTTCCAATGTTTGATGAGAGAAGACAGTGCATAGCCGTGCAAGCCTGAAAGGACACATCTGCGGTGCTCTGTGTTGCGTAGGTGCTCATGGTTCTGAAAGTCCAGTCTGCTTGTAGGCCAGGCACTTGAAAGAGAGAGCCTGTGAGTCACCTCTCTGGAAGCCTCAAACCCTGCACAATCTATGTATGTCTAAATCCTGCTGGATCGTGTTCCTCCCTATTCCTGGTGGCCTTGATGAGGCGTGTTTGTGTTGGCTGGGGTCTGGCCCCTAAAACACATAGTACCTGTACATGAATACAACCTCATCTGTCTGGATAAAATTACATCAAGAGTTCAGAGCGTGAGCTTCAATACACTGTATTGGGAATTTTTCAGAAATATTTATTTGATTGATTAAGAAAATAAATAGATCCATTGAATAGGAAGAAAAATCAACTCCCCTAATGTCTGTCTTCAGACATACATACATACTTCCTTCCAAGAGGAGGGATCAAATGTATGTTGGTGAGACAAAGAGCTGAAATAAAAATCGAGCTTTGATCAGAACTCCTTGTTTTGGAGTTCCCTCACAAAATGCTTTCTAATCAATGAAAGCGGTCTACCAAGAAGTAATTACTTTACAGATGTTTCACTCTAAGCTGTGATTAGAAACAAGATGTAAGATCAGAGGGCCATAAAATGAATATAAGAAGGAAATATCTCCAATAGGAGCTGCAGTGTGTAGGCTGTGGGGTATTTAACTAGCATGGAGGCTGTTCAGGGCACTGGTGTCATTATTGGTTCGTTCACTCAACAAACACTTCCTTGCTACTCTGGGCCCCGTTGGTGGGATTTGCAGCCATGTTAAGGTAACATGTCACATGCTGCCATTATATAGAAAGATAGGACGTGATCTGGAGTTCAGAAGAATCCTGGTGTCAGAGGTAGGTTTGGGAAGCTATACTTTATCATCAGAAGTTGCTTTTCCTAGTGGTTGAGAGACAGTTTTCAAATGTAGACTTCCAATAAAGTCTTACCAGTGTAGGCAGTAATTGAGGAATTCATTGTCCCAAGATAGACATAAGGATCCTGAAAAAGGGAATAAAAGATTGAAATTATTTTACCAATGGCAGGAAAACTTGATAGGCTATAGCTAAAGGTGTGGCAGTGAAGATCATTTGGTCTCTATAAAGGAGAAAGGGTTATTGCTGGGGCATTTACTGTACCCAAGAGAAAGAGTTTCTAGACAGACCCATGAGAATATTGGATGAGAAACTGGGGGTATAGCCAGGCATGGTGATATGTGCCTGTAATCCCAAAACTCAGGAGCTGAGGCAGTATTGCTGTGAGTTGGAGGCCAGTCTGTGCTACATAGGGAGTTCAGAACCAAAAGAGAGAGAGTAAAAAAATATTAGATGAGCATGTAAATAAACGCCTATATACCAAGAAGCACAAACATTCATTGTGATGCCCATCCTGCTAGGTGAGACCCTGGAATAAGTCGTTTTTGTTTCTCATTAAGACAAGTGACCCCTCCACAAAGCCATCACCTCTTGGCACACACAACATATTAGCCCTTGGGCATGCTCTTTCTTTTGCTTGATGTGTGTGTGTGTGTGTGTGTGTGGTTTTGTTTGCTTGTTTTTCTTTGTTTTGTTTGTGGTGTTGGGGATAGAACCCGGGGCCTCCTTCATACTGGATGTTATGGTTTGGATTTGCAATGTCCCCTAAAAGTCTTATGTATTTTGAAGTTGACTCAATCATGGGAGTTCATTCATTGATTTCTTATGCCGTTAAGAGGCAGAGTCTGGTCGGAAAGGGTAGATCACTGGACCTTGACCTCAAAAGCTCTGTCTTTCACATACTCTGCTTCCTGTCTTACCATACCATGAATAGCTTTTCTCCAGATAGGCCCTCTGCCATGCCCTTCCACCATTGCAGGATGCCTATGGATGAATTGAGACCTTATGAAACTGTGAGCTAAAATAAACCTAGTCTCCTTTAAGATGTAAATGTTAGGTAATGTGTCCTAGCAATGAAAAAAGAAGTGACTAAGACACTAGAAAAGTGCTCCACTGACTTACTCCTCCAGCCTCATTTTAACCCTTGTCTCTAGACAGCTGAAAGAACACCAATAGATATGTGGTCTTAAAAACTCACTCAGCAACTTTAGACACATAATCCGCTTGAAACATTCTCTGGGTGATGCTCCCCCGAGCCAAA
The DNA here is from genome assembly GCA_004027205.1 of Ctenodactylus gundi. Taxonomy (NCBI): domain Eukaryota; kingdom Metazoa; phylum Chordata; class Mammalia; order Rodentia; family Ctenodactylidae; genus Ctenodactylus; species Ctenodactylus gundi. The sequence goes on from PVKB01000235.1 coordinate 353,028, forward strand.
CTCAGAGGCTTCCAGATTGATCTACCTATTCTGAAGTCAGCACTACCAACTGCTTGCTTATCTTACCATATTCCTAAGTGTCAGCCTTTCTTCCTAATCCCAGTAGGTAAGGTTATAGTTGTTAAAATCTTTCTTTTTTGCAAAAAGATTGAGAGGAGCTAAAATGAATAGTAGCGTATTATGGCAGTCGTTCTCTGAACGTGCTTACAAATGGGAATAGCTGGATCATTGAGCAGTCACCTAAAACCTACACAAAACAGACTCCTATGGTGGACTCAGCTCTGATGATTCTGAAGAAGTAACATGTAAGCACAAAACTATACCCTATTGAAAATCATTACATTCAAAGCCAAGTAGCCTGTAGGCCTCCCCACCTTCAAGGATGCCTGAATTCTTAGACTCCATTCTGCAAAACCTTCCTCCCTCAGTAAATATTAGCTACCTCTGAAACAGCAAATGGCAGTCATTCTATCTGTGGGGTGAAATTAGCAGTGGAACAGAGTGCATTTACCTACATGCAAGCAGAATTAAGACAGCCAGAACGTGCTCTAAGAGTCCAAGGAGAAATTTGGCCAAGGTTTTGGGCCAGCATGTCTACTGTTACTTTAGATTTATTCAGTTAGGATCACCAACAAAATGAATTGAGCTGCATGGTTATTTGAATATTATTTTAGAAGAGAGTGTAAAGAGATTAACAGATCTTAAGGGACAAAGGACAAGGGCTAGCCTCCTCCTCTGTCTTCACACTCAGGCTCAATTTTACAGGTTCATGTAGAAGTGACAAGAATAAACGCAGAGCAGTGGATTCACCATTTATTCACAGCTGTGTAGCCATTTTCCTGCTTCATCATCCTCTTAATTTTTTTTTAAGCTGCAGCAAAAATGAAGCCAGTGCATGTGGAGGCTGTCAGGGTGCAGACAAGGAGCCTTCCTGAAAGCTGGGGAGAGGGAGTCTCATTTGAATCCTACCTTTGTCTGGGCAAATGTGTTGTCTGGCATAATGAATCAACTGCATTCAGTTGACCTACTGCTTCGCAAAATTGGCATGAGTGACATATTAAAATTAACTACACAGCCTCATGTGTTTCCAGAGGCTGTAGGATAAATAAATCAGAGGCTTTTCAACAAGGAACCTTCTCAGCTGTACCGTCTGTAGTACCATGTGGTGATTGGATGTCTCACACTTCATTCAAAGAGTGAGGCATTTTTAGAGTATTTTTTCACCCTCACAGTTTCATGGTGGTAGGGGACAAGGATGATGCTGGGGACTATCCGGCTTTCAAGATCTAACTGGTATTTTTTAGTATAAGTCTCTGAAGATTGGCTGATTGCGATGATGAGCTTTTTGGTAGAATAAGAACTAACTGGACAGAGAGGGAGCAGCAAGGACCTACAATATGAAAGTGGTATGATTTTCTTGGGGTCTCTGTTTGTCTTTAATTATGACATTTTAGTGACCTCCTTATTCATGTGTCCTTCTTAAACCACAAACCCCTCTCTCCCCACCACACACACACACACACACACACACACACACACACACACACACACACAAGATTCAGGAATGGTTAGTAGCAGTTTTCTGTGAAAGAAGAAGTAAAGGTAGGGCTTCCACTGAAAATGTGTTTGGAAAAGAGAACCTGAGATTTTCGCCTCTATCCTGGGTAGCAAAAGAAGCACTCAACCCAGTAAGTAACAAGCCTACCTGGAGAGGATAGAACAGGGTGTCTAATGAGAAGCAAGCCAAAGCCGAAGGAGATCCAGGAAAAGAGGCAAGTGAAGGTCATTGCAGAACAAGAACTACTGGCATCAGAGGGTGAACCATGAGGACCAGGGCAGAGTGGAAGGTACCAGCATAAACTCCAGCAGGGTGAAATAATTGAATTCTGAGCAACAGGCCCTACTGCTTACATTTGTTGAGTTTTCACTGTATGTGATGCATACTTCTAAGCATGTATGTGTTAATGATTAAATCCTAAAAGCAGACCAATTAGGTAAATCATTAGCCTCCTTTTACAAATAAGAGAAGTTATACACTTACCACTTAACAATTTGCCCAAAATTATGTAGCTAAAGTAGCTTCCATTTCCCTCACAATAGAGGAAGAAAAAAAAGTAGATGGCAAGTGAATACAGTGCTTATCTTTGTTACTTTCATTGCTGTGACAGAATACCTGACATTCACAACTTCAGGGAGGAAAGATTTATTTTAGCTCACAGTTTCAAAAAATCTCACACAGTCCACTCATGAGCAGCTAGCAATGGTGAAAGCACATGGCAAAGGCTGGGGAGTTGCTCATGACGTTGCAGACAGAATCCAAGTAAGGCAGGAGCAAAGTGAGGAGCAAGTCGATGTCTGGAGAGTCAGGCAAGGCCAGAGCCTTCCCGGGTAAAAGCTGTACCAATATTTCTAATTTTTTCCTTTACTGAGTTCAAGCTGCCAGTTGGGTCCCACCCACACCTACTTCCTGGCCCACAAGCCGTAACATACATGAAAGCTCTGCAGTGCACACCCCCAGTCTTAGTTAACAAGTTGATACAGTCCTTCCAGGTCAAGTCCCAAATCCACCCTTTGCGTCCCACTACAGCTAAATACATGAGGGCATTTCCCATCATAAACCACAGCAACGATTAAAGCTTGAAGAAGCAAAAGTTTGCACAGAACAGAAAAATTCGTCAGTTTTTTAGGTAGCTGAGTAGCAAATTGAACACATATAAACAATGATCTGACAAAACTCAGACATCCCTACCCTGGGAAAAAGGGCCACTGCATGAGAGTGGTGCGGAAGGGGGGTGTGAAAGAACCAAGTGATTTCTGCTATAATAGAGAAGTAATGTATATAGTTAGAAGATGTGTAATAACAAGTCAGCCAGCAACAGTCTACTAATAGGACAGTGGTCCCATAAGATTATATTGCCTACTGATATTATAGTTGACCCAGTCGTGTAAGTACACAGACATGTTTGCATGATGATAAAGTCACCTAATAGTACATTTCTTAGAACTAGCCCTGTCATTATTCAACACACAACTGTAATGGCTAAAATGAAAAAAACAAACTGGGTAGTAGCAATAAAAATATCTTCTGTAAAGATTCTACTGAAGAATCAATCAGAAGAATTGAAAACAGATTGCCTGTAGGGAGCAGAGTATGGCAGAAGAGGGGACGAGGGCTGTCATCTTTCAGAATAATTCTTTACAATTATTTGACCCTGAAAATATGTGCAGATAGAGCTTTGATGAAAATAAAAGCTATGTTTTAGAGAGGAATAAATACTCCAGTGTTGTTGTAAAATAAATCTGTTTTTTCTTCCTGGGAACTCAGTAAATATTTGTTTTCCTCCATTTTCTTTCTTTCAAGGACAAGTCTGTATCTGTGTAGAGATTAAACACGACTATGTGGCTGTGCTTCATGTCCACCTGCCTCTCAGAATTACCCAGCCGCCTTTCAGCCTTTCATTCCTTAGGAGCTGATGTCCACTGAGGGAGAGATACTGGGGAACTTTGTTGACAGAAGCCTCTGATGAGTGCTTATTAGCATGTGTGGGCCTTATTGGGCATATAATACAGACACAGCCAATGGCTAGATCTAGCGAGTTGCAGATATCTATCATCTCTGGAGGTGATGGATAGAGCAGTAAAAGCATCTAACCACAGTCTGAGGATGGAGGGTGCAGTGCCCTTTTGGCTGGTAGAAATAGAGTGAGCTGCCCCCAAAGAATTTTTAAGAAGATGCATCCAGGGGCTGGTGTCGTAGCTCAGCAGTTAAAGCACTTGCCTATCAAGCTCAGGGCCCTAGGTTTACTTTTCCAGCACCACGTAAGCTGGGCATGGTGGTGCACATCTATAGTCCCAGCACTTGGGAGGCTGAGACAGGAGGATTGCTGTGAGTTCAAGGTCAGGCCAGGCTACATAGTGAGTTCAAGACCAACCTGAACTACAGAATGTGACCCTGCCTCAATAGGAAGGAAAGAAAGAAAATGGTATCCAAGACTCTAATGGCGTTTGCATAGCATCTTAAACTAGAGCAAGAGGCTACTCTTCTGAAAGTAGAGTTTGAGGAGAGGAGGAAGGGATGGTGAGAGAGGAAAGACAGGAGGGAGAAGTAGAGAAAGAGAAAAGAGAAGCTGCATGCATATTTAAAAAGCATGCCATATGCCACTTGTTCAATGCAATATGCCTTTTTATTTTTATCTCTTCTTGCTTCAAAGATAGGGAAAAACCTATTAATTAGTAAATCTAGTGAAATATATGCATATATGTTTACATCAACTGTCTATATATTGATAAATTCATTTGAAATGATTTTCATTTCTGGCAAAACTTTACATAATAATGAACCTTGATCTTCTTATTGAAGTATCTCTTATTATGTTATAATACATATTGAATATGTTATTTGCAAAATTCTTGGGGCCAGAAGTGTTTCTGATTTTAGAATATTTGCTTACACTTAGTAAGGTATCTTGGGGATAAGACACAAGTCTAGACACAAAATTCATTCATGCTTCATTTATACTTTATGCACAAAGCCTGGAGGTAATCTTACACAATTTTTTTTTTGTTCATTTTGACTGCAACTCATTACATGAGGTCTCATGTGTCATTATTCACTTGTGGCGTCATTTTGATTCTGGAAAACTTGGATTTTTGAATTAACGATGTTTCCCCTGTACTTCTTCCTATTACAGAGTAATTCTGAGTTTGGCTTCAAACAAAAGAATAGGCTGCTCAGTAATCTTCTTGGTACCAGTGATCTTTTTATGCAATACCTACTGACCCCCAAAATAATTGGAGAAAAGATGCTTTAACTGATATATACGCATTGGTATTAGTGGGGCATTTATTACAAGGAAGATTGTTATGCTGACTGCATTGGGAAAATTGATAGGTAACGCAGACGCCTTACTTATGCACCTCAGGCTTAGACTTTACTTCAAGAGGAAAACCATAACACCTAAGTGACCGCAATGCAAGTCTGTCAAGAGTCATATATGAAAGAAGCAGGCTTCTCCTGGGGCCAGAAACCCATCTCAGCGCAGGGGTCAGGAAGAGATCGAAATGAGTTGAGTCCCAGGGATTTGTACTGTTGTAATCACCAAATAAATGCATCTCCAGCTCCTTTTGCTTATTCATTTCTTCATTAAATACTGAATAACTGTGAGTGGCTAGGATGTGTCAGGGACCCCTGGGGATCTTAGAATGTACCAGTGACCAAGCACAACCCCTTCCTGGAGGACACAGACAAGGCTCTAGGCAAAGGTGAGCTGTATCTCCTTTGCTGTGTCTCTGCCTCACTTTCCGTGACCCCCCTCCCCCCCAGTGTTTCCTGTGTTATGTTCATGCACTGCTTCCTCAGCAGGACTGGGTAATTCTTATCGTCTTAGAGTTTTATTGGTGTGGGTACTTTGTGTAAATATAGTGTAAGTTGTGACCTGGGTTCTCTGAAAACATACATAACATCGCTAGTGAACAGCAGCAGTCAGATAGCAGAACCCTTCACCCCCTCTGCTGATTGCCCAAATCCCAGCTCTTGGCCATGGAATTGGAGCCAGGGGGAGGGCTCCCAGGCCTTTGGGGGCCAACGAGTACAGACCTGTGAGGAAGCCAGCCACACAGCTAATCTGGGTCATAGCCAGGGGAGTAGGTGTGAGTGGGTCATGGCATCCTTGCTTAGACCACCCTACCTGGCATACCCACATGATTTCTCCTGGCAGACATTGGGGCACAATGGACGCTTTCCTAATCTCCCATTACAGCATCCACCAGTAACAGTTTCGGAGAGACTGATTCAGAACTTTAGAATGTTTTTTTTTTTTTTTGAATTAATGTTTAAAATATTTATCCTTTGAAAAAGAAAATGCAGTCAGACTGATGCCTCCTTTTTGAATAGTAGCTTGGGCTGCTTAGTCACCCTACGGTTGGGGTACACCCTTCTTAGGATTAACAGTGTTTGGTAGGGATCATTTAAAAGCTTAAGGCATAAAGACCTAGAACTCTGCAGATGTGGAATCCCAGGCATTGTAAAACTGCAGAAGGTGTTTACGTATTCCCAGTGCAGAGGTATGTCAGAAGTCCCCTGCTTCCTGTGCCTGAGACCAGTTGGTGGATATGTTTCTGCATCTGTCCCTTTGGGAAGTGGGACTCTTTTAATTATATCCGTTTTTTTTTTCACTGTCTTTATAGCCAAGTCTTGTCTTCCTTAGACCCAGTGGAGTTGAGTTCCCAGAATGCAGTCTGAGAAAGCTGTCTTTCTTCTGTGTTTGAGTGGTAATCCTTTGCAACTTAATTCATTTTTTCCATTCATGTTTGTGCCCAGATCTCCCTTTCACTATAATGAGTAGTTTCTTATGACTGCTGTAATAAATTACCTCAAACTCAGCAGCTTAAAACAACATGCATTATTTGTCTTAACAGCTATGAGAGTTAGAAGTCTGAAACCTGTCTCACTGGGCTAAAGTCATTGTGTTGAGAGCGCCACATTCCTTGTGAAGGCTCTGGAGAATGGGGGTTACCTGCACTCTTCAGTGCTGGCTTCTTCCTCACACCACTGTGGCTTCTGCTTCCAGATTTGCATCACCTCTGACTCTACCCTCTTACCTCCCTACTATAATAGTAAAATAAATAAATAAATAAATAATCTTGTGATTGTATTGTATCCACACAAATAAGTCAGATTATCTCATTTTATGATCTTTACCTTAGACATGGCTGTGAAGTCCCTTTTGCTCTGTAAGGAAGTATACTTACAGGTTTCAGGGATCAGCTGTAGATGTCTTTAGGGGATGTTTGTGGCCTACCGTAAGAGCCAACTAAACATTTTTAAAAGTCAGATGACTGTTGATTTTCCCCTTCTCTGTCTCTAAGTATATAGGGACCAGACTTTAAAAATGTTGAGCGTACTTATTTTGTCATAAATTTAAAATATTTATAAATACCTACTAGTTCCTTAGAACAGTTAAGAAGTGGTTATCTTTACAGTGGTATGTGTTATTACTGAAAGCTGGTCTCAAAGTCTAGGTTAATTGAATACAATACTGGGAAGGCATTACTGACACTCTAGAAAAGCCAGAAATACTTATTTTTCTTGGAAATTAACTTCCGTCTTCAAATCAAATGGAAGATGAGAAAGTGTCTAGTCTTTTTGTGATTGCAGCTACTGCACACTCTGGCCTTCCACGCCTGCCTATTACATCACGGTCTTCCCTGAGGAACCCTGACCCTCCCCTCACATGCACCGTCTCTGGCTCCAGTCTCTTCTGCAACCGTCACAAGCAGGTAGCCTCACTTAGGAGTGATTATAGGTTATAGGAAGTTGAATGAACAAGTGATGGTGCCTTCTCCTTACAGTCTAATAAATGCTCACTTCCCAGAGCAATGGCATTTTCAAACAAACCCTAGACTAGTGTCATATTTTGCTTTAACTTCGTTCTTTGACACTGCAGTTTTGACTGTCTATGGGGCTTATATTCAGTGAGAACGGAAACCTCTGAATGGCAAGCCATGCTGCATGCATGTTGGTGGTCCTGTGACTGTCACCTTAGCTTTTGGAAGATACTTCAGTATTACATAGGTACCATATTTTTCATATCTTTATGTAACACATATGCACATCTGTTTATGTATATACAAAACATATCTATACATTATGTGTAGGTATGTACATAGATACGTGCAAAACTACACAAACTATTTAACTTTATTTTCTACCTGTGTAAAATTAAAAATAATAATAATAATAAATTCCTTTCTCATTTTTTGTGAAGAAAGATGTAAATAAGGCACATCTAAATATACTTAGAATAATGCCTGGCAGAAAGAAATGGCTCAATATATGTTGGTGGTTGTTACTGTTGCTGTATTTTTATGGTTGTTACTTGGCAGGGTAAAGAAATATTAATATACATTTCAGTTTTTTTCACCCCCAATAGCTTACCACTCTTATCCCCCCAAAACAGAAAATATGTGGGTAACCATGGCACTCTTCCAGTGTATCTTTCTAGGTCTCAGATAATCATGAGTGTATACTCGGGTATGCATTCCTATAATCAAATTGCATTAATTTCACTGTCTGCTTATATGCTTCTTCCTTAAGATGTGTATATTATACAACTTTGTGTTGCCATAGCCACAGTGGCCTTTCTATTGTATAAACTGGATGGAAGCTATTAAAAATTTTCTATTAAAGAGCTGCATTTATTTTTTCACATGGAAGTAGTGGAAAGGGAAACTGAGAGAGAGGAGAGCAAGGAGACCAGGGTCCACAGTCTTGAGAACATGCCCCCAGTGGCCTTAGGTTCCTCTCTCCCAGTAGCAACACCACTGGGCATAACACTTTAGCACATGAGCCTTTGATGGACATACGGTAAAACTGCAGGATGTGGCATGGTCAGATACGATTTTGTAAATGGTGATTCTGGCAACTCTGGAAAGTGGATTAGAGAGGAAAATGGAGCCACAGGATCGAGAGGAGGCTACTTGAGAAATGTAGGAGTTGACAATGGCTTAGACTAAGGTTGTAGTGAGGGAATGGATTAAGCCTGTGAATCTCAAGACAAAACCTAAAATTTACAGAACTTTCCCCTTAGCTGAAATATGATGTGTGGCACCGCCTGTGTAACTGATGAAGTTAGTGTACAGCACTGCCACTCGAAGAAGATGGAGGAGAAGAAGCAGGAGGAGGAGAGGGGGAAGAGAGAAGACGGAGGAGGAGTTTATCAGCTGAGATTTGATTTTGGACGCATTGAACTTGAGGTTTAATGGAGATGCTGAGGTAAACATGTTTCACAGGAAACATATTTGAAATTATTTATTACTTATAAGAAACATGGTGGTGAACACATAAATTTGTGGCAATCTGTATTTGGAATATGCCTGCAACTGAGAGTATGTAGAAACTGGAGGGAAGCACAGGTTGAGAAGAGTAAAGTATGTGTAGCCTTTCATGAGAAGTGGAGAACTTGAGCATTTAGTGGTGGATAGAGGATAAGAAACCTAAATGGAGCCAGGCCGGGTAGCACAGTCCTGTAATCGCAGAATTTGGAAGGATAAGGCAAGAGGATCACAAATTTCAGTCTAGCCTGGGCAACTAAGTGACTGATGAGACTCTGTCTCAAAATCAAAAATAAAAATGGGCTGGGGATATAGCAGTGTGAAGGCCTCAGCTCAATCCCTAGTACAAAACATAGAAGAGAAAGGGAAGGGAAAGGAACCTGGATGGAACATGGGAGAGCCAGGAAGGTGAGGAGGACGGAGGACTTCTAGAAGATATGGGGAAAGCAGGCTTCAAGAAGAAGAATGTAGCCAGCATATCAGAAACACCAAAAGGAGCTGGGGGAATAGCACAACAGTTAAAGTGCTTGCCTAGAAAGCTCAAGGCCCTGTGTTCAATTCCCCAGAACCACATAAAACCAGGCATGGTGGTGCATGCCTGTCATTTCAACACACAGGAGGCTGAGGCAGGAGGATTGCTATGAATTCGAGGCCAGCCTACCTACACTGTGAGTCCTGAACCAACCTGGACTACTAAACAAACCCCTGTCTCAAAATAAAATAAAGTTAAATTTAAAAACTACCACAAGACTGATAAAATGACCAATAGAGAGCTACTGTGTTTAGCAACATGAGGGTCATTGGTAACTATCATGAAAAATGCTTCTTGGGCTACAGAAGCAAAAATAAGCATGGATAAAGGAAAATGTTGGATGATAAATATGGAGGTGGTAAGTAGAGTCAACCCAAGGAAAGGAAAGAAATCTAGTCCCAGTGGTACGTGCCTGGGGATCCAGCAGTTGGGGTTGCTGAGGCAGAAGGATCATGAATTTGACGCCAGCCTGAGCAACACAGCAAGAACCTGTCTCAAAACACAAAAACAACTGAAGGGAGAAAGAATGAAGTCTGACTGAAGAAGTTGCATAAATACATGACAAGCTTCAGTGCCAAAAAGCAAATGTAAGGACCCAGAAAGGGAAGTTGATTATGCAAAAAAAGAGAAAGGAAGTGCTCTTCGCTGCAGTGCTGCTGACACGGGGGCAGCCCTCATCCAAAACGGAAGGATGGTGAGCAGGAGGGACCTCAGAAAGGATGAGAGACGCAGCTGGGTGAGCGCACAGGCCTCAGGCCTCTCACTGTGGCACCTGGAAGTCAAGGAGTAGTGCAGAGACTCCCCTGAAAGTGAATGAAGAAGTTTGGTCACTGGATAATGGAGTGGCTAGACAGGACTGAGGAATGCTTGAGATGGTGGTGGGGAAGTGGCGCGTGGAGAAGCAGAGTATCAGTAGGGCAAAGGCTGGCCGGAGGTAGGTGCTGTGAAGGGGGTGAGGCTTCCAGAGTGTCTCAGGGTGCTGACGTAGTTCAGTCTTCTTTCTCCTCTTGTTTAGTTAGCTAACCTTTTAAGATGTCAGTCTGTGCCTTGGAAAGGGGATGTTTTATACTGAATAAAAAAGAAGAAGAAAAAACATTGGCCTACTTTTTTCTTTTCAATCTTATGTTTGACAGTGTAATTTAAGCCATTGTAATCATTACTGACTTCTTACCCGGGGGTTATCTACTTACCGTATTTTTACATTTACAAAGTTGTTGTTTTTAATCTTCTTTTCATTTCTGTCAACTCTTTTATTGCAAACTCTACTTTTTATTTGTTGCGTTTCCCTGTGCTTGCAATGTATTGCAAGTGATATTATTATTATTGCTGTTCTGTGTGTGTATTATTGCTTAGCTTTACAGGGACTTCCCTGTGAATAGCGGAGGGTAGTTTATGAAATCTGACAATCATCCTCATACTACCCTGGTGCTGTCGGTTACACCACTCAAACAGCAGCATGGCAGTAGCTGCACGCAATTCCAGCTCCCTGAAGCCCATGTGGCCCTTGTATATGAAAGGTGCCCCTCCCTCGTCCTTCCCATGGGCGCCCCAGAGTCAGGCACTGCTTACCCTGACCACTCCCAACTAACTCAGGGAGGAGTGTCTAGATGAATTCAGATGTACATGACTGTAATTCTACTGGTGTTATTTATCAGAACTGTAACTATCTGAGAAAATCACCCTACATAGTCATGTTCAGGCCCTTCAGTGCGAAGCTAGCAGTGCATAATTGTCATGTGTAGAGGTCAAGAGGGAAGAGCCTCGGGTCACACCTCTGTGGTTTGAATGTTGGGCTATCCTTGGCTTCTCATTTGTGATCTTAGGCAGTTAAAAATTTCTTTGTGCCCAATTTATATCTCTGTAAAAATAGACATATTATTCCTTATGTCATATGTTGATATAAGGATTAAATGAATGAATTCACATCAAGCTTTTGGAAGAACCGAAGCGAAGAACCCAAGAGGTAGGGTGGCATTTCTGTGAGTTCTGATTGGTGCTGGGCCAGGCTTTCAGGTGGTGCATCTGCCCTTGTGTCAGCCATGCTCCTGTAAATAACCCCTCACCTGTGCTCCTGTGTGTAACCCTACAAGATCGCTTGTTCACCAAGCCGGACTTTCGTGTCATTGTTAGCTTAGTCTATCCCCTATGTCCTATCTAGACATTTGTTCACGTTTGTTCTTGTCTCCCTGGGTAAGGTTTTACACAACATAAAGTCCTGCCTATAATTATATCACTTATATCTGGTGTTGGTGCTTCAGAAGTATGTTACCTTTGGTTGACTGTACTTCTTAACATTTTTAGTTAGGAAGCCCTTTGTTTTAGTCATGTACAATTTTAGATTATTTTAAATTTAGCTTTTCCCACTGTCTGTATTGGTATGGTCCACAATGATAAGATTCTATAATATATGAAATCTTACATATTATCTGCCACACATGGGATTAACCAGTATCTGTTGCTGTTGCATTTTAAACAAGGACCCCTGGGCACTCATCAGCACTTTGATATCAGGAGTATCTTCAGCTGTGTAGATAAAAACTCTGTGATTTTCAGCTGTTTTAAACCGTTTAGCAATGGAAACAGATGACTAAACTTTCAAAAAAAAAAAAACTCTTCTGAAAATCTGTTTGGATGGAATCATTTTCTATAAGGATCTGGCATTATTCAAAGGTGCCCTGTACTCTCTTAATTGAAAAGCCCTGACATCAGCCCTAGGGAGCGCTTGCCTTCGGGCCCCAGTAGACAGCCTGCTCCAGTGTCTGGTATTTCTAATGACTCAGGGAATGTTTTCCAGTAAGATCAGATGCAATTCACAAAAGAACTGGAGAGCTTAAAAGAGCAGAGAGGAGGGATGTGAGAAAACCTAAAAAAAAAAAAAAAAAAAGACAAAAGCTGGTGTAGAAAAGGGGTGGTGCGGGCACAGAAGCAGATTTGCCATTCCTTCCAGCCTAGCGCCTTAGTATCTTTTTTTTTTCCTAGTGGCAAGAGAAATGAAGAGAAATCCTGGCAAAATAACAATAATGATATCTTTGGAATTGAGTTGGACCAGGTCCTGCCCCGTAAACCTTCAGGGACACTTTCTCCAGGGCAACTGTTTATACATAGACCTTGTGTTTAATGGAGACTCAAAGGGGGGACTGTCCACGCGCTGCCCTCAGATGCTGTCCTTAACCCAGCAAAGCCCCTTAAGCCTCCCTGGCCCACTTGCAGCCTCTGTGTTCCTGCCTGCCCCTACTCAGAGGTCCGCAGGCCTCCTTAGCCTGCCCTCAGCCCCCTGAATTCCCCACGGGTTTCTTTTCTCCTCTCAGTAACTCCCATCCCCCTAGCACAGCTGTACTGTCAGCAGCCCAAGGTGAAAACACAATCTGATACAAATTAAGTGGCAACTTCAGATCTGAAAAGAAAAACTTTCATTTTAGAAGCAGAAAACTTAATGTCTCCTATGTCAATACACTGTAAGTTCCCTGAAATGATTTCATTTCTATGCTAATTTCATGCTGAAAATGGGAGCTTCCCTGGACTAGGTTGTTGAAGACAGACCCAGTGGCAGAGAGTCAGACAGATCCTCACCTCAGTTCCACTGAAAAAAATTACTCAAAGCAGCCAGCTGTGCAGTGAGGGTCCCGGTCAGGAGCAGCGGCCAGCTGTGCAGTGAGGGCCCCAGTTAGCTGCAAAGCAGAAACCTTCCTGTCACTCATGAGGCCACACCCAGTCTGGCTGTCTGCATGTCTCCCCTCCATTTCTCTGACTGTTTTAAATGAATGATTGATTCATGAAAAACATCATCTAAAAAGCACAAAGTGGCCTCATGTTCCAGGACTGTAAACTCTTTGGATGTGTGGGATTTGTTTCATGCTGGATTCTAGAGTTGTCAGTTTCTGAGTAGAATGCGAGATGCTGAGGACGGGGATCTTGCTACAGTCGTCTCTGTACCTTGCACACCAACATGGAGCTGTCTTCACAACAGTCACGTACATATGCCTGTGGAACTTTGTACCTGCGACTTACGGAGATGTCTATGGTTCTGTCATCCAGCAGGTGAAGGACAAGGGGATAGGAAACATCGCCTCACTGCACTTTGACAGATTCACAAAGATGCTTTACTAATGTGGTCTTCCAGGTCCCAGTGGCCTTTCAGATCGCATGATACTGTTCTCGGGATTTTGTTTGTTTGTTTGTGTTGTTTTAAAGAGACATGATGAAAAGGGAGTCTACTTACTACTTCAGGACCAAATTAAGACCTGTGGGAAGAAAATAATAAATGACTGTTTTTAGCTATGCACCAAGACCTTTTTAACAAAAGGGCCATTTGTGAAGGCGCACGTCTCCATCACTGATTGTGTGGTCACTCGACACTGTTGTCTGAGGATTCCCACCTCAAGATTCAGAGAGCAGAATGCTGGTGGCTTCCATTTAGCCCCTGAGGCCAGACACCTGGAAGCGTCTGAATAGATGGAGCACAGAGTTTACCCGGGGAGGGCGGGCCCTGGCTTCCTGGGCTGTCTCCAGGCTACTGGGCTGCCAGCCCTCAGTGCTGCTGGAGCCCACGGAGCACAGCTGTGTGAACGCTGACTGGCAGCCAGACAGCCGTGATGCCACTCATCTTCAAAACAGAAAGGATTTTCAGTGATTTGGTGCTCACATCCTCCTTAGGGGTTTAGGATGAGGCCATCAAGGAAACACAGAGGCGGGGTATGCATGTGAGGTGCTCTCAGTCTTCTTGGCCGGGATACAGTAGGCTTTGTGGTTCTGATATATCCACCTGCATCTGCCCCCACATTAGGACTCTGAGCAGTCCTTTGAGTGAGCTAGAAGAGAGGAAAGTAAGTGATGGTTTCTAGAAACCTAAGTTACTGACCCAGATTCTTCCATTTAAAAGACAGTGGAAATTGTTTATCACTTAACTGTGCCCATCGAAATGTAGCTATGTAGTTTTGCCTTTTTAGTTCTTTATAATATGGCAGACTTCAACAGGTAAGTGAAAAGCCAGTCATTAGCCAGCTTCTGGGTGGCAGTATGGCATCAAGGGAGCACTTCCTGCTTCCTCTTTGTGGCATTTCCACTATTTCTTGAGTTGAAGATGCTCGTGATACCATTGAGGAATTTGGAAAGGAAGTGGCCATAAACACAGAAGCAGTGGTATTGAAGAATCCCAGAGGAGGGGGCGGGGGTATATCCAAGGTAGGATCTGGAAGGGAAGAAGGAGATGCCCATCACCACAGAAGGTCTAGGGTACGCTTCCTGGAAAGAACGGTGTCTGACTCAACTTTCTGCTAACACCGCAATACTTGGATACCTTCCATGAGCAATGCCTTCTACTAGGAATGGTGGGTTATACGAGAAGAACCCAATAACTGCCTTAACTTAGAACACTTATTTCTTACTTAAAAGGAACACAACTATGACTCATCAATTTGTTTGTTTGTTTGTTTACTTTGGTGTTTCTGCAGAGCAAAGCATATGAATTTGCACAGTGTACACTTACTGCTTAATGACCACTGCAGATAGCTGCATGTACATTGATTAGGAACAGGTACAACCTAGATGCTCCCATGAGTTTATATCAGGACAACAGCCAGCCTGATGTTGCACCTGCTTCTGTACAGCACCTAGAGCTCTAGAAAACTTGCCAGTTTCAAGGAGGGAGAGCAGTTTAATAAATATTTCATGCATGATGGGTTTGTGGTGTATTAGGCATGTACAACAGAGATACTGAAGATAGAAACAAATTATTAAAATATAATTAAGGTCATATCCACCGAAACAATTTATAAAAGAAATAGAAAGTATTATTTGATGTTTAAAAAAAATAGCCCCTTTATCTGTAATCTCAGCTACTCCTGAGGCTGAAGCAGGAGGATGACAAGTAAGAGGCCACTGTGGGCAACTTAGCAAAATCCTAAAATAAGAACTAGGGATGTAGCTTAGTGTAGACCATGCTGAGTGCAATCCTCATTCACACACATACACACTCCCCTAAAAGAAAGAATAAGAAACTATAAAATACCAGATATAGAGCCAGTCAGCTGAATTTACAGAATCATAGAATGTTAGAGCTAGACAACTCCTTAGACCAATGTGTCGAAGTCTGTTGTTTCACAGGTGGAGAAACAGATCCAATGAGGCAGTGCTACCAGCAACATTTAGCTAACATCTCTCTTGGCAGTGTGTACAGTGGGCAAATAAATGCACCTTACCTGCAGTAGGATGAAAAAAGATGGGTGCTATTTCCTCTAGAAATATTTAGCTGCTAGTGACTGACTCTTAGAGCAAGAGAAACACTTCCTACTGTTGATGCGACGTGATGTCCGTAGTGTGTTCCCTGATCTGCCCAGCTTTTCCACAGTCTCCCATGTGATAGTTCTGCAGCCCACGTTCCTTTAATGCTTGTCATCAGAGCAGCTGCACTTGCTGTTTCTGCCTGGCTTCTTCAGAAGTCTCTGCACACCGACGGTAAATAGTAGGTCTGAAAACAGATGAGAGATTTGTAAATTTGCCTTTTTTCCCCAGGGGATGAGTGGGGTTCTGTAGAATCAGTTCTGTTGAATTTTACTTATAAATCATAATAACGTGCTTATAGTGTGAGGTTTGTTTTCTGTTTTATGTGCATTTTATAAGCAGATGCCTAAGCAAACATTTAATTTATTTTCACTCATGTACAAATAAATGTTACAATACCCCTTCACACTTGAAAATACTATTTTTAGGGAAGTTTGGAAAGCTCATGCACTGTCGGATTATCCAAATGTCCAGGTGACACTGAAGGAGCTGTCTATTGGTCATTTCAGTCAAAAAAACTAAAGGGATAGGACCCCTGAAATTTGTTTAAATAAATTGATTTTTACATATTTCTCACTGCTTGATTAAGACAAAATATCTAGTCTTCCATTCGCATGTAGACAATGGATGACTTTAAAGGCATACTTAGTGTTGCTGCTGGTGGCTGTGGTAATGGCAGTGGTGGTGGTGGTGGCAGTGGTGGCGGTGGAGGTGGTGGTGGTGGTAGTGGTGGTTTGCAGTGCTGAGACAGAACACAGTGCCTCATGCATGCTAGCAATTGCTCTCCCATTGAGCCGCACCTACAGTCCCGGCCAATTCTGATATAAATCTTGGCTTTGCTTCTATTGCTCTGCTATCTTAAACAAGTTGCATAACTTCTCTGAGCCTCAAATTTTTGCTGGTAATGATAGTGATACTTTCTTCAGACTGTATTCAGGAAGGTTATGTTTTAATAATCCACA
Source organism: Ctenodactylus gundi (assembly GCA_004027205.1). Classification (NCBI taxonomy): domain Eukaryota; kingdom Metazoa; phylum Chordata; class Mammalia; order Rodentia; family Ctenodactylidae; genus Ctenodactylus; species Ctenodactylus gundi. The sequence goes on from PVKB01000235.1 coordinate 369,633, forward strand.
TAAAACATGTAGTACAATCTCTATAAAAAAACAAATAAATGTGAATTTTCTTCCACCTAAGAAGATGGGAAAATGGGAGTCATTTTTAAATACTGATCAAACCAGGTTACCATGGCCTCCTGTAACTTTCCCTCCAGTGCTTGGTACCTGAGCATTATATCCCCAGCCTCTATCAGCAGAACATGTAGGAAACCTCCATGGGAAATGACCATTGTAAAGTAGTGACTTTGGTGAGGAGCTTGTATATTGTATTACTTAGTCTCCCCTTTAATAAGACCATTCGATGAAAAAAATCTCAAGAGTTCAAAGTCAAGAGTAATTTAGTTTGCCTCAAGGTGCATGTAACCTTCAGAATTTTACAGCTCACAGTTGTCCTTTCCCTTAGGCTGGGAAGAGGCTCCTCTGGCTGTTGGTACTCACCTCAAGAGCTGTTCTTTGCACTGCTTTTTTTTTCCTGGTCTCATTAGTCCTATCTCTGTTAACACTGACCCTCATATACTGTTACTGGGTTGTCAGAAAAGTCATGGCGCATTTCTGCAGCAAATGGTGCTACTTCATTTTTGGAAGTACTAGAGTCATTCACATCCATGTTGTTGCTATGTCATTTGACAGCTGACAGTTGTAGCTTCACTTAAAAAATGAGTGATATGGTTGAGATTTGGATATTTTACAAGAAGTTGAAAATGTGGTCATTTTGACCTCAGTGACGGTTCTCAGTCAGGGAGGCCCAACAAGGTTGATGATGACAAAATAAAGGCATTGATCAAGTCAAACCTATATTACATAACACAAAAGATTGCAGAAACATTGAACATCCATCATTCAAGCATTCATGACCACCTGAAGCAGGTATTTGGGTTTCTCATAACTCAAAGAATTTCATTTGATAACATGTATAGACATCTATAATAAGCCCATTAAATGTGAGAAAAACAATCCTTTTTAAAAATTTGAAACAGTTACTGAATTTATTGGTTGACAATGAGTGAAAAAATACATGTGTAAAGAAAAGAGGCCTGTATGTGAATATAGTACTAGATAGTTACCGTTTGACAAAAAAGGTTTCACTGAAAAGTACAGTAAAAGCATTTGTTACCACCAGTCCATCTGGTATAAGTTCAGTTTCCCATGACCCTTATAAAGAGTGCCTAAGCACGTGTGACATTTTTTCAGCCTAGTGCCGATTATATGTTGAGTTTTGTTATTACATGAGTGGTAAACAAGAGTTAGTCTTCTGCTTTACATAAAACAATGGACTGTGAACAAAGACTAGCTCCTCTGGATCCTACATCAGTATACCAGTTCTGTTTAAACTTACATAACCAACGGAAAAGCAGAGCAGCAGCTAAATTGCTGTTTATGAGTAGGGGAGAGACACTCAGCTTAAGTTGTTCTTCCAGTTTTCTGCAACACAGCTATACTGTGTATTCTAATTGATTCATTCAGAGACCAGAACTATCGGAGCTACATCATACAACGACAGAAGCCAACCAAGGCAAAGCAAGACGTTCTCTTCCTGATGCAACTGATAACTGGTGATGAGATGTGGACTATTTACAACAATGTGGTGCACAAAACAGTCTTGGCCCTATATGACACGCCTCAAATGACATCAAAAGCAGACATTCACTGCAGGAAGGTTATGCTCTCAGTGTGGGGGGATTTTAAAGGTGTCATGTTTTTTGAACTACCGAGGAGGTAACAATAATTTTGAATGTGTACTGTTGGCAGTTGGACAGTTTGAACAAATCTATCACCCAGAAACATCCAGCGCTCCTTAATAGTCAAGGGGTGTGTTCCATCATACAACCTAAGACCACATACAAGTTTGATTTCCAGTAAAAAAATTATTGGAGCTTGTTGGAGTGTGTTGCTACACCCATTACACTTGCCTAACCTTCAGAGTTCCATGTGTCTTGCTTTCTTCAAAACTCCTCGCATGGTACAATGTTCAGTTCTGATGAGGCTGTAAATCAGCACCTTGTTCGGTTTTTTCCCAACAAGACAGGTCTGATAAACAAGGAATTAAGAAGCTCACTGAAAGATGGCAAAAGGTTATATGGCACAAGAAGGGCAGTATATTATTGATCTTTTTTCTTTATATCAATACATGACCTTTGGAAAAAACAGGAAAATGTCATAACTTTTCCAACAACCCAGTATATTAGGAGAGAGGTTCCAGGCTGCTAGATGGTATTGTAGTTATATCTCAGGGCTTCCCGAATCCTACATTCCAGTCAGAAAAAGAGACAAACCCAGAGTAAAACCCAGTGGCTGCCATGGCAGCACCTCACTGACTACAAGACACCCTCTGGCCTCAGCTGCCAGAGAGGAAGAGCCCAGTTGGCTTAAGCACACCTTCCACCTCACTGTTTACCAACATTTCTTTGTATTTACCCACATTTTAAGATCTCTTCACATGCTCTTCTGACTGATAACTTATGAAGGAGAATAAGGAAGAAGTGGGCAGAAGTGGGTCTGACTTCAGAAACCTGGCATTCTGGCCTCTGTTGATTCTGCATTTTTATTCATATTCAGATATTGTTTTATTGAATGTTTTCTTTTGTAAATTTCTTTAAATCCTTTGTAAAGTGAGACAGGATGGAAACACATATGTATAAATTAAATCTCATATGTTAACAATATATGAAAGTATAACTTTTTAAAATATGATGAATATTTAAAATTTAAAATTGTTAGTATATTTAAAGGCACACTGCCAGTAACCCTCTTCAGAATATACCCTCTCACTTCAAACACACTTATCCCATTATTATTGCCATTTTCTGAAGCAGTTCTGAAATTCTGTTTTCATGGGTGTGTTTAGTCATGCCCTCCTGGCTGTCTCAGTGTGCTGAGTCAATTCAAAATGTGTGTTTTCCATGGTTACTTTGATTTGGGGGGGGAAACAGAAATTTCCTTGTAGATGAGGATACACTGTCCTGTTTTTATAAAACTGTCCATTACACTCAGTGACAATATTCACCACATTTTTGATCATATCTCATAAAGACATTTGTGAAAGAATATTCTCAGACCTGCCACCAAAAGTGGAAAAATCAGTGGGACAATGTGTTTGAAATAAGGGGAAATATTTTAAGAAGGATCAGTGACAATGTGGCTTATTGTAATTTTGGTTTGTTTGTGCATTTTGATCCACCACTTTCATGCATCCAGACACAGGAGAGTATGCCATAAGTGCACAAGTGCACAAAGGGCATTCAGGGACTGGCTGGCCATTGGTAGTTTGGTCATTAGCCATGTCGTGTTTGCGTTTTTCCATTCAACATAAGTTAGTCACAGGCAGTGTATAGCTCCAACCAAACCTTGAGAATACCATAGCTCAGGAAATCACTTATTCCCAGCCTTATCCTTAGCCTCCAGAGAGCAGAGACCAGGTATTATTGTTCTGTATAGGATGTGACCCACAACTAAGCCACAATAAGCACATAACAGAAGACTGGATAAATGATAATTTTTAAATGGACAAGTTATTTGGGATGAATGACATGTTTGAATATCATAATATTTTATAGGGATTGGCATTTTGGACAAGTTGTTATTTGTAAACACTTTCAGAAACAGAAACTATTCTACTAGCCAATTGTTTCTGAGTAAGATCGTGCTTTTGTGAATAAAGAAAAAAACTTAGTAGTCCAATTACATTCTTTAATAAACGTGCTTTTTAAATGTTTTTGTTCAAGTTATATTCTCAAAAAGTCTTATCATCTGATCTACATTATTTACTTATTTGGTAGGCCCTGTTCTCACAGGATAGAGCTTCAACTGGGACTCTCCCTAAGTATTACTAGTTCTTGACAAAGACTGAAAACGAGTGCCTTTACTGGACTCATAGGTACATGGGACATTTTTATTTTTAGTATCCTTATTATGCCCACCCAAGACTGTATCTACAGAAGTCCACAGTCGATGCCTGACTGTACAAAAAATTGGAGTGTTCACACATTATAATAAATAATGAGTGTCAGTGAACTCATTATGGTAAATCCTTAGGTAATTACTCTCTGCCTTGGTTAAGGGACTTATGGTAGCATAAGCTAAAATTATTCCATCTCAAGACAAACCCTGAGGTGGCTGTTAAAGTTAAATATAATTCATTTACAGCATGTTTATTATAGTTAAATTTAACTAATTTACAGCCTGTTGCTCTCCGACAGCTGAGGAGAAGGAAGTTTCAGCACCCGTGATTTCCTCAGAAAGAAAAGTGAGGGTCCAAGGCAGAGGTCTCAGCATGACGCAGGAGTTCCTCCCGCTCGGGCTCTGCCTTCCTGTCCCAGAGCTGGATGCAGTTAGTGCTGAGAATGGCTGGCTAAGGTGCTACTGAAGTGATGTGGCGCAGCAAGAGGAAATCCCAATATTAAAGTCGAGCTCCACTCAGCTCTCTTGCGTTTCCAAAACTGAGGGTCTCTGAGCAGTCTCAGTTGGAACTTCTGAAGCCACAGCAAGAATCATTACTTCCAAGTTCATGGTGCCATGGACAGTTTCGTTGCAGCCCATAATGCTCCCTCTTCCCGGCCCTCTTCCTCTCAGCGTCGTAGGGTGGATCGGGATGGGGTTCTTCTTAGGCCTTCTGGCTTGGAAAAGGTTTTCTCTGGGGAAAATAAAATGTGAAAGAAGTGCTTCCTCAAAGAACCAAGCATGTGCTCTATCATTTCAAGATGCTTCCACTGAGTGAACACTTAGAGTTGGTTTCGCCTAACAGGAGTCTTTCTGGCTGGATAGTTTGTTCTGCCAGAGACATTGCAGAAGACAACCTGGAAGAAATCGTAGTGCCTTAAGTTACAGTGGCTTCTGAGCCTTCAGCATTTTTCCAAGAACAAAAGCCACAAAGCTGCAGGTGGACTGTTCCCCAGAAGGCAGGGATCACTGTGCCAAAAATGGAAACAAAATTCTCATCATCGTGAGGAATAGGGACTGGGGAAATGCAGTATTCTATTTTTAACAAAAGTATGTTTCTACTTTGGAAATTTAAGTGCACTCTTCTAATTACTCAGAGAAGGTAGAAGCTGGAAAAAGTTCCAGGGAGTATGAGTGAATGAACCTGGGAGTCAGTAGGTAGCTATGTGCAAGTGGAGCTAGAAAGCAAGGCCCCTTCTATGGGAGGATGCGGATACAAGGATCTGTGAGATCTGAAGCCCATTTAATAGCTTCCTTCACCAAATCCAAACTGCACATTGAGCAGGATGGGCAGATGCGTGAGTCCACACTGAGAGTCCCACTAGGACTATTGTCCTGCCTTAACAGCCTGTGGTCACTTCCTGGCCGTTTAGTCCCACCATGACACAATTTAGAAAGGCCCAGAGCTTTCTAACTCTAGCCACTACTGTTTCTCTTGAACTGACAGTTTTCCGAAAACTAGCTTTTCATACTTTGTTCAAACTAATTTTTGTTATAGAAATGTCTTGTGGCTTTAGTGGGCAAGCTTCAGTATCAAAACTATACTGTTTCGGTTGTGTCGTTTTAGGGACAATTTAACTTTCTAGAATTCTGGTCTCAAAGTAAAGGCTTAGTTGAGGCTGTGAGAATTGAAGAAAAAAATGAGAAAGTTGTCCTCCACCTTCCTCTTCCTATGGCCCCCCTCCCCTTATTATAAAAATAGCACCTGAAGTTTCCGTGTGTCTGAGTCATAGGCTACAACTGGACCTGTCAGAATGAGGCCACAATATTTCATAATGAAAGCTAAGTTCTGTTGCCACTGATGACATGTGTTCTTAACTCTTGCCCTGGAGCTTGGAGACACACTATTTGGCCTTTGGAGCAGAAACACCTTTGCGTAGTGATAGTAATGGGACGAGACAGAGCATTGCAATTACTGTGTTCCTCTGCATTTTCCCACTGGGACACAGAATTCTAGCCATTTATTAGATAAAAGTGTAAGTAATTATAACCAACGACTGATGGAGCCTGTAGCTGTGAAGGAAATTTACCTCATGCGCCCTCACAGCTTAGTATCAAGTTTATCTACCAACCAAGTGCCTGCATCTTTGCGCCTGGCCTGAGCTCTTATCTGTGCCACCATCAAAGAAAGACAAGTGATTTAATAGATCCTAAAAGAACCTGGAGAAAACACAAACCAACTAAAGAGGCCTCCTGTACTTCCCTGTTGATTATGAGCATGTGTGTCTCCATTTCCAGAGTTTGTACCATGAAGGCAGAAACCTCGCCTTTGTGTGTGTGTGTGTGTGTGTGTGTGTGAGAGAGAGAGAGAGAGAGAGAGAGAGAGAGAGAGAGAGAGTGTACATAATTCCTGGCACACATTTGGGGGATTAGTCGTGGCTGAAAAATGGAGGTGGGCTTTTTCTGCCTCAAGCCCCTACCACCTCTGTGAAATCAAAAGGACTTGACGTTCTTTTGTCTTCTTTCTAGGGCAAGGCAGTAATAAGGCCACACGTGGGCTTTCCTCTCTTGGCTCGGTTGTGAACCTACCTCCCATGATTCAAGAGTGCGGGAAAGTGCATGGAGATCCTTCCCTATTAGCAAGCATGCAGTTACCATGGGACATAGGCAGTGAAGAATTCTCTGCTTTCTGGCATTTGTGTGAAATTTTGCTAAACTTCTGCTAGTTGAACTTCTGCCAGCTCTGTGGAAGTGAGGGGCAGACAGAAGAAACATGAGGACTTCCCCAGAAGGGAAGGTACTCTGCGGCCATCCCAGTGATGGTGATTCGTAAGCTGTATAGAGCAGGGCTTCGTAAGTAGGGCACCTCGGCACACAGATGAGCACACACACATGGGCCAGTGTCCAGTCTCCACAGCTCTTTGAGCTACTACATGTGTCTAAAGTATGGGATGGTTTTCGGCACAATTATAGACTATATATATAAGTGTTCAACACGTGTGTGTGTTCAATGTGTGTGTGTGTTCAGTGTGTGTGTGTGTGTGTGTGTGTGTGTGTGTGTGTGTGTGTGTGTGTGTTTCATCCCAGGAAAATAGGTTATACAGCAAGATGTTAAATGTTCTCACCTCTGGGTGGTAGGAGCATGGTTTCCTTTAATTATTTTTGTTTAATTTTTAAGTCATTTATATGACTTAATCACATAATTTTTAGCCCAACCTATTACCAACCACGTGTTGAAATGAGACCAAGGTTTTGGCAATTCAGCCAAAGATTCATGTGTATGTTATACCTGAACACTGGCTTAGAAACCATTTGCCCTGAGGATATGCCCTCCTTTTTTTTTTCAGTTTAAAAATGACTGTCTTGTCAGTACAGTCTCATCCAAAAACAGAAAAGAAAAAAAAAAGTGATAGGAAAGCAGATGTCACAAATCAGGGAAGTCGTTGCATCTTGGTAATTCACACCATTTACTTTCTTTGCCTATAACCATGACACTGGCAACAGCCCAGATAGCCAGCTTTCTTCATTTCTAGATGTTCTCGTAAATTACCTTCCTGCAAAGGATTCATTTGAGGGAAATGTTAAGAGGATATCCTGGTGATCAGTTGTTTGTTCTAATTAGACAGCTATAAATGGAGCTGGTTGGACCCTTGGAAGATCTGGGCCACATGAAGCAATAGACATGAAGCTGAGAATTCTTTTTTCTCCAGCAGCTATAAATAAGGAGTGATAATTTGATGATTGTGTTTTATGTTTGCAGAAAGTTTGTGGTCATTCAGGGTTTTGAGTTGTTTTTATGAATGTCTTTTTTTTGGGGGGGGAGCTTTGGTTTCCATTCTTAATGGAGATAATATTTGCCACTTCACATAGGAATGCCTATAACCCAAATGAGATCAGTATCGATATTGTTTGGTGCTTCAGGGAGAAGTACTATTTTTACCAGATCCCAACATTATAAAACACTTCCATTTTTGAAACTGTAGCATTTTGTACTTAGAGGGATTTTTTTTTTAAAGAAACTGTCTGGTTTAGTTCCTTGACTATGCAAATGAAAATTTGAGACTCACACAGGCACGGGAAAGGCCCCAAGTCACGAGGAGCCATTAATGGCAGAACTGGGGCCAGACCCCACTTCTCCTTCTTCTCTTTTATTGCTTCTAATACTTTGTATTTCACCTAAAATTGCCCAGCCACTATAGGTAATTTTTTAAAGATTTTACAGGATTAATGAGCAGAGCTCTGCAACGGAGTACTTGCCCAGAATGCCGTAGGGCTTTGGGTGCAGTCCCTGTAGTTACATGCATACACAAAAACTACTTGCTAGTCTGCACTGGGTGGGAGTGAGGATTAAAAAGAACAATGCTTACCACAGCATTGGTAGTAATGTTCCATTTGACATCTTGCATATCATTGTGGATTGGATCTGGAATGTCCACCAAAAGTCTCATGTATTTGAATATTATAGATTGTCTGTGGACCTATGTGCTTCTGGGAGATTGGGACCAAGTCTAGAAAGGGTGGATTACAGGCATGTAGTGGAGGCTTACCACATCTTTCACACCTGGATCGAGGAGGGCCTGATCACTGGGATGAGATCTGAAAGGCTGTATAAGCTACTTCCTGCCTTCCTTTGAAGATTGGTCTCAACTTGATTTGGCTTCCTGTTTGTGATGTCGTGAGAAACTGCCCCCACCTCTGCCTCTGCCTCTGCCTGTACTTCCACTGTTGCCAGCTGCCCTTGAATGGACTGTGACCTTCTGAAACTGTGAGCTAAAATAAGCCTTCCTCCCCTAAACTTCTGAATTTTGGGTTTTGAGTCACAGCAACAGAAAAGTAACTAAGACACGTATATTCATCTAGTAAATCAATATAAATACATCACATACATGCATACGTACAAACTGGGTGGTGGTAGTTGTGTGTTGTCAGTCAGCCTAGGAATGAATTATCACGTGTACACAGACTGTCCTTTTTTTCAAAAGAAGAAGCTCCAAGAAGAGTGACAGAGCATCTTGGGAGACTGGGAAAATATACTCCTTGTCAATGAAAGCCTGCCAGAATTGTTGCAGTGAGAAAGCTGTCACATCTGTGTCTGTGTGTTTTGATATGAATTTAGTGTTGCCTACAGTAACTGTTTAGTCATGAATTACTTGTGTGTAATTTGCCATTCCATGTGTACCAAATGTAATGTTTTAAAAAGTCCTGTTAAATTAGGATAAATTATAGAGCAAGTATAATTAAGAACATCAAGCATTAATTATATAGGATGTTGTGTTAATTACTTTTTCATCATCCAACATCCACAACTTAGGGAGGAAAGATTGATTTTAGCTAAGGTCATAGACCATTCACAGGTGGGCAGCTGGAAAATAATGGAAGCACATGGCAGGGCTGGAGTGGGGACAAGGCCAGAGCCCGGACTCCAGCAGCAGAGATCCTCACAACATGGTGGTACAGAGAGACTGGCAGGAAGGGCAGAACCAGCCTAAGCTCCGCCAGGTCAAGCCCACACCTCCACCTCCTCCAGCCAGGCCCCACCTCCCAACCCTACACAGTATCCACAGGAACATGAGGCTTTTGGGGGGCACTCAGATCCACCCACCACAGATGTCTTTGTTTTACCTTTGTGTTTGAAAGTTTCTCTTACTTCACTTTGAAAGTAACTTAGAAAATATTAAGAGCCAGGAGAGGTAATTTTTACCAAAACAAAAGGGTTAGAGATAAATAAACCTGGACTGATAGATAAATCACCTACAGAAAGCACATTATTTTTGTCATGTTTTCCATTGGTTAATGTATCCAGAAGTAAGTTCAATGTCATGTTACTTTGTATGGCATAGACAGTGATTTCCTGATCCCCTTTCCCACATACTGAACAACATCGAGGTCGTAACTAAGGCGTATGCTGCATTGAACCTATGGTGAGAATCATTCTTTATTTCCCACCCAGGGGGAATTTCACTTTTTTTATTGAATGAAGAAAGCATTTACAGTATAAATACTGTGAAATATGGTTAGGCTCATATAAAACATAAATAGCCAACACAACCTGACTGAAGTTTGTGACAGACTTAATTTGATATAGTCCATTAAAGTTGCAAGAAGATTTATTTTAATTTTATTTAGTTATGTATTTGTTTATTCATTATGTGGTGCGGGAGCTTTCACACTGAGCTACATCCATAGCTCATTTTTTTATTTTTTTAATTTGAGACATGGTCTCATTGAGCCTCAAACTTATAATTCTCCTGACTTAGGGATCCAGAATGAAGAAACTTTTCTTAATGACACTAGAAAATGTTACCTTTATTTGCCAAGAATAATAACTTGAGATTATTAGGTGGACAAGGGGCTTGTGTCCTTGTCTTTTATTGGTGAGTTTGTGTTTAGATTCTTTTCTTTCTGTTCTCTTCAGATTTGGCCTAACCCTTCAACTGTATTTTGTATTTGTTAAGTGCAAACAATATGCGTATTAGACTGGATATATACTCTGAAATCCAAATTTATGTAATCTTCCATTTTTAAATCATGGAACTAATAATATATTATATTACACATGCCTGTGGTATGCTAGTTTGGAATCTGCTTTAATTTGCAATAACATTCTAATAAGATTACTGTAGAGAGCAGAGATAGCAATAAGAATATTTACAGTGTCATATTAAGGTAGAGTATATGCCACTTGCCCTGTGATAATATACTAAATATTTGCAAATAGGATTTTATATAGAAAAATCTTAAATCAGCTTTAAAATTATACATGGAGTCATATTTCTGGATGTGAAAGTTTCATTTTGTTCAGTTATCTTTTAAATTATCTTTTAAATGCTTCCAAATTCAATAGGGCTTAGTCTGTGCTTTAAATCTATGTTATAAAACGAAAGTCTTAATACTAAACTTTAAATGAATACCCCGTCTTGGGATTATAAGCTTCTGTCCTTCAAGCCGGAACTGACAGTCCCACATCATTTATTGCATTCTGCAGTCAACATAGACAAAATTGAGCCAACTTACATGTTGTCTCAGCATTCACCTAGTACAAATTGCATTTGAGAGAACACAAGATTTCCTGAAACAAGCAAGATATGGTTATAACTTGGGAAAAAATAATTTTAAAGATTTATCTCAAATTGAGGTGTATAGTATATTTGAAGTGCTCACACATCTCAGATTGTTTTCAGTTTCAAAAGACGTTATCTTTTGTTAAGAACATTTTAAGTAGTCCAAGTTTTAAATAAGTCAAAGATTATTAATTTGTACATAACCAAAGATAATGAATGTGAATTTATAATCAGGAAAAAATGATCAAACCACATGCCTCACTTTCTTTTTACAAGGGTATGCTGTACATGCTGCAAATCAAATCAGCCTAAGTAAAAATGTAAGAACGGATCCATAGGAAACTGTAAAATAAGTAATATTGTGTTTGGCTTACTTTCTTCTCATTGTTTTTCAACAAATTCTTCCTACCTTTCTGCTCTGCAAAGTACAAATACCCCACCATTCCCATGCCTCCTTGTACCATAATAGCTGTTACAAATTTGGCAGTGAACCGGCATAATCAGATTCTGTTAGGGAGACTTCCCTGAGAATAGAGCATTTAGTGATGTTTCAGATACTTTCTGTTAGAGCCCCAATACAAAACAAGCACTTAAGGAGACGGGGATCCCTGCTAATGGCCGACACTGCAGTGTGGCTTTGAAAATTAACCTGGTTCAGTGAGTAGGGTAAAGAGGATAGGTCCGCAACTTAGGGGGAGCTGTTACCAAAGCCTGCCATCACTGTTCTTCCCTGTGAGTTTGTCACTAACACAGTGTGTACACTTTTCCCACACTCGTAGTTTTATCTTGGAGTTGCTGCAAGTGTCTGTTTCACCTTCTTGATAGAGAAATCCCTACAGTTAGAAATTATGTCTTAACCTGAAAAAAAATGAGGCCGTGCAATGACTGGGCATGGAATGAATGAGTAAACTGGTCTGTCAGACAGTTGTCAGAGCACGTATTCAAATGGTCACATTGAAAACTGCAAGAAACAGATGGATGTAAAAAAAGTGAAGATAAAAATTAAGAGGAAATAGGTGGCAGGGAAACTAAGAAGTGGATGCTTCTCATGTTTTGAGCTAATCAATCAAAAGAAACCCAGGTAGTAGTGGTAGAATGGGGAGTTTGACAGATACACTTTTAGATAATGTTGTGGTTTGGGTCTAGAATGTATGCCTAAAAACTCATATATTTGAATGCCATGGGTTATCTATGGAACCACGTGCTGTTAGGGGATGAGGCCTATTCAGGAAGGATGGATTATAGGTATGTGGTAGATTATAGTTGTGTGGTATGTGGTGAATTTTGGATTACAGGCATGTGGCACATCACTGGGCATGTGACCTCAGCGGGGCAGACTACTGGCGCTTAACCTGGAAGGAGAGAATCACTGAGAGATGTCCTAGAAGGTTATGTGCCACTTCTACTCTTCCTCCCAGACTTGACATCCTAATGCTATAAATAGCTTCCTCCATTTTGGCCACTGCTATGTGCTTCCACTATTGCGAGCCACCCATGAATGGACTGAGACCTTCTGAAAGTACAAGCTAAATAAATCTTTCTACCTTTGTGTTTTGAATGTAGGGTCTTCTGTCCCAGCGACACAAAAGTAACTAACGCAGACGAGTTGGCTAAAAGTTTCAGAACAGTAAGTTAAAATCACATCTAGCCTCTTATGCCTCTGCCCTTTAACTCACCTGCTATGGTTTGGATCTGGACTGTCCCCCAAAAGCCTCATGGTTTTGGATGTAGTGGAATAACTGTGACTGTGTACTGCTGGGAGGTAGGCCCAGGCTAGAATGGGCAGATGCTTGGGGCTTCATATGAAAGAATTTTTTCAGCTTGTTGGGATTGGGGAGTGGCTGGGACAGAGCTTGGACAAGGTGTTGTTGACTTATGGGCCAGGAAAACAGGGAAGGTCACCCACCCTAGATGTGAGAGGGCCATCTGACAGCTTAAACTGAGCAGAGTAAAGACGAAGAAACATTGTTTCATCTTCCTGGGGAAGTTCATTTCTTGCCAGAGTCTGCAGACTCACTTTGCTTCTGTCTCATTCGGTTTTTATCTGCAATGCCTTGAGCAGCTCTCCAGCCTGTGCCATGTGCCTTTACCATTGCTGACTGCCCCAGGAATGGATTATGTGAGACCTTCAAAAACTGTGAGCTAAGTTAGATCTTTCTTGGCTTAAGTTGTAGATGTTAGGTATTCTGCCACAGCAGTGAATAAATAACTAAGACACCACCCGAGTTCCTGGTGATGTGATTTTTAAATAAGTCACTTTCTAGAAAAAAGCCCCAGTGAGCGTATCTGTTTTATAAAGAACATTTGCATTAATCTTTAAATGTCACCACCTTTTGTAGACTTGAGACAATGACAAGAAGGAGATAGGATGTGAGAGACTGGTGGTACATTGGCAGACAGCTCCTCTGTCCTGTCGGCAAGTACCTGCCTACAAGGATCAACTGCACAGGCCTTGTCAGCTCTCAGAGACACCATGGTCACATCCCAGAAGACGCTTTGGTAACCTGTGTAGTCAGTTCTGCATTCTAAGCTGCTACCATGGAGAGCCCCGGTTTCTGAATAATGTCCAGTAGAGGAAATGGAAGTTCACTGCGGTTTACACGCAGCCACCTTCTACAACAGGACAGCTGCTGGGACACCACTTCCCCAGCCTTGACAGCTCCAAGCATCTCCTATTTCTTCATCCTTCATAAGTGCCAAGTAAATTTCTGCTTGGTCGAGTCGTGTGTAAGCTAGGAAGCAACAACCTGGCCTTGTGTTTAAGGAGAATACAGTAAATACTTCATTTTCTATATGTAGCCCCTCGGTCTCCAAAGTTTTGGAATGAGCTTTCGAAATTTCCCAAATGACTCAGCACGGGGCTATCTGCCATTCACTTCCTGTAGTTTTGGCTCACTATTTGATGATCAAGTGAATGAGGCCGCAGCCTTGTCTCATGCAGAAGGGGCGCCGTTGGGGCGGAAGGAAGGTCTGAGACACTCACTGATTTGTGTTGGGAACCACAAGCTGAGCTCCGGACGCGTCCTGCCAGAGGCCTGTCCTTAGGAAACAGCTCGCTCCTTCTTAGCTAGTGGGGAGATGACAGGATGGGCTGCAGCTCGCCTTGTGTTGAAGGCCAGAAAACAGAGGTGACAAAGCAAGCCTCTTGCTCTCTAATGTTTGCTTCAGGCTACGCTTCTGAGGGGTGATACCCTCTGACTCCTTGGAGACGATATCTGTGCAAGACATTAAAACTAGGTTCTCAGATGACTGATACACACAAGTGGAATGTAATCCAGACCAGAATGTGCTCTGGAATCATCAGCCTCCTCTCACCCTTTCCTTTAAAATCCAAATAATAGCAGCAAGCCTTGCTTCTAGGGCATGCCCTCTAGAGTGCTTTTAAGATTATCTGGGGCTGCTTTCATCTTCTGTCTCCCCACGTCTAAATCCTTGTCTCTGGACCCTCCTCCTCACCCCAGCTTCTCAGCTCTCCCTTGGGGTCCACGGCGCTCCACTGATCACTTCAGCCCTTCTCTTTCCTGAGGATCCTCTAAGCAATACAGTGGCTGTCACATGTTTGGAAATGATGGAGAGGAAACTATTTACAGTTGAATTTCTATATCTCAGTTGCAACATTTTACAGTGATTTGTGATCATTAAGGCTGTCACTGGCCATTCCTGCCTTATACTTAAGTTAGTGTCCGGGAGCAGCATCCCTTCAGAGGAGAGATTCTTGCATTTCTTGGCTCTGAGTGTCTGGCCTTCCCAAAACTCCTGTGTCTTCTGCCTGGCCCAAAGAAAAACTCCACAGTCTGTTTCCTTCATACCAATCCTGTACATTGATATTCCTTTTCTTAATTATGTAGACTGATTTAGCATCTTCTGTTTCAGGTTCCCAGATTTTGAGAGCCTTACCTTTCATTAGAAAAAAAAAAAAAAAAAAAACTTCATTTGAACAAACTAAAGTGTTGTTCTCTGAAGCCAGATCTTAACCCTCCAGCATGATATGGAAACAGCCACAGTAGGTATTTATTAATAGCATTTTTGCTTTCTCCTACATAATGACAATGGCTTCCAATACAGTGTGGTGTCCCTCTAGTACTGTTGGGGCCTTGTGAAATCATTAGAAATAGCAGTTGTATCAGAGCACTGGTGTGTGTGCCTGGGCAGATGTGGGCACAATTATGTTTCATTCCAGGGCTTTACGTACAGGTGCTCTTCACGTCCCCATCCCGTCCCCCCCCCCCCACCCCCCGACATACAAGGAGAGAAATGGACTGGCCAATAGTGGAAGTAGTTGTGGGTTAGGCATCGCCATCCACTTCGCCACCTGGCTAGGTGTCACCTGGTGCTGTTTATCCACAGGGGCAAATCTGGGCTGTGTCTCTCAACAACAGAATCAAATAAAGGGAAAGGTTCCTCCCTGTGTTTCCCACATACTTGCTGTTCGTCCCTCAGCTGTCACGTTTCTTCTGCCATCATCACCACATGGAAACCATAGGAAGATCATTTAACTTTTATTAATTGTTAACTTTTTGTTATATTTCTAGAAGATTCAATAAGTACTCATACTCCCATCCCATTTCCATACAGAGCTTGTATTTCTCTGTATTTCCTTCTAGTTATGTTCCCAGGCACATCTTTTTTTATTGTAGAATTTCATTTAGAATGTGTAAATTGGACAAATTTAAATGACTTTTACAAAATAATGTTATAATAGGTCAAACAACCAATGAAAAATAATTTTATTCTTCTCATAGAAAAATGAGCAATAAATTTTTTGTAAAGTTTACTAAACACTTTAACTTAATTCATAGCCAGGAAACAAATTTTAAAATTTCAAACTCACTAATGAACAAAGAAAAGCGTTTTAAAATAATCATTCCAGTTTTGGCCTATATTTAAAAGTATAAATATAATAAGATCTACTTCCAACAAGGAACTAGTAATGTCATTATTCTCATAAAAGGCTGGGTTGAATGTGACTCTCCAGGCGTATATCTGCACAGTATGGATCAGCCTGCAAGTGCTCGAGCCCTTCATGCATTCAGTAACTCTACTTAAAAAAGAAAAAAGAATCATGTTAAAGGTTGTTTCTAAGGACTTTTTTTTTTTTTTTTTTTTTTGAAACAGGGTCTCACTCCATAGTCCAAGTTGGCTTCTGACTCATAGCATTTCTCCTGCCTCAGCGTCCTGAGTGCTGGGCATAACAGGCATATGTTAACATGCCTGGCTTTTGTTGTGCTGGGCAATCAAGGCCAGCGCCTCTTACTTACCAGCCAAGTGCTTTAACCACTGAGCTACACCCTCAGCCTCAGGTTCAGAGACTTCTGCATTAATTTTTATTAGAGCAGAAATTCTGGAAACAACTTGAATGTTATCCATTAAAACAATAAATTGTAGTTTATCATCTGGACAGTGAATTATTTTGCAGGTATTTAAAACATTTTGTTGAATTATTATACACATGAATTAAAAACTTCACAGTACAGTGGCAGGTTTTAAAGGGTGAAAAGAATGTATGTTCTGGTCTTGTTTTATAAACATTTTTTTTTTTTTTGTATATCCTGGAGGGAGAGTTGGACACCAAATGCATTTTTCACAACAGTCATCCCTGGCTTATCGGGCTTTTCGGGTGTTCTCTGCTTTCTTTTCATTTTTCTATAGTTATTTTCAGAGAGTATTTCATTTTCATTCAGTATTTTCATACAAGGGGGAAAGTTACTTCGCAAAGGAAACCCAAAAAAAAGCTACTGTCCCTCACCACAGCCTAGGCAACATTTTCACAAGACAAGGTGGGACCATCCCCAGGACGCACCCACCCTGCCTGCCCTGCCTGCCCTCTGACTTATCTGCTAACAAGTTGTTGACTGTTTTCTCAAGATATCAAAGAAATACAATAGGCCCTGGCCACAGCCTTTATTAAAGTCGCCTCAGCATCCTTAGAACTGACACCTTCTTCTCCCGCCCCTGTCTCCCACCCTGTCTTTGGTATCTTGTCCCAAAGCTCATGGCTACATTGTCAGTGGTTGAAGTCATTCTTTCATAAATTATCTGTGAAAAATTTGGAGATTTCTGTAAACAATCTGAACTTTTTCTATGACAAGTGAATGCAGTCCTGAGCTGACGTGAGGCTGCTCAGTGACTGGACCGCGCAGGTTTACTCTGGCCTGGTCGGCCAGGCTTGGGGCTCTGTGGAAAGCGGCCATCTCAATTTATGCCACATTTTTGCTTTCACTGAACTTTTAGTAGCCAGATACCCAGAAGAGAACAGAACATAGGTAAGCCACCGTGCAATCACCTTGATGGAATGTTACAGAGCCATTAAAAATTACGACATTTAGGTTGCAGTATCAAAAAGTGCTACTCTGGAGAAATGAAAAAATGAATGCTTATATGTGGTTACAGAGATATGCAAAAACATGTATGTGTCGAAAGGGAAAGGTTGGAAATGTTGGAAATAAAAATAATTTGATGGCTAATAAAAACCATTTTTAAAAATTCTACCATAAATATAGGTGCTCATTCCAGACATTGTGCTAGATCTGTAAGTTTTTAATATAGTTCTATAATATGTTAAATTTCAAAGAAGTTTAAGGTAGGAGTGGTAGAATTAGTTAGGAAAGATGTTCCGAAGGGCAACATTGACTGTGTCTAAAGAGAATGCTTAATTTGCCATTCTTTCCCTCACTGGCCACACACAGTGCATCCTGGGCTGGCCGCGTAATGTCCGTGCAGTCCTCGGGGAGCCAGGTGTCCGCGTCCCCCCTCGCCTTGTTTGTCGTCCCTCATCCATGCCTTCAGCAGATGCTGAGCCCTTCTGTGTGCCAGTTGCTCAGGGGCGGCCTGTGCACAGGAAAGAGGACGGCAAGGTTCTGTGCGCCTGGCCCTTCCGGGATATTGAGGAGGGCAGGCACTAGGTCAGGAGACAGCTTCAGGTGGGGTATACCTTCAACAGGTGACCCATGCAGTGGGAAGAAGAGGAAGAGAGGAATTTAGGTTTAGATATCCAGTGCCTGCCTTCAAGTTTACTCTGCCCGGCCCAACTTGAAGTGTTGCCCAGCATTATTGCTTGGTGAAAATTGCCCAGCTTTGTGGGCAAGCTCAGTCTGGAAGCTGCTGCTACCTCCCAGAGTTCTTTATCTGTGTCTTCAGGGCAGGAGGAGGGAAAAAGCACTTCTGGAGGTAGAAGAGAGACCGTCCGGTCTCAGGAGCCAGGAGCAGAAACTCAAGTGTAGTCTGCCTGGGTACACCTGGCAGTCTGAGGGCACATTGTTTACCCTGTCAGAACACAGTGCTCTGCGTGCCTGCCTGCATTCCTGTACACTGAGCATTGTGTTTAGAACTGTGGCTTGGGTCCTCAAAGGATTATCTATCTCTACTGTGCCAGGTCCATTAATAAAACCCATGAATTCCCTTACACTGGCTGCACACCCTCCTCATCCCAACCCCACACCGAGTACACTTGGATGCAAGATGAGGGAGGGAAGAAGGAAAGGGGAGAGAGAGAGAGAGAGAGAGAGAGAGAGAGAGAGAGAGAGAGAGAGAGAGAGATTTCCATCAAGAGGGAAACCCAAGAATGTTCCCACAAGTCCCTGCATGTTCAGGAAATTAGACTTCCCCATCATTCTCTAAGAACTCTTGCTGGTCAGTGTGGTCTGCCTGGGGTTTTTGGTCGCTTTCCTCCTGTGTAAGCAAGTGCTCTGCTTCATCTCCATGACACCTTCCCTTCCTCACTCCGGGCTAAGCCAACTCTCTATGCACTAGAAAACACAACAAGAAGCTTGCTTCTCTCCCTGTACACACCGTTTAATATTTCTGGGTAGCAAACCTCTCTCTTTGAAAAGTCCCAGTCCATATTAGCCAAAGGAGACATCTTATACATTAAAAGAGGGGTGGAATGGTGTCAATTTAGGCTGCTAATCTCAGCCATCAGATATGTTTCTTGCTCATGGTAGCCTAATTCTATCCTGTCTGTGAAAAGACTTTTATGACAAGTTTCCGTGGCTCCCAGTATTCTATTTGAACTTCTAAGGTCATCCAAATTACCATTTTATCAAGTAGCAAAAAAAGTGCTTCTTCATAGCAATTAGTACAAACGTTAAATGGATCCAGAGAACAGTTTCCTTTTCTAATTTCTTTTCTTGAAGTGAAAACACATGGACTTCTTGACCCCAAACACTGTGTGATTTATGGATGGTCCTGGCCCCTCCTAGTGGCAGCAGCTTGTCGGGGCAACATTGTGTGTCCCATAGAAGTTGTGAGCCATGTGAACCAGTACAGCCAGCCAGGGAAGGAGACTGTCAGCCAAAGAAAACAGGACAAGCTGCTGTTTGGGAACAAACTAATCAATAGTTTCTTCATTTCTGCCATTTCAGAAAAGTATATTTCTCCTTGGTACATATAATTGGTTTTGCATAAAATATTCGTCATTGGTGAGCCAGGATGGGGAACTGAGGTACCCCTTTGTTTCCTGGGCGCCTCCCCCCTTTCCTCTCCCAGGCTGAAATACTGGATGGATTTGGGTTTAGATATCCAATGCCTGCCTTCAAATTTATTCTGTCCAGCCCAACGCGAAGTGTAGCCCAGCAGTTCGGCCTGTTTGTGATGCCCTCCACACAAGCTGGGCACTGTACTCCAGGTGACTGACCATGTTGTGTGATTGCTGCGTAACAGTGACATCACGAGGATCCTGGCTCACTCTGCCCTGCAGACTAGAATAAGCTTGGTCTAGGAAACAGCATACGCCAGAATGTCCCTGAGGATGTAAGAGATGTTTTAGATTTTCCTAGGGGTAGGTAGGTCTTGGTTACAGGAGTGGGGGCTAAAACCTTTGGTAACAAGAACAGACCCTTTCTGGGACCGGATGCTCTAGGCCTCACCTTGCACCAGAGCTGCAGTCATTCCAAGGCTTTGTGGGAAACACTTATATTGGCTGTCTTCCTACTCAACTCTACTTGCCTGACAATATTTTTTTTTCTCATTTAAAGTGAGGAGACCTTCGATAACTTAGCAAGAAGAAAGGAGACTGTCATTTTTTAAAGACTGTTACTCAGATTGCAGAATTTTAGGATATAGTTCCCATCATGCCACTGGGAAGATATTCAGATCACTTTCTACACCCTCAGGATTTCTGTGTGAAATGGGGATAGGGATGCCTGGGTGGAATGGAACCTGGTGAGAGACCAGCTGGTTCTCTAATCCTCCTGCGTTCCCAGCACAGTGCCTAGGAAGGGCGGGCCCATTGTCAGGGTCCACGTAAGTCATGCAGGGTTAATTTCAACAGCAGTGTTTGGTAACAGTCTTTGTTTCTCTGAACTTCTCAGACTGTTTAAAATTGATCTCAACTTCAGCTTCCAAAGTCATACTTAACCCTTGTAAACTCTCTTGGCCAACCACATACACTTTCTCGGCCTCAAATTTCCTTTTCTGTCCATCAAAAAAATAAATAAAAGCAAAGCCCTTATACCATACATCACATGCCAAGCTAACCACTATATAGTCAGATTCAAAATTAACTTTGATAGTGGGATTTTTAAAGACATTAAATTGAAGTAAAATACACATAGAAGCTGATGGATGAGCTTTAAAAAGTGTGCTGCTGAATGGATGTAAATTTTCATCTGTTCATACATCCTAACCAGCATTAGCATAAGAATAGTAAATATGTTTTGCATACTAATGCATTGAATTTTTGTCATATGAACATGTGAAGTATGAGACTTATTTTACATTCATATCCTTGTGTGTTAGTTCAGATGTTTAACACCTGTCGCAAGGGCCAAATACTCCGAGCTGTTATTAGGCCCACCCAGTTGCTGCCACCCAGCCTGTGCCTCATGGCTCCTAGAGCCACATCCTTAATTCTTTATTCACCTCTGTCCTTTTTGCCATCGGAAATGAGAATTCTCACAGATTCAGGTTAATCAATACCATCCCAGTGTTTCATGTTGGACCCTTTATCAGGGAATTCGTACTTCATGTATTCTGCAAAATTAGTCTGAAGCAGAAGTAATTACCGTGCTCTTTGAACACACTCACATCCCATTAGTTTGCTTTTATAACTCAGCAATCCCAGTCTGGCATTCATCTTTAATGATCTCAGGAAAAAATGTTTTTAAGCTTAAACAGCTTCAGATACAACTGTCGAGTACTGTCAACTGGAACCTATGAAAGAGAAAAATGTATCGTCTGAAAAACCACCTGCAAGATGATCTAAATAGTTTCTTTTTAGAATTTCTCCCCAGATCTGCCCTTTCGCCCTTTTCACCACCAACCCTGAACAGCCTGATGGCTCATGGAGAATCCATCACTTGGCTTTAGGTGGGGTGAGATGAATGAGTACTACTCACTGAGTGGCTGTCAAGCAAGACATTAGTGGGCAAGGTGGCTAATGTGTTCGCGTTGTTCCTGTGGAAGTTTTGCAGTGCCTTGAAAAATCATTTATTCTCAGCAGTTGCGAGGTAGCCTGTTTTCAAATAAACCCAGAGTGAATATCTGATCATCTGTTGCTGTGTAACAAACCACCCCAAAGCTTTGTGGTGTTAGGCACTGGTTGTATTTTGCTCTTATGTACTAAATTGTGTTCTGTAATGTTGAGGTCTTATGTCTTGGAGTGTCTATGGCTATACCTCCCTGAATGTGCCCAGTCTCATCTTGGAGTGACTCAAGACTGAGATGGAAATGAGGAACTTTGTTCACATGGTTGACAGTGAACACTAGCTATCACCTGGGACTTGTTGGGGTCTAGGCTGCTAAACCCATGGCATCTGAAAGTGGCCCAGGTTTCCTCACTATCGTGGCCTCTAGATTGTTAGACTTTTGATATATGACGACCCATAACTTCTCAAGCAAGCATTTAAAAGCTGTACTGTTGTCGTCTTCTGTCTTCAGAAATCAGAAAACAGCACTTTAGAGCCCTCTGTTAGTGAAAGCAGTTACAAAATTCCATCTGTTCTCCAAGAACAAGGATGTAGCCTGCACCTCTTTACTAAGAAGGAAGATTGTCTACTCTCCATCAGAAGATCAGAAAGATGGAAGACGCCCTGGCCACCGTATTTCCAAAAGCAATCGTGCCATAGCCCATGTGGAGTTTTCTGTAGGAAATAAACAAGGTGGACATTCTGGCTAAAACATATCAAAATGTGTTTATAGATACATATCTCCAAGTTTTCTTTCAGTAGCTGAAGTCAAAGCATATTCTATAGAATGTGATGTAACTTTTTATACTTTTATAGCTTTGTTTCAATTTCATTTGTGTTTTTGAACAGTTTTCTCTTATTCTCAGAAAAGTTAAGGTAAAAATACTGCACTGAGCCAAGAGATGACTGTTCATATAAAATCAACACTGGCAGCTACTCTGATCTGTTTCAGTAAGCTTCGACACCCAAATGATCCAAAAAATCTTGTAACTCCTGTAGTAATTGAGCAACCATGGGAGGGGGGTGGGGGTCCCTCCTGCAGGTCCCATAGGAACCCAGCAACCACAGGAAGGGTCACTCCTGCTCCCAGGAAGCTGCATAGCCTGGGCATTTGCAGCAACTGCAGATAGAGGCAGACCCACAGCCGCGTGCTATTGGTCCCCATCTCAGCTATTCCTTCCGAAGGACCAGGAATTGGCCACAGGTCCATTACCTATTCACCAGAGCAACTCAGTAATGATGATGGTTGAAGTCTAGGGGAGGTGAAGGTGCTGGTCACTGAGTTTTTTCTACGTGCTGTGCACTGAGTCCTAACTACATGACTTCATTTTGTCTTAATGATAATTTTTAAGGTAGCTTTATCATCTTAGTTTTACAGATGAGGAAATTAAAGTTCTAAAGATATGACCAACTTGTGGAAGGCCACCCCATTTGTTTTACTTCTGGCCTCTCCTACTGTCAGACATTTATACAGATTTTCCCCATTTTTATTTAATACATATTTCACAATACATAATGTTTACAATGAACTTGAGTATTTTGTGCACATATATATCCCATCAACATTAAAATCCCTTCCCACTTTTGGCCCTCCCACACACTCCCCCTCACCCCAACTTCCACTTTCACACCACTTTGGTTCTATAGAATGCCTGTCCTCTTGGTTTCCCAAATTGGAGAAATCATGCGATATTTAACATATTTCATCTCCTGTGTCTGACTCACTTTGCCACTCAAATTATCAACCACTCTTTAGCTGAGCTTCCCACCCCTAGAATGAGCTGCAGTGGCCGTATCTTGATGCCTTTTCTATGGGTACAGCAGAGCCCTTTATAGGGAAGATTTGTCAAAAGTTCCTTTTTTTTTTTTTTTTTTTTTGTATCTTAGTATATCTTTGTTGCGATTCTTTAACATGGCCTCACCCACCAGTCCACATAAGAAAAGAACTATAACAGTGAAATTCGTAAGTCTAGAAAATGTAAGAAAGAAAAAGAGAGAAGTTAGGTTGCAAATTTCTTAACTGAGTACGGAAAGGTAAATGTTTGTATATTCAAAGACATTCAAGTTCTCTTTATATTAATCAGTTTTCTTCTGATAAACTTGCATCAAAGACCGAATAAGTGAATTGCTACGTTCAATGAACTTACGTCTGTAACACAAGCGTAAATTACGCATAAGCAAGAGATATAATGGTGTACTTAGTCATTTCAGAATTCTTTTAACTTTCATAAAAATTTACTCACATTTTACTAATTACTAACATTTTTCCAGATTTGGTTTATCATTTTATCTACCTGTCCATCCATAAATTCATGCATACATATTTTTAAAGATGTTCTACCAATTCCCCATGTTGAATATAATTATTATGATTTGCAAGCTAATATACTATTAAAAATAATAGTTCTGGGGTGAAGTTTCACAGATTTTTTGAGACAGCTGATACTGTTTTAGTAGGATACCAGTCAAATGATTCAAATACCGATCAACTTTTTTGTTACACTTTCTCTTTAGATGTTTCCTTTCTTCTGGGTTCTTCAGTACTGCTTGTCTCTCTGCCTCTTTAAAGGTTCCTTAAAGTATTTTCTGCAATGCTGGGATAGTGGTCGCAAATTTCTTTAGGGATTCTTGGTCGTGAAAAAGTTTTACTTCTTCAGTTTTCAGGGATAAATTTGCTGGATACAACAACCTGGGTTGACCCTTGCTGTCTTTTAAAACTTGAAAGATTTTACTCAAAGCTCTCCTGGCCTTTAAAATTTGTACTGAGAAATCTGTGGTAATTTGAATGGGTTTTGAATAATATTGGCCTCTTTCTTGCTGCTTTTAGTATTCTTTCTTTATGTTATTTTTCTGAGGTTTTGATTATGATGGTGTCATGGCAAGTCTCATTGCTGGTTTACGTTATTTGCTATTTTATAAGCTTCTTGTACCTGAAAATTAAATTATATTTCTAGATTTAGGAAATTTTCTTGCATGATTTCAGTGAATAAATTCTTTATACCTTTGGTGCTGTCTTCTGCTCTTTCTCCCATGCCCATAATTCTGAGATTGGTTCTCTTTGAATCATCCATCTGTTGTATCAAAGTACTTTGCTCATCCCTAATTTGGAGTTGTACCTATTTATAGCATTTGTTTCCTCAGCCTTGTCTTGAATGTCTGAAATTCTGTCCTTGCAATGTTCAAGTCAACTTCCCCTGCCTTCAAATGTATTTGTTATATCCTGAATTTCAGCTAGATTTCTTTTGAAAAATTCCAGTTCTCTGTTACAATCTACTTCATATCTCACATTGCTTTATTTACCTCTGCCAAATTTTTATTTGTGGCTTCTATATGCTCAATAAGTTTTGTATACATGAGGACCAGTATTTGTTGATTAAGTTCCTCTCTAAACCCTCTGATCATTGCTTGCATTTCTTTGAGGATATCTTGTTTGTACTGGTTGGTCAACTCATTTAGTTACTTTTGGCCTCCTTCCTTATGAGTTTCACTATTTCAGGGCCCATGACATTAAGTTCTTGGGTCTTAGACATCTTTGTGGGTGTCCTGCTGCCTTGTCTTCCTCCCATGTTTCTGTTGTTGAGGGACTTCACTTTAAAGGCCTATGCAAGAGGTTTCTTTGAATAAGTACCAGGGTGTTGAGAGGAGCGGAAATTCCTCTAAGTTCTGTGTTGGGAGTAGGCAGTGAGGGAGAATCTAACAGCCTGGTGGCCTCTGAGGTGTCTTGTTAATCCCAGCCCCCTCAGCAAAGCTCTCCCACCTGTCCTGGCTTTCCTCCCTGAGGGTTGGGCTCTCCACGTTTGGAGGTGTGCCCACTCTCTAAGCCATTCAAGACGTCAGTGGCCTTTCTCTCCTCTCCACAACTGTCTCTTGTGTCAGTTTCTTCCTAGGCACTGTTCAACAGTGACCCCAAAAGCCCTGGTATGCTGTTCTGAGCACTGAAAAGTAAAAACTCCAATCAGTTCAGTCTTGGGCTCTTTTTCTTTTTTAAATGCCTCCTGCTCATGTCATTG
The DNA here is from genome assembly GCA_004027205.1 of Ctenodactylus gundi. Classification (NCBI taxonomy): domain Eukaryota; kingdom Metazoa; phylum Chordata; class Mammalia; order Rodentia; family Ctenodactylidae; genus Ctenodactylus; species Ctenodactylus gundi. The sequence continues at coordinate 394,965 of PVKB01000235.1, forward strand.
CCTATCAAGGCTGCCTAGCGCCGCTTTTGATCTTTGCTCTGGGAGGCCTTTTCTGGGGGGAGCTGACATTGCATTTATAGTTCAGGCTTGCTTTTTGGAGGCTGGAGCTACCAGCTGCTGTCAGTTCCATTTTCTCCCATATCTGAATTTACCTTGGTGAGAGGTTCCGGGAGGGCTTTCCTCTGTCTGTAAATGTCTGCTTCCTGGGCTGCCGTTTACCTCTAGTTCTGATGTGTTTTAGAGGTTTCTTACCGTCTTGTGGACCGTTTTTATTGTTGGGGCACTCCTCCCTGTCTTAGCTACATTGAACACATGGTTTTTAACTATATTCTCAACTTTTTAAGCAGGTTTCTGGGAAGACATTGTTCAGTGCTGTTACTCAGTTGCCATCTTGACCGGAAGTCCTATGAAGATTAAATTAGAAGAAGTTCTTCCTTTTTTGAAAAAATAACCCTCATAGGAAACTCAGAAGCTATAAAGGAAAAGTAGGATGAATTCATCCCCAGTAAAAAGTTAAGACTTCTGCTCACCAAAACATACCAAGTAACATGGCCCAAGGATATGTAACAAACTAGTGGGAGGAGGAGGGAAAACTCCCAGGTCAAGACATGGGTTGATTTTCTAAATAAAACAACCCTTATCAGACTGCTGATAAACATAGAAAAGGATACTCAGTTTCAGTATAACTGAAGTAATGCAAAGTAATACACAAGTTACACTTTTCTAGTTTTTGAATTGGCAAAGGCTGAAGTTGATAAAGCAGTCAGCTTTCAGATCTCTGGGTTCTGCATCCATGGATTCAGTCAACCAGATTGAATATATCTGGGTGGAAAATTGCAACTATAGAAACAAGAAAAGACTTGATTATTTTCTTGCCATTATTCCCTAAGCAATAACCATATAAATATAACAATTAACAAAGCTTTTATAATTCATCTAGAGATGACTTGAAGTTGTGAAAAGCTATGCATATGTTCAAATCCTATACCACTTTACATAAGAAACTTGAGCACTTGTGAATTTTGGTGTCACTGAGGATCCTAGAAGCAGTCCCCCGGGGGTACCATACTTTTGAAGGCTATCAAATACATGGCACAATATGCTTCTACATTATCTATGGGAGGACAAATCAATACAAGTCTTCTGGAAAGCAGTTTCATAAAGTCTATCAAAATTGAAAATATACTCACTCTTAGTTCACTTACAGATATTTTAGTATATTTATTTAAATAATGTGTGTGTATGGGGGCATTCACTACAGTGGCACATATACTGCCAGAAACTGTTCAATAAAGGTGTGATTATATAAATTATAAAATCTTTTTATGGTAAAATACTGACAGTCATTCTAACGTGTTCTACAGACCAGTAAATAAAGATATATTGAAAGAATTAAGCTATAAAAATTCTATTGGCAGTTATCCTATCTTGTGTTGTAAAAATAAAGCTTTTATATGCAAAAAATCTTAAAAAGTACAAAGGAAATTGTTAACAATTATCTGTGCAACTGAGAACTAGAATTGATGGATATCTTTCTACTTTTCACTTTCATATAGTTTTAATTTTTTTACTGTGAGGATGTATTATTTCTATAATGATATACTAATTCTTAAAAATTTAGTGTGGAAGACATTTATTAGGACCTTGTTTGCCTGAAGCAGCCTTAAGTGAATGGATGACCCCATTCTGACAGATAGAACTTATCCAACCACAGATAACAAATCTCATTGACTTAATAAATAATAAAATAATAATTTTAATAATTTTAGCAAAGCTAACTGCAGTGTCTTGAAAGTAAATGTTTCTAGCTAGATAATTTTCTAACCCAGCAGTAATAGAGAGGGTTTCTGTATTTTCTGCGATTTTTCCTAATTCTATTTATGTTAATATTTTCTACCAAAGTAACATACTGTCAAATTTTGGAAAACACTGATAAGCTCACATGGGCTGTCTTTTTAATGGATTTCAACTTAAGCTACAGATAACAATCCCAGTTTTATGTCTCATCAAAGACACCAAATTGATGACCAATGCGAGGATTGATTGGAAAACATTTTGAAAAATTTTAATTGAACTATTTGAGAGGTAAAGAACAGATGGATAAAGAACTGGTGAGTCTATGAGTCTGAGGAAAGATGACAAGCCATTTCTTGAAAAGTATACAAATGTCCAGCCAGGATACAGGGGAAAAAATTGTACTCGTTTAAAGGAAGCCTAAACCCGCATTTTGGAGATGATGAAACATCTCCCAACTCCTTCATTTACCAGTGAGAAATTTGGGTGCAGTTTATTAATTAATTCAATTTAATACTATCAAGAATTCAATGCAGTACTCTTTGTGCCTGCTAATACTAAGCATGCAAGAATACTTTCACAAAACATTGATGATAATTCACTAGAGAAATATGTATGGCTTTCAACAAACAAAGAAAAGTCATGATATAAAATTAGACTTGAAGATTTGCCTTTGAAGCAGTTTCGGGTCATTAGTTTAATACAGTGTTCACACAGAACCTGTTTTACATTCATTTACAGGCTTCTAATATCTAATTTCAGGGTGAAGTTCAGCTGAGTAACATTGGACCCCTCTGAACTGTCTGGTTTGGTACAAAGTAAGAGGTCTGAAAAGAATATCAAGCTAAATCCTCAACTTAAAAGCAACACTTATTTTTTAATTTAAAAATCATCTGCTGTTGCTTGAATCTTTATAACAGATTTACGTCATGCTCCTCGGAGCTGTGGGTATAGAAAATGAAGTCTGGATTGAAGTAGACAGCAGAAATCAAAGCCAAACTGTAATTTAATAATAACTATGACTCTCAGCAGCAGTCACGGTATAGGGGGTGAGGGAAGGAGAGACAGACCAACTCAGTAGCGAACAGCTACTTTAAAAATTAAAGAAAGCTTCAGAAACTTAGGAAACCCATCAGGTATGTGGTCCTTGTCAAGTTTCTTCAGGGATATGAGGAGAATCATTAGGATCAGAATATTTCATCAGCATCCCCCATATAAATAGGATTTAAGCCCTGGGCGCCTGAAATCTCCTGTGCCAATGGGACTAACCCAGGCTGTGGAGCCACCTGATTATTATGCCAGTCAAGATTGACCATGTTCCTGTTCCCATAGCAAGTAACCTGAAAATGTTTGTGATTTAATCTGAGAAGTGTATTTCCCACTGTGGCCACCTGTGGGTAGAATGCTGTCTCTGTCACTCTTGCATGCTGAGCTGGGCTGCGGACGGTACTCTCTCTCTTATTGCATGGAAGGAAGCCATACCACCTGGTCGGAAGTAACTAGGGAGTCCTCCAGCTGCAAAGGGGTGGGCCCACATGCCTGAGAGGAGAGGGGATGTGGTAGGAAGGGGTAGCGATGTCTTTCTGGCAAGACCTGTGAAGTCACAGGGACTGCCATGCATACATGCAGTGTTCTGGGAGGTAACTCAGACTGCAAGAAAGCACCATATAGAAAATCAGAGTCTGGATTTATAGGGTTTTTGTTTGTTTGTTTTTGTTTTTGATACAGTAGGATCCTTTATAAGCCCAAGCCCACCCCATAGCAACTGCTCCTGTAGGACGCTGAATCTTACTGGGCTGCTTCCCAGAGGGTGTGTGCTACCTGGGAACACTTGGGCTACTCTAACCCCACCTATCTCATTAATTTCACTATTGGTTTCTGGCCTGTGTTCCTCTTTTAAATCCACTCATGCTAAAGAGTATTTGATTGATCTGTGGAAAACTCAGCTTTGGTTACATCAGTCCTTCAGGAAGAAATTTTTGGAGTTTTTTTATTGTTTTGTTTTGTTTTATTGTCTAAAGTTTTGCTACTCAGACTAGTGCATGAGCTAGAAGAACCAGAACCAACTGGATCCTGTTGAAATGCACTTGTTCAAGCCCTTCCCAGACCTGCAGACCTGCTGAATTAAGAATGTGGGAAATGCATGAGCACATCCCAGTTCGAAAAGTACATTTCCAGAGCACTGGTTCTCAAATGTTGGCTTTTTTCCCCCACATTTTATTGATATGTATATATGTTGTACATAATGTTTACATTGAACTTGACTATTTTGTGCCCAGATTACAGTCATTTCATAGAACTAAATTGGGGGGGGGGGGGGGGGCAGGCAGTAATGAAAACTAGTGGGGAGGGGGAGGGTGTAGAAGGGTCACAAAGAGAGAAGGGAAGGATTTGTATTTTTTTTTTTGTATTGAGAATTGAACCTAGGGCATCTCCAGCCTGTTTTGTTTATTTTGTTTTGTTTTGTTTCATTTCATTTTGTTTTTTGAGACAGAGTCACAGAGTTGCCCAAGCTGGCTTCAAATTGCCATCATCCTACCTCAGGCTCCCAGAATGTTGGGATTATTGGAGTGTTCTACCATGCCTGGCTGGCACAAGAATTTTTAAATCTACCAGGTGACTCCTTCAGACAGCAGAGATTGCGAGCCACTGCTGTTCAGTAATCAAGTGGCCCTCACAGCCATGCTTGAACTTTTCAGAGCCATATTTCTCCCTGACTGTATTGGACTGAATTCTGGTCCCCAGGTATACCATACACCCTCAAAGGAAACATTTCAACCTATAATCAAAAGTCACCAGATATCATAAACACCTCCCTTTTTTTTTCTTTCTTTCTTTTCTTTGGTACTAGGGATTGAATCCAGAGTCTTACTCGTGGGAAGCACACATACTACCCCTGGGACCCCAGTAGATGCCTCCTAAGAAGGCTTACTGACAACCACATCTAAATTTTGCTTTGAAAATCCCACTGGAGAAGGCACAGAGATACAAAAAAATGTATTGTCTGAATTGTGTATGTGGTGTTTTCCTGATTAATGAAGTTTAAGTCTTCATTTCCCCAGATGACAGCTTAAGGAATTTATGCTGTGTTACCATGATTCCTTTTTTGTTTTATTATTTATTGATCAAAAATATGATAATTAGAAGAGTTGTTTGAGTTTGCATAGTTAGCTTTGAAGGACCTTAAAAAAAACATAGTAATAGCAGTAGTCACCTGATTTTACTCTGTTTCTCTATGACAACTCAACTCTAACAATCAGTGACATATTTTTGAGAGACACTCAGATTCAGGGGCAGATGTAAAGGTTCTTGGCCTCTTAAAACCTTTTCTACTGGAATGTGATTGTCACGCAGTTCACATACAGAGCCCCATCTTTCTGAAGAGGTCTCTTTTTCACGGCAGCATCTCTTGTCCTAGAATGTTGCTCACAAGGATATGTTTTCTTCTTTCCCAAATGATTTCAGAAAAGAATCCACACATTCCTTCATAGTTTTTATTCAAGCAAGCTGTTAATTTTTCAACAAGACTTTTATGAATACAACAAGTGGTGGCTGCTTTTTCACGTGAACATTAAATAAGAATCGAGTCAGAAGAGCTTACTGCAAAGAGCCTGGAAGGCCCCAGGGGAGTAGGTTGGCCGCAGCAAGCAAATGGCCTGCCAGTCTGTGACAAGTGTACGTTACGTGGGCAATGGCACTCGGAGGCAAAGAGCCACTAATTCTTTGGGATTACCTGGCTCTGTCCTTGGCAGCCCTGAGAGAGTTAGAGCTCTGTACCTGCTACTCTCCGCGAAGACCGATGGTAAAGTGCACAGAAACCGGGTATTAGGAGTGTGCATCTGAGCCACCATAAGTCACCTCTCCCTCTGGGCCGTCACTGCCTATTGCTTCTGCACAGCGTAGAGGCACAGGATGCATGTCATTGGGGGAGCATGCAGATGAAGAGTCATGTCGTGTCCCTGCGAACACAAAGCATGTACCAGTGCCTTTGTGCTGTGCTCCTCCTGGGCCCAGGGGGAGGGTGGTGGCGCACAGTGGTGGCTTCAAGCAGATGCACAACAGAGAACTCCAAGCAGGTTCTCTCCAGGATGCTCACTCTTGTTTCCAGTGCTGGTATCAAAGACTGACACCGTCAGTCAGTGGCCAGCATTTTTTTTCATTTTTCTCTGCCTTTGTCTCTAAAGAAACAATAGAGACAAGGGAGAAATCGTCATTAAAATGAAATAAAAGTAGGGGGTGCTTAACTTTGTCATCTGTAAGATAAGTAAATAACAGGCTAACTGAAATTTTCTGTGTTCTAACAGGAACTTTTATTTTATTGTGTTTTAATGGTTTACTTAAACCATGTGGGATGTGGCTGGGTTGTGGTTTCTGTGTTACTCATTTTTATTAACACCCAGTAAGTATTAAAATAGATCTTGGGAGCAGTAATATAGGTGGAAAATAGATGGGTAACTTGTCACGTACAAAATATGGCAATCTGGGTCGACAAGTGTTTTTGTGCCCCTTCCAAATTTATAGTGGCTGTATTTTTTTTAACCTAGTCTAGCCTTTATCTGACTTCTGTTTTGTTTTTTTTTCCATTGTTCTTGATATCACCCAAAATTGGAATTTTGGTTTAACTTCCAAGAAGTATTCAAAAAGCTAAGACTTTGAAAACCAATGATAGATATTTTTAAAATGTTTTGTTAATGGTAAGTGGACAAAAAACAAAGTACAAAATACTTTTGAATTTTTCTGTTAGAAGTTATTTATGATTTTTAACAGGAGTATCATAAAGTGAAGTATTTCAAAGCATTCTAGCAGAGTATGTTGTCAGCCACATTTCTAGTTGTATTTTGTTTCATTGTTTTTTTTTAAAGAAGAAACTTGTTGGGAGGCAGCTCCTGTATCTTTAGTGAAGATTTTGTTCATCAGTTTTGGTTAACTGTGATGTTCTATGCGGGCAGGCTTTCACTAATTCAGTATTTTATTAATTAGAATAGAAAATTCTATGTATCTATTCTAATTTATCTTTCTACCATGCTATGTGTACTTTTGCCTTAATAGGTAGAGTGGGTAAAAGTGTTCATTCTGGCATCTCCTTTAAAACTGATACAAAGCAACAGTATAGAGCTTGTCTAAGTATTCTGGTTATTTAGTTTTTGTAGTTAATAAAGTTTTTTGGTGAATTAATTTTGGGTTTCCCTTCCCCTCCGTGAACTGCCATGTTCCTAGAAATTTTGGGCTGAGAGAACAGGGGATGAGATGCCCAGCCTGAGTGCCTCAGTTCAGAGAGGCTCATCTCAGCCTTTCCATTCCATTCCTTCTGGAGTCACTGTCTTTATGGGCACCGGGAAATTTCACGTGGTGAGACTTGTTTGGCAAACTCACACTCAGTGGTTTGCTTTACACATATCAGCTTTTCAGAGTTTATTAGATCCTTGTGCTTCAAAGTTAAATGAGATCTTCTCAAGCTTGAAAACTTAAATAATTTTTTGAATTCTCATTAAATAAAATTCAGATAGTTGTCAAAAGCCAACAAAACCATGGAGTTTTGTGGATTTTACATTATGGTTGCAAAGAATGGAAGACTCCTACAACTCCTGGATAAGAGATTTCCATACTGTGTTATGATTCTCAATTCCTGCACTTAACTGGAGCTGAATGTCACTAGCTTTGTTCCACGCATTTTGTTCTGTGCTATTAGAAGATGAAAGGTCCTTGCCCTTATGTTGCTTAAGATTCAGTACATAGTTTTGTGAAATCAGGTTCATGGACCCCAGTATCCCTTGGGGACAAGCTAGTGGGTCTGTTGACAATTTGATAATTTTAGAAGAAGTGTGAAATACAAGATGAGTTGTAATTTTTGCAGATATTATATTCTTAATAATGGCTTGTACATATTTTTGCTTCAACTCCGGGTGTTAGAGCTATCACCTTCCTCTCTTTGTCTAAATTTAGTCTCATCTGATTTCTGTGACCTCCCCACCACCTCTCTCCACCGCACACATTGCGTACCAGGTTAGGTGAAGGTCTTCGGAACAATTGGAAAAGGCACTCTTAGCCCCACCAGCTGGCCATAGTATGTCCAGACCCACCCCCAAGAGTCCATTAGAGGCAGACAGTTCCTCTGCTTCTATAGAGCTATCCACAAGGGCTCTAGGGCTCCAGAATCATCAGCTCCCGGTGTTCTGTTCACGCTGTACCCCAGAGCTTTCCCATCGAGATCCTCTTACCCCAGTGTGTGACGTGCTGGTGCAGACCTCTGCCTTTCTCGTCTCAGGTCCTCCGCATCTGTGCTGCCTCCTGGCTTGTGTCTCCTAACCTCCTTCTAATCCAGCCCCTTCTGCTCTGTGAGCCTTTCCTCCATGGCCTTCCTTCCCGGGGAAGTGTACACTTTGATGAGTCTTGGCAATGCAATATGGGGTTCTCCTTTCTGTAGGTGGTAGGATGGAGTTACATATTAACTCTGATCAGATTGTTTTTATGATTAATATTCTAGTCTCTTCTGGCTGCTGTTAAAAGTCTCATAGACTTGGTGGCTATATATAATAGAAGTTTATTTCTAATTGTTCCAGAAGTGGGAAAGATCAAAGTACTGGTAGATTAGGGCCTATTTTCTTTGTCATAGGAGAATGCCTTCTTGCTGTGTCCTAAACCTGGCAGAGGGGCAGCAGGTCTTTTAGGGTCTCTTTTGTAAGGACACTGCCCTATTCATCGGGGCTGTACTCCTATGACCTAATTGCTTTCCAAAGGTGCTTATCTCCTAATACTCTCACCTTGGGGGTTAATGTGGGTACACTACATAAGCGTGTAGGTGCACAAAATCTTCCAACCCATTGCAATGATAAAAGGTAGTAAGTGTTGCACATGCATTGTAAGGGCTGTCTTGTTCACCATTCAGGTGGCATCTGATTGAAATTATGTAATTCTCTGTGAATACATTTTGTCACATTTACATGTTGATATTTACATATTGCTAAATTTGCCGTTTCATCAGTAATTGCATCAGAGGGTCAGAATTGTTCATTGAAATCCAAAAAAGTGAAAATAATACGTGAATGCTAGCACTTGAACCAAGTGGTAGTAATTAACAGGATTGTAATGTGATTGTAAATTTTATAAACCTTGAAGTGTGATGATATTTCAAAAGTACCTGAGAAAGAAAAATAGAAATAGAAGGTATGATAATAAACTTCTGATGATTTGAACTTATTTACACTAGGGAACCATTGAGTCCTAGCCCTTGATAATTTTGTGTTAAGGAATTCTTTTAAGTAGTTTACTCACTTGTGAATAGAGATAATTATATACTGTACCCGTGGAGTTGTTGTGAGGAATAAGCTAAATATATGCTTATATACATGAATGTGCTGTCCATGTTACTGCAGTTATTATCATTATTGACATGAAGCACAGTGATTTCTCAATAAAACTATTGGGTTTATCTAGAATGAATAAATTAGTGCTTTTGGTTTAAAAAGTGATGAATTTTGTCATTAGTGGTAAAGAAATGAATGAAGCTATAGAAATCTTTCATAGTTTGAAAAGTCAATTTAGGATATAGTCCTACTAAAGAAACCATAAAATGCATAAAAAATTAAATTCAAAAAATGAAATTGTCATTTTTTAAAAATGCAAACTGGTTAAATATTAGGAAATCAGTGCTTCCACTTAACATTATGCTCAGAGAAAAAGCAGAGTGAGCTACTGGCGTAATTCTTCTGTGTGACAGTTGCAAAGGCCATACGGTATTGACTTCATACAGTGAAGAGCAGCTCTAATTAGAAGGGTGTTAGCAAATGCCCTGCTCTCCCTTCTGTTTTTCTCCACAATTTTCATTTATATCTATGGGATACGTAATGTTTACAATGAACTTAAGTATTTTGTGCACATATATATCACATTAACATTAAAATCCCTTCCCATTTTGACCCTCCCTTACCCTTTCCATCTCCCCTAAGTCCCACTTTCAGACCCTTTTGGTTCTATAGAATGCCTGTATTCTGGGTTTCTCAAATCAGAGAAACCATCCAGTACTTACATATTTAATCTTCTGCGTCTGACTCACTTCTCCACTCCAATCCCCACTCTTTAGCTCAGCTTCCCACCCCTAGAATGGGCTGCAGTGACCATATCTTGATGCCTCTTCTCTGGGTCCAGCCAGCTCTTTATTGGAAGGATTTGTCAAAAGTTCTTTTTTTTTTTTTTGTATCTTAATATATCTTTGTTGAGATTCTTTAACATGGCCTCACCCACCAGTGCGCATAAGAAAAGAACTATAAAAATGAAATTCATAAGTCTAGAAAATGTGAGAAAGAAAGGAGAGAAGTTAGATTTCAAATTCCTTAGCTGAGAGGTAAATGTTTGTATATTCAAAAGACATTCAGGTTATCATTGCATCAATCATTTTCATTGGATAAACTTACATTGAAGACCGAATAAGTGAATTGCTACATTAAATGAAATTAAATCTATATCATGTAAGTATACTATACTTGAAGCAATAGATATAATGGTATACTTAGTTATTTCAGAATCTTTTTAGCTTTAATAAATTATTACTAATTACTAACATTTTGTCAGATTTGGTTTATCATTTTTATCTACCTATTCATCCATAAATTCATTAATACATATTTTTAAAGATTTCCTACCAATTCCCCAGGGTGAATATAATTATTATGTTTTGCAAACTAGTATAATATTAAAAATAATAATTGTAGGGGAAGTTTGGAGATAGCTAGTACTGTTTTAGAAGGATAGCAATCAAATGATTCAAATACCAATCTATTTTTTTTGTTACACTTTCTCTTTAGATTTTTTCTTTTTTTTTTTTGGTGCTGTTTGTTGCTTGTCTCTATGTCTTTCTCAGAGAAGTATTTTCTTCAGTGCTGGACTAGTGGTCACAGATATCTTTAAGAATTCTTGATCATAAAATTTTATTTCTTCTTAAATTTTCAAGGATAATTTTGCTGGATACAACAACCTGCTTTGACACTTGCTGCCTTTTAAAGCTTGAAAAGATTTGCTCCAGGTTCTCCTGGCCTTTAAAATTTGTATTGAGAAATCTGTGGTAATTTTAATGGGTTTGCCTTGTAAGAATAATATGCTTTTAATGTTTTTGGTGCTTTTAATATTCTCTCTATATGTTGTATTTCTGAGGTTCTAATTATCATATGCCTTGGCAAATCTCAATGCTGGTTGAGGTTAGTTGGTGTTCAGGTGTTCCTGTACCTGAAAATTAATTTCTTTTTCTAGACTTGAGAAATTTTTTGCATGATTTCAGTGAATAAATTCTTTATTATACCCTCTTCTGCTATGCTGTCTTCTGGTCTTTCTCCCACACCCATAATTCTAAGATTGGTTCTCTTTGAATCATCCATCATCTGTTGTATCCATCTACTTTGCTCATCTCTAATTTTGAAATCATGCTTAATTATAACACGTATTTCCTCAGCCATGTCTTCAGAGTGAAATTCTGTCTTCACATTGCTCAAGTCAGCTTTCCTTGCTTTCAAATGTATTTTTCATGTCCTGAATTTCAGCTAGATTTCTTTTCAAAATTTCCAGATCTCTATCAAAATGTTCCTTCATATTTTACATTTCATTATTTACTTCAGGCAAGTTTTTATTTGTGGCTTCTCTATGCTCAGTAAGCTTTGTCTCCATTAGGACCACTATTTGGTTAGTACTTTCCTCTTTAAGCCTGCTGATCAATGCTTGCGTTTCTTTGAGAATATCTTGTTTGAACTGTTCTGGTTGACTTGTTTATTTGCTTTTTTACTTCCTTTTCTATGAATTCCACTATTTCAGGGCCCATGAAATTAGTTTCTGGGGCCTCAGGCATTTCTGTGGGTGTGTTATTACCTTGTCTTCTTACCATGTTTCTGTTGTTGAGGAACATCACTTTAAAGGCCTAGCCAAGACGTTTCTTTGAATGAGTGTGAGGGTGTTTCAGGGGAGTGGAAATTCCTCTGAGTTCTGTGTTGGAATTAGGGAGTGAGGGAAGACCTAACAGCCTGATGCCTCTGAGGTGTCCTATATGCTCCAGCCCTCTCGCCAAGGTTCTCCCACCTGTTCTGGCTTCCCTCCTTCAAGCCCCATTACTTGGCTGCCATCTTGACTAGAAGTTTCCAGCCTACCTTCTGCTGAAGCCACAGAACACACTGTTTGCACAGGTGGGGCAAATGTCGTTGTCTGGAGATAACCTACCATTGTGTTTGTTCCCCAAACCCGGACTGTGAAGCGATTTGGTCACTTACATCATGATTCTTCTCCAACTGGAAGGAGTACATATAGATCATTGCCAACAGCTCTAGTATGTGGCCAGGAGGAAGGGTCTCCCAGAAAAGAATCAAGCTGTGCTTGAATGGCAGGCTCCACACTAACAATTCCTAGAAGAAGGTCAGTCAGATCTGCCATGATACTACTTATGTGCTAAAAGAAAGTGTATGAGACCTGGCAAACCAGTGCCCTGTGCAGAGGGCCATAGGGAGGACTACACTGCTCTGTTCTACTACTTCAAGGCTCATAGCTGTGGAAGGAAAGGGGGCTCACATGAAAAATAAATTTATTTCTTTTGTTATTGAGGCATTAACATACATCCTATAAAATGCACTAATCTTACAATTTTGTGGATTCCAGATGTCATATATACCTGGGTTACCACCATTCCAAAATAAGATATAAGACATCATCACCCTAGAAAATTCCTTCATGACTCTTTTCCATCAATCCCTCTTCTCCTGCCACCCATGGAGACAACAAATGGCTTCCTGACTTATAACTCTATTGGCTAGTATTCTAGTATTCCCTGTTCTTGTGCCTCGTAGAAACAATATTATATTTATTTACTCCTTTAAGTTTTGAAATAACAGTATTTCTTTGTGACAATCACTATGGCATTAGAAAGGCTGCCCATGATTTCAAGGACTTTTCTGGGAATGTATTTGGTGTATTTAATAGTCTTAATCTTATTGTAACACTGAAATGATGTACTTTTCATCCAGGCAAACCAGCCATCTGAAGCAGGGGTTTCATCTCTGAGAGTTTACACCTTTCTTCATGTTTCACTTTGCTCATTTGAATGCAAAATGGGGAGCATTAAAAGTCAAAGTCGGTAACTACAGCCAAAAGCTACTGTAGAATATGAAGAAACATATTGTAGAAGTAAAGACAGCCAAGGTATAGATTAGGAATCCACTCGTGTTGTCTTCCTCACAGTCAGAATAGTTTACTTTGCTCTGGATTCTAGTGTTTTCTGCTCAGAGTCTTCAGATCTGCCTGGTTCCTGGCATAATTTCCAGTGAGGAACCTCACTGTGACTTAGATATTGGTCCCTACTCTTACCACCATTCAATCAGAATGCTAAATCCTTGCTTTTGATGGTAATTGAATTATATAATCCTTGTATATGTTCCTCACAATGGTGGCTATAGTGCTGGCTAGCAATGACGAAGATCACTCCAGGCCATGTGTCTTCAGAGCTTCGCTATACACCTGCTCCTTTCTGTGACACTTCAGGTAATGTAATAACATGGGTCCCTTTGCTATAGCCAATGTACATTGAAAAGATAGAGCTCAGGGATTCGCTCACACTCGCAAAGTTGTCATATGCACGATGCCAGGGAGTCTGTGGCGTGTGGCTGGGTCTTAAACCAGGGGTAAAGACAGAAATCAGAAAATGGGGGCCGTCAGGCAAGCCCCAATCCCACTACCCTTAAACAATAAACAGACCTTTCTGCCAATTCTCGCTGGTGCCAATCAAAGTAGTAACCATTTTACAGATAGCTTTATTTTTGGTAGTTAGTGTTTCTTTGGCTTAAAAAAAAATCAGCTAACTTGTATGACAGATGCACTTAAAGTGGTCCTTAGAGGCCACAAAATGCTAATCTAATCTAAGAAGTTATGAATTGATTTAGATGAGGCTGGCAAGTGGTAAGTATAAAAGATACTTTTCTGTCATTAAAATTGAAGCACTGAAGGCCTATATGTTGCACAAATGGGATTATACCCTCCCACCTGCCTCTGCTATCATTGCCAGCTCTCTTTCACATTTATAAATCGCCCACGCCCCCACACACTGCATACATGCCATGGTCATCTCTTGGACTTGCTCAGTACCCTGGTGGCACTGCTGATTTCTTTCCCTCCCCTGTCACTGCCATTCCCTGAGTGTGACCTTCCCTAAGGGACTTACCTTGGTTTTCTTCTCCTTAACCATTGAGACAGCTCCGGGCTGTTTCTGAAACCAGCTTCTTCTGACTCTAAAGCTCGTGTCTCCAGCTGTCTGTAGCCGACCCACGCTAGGTCGTCAGATTGCACTGTGGGTTGAATATGCATTAGATGGGGCTGGTGTGTCCGTCGGACTTCTCTCTAAACCTGGCATGGGACCAAAGCATTACCATCCTGCTGCCTCCTGCATGGCCAGCCTTCATTTGTCTTTTCCTCCTTTGCCTGGCTCGTTAGTCTAGGGAACGTTTTTGTTTCCTCTTTTTTAAGGCACCACTTTCTCAGTCTCTAGTCTCCCGAGAAGAAGAACTAATACTTCTCTGTGAGAATGCACAGTCCTTCTAAGCCAAGTGAATTGGGCCAGTGATCCAGGCCTCTTTGGTCCCATCGTACTCTCGAAGTTATCCCCGCCTGTCTTCCACTTTCATGGTCTCCTCTTGACCCATTCAGAACATTCCTGCTCCCGAAATGCCCTCCAGGCACGCACTCATCCCAGCGGTGTCTCTTCCCCTCAGCTTGCCCTCGTCTTACCCATATTTCTTGGGTTTTGTCTTTTCTTTTTTTCTTTTTATTTACATATCACATCCCTCTCCCCTTCCCAACCTCTGAATCCCCTCGTTCTCCTTTTTCTCTCTACGAAGTCTGTCTCCTTACTTTCTTCCATCTCTCTTTTACTTTTTTTATGGTTTGGTTTTCTCATATTAGAGAAACCATATGATATTTAACTTTGTGCATCTGATTCATTTTGCTAAGCATAATGGTCTCAGGATGCATCCATTCTCCTAATAATAAATCAAAGTTGTCCTTCTTTATGGCAGAGTAATACTCCATTGTGTAAATAAACCGGATTTTTTTATTCATTTCTTTGTGCTTGTTTACCTATCTTTCATTTCCCGTGCCAAAGCCACTCTATTTTCTTGTCTTTTTTATGTGCTCCCTCTTCTGGCCTTGAGCTGTACTTAGCAGTATTCTCTTCATTGAACTGAGAGCTGTTGTAGTGGCCCTTCCTGCTCAGCAGAGACACATTGTCATCCTCTCTCATGGCAGTTCTCTGAGGCCAGGAGCTGGTCTTGATGACCGTCATATCTCTCCTACATAGAAGGCTGGTGGCCAGCAGTTTAGAATTTGACCTGCTCCGTGCTGCCACCATTGCTTCAGATCTCCTCCCATCCCACTGTCATGATGCCGATTTCTTAGGAACTTGTGGTTCACTAGGCCTGGCTGGTAGCCTATACTGCTCAGCCTGCAAGGAATTCTCACAGTAACCCAAGGGAGTTCTTTGAAATTCAAGTCCACATCTACTGCTGAGCTTGCCTCTGAATGAACCCTTCAGCTACTAGCCACAACAGTGCAGTTATTAATTGTAGGTCATGTTTTAACTTTCTCTGTTAATTCTTGTTTATAACCAAGAAATGCATCCAGCAATTTCTCTTATTAATTCTATTACTGTATCTCCGGCTTTGGGATTTACCAAGTGTGACTCGATGGAGTGACCAGCATGACATTCAGACAGGGATTCTGAGACTTGGGTGCCAAGTTGGAAGTTGCGGTCTTTCCGCTCATTCGTGAAGTTCCTGTTGTTTTTGTGACACAGTCAGCAAAGCCATGATAAAACTTGAGTAGGTATTACTCAGCTTTCTCCTTCATGCCTTAATAAGCCCAAATATCTTGTTTTTATTTTAAAAGAGGCGCATTCGGCCCAGAACCTGTAAGTGCTTGCTTGTTACTTCTCGCTCTTACTCTTTTCTGTGTCCTTTCCTCTCTTTCCCTTATTAGAGACCTACTGGATATCATCACTTTGTTGCAGTATTTGCTGAAAGAAATGATTGTGCTTGTGCAATTTCCTGTCGGTCCCTATCTGGCATTAGCAGCGTGGGTCAATCCCAAGCTATGCCGTCCATGCAGTGTCACTCATAAAAGCAGCTTCTCGTCAACAGTTAGGCAGCAGCCATTATTGCAACAGTACATGTATTTTAAAAGTTTAGTGGCGGAGAAGAAAGCACCATTAGGGCCTCCAACAAGCTGTTAAGGGTAGCTAAGGCTTCATTGTTTATGGATATTATGAGCACGTGCCTAAAGGGAGGCATAGGTGAGTGCAGCCAGATTAGAGGTGGTTTAGGTCAGTGGCCCCTAAAGTTGTGGACACTAGTTTAGTTGTAGACCATTCTCCCAGGGATTGGACGGTGGGGGAGAGCGGGAGAAGGATTAGTTGTTATGCAGTAGATTCTGGGAGGATGGCTTTGAGATGCTGAGCAGCATCAGGAAGGCAGGTGGGAGTGAAGCTCCAGCTCCTGTTATGTCAGCAGCAGCATTAGAACCTGACAGGAGCATGCTGACAGGACGCAGAACTCCGCTCCACTCATCTATGCCAGTGGCCTGGTCATCCCGAAGCCACCAGTCAGTGCCAGCCCGTAGCCTTTGGGTCAAGCATTTCTGATTTAGATGATTTCTTAGAACCAGAGCCACGCAGTTGCTCAAAGTCACTTATATATTTGATGAGAAAGCTAAGACTAGAACCAGCGCCTCTCTTTGTATAATCCAGGAGTTAGGGCAGCATCAATCCCTCCTGATTTAACGTTCCCAGACACTGGTGACCTTGTGAGTGGACCACGAGTCATACTTTTGTTGCCTCTTAGAGAAAAGTGGAGAACATGTGAGAACACATTTCCCAACCTACATTGAAATTCTACCTGCTTATATAGAGCAGATTGTTTTCAGTATACCTCCCACGGAGTCCCCGCCATGTTCCTTGTTAGGCCCAGAGGCTAGAGGTGAATGAAGTGCAGTCCCTGCTTTAGGTGCCTCACATTAGAAAACAAGGGCAGTGTTTAGCTGTGCATTAATGTGTGGCTGTGGGGATCCTGGGAAGAAAGGCATTGGCTTTTCCATATCGCTGTACCAAATATGATGGGATATTAGGAGAGCATCACAGGGAGGGTAACAAGGGAATTGAACCTTAAGAAATGGGCAGGAGTTCCTTGGGTGAAGCCAGGTGGAGAGGAGGTTGTGAGGAGAATGAAAACACACAGGCCTAGGTGGTGTGTGCGTGTAGAGCAACGAGCTGTCTGGTACAGTGGTGAAATGCTCACAGGAAAGGCTTTTGTACATTGCCCTAGTGGTGATAAACTATTGTCAAAAATAACCGCTTAATTTTTTGGAGACTTTTATCCCTTCGGTTGCCTAGGAGTTAGGATGTCCTTACAGTTTGAGCTTAAGTCTGACTTTGCGTGGGATTGGCTTTTGCAGTTGTTCTTGTTTCTGATCTGATTTCACTCTGCCAGGATGTGAAGTCAGAGGGGTCTGCCAGACCAGATTATGATCCCTTATCAGGAGGTCCTAAGTGATCAGTGATTCTCAGCTTGCCCGTGGTCTCCTAGGGTGTGGCACTCACAGCTGCAATCCTCGAAGTTATTTGCAGGAATGGGGTGAAGAGGAATGAACCCAGAATTTGCAATGTGGAACCACCAATCCCATGCCAGTTAATGGCACCACATCTGTCCTTCAGCAACCAGGTCAGGCACAGTGGTACCTCGATTAGAGAAGTGGCTAAAGATCAGGACCCCTACCCTCCCCTACTCAGGACTCACCTGCTGGGCCTCCCAACATCCTGAGTGTGCAGTTTACTCTCAACATCTCTGGCTGCATCCCTGTCTGCTGCAACCACTGTTACTCCTTCTGGGTACCTGCCTTTGACTTTCCATCTCCTCAAGCACTTTGAAGTATGGACCATTCGTGCCTTTTCCAATGAGGTCCTTGGGACTCTGAGAAGTGAGATCACTCTTCCACTCAGTTGTCTAGAAAGTGGCAGAGCCATAATGCAAACAAAGTTATATCTGATTTATGTTCATGATGTCTCTGTGTTGGTCGATCTTTACTGTTAACTCGTCTCAATTACAAGAGCCCTAGAGAGTTGATTGCGTTGTGAGGACACTAATTTCATCAAGGAGTTAACCATCGATTAGTTCATAGCTGAACAGCCTATAATGGTCCTGTTTGGGTCATTGAAGGCATAACCTTGGTTATGTCTTTTCCTTGACCGTTTCTCTCTGGCTCTTCCTATTCTGCTCTGCTTCCTGGCTGCCATGAGTTGAGCAGCTCTCCTCCACCATGCCATTCCACTATAATGTCTCTGCACTGGAGCTAGCTGATACAGACCAACGCCTCTAAAAGTGAACTAAAATAAGCCTCTCCTCCTTTAGCTTGTAGACTTGAGGTATTTTTTTTTTCAAGCAACAGGAAAGTGACCAATAGATGGTTGCCCCTGCCTGCCCTCCAGCTCTCTGTCCAACTGAGACCTTGTGTTCTTGCTTTGTGTTCCTAAATAGTTTAGATGGCCTAGACAAAGCTCCTGCCCTTGGCCAGCCAAGTTGCTGCCCTGCGGCTGCTGTGGTCAGACAGACCCCCGGCCGGCTTGCGGTAAGGAATCTCTCTTGCAACGCATAGTCATCAAGCTCATGCAGACATGCATACCTCTACCTTTACTGCAAACGAAGCACCTAAACAGGGTATCTATAGAACTTTCAGTGTCACCACTGTGATCCTTCCACCCAGTGAGTTTTCTGAAAATAAGAGAAAAGGCGAGATTGTAATGAATAACTTGCTTATCCTGACCTCTGCTTTCAGTGAATGATTGTGGCAATTTGGTGTTATGATGGAGATGCTAAGTAGTGATTTTTTTTTAAGTTTTATTCTCTAATCTCACCTGGAAATGAAAACACTGGTTAGGGAAGAAGGCAGCTGTGTTACAGTGTATGTGAGGATGCGCTGCACATCCAAACATCAATGTCAAATGTCGTATCAGAGGAGAGTAACAGTGCACAGTTCTATGTCAGTCACTAAGCCAGAGGAAGCCAAGGAGATTATGT
The DNA here is from genome assembly GCA_004027205.1 of Ctenodactylus gundi. Lineage (NCBI taxonomy): Eukaryota > Metazoa > Chordata > Mammalia > Rodentia > Ctenodactylidae > Ctenodactylus > Ctenodactylus gundi. Next base: position 413,840 of record PVKB01000235.1, read on the forward strand.
GTGAAATGTAGGAACACAGTTCATTTTACCAAGTGATAAAAAAGTGCACATTCTAGGTACTGTAACAATAAAATAAAGTTTATTTTTCCCCATCCTTTTTTAGGACATATTTGCTCACCTTATAAGTCGAATGGAGGTTGAGTTAGAAAAATAAATTTAATTAACACTGTATGTATTTTCACTGTAAAAGACAATTATCCACTCTTATCACACATCAAATATGTGTACCACAGCAATTCAGCATCACTGATTCTCTCACAAATCCTTATATGTTCGTGAGGAGGTCTTGCATGTGAGTGAGCGTTTCTTAAGGTGGAAAGACCAGCACTGAGTAGCACTGCCCTAAGACAAATTTTCCAGGAACCTTTGTTTGTCTTTGTTTTGTTTCGCATTGCTTTGCTTTTGATGGTGATCAAGCTAAGGACTTTGCGCAGCTAGGCACACGTGTTGCTACTGAGCTGTAGTCCCAGCCCATGGGAACCTTTGCATGTTTGCTAAGGCCACTGCAGACATGTGAGTGGCTTTTGGACCCTGGACCCTGGGGTGAATCTGGCCCATGTGTGGCGTGGCCCCTGCCCATTGCGTGGCAGGTGCAGAGCACAAAGCTGAAAAATGTATTGTACTCTTGCTCTGCCGTGTTTTCCACGGCCGTGAAATGTAGTGCATATGTTTAAATTTCTTCTTGGCTGATTGCCTTGTACAGTTGACACAGTACAACAAAATAAAGGTTTTTTTTTTTTTTAATCTGTTTCGAAGCAAACCCAAATGGGGAAAAAATAGTACAGTTTCATGTCAAGAGCATATGTGAGCATATAAATTCCATTTTGTGTGTGACTCTGTATGTATTTGAGCTGTGCTTTAAGAATGCCATTTATAAAATATTTATCATAGTTTCACTGATTAGGTTTACAGAGAATCTTTGTTATTGAAAATGATCCACAGAACTTTGCTAATTTAGGAGGCTATTGTTTGGGTGCAAGAGTGAGGACATCTCTTGCTCCTCCTCCTAAATCTTCTGTAGTCTAAAACCATAAAGAAAAGTAACTTAGTAAAGTGCTTCCCTAGCAAGGCCCTGTGTTCGATACCCAAGTCCGACACAGGCCGGGCATGGTGGCACGTGCCTATAATCCCAGCACTTGGGAGGCAGAGGATGGAGGACTACAGTGAGTTCAAGGCCAGCCCAGGCTACCTGGTCAGCTCAGAACTGGGACTGGCCTGGACTGCAGAGTGAGACCCTGCCTTGATAAATGAATAAATATATAAGTAGGAAAACTAATTTATTAAATCATGAAAACAGCCTATTGAAGATACTTTCTTGATAGGAAGCATCATAAAAATTTAAAACGATGAAGCCAACAATAACAAGAAAACAAGCAGAATCAGGAAGGCTGTGTAAGCCACGCCGTGGTGAGCACGCGCGTGGTCCCAGAGGGAGATGCGTGAGAGGCAAGTGCCCCTGCAGGAGCCAGCGCAAGGCGCCACGTGAGGCAGCGGTCCACGTGCACCAGGCGTCTCGCATGCGCCACACGTTGCTCTCTGTGCTCTGCGTATATCACAACCCATATAAACCTATACTATGTTCCCCACTGACACATGTCAGGAAAAGGAGGTTTAAACTGGTAAATGTTTTCCTAGTAATAATCACAAGCAGAAGCTGACCCAGAAGGTCTGACAGTCGAGTCTGCACATTTAAACACTTGTTATGCATGATCTGACCTATTTCACCTCTATTCTTACCTACTTCTTCCCAACACTCTTTATTTAGGCAAGTGTACAAGTAGTTTCTCATCTGTCGCCACAGTTAATTTTATAACATTTTCATTATCTCGTAACAAATCATAGAAACCTGTAACCATCGTACCCACCAACGTCCTCCTCTTTTTCCCAACCGATGAGGAAAGCACTAATTAACTTTCTATTTCTATAGTCCTGGTTATTCTGAATATTTCACATATAAAAAAAATCACACATACATTATAAGTAGTCTCTTAAGACATTTTTAAAAATTAAGATGAACCTTTTGAGGTCCATGCATGTTGTACATACTCCTTTTTATGAATGATATTTAATTGTATGAATATATCACATATTGGATATCCACTCCATTTGATGCACATTTGGGTTGTTTCTGGATTTCAGCGATTATAAATAATGCGGCCATAAACATCTGTGTGTAAGGTTTTTTTGTTCCTTTTCTTCCCCTCATTTTATTAATATGTGTGTGTGATACATAAATGTTTACATCGAGTTTGAATATTTTGTGCACATATATATCATGTCAAAATTGCAATGCCTTCCCCCATCCCAAGTCCCACTATCACCTCCATTTGGATTTTTTTACCATATCATCTCCCTTTCTCCTTCCCACCCTCTCTACCCCCTTTTCTCTTTCCCTGTCTTCGTATTTTCTGTCATGGCGTTTGCCATTTTTTATGATTTGGTTTTCTCATTTAAAGAAATCGTTTAATACTTAATTTTCTGGGTCTGATTCATTTCACTGAATATAATGTTCTCAAGGTGCATCTGTTTTCCTTAAAAAAAATGACTTAAATGTGTCATTCTTGATGACAAAGTAATACTCCATTGTGTACCAATCTTTTTCTAGTCATCTGTACTCGGATATATTGGCTTCTTCCAAGATTTAGCTGTTATCAATTGTGTTGCTGTACAAAAGACATTCAGGTATCATTACATCAATTACATTTCTTAGGCTAAACTTGTATCAAAGAGCAAATAAATGAATTGCTAAATTAAATGAACTTTAACCTATATCACAAAAGTATACCACACATAAAGCAATAATTATAGTGGCATATTTAGTTATTTCAGAATTTAAGAATTCTTTCCCGAAGAGAAGCAGAAAGAAATAATTGTGATCATTTTTTAAAATTTAGTTTCAGAGCATGAAATTGAGGCATAAAATTATGTCTGCATAAAATTCAAGAGTTGAACTAATAGCTGACTAAGTTCTTAGCCAATGGAGTAAGACTATTTAATGTTTTCTCTTTACCACTCACTGACCACTTCAGGGAAAAGACCCCAAGAACCACTTATTTACAAACTCTTACTGTTTTTAGAACTAATAATATCCTGTCATGGTTTGGATCTGGAGAGTCCTTAAAAGCCTCAAGTACCTTGAATACTGTGCACTGTTGGGAGATGAGGACAGGCTGGAAGGGGTAGGTTCTTGGAGTTTGACCTGGAGGGGAGTGTGCGGCTTCTGTCCTTCCTCCTAGTCTTTTCTCTGTTCTGCCATGCTGTCTGAAGGTAATCGGTCTCTGGAGCTACAGCACTGACCCCAAGACCTGGCTCCAGCCCTGCCATGTAATTCTACTGTTTTCTAGCCACCCACCTGTGAACAGACTGAGACCTTCGGAAACTTGAGCTAAGAGAATTCTTTTCTCCCTGAGGTTGTGGATGTTAGGTGTTAAATCACAGCGACAAAAGAGTAACTTAGACATATCCCAAATAAAACCCCATGCCTTCTGCCCCTGCAGTCCCAGCTAAATATCTATACGTATTATTAACATCAAAAAAATTTCACAGATTAAGATTTTATACCAGTTTCCCATGTTGAATATAATTATGTTTTGCAAACTAATATACTAATAAAAATAATGATCATTGGGGGGCAGTTCACAGAAGCTATGAAGATGCTTTTAGTGGGCCACCAATCAAATGATTAATGTCTGTTTTTTGCTTGTTAATAAATTTGTCTATAGAGACTTTTTAAAATTTCTCTTGAATATACACCTAGAAGTTGAATTTCTGAACTTGGTAATCCTCTGTTTAGCTATTTGAAAAATTGCCAATCTTCCAAAGTAAAGTAGCTGCACCATTGTGTGTACCAACAGAGTGACTAAAGTTTCAAATTTCTCCACATCCTTACCACTTGTTATTTTCTGACTTTTTTAGAGTAGTCTTCTGAATAAGTGTAAAGTATCACCTCATTCTGATTTTGATTGACATTTCTATGATGGCTGATGACAGTGAACATTTTTCATATGTTTATTTCATTACCTTTCCTTTTGAAACGAACACTGCATGTCACGTTATCCATAGATATGCATCTACCTTTAGTGGGAATAAAGCTCTCTTAGAAAACATAACCACAATATTGCCATCAGCACCTGAGAAAAAGTTTTTAATTACCAAATGTGCTTTATCTTAATTTCTCTTTTTTTTCCCTGTTTGTTTTATACTTTTTAAAAGAAATAATCAGTTAAATTTAAATCCACACAAGGCCCACGTTGGCTTTTGATAATGTCTCTTGCATCTTAGTTGATCTTAGGTTCCTCTTGACTACCTTCTTTTATATAATCCTACTTTTGTAGAAGAAACTGTGTTGTTTGCCATAGGCAGCTTGCAAGTTATGAGTTTTGCCAGTTGCATTCTGTGGTGTCATTTAACATGCTCTTCTGTCCCCTGTATTTCCTACAAACTGGTAGTTGAATGTAGAGGCTTGATCATATTTAAGTTTGTTTTTATGTTTGGCAAGACTGTTTCATGTATGGGGCTGATCTTTATCTGTATCTCACCATTTGTGTCTTTAATTATTGATACTAAGAATTGGTCACCACTAAGAATTGGCCACCAAATTCAAGTGTTACCAACTTAATGTGTCTATCATAAAATTCCCTTGTACCAGTGTGGTTTCTCCAAAGAAATAGAACCAGTACAATGTAGACTTAATTTTAAGAGAGGATTTGTTAGACTTTTTTGCATAATCAGAGGCTAGATAGTTACATATTGACCTTCTGCAGGCTCCTGAACAAAAGATGCCAAGAGCTGCTTAACCCAGGAAGCTTGGAACCCTCAATAAAGAGGTACCAAGGATAAAACTTAAATCAGATTAACAAAAGTCTGAAAGCCTCCTGGAGAGTCATTATGCAACTCTGCACTCAAAGACTGAGATCCACTATTGACAGCAGCAGAAAAATGCATGTAGTAAAAAAAAAAAAAAGTGCAGATATTCATGAAAGACAACTTACCCATCTTCCGCTTTTTCATTTTTTGTGCCTTTAGCCAACTGGACACATTAAGAGTGGGTCTTCCCCACTCAATTCTCATCTCTTGAAACACTTTCACAGACACATCTAGAAGTGTGCATGACCACTTCTCTCAGCGTCCTTTGATCCTGTCAAAGTACCCATCACCTTTTTACTTGATAGTTTTTGTCATCATGAGCATTACCTAGATCCATTATTCACTAGAGAGATTACTTCCCTAATCACTGTGGGCAGATGCCTCCTAAAAATGTAACAATGCTTTTTTTCTAGCATATGGCTGTTCCTCTCATATTGCAAAGATAATAAAGTATCAATAATTAAATACACATTTTATTTTTCAGACTAATGATATAATGATTTACATAGCTCTTCAATGATAGACTATAAACTTTCTGAGCGCAGGCACCTGATCTACCTTGTTACTCCTGGGCATTATCGACCTCCCTGCAGCCTGACCCATGGTGGGGCTAACCGATATTGAGTGAGTGAGTGAGTGAGTGAGTATCAGGTACTCTTTTTTGTGTACTCTCTCCTGAATATTTCCTGTGACACTACTGTGTCAGCAACATTTTACCTGAGAACTCTTTAGTGACTTCCCAGTGGTTGGTTGATGCCACTGTGAACACTAATTCAAGTAAAAGGAGCTATACGTACAGATGCATACAGGAAACATTTAGAGTATCAAGTTCAAGGATGACGATTCAGAACACAAGCTATCTTTTTTCTCTTCTTAACCCAAGGTTGTATTTTATGTAACTGAACTAGAGAAGTTGTGCTCTTTTCCTCCCCAGTTCATAGACTGAGTAGTTAATAGAAGGTTAACTAAGCCTGCTTCTCCTCCACCTGTGGAATCTCACAGACAATAAATGTCTCACCAGCCTTCTATGGAAGAGCACAGGAATGCTCCTGACTGCCTGCAGCTTGTACAGAGTGAGATGTAATTTGCTTTGGAGTTAGGTTCTGAGATCCATCTCCTGCCTTGCCCCCGTATTTGCTGATTTAGTTGTAAGTGTCTGTGCAAAACTGCCTATCGTTGAAAGATAGCACTTAGATGCTAGCATGGGGTTTGGGAAACAGAAGACATTTAGAAGGAAAAAAAGGCAAAGCCGTATAAGGACACACTCAGTGACTTTGTGTACAAAAGTTTTTTTTGAACTTCAACACAAAAAAGGAGCTGTATGTGGCAGTTAGCAGAAGCACAAGAATGTGGCCTGCCATGAGCGCTGGCATCAGTGCTTGTCATTGGTGTGACACCAACAGAGAGAGCACATTTCCAAGGAAAGGTAACTCCAGGTTAAGGTTCTGCGGCATCACTCAGCACATCTGAAAACATAGTCAAGTTTAAATATTGCACTTCATTCAAAAATAATCTTGTAAGGCACGGTGTGCATGTTTTTACACTAGACAGCTTCCAAATGTGGCTTCCTTTCGGTGTGACAAAAACCATTGCGGACTTTTTCTGTTATACCACAGAAATTGCCGTAACCGCAATGTCTCTTGTATCTAGAAATAAGCTTAAAAGGCACTTTTAAAAGTTGGTTTGTGCTTTCCTATTAAAAACTGATGTTTAAACTAGTGGTAGTTAAACTTCTATTTAGCATGCAGTGTGGCTAGATCACCTTACATTTGCAGTACACACAGTGGGTGGGGGGAGCCTGCTGAAATGCCAGTAATTAAAATTAAAGTAGTTACATGCAATTCACTTAAAACTAACTTTAAAATTTTTATCTCGATATGAGCACTTAAGAAAAAGTTAAGGATATAAAAAAGTACTTCCAGAGTTGCAGACATTCCTGGTGATTCCAAGGTAGACTTCTGAGTTGTGATGCATATATATTCTTGTCACTGTGTTTCCATCTCACAAACAAGACAATTAACACTTAAAGAGCCACAGGGAAAGCTTTATCATCTGTAAGAAAATATGTAATCGACAAACAAATAGGTTTTTCAGGTGTTGATGGAAGTGTTTTGAAAGAGAAGCTTCAGGAAGGAAAGAAATATTGAATAGAATGTATTTTTAGTATGTTCATTCATCATTTATCAAGTATCTAGAAGTTACTGAGCAGTAGTGTGACAATTCTCAAGCTACCATTTTCAATATCCTATTTGCATTCCTAATAATCTCAAGACTCTGAAAATCGTACAGAGTCAAAATTTTCTTGACATTCTTAAAAATTATTAAGGAACCAGAGAGCTTATGTTTATGTTGGTTTATATCTGCTGATACTGACCATGTTAAAAATTAGAGCTGGAGAATTTTTTAAATATTTTACTAATTCATATAGACAGAGCAATAATGAACCTATTGCATGTTAACATAAAAATGTTATGGAAAATAACTATAAATTTTTCATGAATAGTGATATTGGTTTATATTTGCAAATCATTTTAGTGTCTATCTTCAGAGAAGACAGCTGACCTCTTATATCTTTTTCTGTATTCACTGTGGTGCTCTGAGTTATTTTGATTAAAGGATATGCAGAAAATCCAGCATTGGCAAAGATACATTGTTGAGAGGGGAGAAATGTCTTAATGGCTTTTTGAAAATGTTGCACATAATCTTTGAAGTGGACAAGTAATAGTTGTTAGATAGTTGCACTATGAAGCATGAAACAATGAACTTTGCCTTGTCACATGACAACTCACTAGTCTTATCTGTCGAATGGATCTTTTGCTTGTGTGTGATTTTGTGTTATGTATCAGTCCGTTAGAAATATTAGTTCTCTGAGTTATGGACCTATTCTAATTATTGAAGCATTTCATATTCAGGATATTCTTTAATATAACCACCAAGCTCATCAGAAATGTTTTAAGTATTGGGAAGCACTGTTGGCTTCATATTTCAACATTTTTTCTCTTGCAGACTCATTGTTATGGTTTAGATCTGGAATATACCTTAAAAGCCTCGTATATTTAGAAAGTGTGGCGGTTGATTGTACCCTGTGGATTAATCTATGGTTTTCACATGCTAGTGAGTGGTGGGACTGGTGGAGAGGGATGGATCGATGAGGTTGGGCCCTGGAAGGATATGCTCCTGACCCAGCTTCTTTCCAGTGTCTCTCGGCTTCCTGCTATGATGCTCTGAACAGCTTACCTCCACAGGCCCTCCTGCCATGCCATTCGTCATGGCCAGACAATCATGCATAGACTAAGACCTCTGAAATATAAGCTAAAATCAACTTTTCCTCCCTTGGGTCCCAGTGACAAGAAAGTAATAAAATACTCAGATTTTATTAGCCAAAAACATTGTCACTTCTTGAGGTAGCAGGTTCACCGCATTCGGTATTAGAAAATCTCTACCATCATGGATGTGTCAGTACGCCTTTCATGTAGAAACGGTGCTCCATGGAATTGCCTCCCCAGCCCACAGTTCAAACAATTACAGCTAAGCTGCCATGAGTTTTATACACTTGTTACTTTTGCACCAACAGCATATGTATCAACACAGTGAAATAGGCAAATATAATAAGAAAATACTTTGACTTAATGAAACCCTGAAGAAGTTTTGGGACTCCTCACAGTTCTGCAGAGTATTCTTTACAATATTCTGTAGGGGCTGAAGGAATAGCCCAGCAGTTGGGGCATTTGCCTAGCAAGCCCAAGGCCCTGGGTTCAATTCCCCAGCATTACCTAAGCTGGGAATGGTGACACACACCTGTAATCCCAGTACTCGGGAAGCTGAGATAGGAGGATTGCCTTGAGTTTGAGGCCAGCCTGGACTACAGAGTGAGACCCTGCCTCAAAAAAAATGATTTTTTTTAAAATACAGTACTCTGTACTAGATACACAATTTGACGTTGATGAATTTCTCTTCTTGTAAAGAGGAGGACAGTTTTAAAAAGAAAAGAAAAGAAAAACACTGTAGGAGGGTGGTGTAACCAGAGTAAAGCAAGACAATGGGACAAAGTATTTTAGATCAGATGGTCACGAACAAAGTGACGTATAACCTGAAACTTAAAAGCAGATGGAATGAGACAGGCTGGGGCCCCAAAGCAGAAGCATACCTGGGGTGTTTCGGGGACAGATAGAGGACCACTATGGATGAGCACAGTAAGGAGGGGCTGAGATAGAGGGAAGATGAGCAAGGTAGTCAAGAACCACGCTGGATCAGGCCTGAGAAACCAATGGCTGACCTACATGCTATTCTAAGCGCTCCGAGGATGCATCTGAAAGTGTGGCCCAAAGTGAAAGGTGACAGTTCCCTGGGAGGCGACCTCTTCACTTCCCTTCTACTTCTTTTTTTCTTTGAGTGGCCAGAGCTAGATTTAAAATTCTAGCCTTTGGTCTTAATGCTGTGAATGTAAGTGAAAAGAAAATCTCTAAATATTATATACAACATGATACTCACATCATAAAAATCAACTCGAAAAATTTCATAGCTGTGATAAAGCTATGAGAAAAGAAAGCTAAGGGAAGAATAGATTAACTTCAGAATAGTGATTACCTCAGAGAAGATCTCCAGGATGGATTGGAACAAGGGTCCACATAGCAGCATAGATCTTTGTGACAGTTCCAGGTCTGGTGTTTAGTGATGTTTTCTGGGTATGAGATGCCTTATGAAGAAGTAAGTGAATGAATCAAGCAGGCATTAGTGAGCCAGTTATGAATCTATTGAAGCCCCAGATCATGACTGGCCCAAGTAAGTGCTCCTAGTGTTTAGTAAAAATAAAAATTCGAGAAAAAAAAAAAAAAAAGGCTGAAAGTTCAGTGCTAGATCATGCATCAAGCATGCTTGCGGCGCCGGAGTCAGTTCTACAGACAGGAAAGGAAAGGAAAGGAGAGAAAAGGAAAAGAGAAATGGAAGAGAACACTCTAATATATGCATTTATTTTATTCCTGAATGCACCAAAAGTCAACTTTCTAGCATGTTCAGACCACAACTATATGCAGCTACCAAGAGTAGGATCATGGCCAACTGCACAGCCCTGGACACACCAGCACCTCCAGTGTCTTCATGTGTGGTGTGGGATGGTGGCAGCGGATCCCATTCTGTCATAAGGTGGCTGAGAACACATGCTAGGGGATGCCTGTAAACTATTCCAGAGTTTCTCCATCCCATTAGCCACACAGGTGAAAACACTGTCTCTCTTATGGACTCCCTCTTTCTATCTTTTAAAGGTAACTGGGGAAAACAAAGAATGATAAGTTTTTTGTTTGTTTTGTTTTATTTGTGAGAAAAGGTTGTTGAAGTTGTTCTTAAGAATGTTTGAATTAAATTCTCTTTGCCTGAGGATGATATTTTTATTTTGGATGATTGTTCTTTGAACAAGCAGTAAGAAAACAAAATGAAATTGGGAGGCTCGGTGATTTCTTCCTGAAAAGAAGATTCAGGGCTTTAGGCCAAAATGTGGCTTGAAATGAATTTTAGAAGCAGCCACAGCAGGTGGCTTCTGTTGTGAGGGGCCTGCTGGTGACAGGCACATTCCCCCAGGACAGTAGAAACACCTGCAGAGAAGTACAGAGCAGTGGCCAGGCTGGGCCACCCACTAGGCAGGGACCTCTGGGAGAAAGGACTCTGTGGGAACTGAAGGTTGCCCTGAGGGCTACACAGGAGGTGACTCCAGGCCAGGACTTTAAATTTCAGTTCACTTTCCCCCACACTGCATGGTGTCATTCCCTCTGACAGGTTTGGAGTCTGCCCATTTAGGCAGCTTTCACAACTTGGCCTCTGTCCTGTGGAAGGTATTGGCGCAGGGCTGTCAGCTGCAGAGAACAGAGGGGGAAACCACCTGCACCTTGCATAGCAGACTCAGAGATACCCGTGGTTCTGGGTCCCAGGAGCTAGCCAGTTGGGAGCAACAGGCCTTGCTGTGCAGGGAATGTTAGGGGAACTGGTGTTGGAGCATCACTGCTTTTTGTGTTTGTCAGGAAGAAGCCATGAATGTGGTAGTGCCATTGTGGCATTGTGGCATTGTGGCAGGCCTAGCAGGTGTCCAGAGGCAAGCTCTGAGTCTCTGAGATGGTCCGTAAGCTACAGGGAAGAGACCTTTGAGAGGAAGAGTCCCCCAATAACACTGCATGGCAGGAGCACGGCCCATCCTTCAACCTGGAGCACCGCGCTCTCCTAGGCCCCAACTCAGACTCAGACAGGCCTCAATGGAAGAATCTTAGGGGCCCTCAAGTCCCCCACATGTGCTTGAGTGACTAACCTCTCAGTCCTTGTGTACAGCTTCGCAGAACATCTAGAACAACTCAGTCATTATGAAACTTTTACGTCAAGCTGAAGTTTGCCTCCCCGTGATGTCCACACGATCGATCCTAAGTCCAGTGTCTGTGGTAACATAAGACATGCCTGTTCTTTTTCACATCTCATGCATTTGTGGACACAGCAGGTCCTATGTCAGCATGTGTCCGGTCCTGCTCTAGTTGCTGTGCAGAGAATGAAGCAGCGGAAAGCCCGGCACGGAGAGCTGGACTCAGTAGCTCTGGGCCTGGGGCGGGTCAGCACCTCATCTGAGCCCCAGCGTCCTCATTGCTGAAATGGGAATCTGTACCGTCTGCCTCTGTACTGGATGGCTGAGAGGAGCTGCAGGTGCAGGTTGCAAAGTTATTGGGCTGCACATATGAGGTGTATTTCCAACTTGTTGCTATAATGAAATACTTGATAGTCCTTGATACATAGGAGGAAAAAGAAGTGTATTTAGCTCACAGTTTTGAAGCATCGAGTCCAGATGGCATATGCAGGCTCTGCTCCCACCCAACCGCACCTCACAGCATGTGTAGCAGTGGCAGATGTTCTGTGGACATGGGCTTCCAATGCACTCCTGGGGTGGGGGGGGGGCTTCATTTTCAGGTGTGGAAATTGCTGGGGCACGTGGTCAATGTAAATTCAACTTTAAAAAGAAAAATCTTTCCCAGGTGCCTGTGTTTTACATTCCCGTTAGTGTCTGAGTTTCAGTGGGTCTGCAACCTCACCAGCAGGGAGTTTTGTCAGTTTTTGTTGATGTTGTTATTTGTTTACCTCATTGCTTTTAGTTAGCCTAACACGTATTTCACTAAATTATTTTGGTTTTAATTTGCATTATGCTAATATTAAATAATGTTGAATAACTTTGTGGGGTTTTTTTACAATCTGTATACCTTTGGTGAGTTGTCTGTTTATCTGTCCATATTTTGAAATTTAAACGTATATTATAGATATAAGTTAATCATGAGATATGACTTATAGATATTTTCTCCCTATGTGTGTCTTGTCTTTTGTCTTCCTTCCCATTTTTATGAATATGTATATGCAATATATAATGTTTACAGTGAACTTGAGCATTTTGTGCACATATATATCACATTAACATTAAAATCCCCTTCCCATTTTGATCCTCCCATACCCTCCCCATCTCCCCTAACTCCCTCTTTCATGCCCTTTTGGTTTTATAGAATGCCTGTATACTGGGTTTCTCAAATCAGAGAAACCATCCAATATTTAACATTTTTAAATCTTCTGCATCTGACTCACTTCACCACTCCAATCACCACTCTTTAGCTCAGTTTCTCACCCTAGAGTGGGCTGCAGTGGGCTGCAGTGGCCACATCTTGATGCCTCTTCTCTGGGTCCAGCTGAGCTCTTTATTGGAAGGATTTGTCAAAAGTTCTTTTTTCTTTTCTTTTTTATTTTTATTTTGTATCTTAGTATATCTTTGTTGAGATTCTTTAACATGGCCTCACCCACCAGTCCACATAAGAAAAGAACTGTAATGGTGAAATTCATAAGTCTAGAAAATGTGAGAAAGAAAAGAGAGAAGTTAGATTTCAAATTCCTTAGCTGTGTACTGAAAGGTAAATGTTTGTACATTCAAAAAACATTCAGATTATCATTACATCAGTCAAGGTTTTTTAGAATAAACTCATATCAAAGATCAAATAAGTGAATTGCTACATTCAATAAACTTAAGTCTGTGTCACAAAAGTAGATTACACATAAAGAATAGACATAATGGAATATTTAGTTATTTTAGAATCTAACTTTCATAAAGTATGTATTCACATTTCACTAATTACTAACCATTTGCTGGTTTGGTTTATCATTTTATTTACCTATCCATCCATAAATTCATGCAAACATTTTAAAGATTTTATACCAGTTCTCCCATGTTGAATACAACTATTAACTAATTTACTATTAAAAATAATAATTATGGGGGAAGTTTCACAGATTTTATGAGAAAGCTGGTACTATTTTAGTAGGATACCAGTGAAATGATTCAAATACCAATCTATTTGTTTGTTAGACTTTCTCTTTAGATGTTTCCATTCTTCCATGTTCTTTGGTGCTACTTTTCTCTCTGTCTCTCTCAAACATTCCTTCACGTATTTTCTGCACTGATGGACTAGTGGTCACAAATTTCTTTAGGGATTCTTGATCATGAAAAATTTTTAATTTTCCATCAATTTTCAGGGGTAATTTTGCTGGATACATCAACCTGCGTTGACACTTGATGCCTTTTAAAGCTTGAAAGATCTTGCTCTAGGCTCTCTTTGCCTTTAAAGTTTGCATTGAGAAATCTGTGATAATTCAAATGTGTTTGCCTTGTTAGAATAATGTCTGTTTTTTGTCGGAGGTGGGGAGGGAGGGTCTTCTGTCCGTAGACAGGGTCCGAGGGGGTGAGTGCGCAGTCTACCCGTTTCCTAGCCTCTCAAGTCCCAAGAGACACTCAGATGTGACAGGGAGTTTAGTCAAGCAGGAACTCACTTTATTCAGGAAGTACAGAAGCTTATGTAGGATAGGGGAGGATGTCGTAAGAAGGAGGGACAAGTAATTTGACGTGGCACTCATGTAAGTGAAACTTTAGCCAATTAGCCACTTATTCACACCAGCCTGTATTGGGCTTAAACAGCAACTACATTATGATCATGCATTGTCCACGAGGGCGGAAAACATTTTGTCACCGCCCTGAGGCATTTGTCCTGTGCCATTTTTGTCCCGTGTGTCCCCAAAGTTTTTCTCTTACTGCTGTTAATATTCTTTATGTTGTATTTCTGAGGTTTTGATTGTGATATGTCATGGCAAGTCTCATTGCTGCTTGAGATTGTTTGGTGTTCAGTAAGCTTCTTATACCCAGAAATTAATTTATTTTCCTAGATTTGAGAAAAATTTTTGCATGATTTCGGTGAATAAGTTCTTTATACCCTCAGTGCTGTCTTCTGCTCTTTCTCCCACACCCATAATTCCTAGAGTGGATTTCTTTGAATCATCCATCATCTGTTGTGTCCAGCTACTTTGCTAATCTCTAATTTTGGAATCATACCTTATTATAGCATTTATTTCCTCAGACTTCTCTGCAGGGTCTGACATTCTGTCCTTATAATGTTTAAATTCGATTTCCCTGCTTTCAAATGTATTTTTTATGTTCTGAATTTCAGCTAGATTTCTTTTCAGAATTTCCAATTCTCTATCAAAATGTTCTTTCGTTTCTCACATTTTCTTATTTACCTCAGCCAACTTTTTATTTGTGGCTTCTATATACTCAGTGAGCTTTGTCTCCATTAGGATCAGAAGTCCTTCCTTGAATCCACTAATCAATGTTTGCATTTCTTTGAGAATATGTTGTTTGAACTGGTTTGGTTGGCTTGTTTGTTTGCTTTTTTACTTCCTTCCCTGTGAGTTCCATTATTTCAGGGCCATGACCTTAGCTTCTGGGGTCTCAGGCATCTCTGTGGGTGCCCTCTTGACTTGTCTTTTTCCCATGTTCCTGTTGTTGAGGGACTTCACTTGAAAGGCCTACTGAGAGGTTTCTTTGAATGGCTATGACTTTGGAGGGGGTGGGGGAGCAGGAATTCCTCTGAGTTTTGTGCTGGGAGTAGGCAATGAAGGAGGACCTAACATAACTGTCCAATGGAGTTTGCGTTATCTTTTTCACCTCCAGCCCCTCAGTAGTCTCCCACCTGTCCTGGCTTCCTTTCCCTGAGAGCAGTGCCCTCCATCCTTAAAGGTGTTCCCAGTATATCTGAGCCCTCCAGGAGGTTGGCAGCCTTTCTCTCCTCTTGCAACTGTCTCTTGTGCCAGTTTCTTCCTAGGTGCTACTTAAGAGTGACCTCAAAAGCCCTGATGTGTTCTTCTGAGCTTTCTTTTACTACATATGGTTCAGTTTGGGGCTTGTACTTTTTTTAATGGCTCTCGTTTACATCACTGCCGGCTATGGCTACGAAGCACTGCTCCAGGAGGCCTTTTTTAAGGGGAGTTCACATTACATTTGTAGTATGCGTTACTCACAGGCTCATTTTTTGAAGGCTGGGGCTACCACTTGCTGTCAGTTCCCACTTCTTTCGTATCCACACGTACTTTGGTCTGAGGTTCAAGGCTCTGACTTTCCTCTGTGGATGCCAACAGCTCAGTCAGGCTAGGGCTGCTTTCTGCGCTTCTTTTTTCCTCCACTTCTGATATGTCTTGAGGATTGTTGACCTTCCCACGGCCCACTTCTAGCTGTTGGGGGCACTCCTTTCTCTCCTATCCAGGTCAGAGGTTCCAAGCTCTAGGCAGGCTTTTCTCCATCTGCCGATTCTGGTGGCTAACAGCTGATCTCAGTTGACCATGGGCGGCTTCCTGGCAACTGTTTACCTCCACTTGCGATGTGTTTTGGGGATTTCTGACCTTCCCGTGGCCTCCTTTCAACTATTGTGCCATTCCTCCCTGTCCTAGCTATGTTGAACAGGCAGTTTTTGATTATACTCTCATCTTTTAAAGTGAGTACATGAGTAGACTTTATGCAGCTCTGTTACTGAGCTGCCATCTTGACCAGAAGTCCACATTTGTATTTCAAAAAACAAAATTTCTCACCTTAAGTGAAGTTCAGTTTATCTTTTTCTCTTTTTTCTGGTGTATGTTTGGTATTATAGTTCAGAAATCTTTCTAATCCACAATCACAAATATTTTCCTCTTGATATTTTCAGTTTTAAGTTTTTAACTTAAGTCCAGTTTAAGTAAATTATTATGTCGGGTATAAGATGTTAATTAAGGTTTTTGTTGTTTACTTGTTTTATTTTGCATATAAATATTCAGTTATTCCAGCACCATGTTAAAAAAAACACTTTATCATATTTCCTTTTCAATTCTATTACAAATAAGTGTTCATGTATGTGTAGTCTGTTTCTGGATTTTCTTTTCTGTTTGTGTGATCGTGCTTTCTTCAGCACTGCTCTGGCTTGATACTTTTACTTTATAGTAAATCTCCAAATCACATAATGCAAACCCTCCAACTTGGCTCTTATTAAACACTGTTTTGAGCATTCTAGTATTTTTACCTTTCCGTATCAGTTGTAGAACCAACTTACCAATTTCTATAAAGATTCCTACTTAGATTTTGATTCAGTTTGTGTTGAGTCTATGTATCTGTATTCCAGGTTAGTGTGTGAGAAGAATTGACATTAAAATACTAAGACTTTCAATCCATAACTATGATTTATCTTATTGTTTATTTAGATCTTTCATTTGTTTTATTAGTTTGTATTTATCACCATATCAGCCTTATATTTGTTTTCTAAGATCTTTACTATGTTTTACATTTTGATGCTATTGCAAATATTTCCATTTTTATTATGTTTCCAATTGTTTATTGACAGTTTATAAAGTACCTTTGAATTTTGAATATCATCTTTGTATTTTGCAATGATATTAAGTTCTTGCACCTATTTTTAGTAAAGTCATTGGATTTTTTCATATTTCTTTACTTCTTTTTCTTGCTTTATTACATTGGCTAGTGTCTCCAATATGATCTTTATTAGTATTTGTTATTAATGCTTTTTGCCTTTATAATTTTGGTTATGTTTGGAAAATCATTTGTCAAATATTAATTGAAGACTGCCAAATAGTGGTTATTATACAAGGCAGTTTGGAGGATATAAAGAAAAATATGATCTTTTTCCAAAATGAGAATAATATTAATAAATGATAATTGATGATAAATGATATTATAAATGATAATAATATTGATTGAGGTGGGAAAAGAGGTAGATAGTTTGGCTATCACTATTGAGTGTGTGAAGATGACCTGTTCCCAGTGTTGCCTGTTGGTTACATGGTAGCCCAGGAAATAGAGAAATTCAGTAATAAATAGGGCACAACTAGGCTTGTGAAAGGTAAAAATACCACTTAATATTGTTCGTCAGGAAGAGAAATTGTAATAAATTTTACCTCAGAAGAAAAAAAAAGGCGCAGTCAGCATAGACTTTCCCTTTAAATACTCAGGGACCCTAGAAGGAGGTAGGAATGCTCATTGAGATATACAGGATGGGCCTGAACTTTCAAAAAGGCAGAGAAAAAAATAAGATGGGAGAGGTCATAGGAGAAGATGTAGGGAACCAGGAGAAGAGACACCGTTGAAAAGAAAAATTGCCATTAGCTGTGTGCTGTAGAATTCTCTTCTCCTTCGCCACAGGAAACCTCAACATCAGATGTGAAGGAGGCGCCATAGGGTGTCATTTCCAGGGCTCAGAAAGGGAGAAATGGGCAGTGGGGAAGACGATGCTCCAAGAGAAAAAAGGAAATGGATAAGATTTGGATATGCAGAACGAGGATATGTGGACATTCCAGGACAGCAGAAGAGGCCAGAGAGTGCAGACAAGAACAACAGTACTTTTGACATGGGCAGATTGGAACAAGTTGACAGATTGGTGCAAAGAAGCCACGAGGAAGCCCTAGAGATAGGTGGTATAGGTCCTTCAGTGCCAGGCTAACAAGCAGAAACACCAGTGCAAATGAAGAAGAGTTTTTAGCAGGGAGGAATAAAACCCCAGTTCTGAGGACAGCCTTTGAGGCAGTCCCCATTAAGTGCTTCTGCAGCCTGGATCCCTGGGCTCAAATCCTGAACATGAGCTGTGGAAAGAGCGACCAGACCTCTCTGAGCCTCTGTTTCTACACATGTAGGTTGGAATAGTAATGGTACATTTAGAAAAGTTTGAATGAATTGATACGCACAAAGTTCTTGGAATGGTGCGTGGCATATGCAAGAGGGCTGTAAAAGTGTTTGGTGATACTGACAGTAATTACCATCATCATCATCTTTATTTTAGAAACATTAATAATCCCTTTACCAGCATTCCTAACACTTTCTGAGGATGTTTGATGTTTATTATACATGTTCAGGGTTGCACCTACCACATATAGATACAGGAGAAATTTCAAGCAACAGTCAGCTTTGGTTCCAGAGGCAGGAGTCCACCACCAAGGTAACAGATTTGAAGATCGTAGCAGCCTGAGAAAAATAGAGCCAAAAAGTGAACATACAAAATGTGATCAGAATATACAGTGAATGTTCAAATTTTTAAAAAGTATTGTAGTAAAAGATGTGTTGCCGATAATCTCCTTCAAAATACTTCCACTCTCCCTGCCTGGAACGTACAGATCCTATCATTCTTGCGATTTTCTGAAGACATTCTGGAAATCTTTCTTTGTGTCTGTATTAGGCATAATGGTGCCATCCAACACTCATAAAAATATTACAGTATGTATTCATCCTCCTTATTTGCTGGACTTAGCACTGTGAAAGTTGTGGCTCTTTCCAAAACACCAAATAACAAGAAATGTAAACAGTTTGAGTCAGCTCAGGACATTGAGGCAGCCATGTGAGCGCAATCAAAGACACAGGGAAGAGGACATCCAGAACTTCTTCAAAAAGTGGCAAGAATGATAGGTAAGAGTGGTCAAAGTGAAAGGGATTATTTTGAGGGGCGTTAATGGCACTGTGTTGTTTACTATAATAGTTTTTAAAATATAAATTTCCGTATTTTTATCATACTGCCTACATGAAGGTCATATTTTTTTAAATGGATGCATATGAGGAAGGACCATAAAGAAATGCAGACAAATTATGCCACTTGAGTCAGGGCGAGCAACATGTGAGTGCCTTGGTTGAGTTTCCATGAATATTTTGGCAATTTTTTTGACAATATACAGAAGCAAAATACAGAGGAAGCATAAGTGAGACCATGAGACAAAGAGGCCACCAGTGCCTCGGAGACCCTCACTGCAGAGCAGCCATGGTTTTAGCAGATCTTTGGGGCTATGTGAGTGGAGAATGCCTGTAGCTCTAGAACCCAGCATGATCTGCAGAACCAAGGTCCCCTCCGCCCTTTCTAGCCCCAGAGTGTACCTTTCTCTGTGTGGTTTGAAATCTCCAGCTGATGACACCTACACCAGCTCTCAGAGGAAGTGAACCCATTCCTAGGATAACATCACATTCTCTTTTGGTCCCAGGCTCACTAACTCACAAACATGGTACAGTTTCAGTTCTACTGGTACCAAGTACAGATGGTGACCTTAGGTAAGAGACTTGACTTCAATTAAGTCTCTCTTTTACCAACTGTAAAATATCATCGTCACTGGGCTGTAATAAAACTAGGAATCCTCCACGTGGCACTGAGGAAGCTGCACTGTGAGCAGCACCGCCGGCCCGGCTGCTGCTGTGGTGTGGTAGGAAGGTGTGGGGTTGTCAGCATCAGTCTTGGTGGAGAGAGCCATCGTTTGGTGGCTGGCTCCAATGTGGCTTCCTCAGTGGACTGGAGATCTGTTCTGTTGCCAGTGCTTTCTCTCTCCTGCCTGATCTCCTGAAACATTATGTTCATGCCTATTCCATAGCATCTGCCACTTTCCCCATGACACAAGTGATATTCATACTCATTAGCACTTTTCAGGTGTAGTGACAGGAAAGGCCAGGTTAAGGACTTTTCTGTAGAAGACCGAAAATATTATCCTAGTGGGTTTTACATAAAAAATGATGAGTATTTTGTCTATATTTATACTAAACCTTTTTTCCGTTCATAAATGTTGTTTATAAGTGCATTTCCTGCATCTGTGTGGTGAACACCTGGCCCTGAGTCCTCAGCCCTGCTCAGCCCTCTGTTGCTTTGTTCTGTTGCCTGTCTTTCCACAGAAGCAGTACCCAGCACACTGTGGGTTCATTATGCATTACTAAGTGCTCCCAATTAATTATGTCTAGATTTAGTGAGTCTAAGGAGCTTAGGGGTTGATGGGCCACACGATCGTTTTTTCAGGTACGTTCCCTTCCATTACCTGTGACAGCCAAGGAAACTCCTTGAGCATCTATCACATCCTGCTCCGTGCCATGTGTCCTCAGCACTTGGAAATGTAATGAAAGGATGCCAACAGAGAGAGGTTTCTAAATGAGCTTCCTGTCTCAAGACAAAGGTCAATTTGCCTGTGCAGTTAGCAGGGCCAGCAGGTGAATGAAGCTGTTAGAGGAGATCCAACAGGGGTGAAAGGTGGCTCAGAGCTTAGCTTGCCCAGGGCACTTAATGGATGCTAAATAATTGAAAGAATACAGTGAAAGATGGGCTGGTGCTGCATTGATGAACCCGCAGTGAACTGAGGGGGTCCGGGAACATTTGCAAATTGGTCATTAATGTTTCATCAACAGTGTTGCCTTCTTTGTTCATTTCAAGTGGTGGCAGGAGTTCTAGTCGTGGGGTACACTTTCATGTGAATCCTAAATGGAGGAATTATGCCTGGCTTGCAATTCCATACAATAATTTGATTATATTTCAAAATAATCTAAAAATTGGGAATGGCATGGAATGGTTTACAAATACCCTTAGAAAGGACTCGGTGCCTTCATTTGGTGACATTTGGAGGGAAATTATGGATTTTAGAGCATTTTAGCTTTATTGGTTTTTTGTTTATTTGTTTGGTTTTTTGCTTTGCCTGGTTTTGAAATGAGTCTTACTAAAACTGAAATGACTATCCACAATGAGGCAGGGGTGAGGAGGTATAGGAAAGAATTTCTATTAATCCAGAAAGAATCCCTTTTTCAAAATGATTTTTGGTTTCCAAACCCGAGAACATACTCACACGATTCTCTGCCTGCACTAAGGGACTGGAAAAACACATTGTGTTCCATGGATAGCTATAACTGCCAGTGAATCGGTTTAAATCACAAAGAAAAGATCACTGTACACAGTTCACTCTACTTTAGAGCTCACTTTTGTCTGTTGTTGGAGAAGGACCTGTAATCTTGGTTTAGAGGACTGGAAATGGCAGGCCCACCAGGAGTCTCTCAGCTTAGGTTTTCTCAGAAAATAGGCCAACACTGGCCTAGCATGAGCTGTGCTGTTTTGGTTAAGATTTCCCTCCCTCCGCTGATGTCCTAGCCCTCCCTCTCTGGCCACTTTACACTGTAGGGATAGGCACACTGCTTTCTCGGATCTGTTTCCCCCTCAAAACCATACCCCAACCCACTAGTTCTTCCTGTGAATTTGGAAGGTGGTGAGAAGGGGATTATCCCGTGTCTGTCCAGCACAGTGGCCAGCACAGTTGTGGCAGTGGCACATCCTGCAGCGTGAGAGGCTGCCATGGTACCCCTAAAGCCTGGCACTGGCATCCCGTGGCCCTGGGCTCCCGCTGTGCTCACTCATGCTGCGGGTGCCTGTTACTTCCATTTTTCACAGCCTAACTGAGAAGGGCACTTAAGCAGAGCAGGCATTTAGTCCCAGGCAAATCAGTCTTCCCACGGCAGGAACAGAGGCAGGCCCCTGAGCAGCTGGTGTCTGGAGTTGGTTTTGAGTGTGTGATACTCACCTTCCTCTCAAAGTAAGTATGATGAACAGTGTGCGGTAATGAATGAGACTTCAGTGTCCAGTGATACCCTGTTAGTCCTGTGGCTATCCCAGTGCCTCAGGGCAGGAGGCTCCCTGAGCAGCCATGCCGAGAGCCGGAGCAGGACCTTCTAGGACATGGTAGGTATGGGTGGAGGAAAATGGAGAGGACCTCTGAGGACAGGGGCAGGGCAGCAGGGGCCAGACAGAATCTCAGAAGCGGAAGCTGGAAACTTGGTCCAGAAAGGCACATGTACCCAGCCTTATGTATTGTTCAAAAGTAAAGTTTGTGCTCAGATTATCTTTCTCTTGGGGAACTTCCAGGCTGTTTCATAATGCTTTGTCCTCTTCTGTATTCAGAGTTCTACTTTTCTTGGCCGTTCCTTCTCCTCAAGTCTGGATATACCGGTACCTACGAGTACCTGTGCCCTCATTTTTCATGAGCACAAGCTTTCTTGATTTCTCTCTCTCTCTCTCTCTCTCTCTCTCTCTGTGTGTGTGTGTGTGTGTGTGTGTGTGTGTGTGTGTGTGTGTTTGCCTGCGTTAGGAGCATCAGTTTTTAAGCATAAAGTGATTTGTTCCCTTACTCTTCATTGACCCTCCAAGTACCTGCCCATTTCCCAAGCATGGCAGCTGGAGTCCCTCCATAGCAGCACAGTTTGCATGTTGAACCACATCATTGTTGAAGTGGGACTTCCTGTGCAGTATACAGTGTAGAGCAGCGTCTCTGATCTGTACCCACTAGATGCCAGGAACAATACCTCTTCTCCTCCAGTTGTGATAATCCAGAATGCCTCCAGCCTAACACATAAACCCTGGTGAACAAACATTTCCTTTAGTTAAAAATTCTGGTCTCATGCCAGGACAACTCACCTTGTTCAAACATATCCTAACCTACCTGGCAGGAGCTAGGGGTAATTCTTACTTATCAGAGTCTATTATGTGTTAACTTTCTGGCACTGTGACAAAATACCTGAGATAAAGGGGGGCAAAGCTTATTTGGCTCTTGGTTTCTGAAGTTTCCTTTTGGGTTGCTTTGCCCTGTTTCTTTGGACCTGTGGTGGCATACTACATCATGAAGGCAGGTATTCTGGTAGGGGATACTGCTCAATTCATGGCAGCCAGGAAGCAGAGTTGAGGGAGGGAGGGCAGGCTGCGAAAGGCCTAGTGTCCTGATGTCCCCTCCAAGGGCATATCCTAAATGATGTCACTTTCTTTCTCCAACTAGGGCCCTTCCACTTAAAGGTTCTACCACCTTCCAATGGTACTGCAGGCGGGGGATCAAGCTTTTAACATATGGGCATTTGCTGTGACATTCCAGATCCAACCAACAGTTTTTCTTTATTTACTCATCTGTCTATGTATGTACTAATCTACTCCTCTGAGTATACAGTCAGCCAGCCACCAGCTAACCGTAAAACAATAATAGTGCCTTGGATGTAGACATAATCAATTTTAAATTCTGGCTCTGTCATTATAACTAACTATAAGGCCACAGATATAACTTGTCTGAATCTCACTTCCCCACCTATAGAAGAGAGAAAACAGTACCTAACTGGTAGAAAATAGAGCAGGGCTGTGATTAGACTGGGCTTCCTGGAGGTAATGATAGTTAGACCGGGGGAAAGATTGACAATAGAGATTCTGAATGAAAGGTCAAAGTCAAAAGCTGGTCAACAAAAGCTGAAGTGTGATCCATTTAGAAGCACCGTGGTTGAGGAGCATGTTTGAGATGGCAGACTTGATAAGATGTAGATATGGAGGCCAGAAAAGAGTAAGATCTGAGATGTTCCTGAGAATTTATGGGTATCCACGTCACTAGGAAAATGATAAAGTATTGGAATGAGCAAAAAGAGGAGGTAGAGAGGAGAAATTTCAGGTTGTACCAAGAGCCCCATGGACATGTAGTGTCTGCAGGACCTAGAAACAGGTTGCCTAGAATCAGGGGCTTGCAGGAGAGGTTGGTATAGCCTTTTTATTTATTTTGTATTTATTTATTTATTTTGAGAATGGGTCTTTCTCTGTATCCCAGCCTGGTCCTGAACTCACTTTGGAGCTGAAGCTAACCCTGGCCTCAGGCAATCCTCCTGCCTCAGGCTCCTGTGTGCTGGGATTATGAGCATACACCACCACTGCCAAATAATGCTCTGCTTGGGAATTCGAACCCAGGGCATTGCACTTGCATTATGCTGGCTAGGCAAGCATTTTAACCGCTGTGCCATTCCTCCAGCCTCATGTGTAGCCTTTCCTGTAGAGGTGATCCTTTCAATCATGTGCTCAGGCAAAGCTAAGGGCATATGCTCTGAGAACAGAACCAAAGACTGATCTTCTGGGAGCACCTACCTCCGGGTAGGACCGGCAATATAGGGAGGCAGAGCAGACGACCAGGTTAGAAGTAAGAGCACGTTTCAAGCCAAGAAGCACAGTGCAAGGTGACTGGGATTCCTGGGAGAGCTCAGAACTAGGGGAGGCCAAGAGAAAGGAGAGAGATCAAAGAAAGAGGTAGCTGGGGGCCATGGGAAGCTGGGCCATCGAAGGTCTACGAGTACTTTGAAGCCTTTAAATATGTACTTTCAGGGAAGTGATAGTAGTGGAACACCACTTCCTAGAGACGGCAGGAGAGGCAAAAACTGTAATGTAGCATTGCAAGAAGTTTTCAACAAAAATGAGACCATGGGCCAGGAGCCTCTAAATGTGTATGTATGTGTGTATATTTTTTAGGGAAATGTAAGCTTTTTGTCAGAGAAGAGGAGAAATTGAAAGGACAGGAGGTAATTACTGAGGAGGTGGGATGAGAACCAAAGCACTTAAGTGGAGGAAGATGCCAGTGAGGCAAATGGAGACCAGAGGAAAGAAGGAAAAAAGAGGGAAAGGCTTTGTTGGCAGTGAAGATGACTTTGTCTAACCTCAGTCCTAAATCTGTGTATGAAAAAAATATTACATAGAAGCTTCAAAAATGTCTTTGCCCAGCTTGAACAGAAGATTTCTACAGTATTTATTTTTTAATTATGTGTGAGTGTGTGTGTGTGTAATATATATATAATATATATATATATTATATATATATATAAATGTATGCCATAAGACAGTGATTTGTTAACATCAGTAAATATATTCGAACACGGGGACAGGAGAGGAATTAAGCTTTCTTCTAAAAGCTTCTGTTCTAAGTGACAAAGATATTCATCACAAAGGACAGATTATTCAAGAGTTGGCAGTCTTTCAGAGGACATGACTAAATCTTAACTTACTCACTCTTATTGAATGGTTCTCTTGTTAACAATAATCTTACCCCTCTAATCATTGTGAATCTGTAATGATGATTGTGTGCTTAGTTGTGTGCTTATTATGTATCAAGCACTGTTTTAAGAGCTTTACAGGATTAACTCTGTTAATCCTCTCAGCTCTGTATGGTCATTTAAAGGTGAGCGAACAGAAGCACAGCAAGGTTAAGTAACTTAGCCAGTGTCACACAGATACTGAATAGATGATGCAGGGGAATACAGATGCTTGCCACCAGCTCAGAAAACTTCCACACTAACAATGATAAGCTCCAACACGCTCATAAGGCTAGAAGATCAGTGAGACCTGGATCATGTGACTGCCTTGCCACCCGAACGTGCTTATGGGTCTCAGGAACCTGGCTCATCTGAAGAGTAAGATCTCAGAAAGTGGGGTTTTTTTTATTAAAAAAAAAAAGCCATGAAGAAACTGGGGAATTGAAACTAATTTTATTGAATAGACCCCTGGGGCTGCTGCCACCAGAGGAAAGTGAACTCCCTTCCTGGTTCCATCCTTTGTCTTTTCCTCCTTCCTTCTTTCCTTCCTCATTCTTTCTACCTCTTTCCTCTCTCTCCATACAGACCTCAAGACTCGCCTTCTCCATGGGCTGACTGTGACCCCAGGCCCCTCTTGTACCCCTATCTCCCCTACATTGCTCATTTTTGCATACCGGAGTATGGTTTTCGTGATCAGGTGTACTGTCTTACCTTGGATCTCCCAAACATCCCTCAGTGAGTGGTGTGGTGTCATGATGTCACAGGGGCAGAAGGAGGGGTGGATTACGCAGTAAGAGCTCCAAGTCCCTTTGCAGTGAAATTCTATCCCAAGCCTGTAGAGCTTTCCAGTGAGGACGCACTGTTTGATCTCTGTCTGTCTTTTCCAATATCCTTTCCCATTAAAAATTGAAGAGCATAAAAATAGGGCCTATTGGTTCCTCTTGGGGCCTCAGCATTTGTTAGATGACACTGGGACACTTTCCCTGTCAGTGTCCTAAGGCAATTTGTCCTGTCAGGTCTCCTCTGGGACATCATGCCCAGGCCGAGTGAGAACCTCAGGCAGCTTATGTAGAGAGCCTCTGGGTGGAGCCCAGGCCAGGCCACCTGAACCCTTTGCCTCCCCTACACCTGCTCACCTACTCTGGTGTCCTGTCAACACCATCATGGAGACAGGATTTCAAAGCTGCCCTCTTTCCTCAGGGCTCCCCTGTGCCTCGCTAATTCTGTTCTCCGCCCAAACTCTACCCTCTGCTCTTTGGGCCCAGTTTTCTTTAATACTCACAGGTATCTTTTCTTATGAGATTCAAAATCACTTAAATAATGCTTTGCAGCTGTCAGATACCAGTCACTGTGCTAAGATCCTGGGGACAAAACATGAGTGGTCCTTGGAAGTGGCACTTGTGTCTACCAGTACCTCCACTAGCAGCAGACACATGTAGTGAGAGAGGTGCCTGTCATGTAGTATGGAACAGGGAGCCCTGATGTTCGGCCTCCTAGAGAAGCAGTTAGGATTCCAGGATTGATGTTTGTTTTGGCAAGTTCTTGCAGTGCACCTGGCACATAGGTACTCAATAGCCGTTAGCCACTATTCTCATCTTTCTCCAGCTTCCAACGTCAGGTTGTACATGTGTTGTTCAGAAATGCTCCATAATTCAAGTACAAGTGACTAAATGCCAGTGGGCTCATCCAGAGAGAATTTGAGATGCTAGAAAGAGCACATAATGCTGGCAAGGAGGAAAGCAAAGCAACCAATGAGAAGTGGTGCCGCCTGGGAGGAAAAGACCAGGCTTCCTGGCACGTAGAGCTTCTCTCCCGTGGATCCAATGGATTCCTGCAGCTCTGTCACCAGTCTCTTGATGGCACCCAGGAAATCTTTTCATTGCTTCTCCTTTTTTCTCTAGAAGTAAGACGGTGACATGCATTTAAGTTTTCTTTAAATCAAGAATATTTTAAAGCCTATTGCTTTACTCAATTTCCTTTCAATTCACATCAGTTCCACAGCAGTTATGGAGTTCTTTCAATGTGCCAGGTACTGTGCTAAGCTCTGCAAAATGAGCCTACAAACCAGCCAGCCCTGCCTTCTGCCTCCCCGTCCAGCAGGATGCACACACAAGCAGTTCACGAGGCAGGGATGGCCAGCCCGACCTTGCCTTCCATGCCACCAGTAACAGCAAGACAGGTAACGAGAAGGGCTAGGCTCGAATTCTCTTTTCTCAGGATGAGGTTTTGTGTGATTTTAACTTATTTGCAGATAATTAACCCTAGGGTCAAAAAATCCTACCCTTTGGCCTGTGTGGAGATTGGAATCAGAGTTTTGAAAGGAAGCAATTGCTGTGTAGAATTAAAAGCTTCTTGATGAATGCTGCCGCCGTGACATGGGAAGGAAATTACAGTCGCACTTTCTGCGATGTAATTAAAAAACCAAAAAAGCAAAGACGAATGAAATACCCACAAGTGAAAATGGGATTTGGTTTTCAACAGAGGAAATTGGAGTTCTGTCGTTCATGTGTGGAGTAGGTCCTGAATCGTTTCAGATTTCAGCAGGGGATCATTTTCCTTAACCCATGCAATACCACAGTTCAGGGAAAGGAGCTTTTACTCTGAAATGATGTGACCTTTTTCTCCATCCTAACAATTAACATTTTTTCAAAATACTAACAGTATTTCGTATACCCAGGTAAAGTCCTGTCTGCTTGGTTTCTTCTCCTTCTCTCTACTCTGCTGTGATGTTGGTGGTCAGCTGATGGACCTATCTGTACCCACCCTTGCCCAAGAGTATGTCAAGATTAGTAACCTAAAGCCAGGTTGGGCTTGTGATCAAGGCTGCAGATGTCCTTGTTGGGTTTTCTTCAATTACATAATTAAGCCAGAGAGTCCATATCTGCTGTACACTGGTGAGTTCCTAAAACAATGGGGACCTTGGCTATCAGGCCAGAGATCCGTGGGTTCTGGGTAGCTCTGCGAAACGCACCTCTCTGCAGTTCATTTTCTGCACATATTGAGTAGGTATTGGAATAGCTTATCATTAGCCTTGTCATTAGAATTATTTTAAGAATTAAATGAATTGAAGTGTGAATGTCTAAATCCACAAGAAATACCAGCTGTTATTTATAATCACCATTGCTGTCATAGAAACAATCACTGGATTCAAGTGAGCTGAATTGCTATGATCACGAAGGGACTGGAGATCATCTAAACCTGTTGTGGGCACTGGCCATCACCTCCTCCCAAGTTCTAGTGAAATTTATACAGAACAAGTAACAATTAGTGTAAACCTGCATCATCCTCACTAGAATTCTGAAAAGGCAGAAGAGAGAGCTATGTCCTAGATCCTTTGCACCCTCAGACCAGCTCTCGGGGTCCTCCCCCTGGATAATGCAAGGCTGAAGAACTAGAATCCCACTCCCCTGAGAAAGGGAGCTCTGGCCTCCTTTCCTTTCATTGGAACAGAGCCAGCCCTCTTCAACCCAGATGCAGGGGAGAAGGAAGCAGGCCTGGGCCTTTTGTCTGCTTTGCAGTGTGACACAGAGATAGGAGGGTGTGAAGGAGACCCTTGTTCTCTGGGTGCCACTTTTCACATAGCAGGCCTCTCTACTCAGTCTGGGTCATGGGGTCTGGCCCACGCGATCACAGCCCCTCTCCTTAGAGGGAAAGTGAGGATAATGGCAATAGTGACTGCTTACATAGTGCTTCATAGGGCTGGGGCTGAGTCTCAGTGGTACAGCACATGGTTTAACCTGGGCATAGCCCTAGATTTTTTTTGGAATTTTTGGAATATTTGTACATATCAGTTCAAATGAGGTATCTTGAGGATGGGATCTAAGTTGAAACACAAAATTCATTTACGTTTCATATACCTTACATGCTGTATATACCCTAAAGGTAGTTTTATATGTAATTCTTACTAATCTTGTGTATTAAACGAAGTTTGTGTACAGTGAACTACTAGTCTGTAGCATCGTGTCAGTACTCAAAAATTTTTGAGATTTGAGAAGATTATGGATTTTTTGTTTTGTTTTGTTGGGTTTTCTTGGGAAAGATTGGTTTGAGGATGCTCAGCCTTTAGTGGAACAGTGTACTCTGGAAGGCCATTATAAAGCTCTAAGTAATGATCCTATTAATGACTATACTCATAGTGACAATATCCTAAACCAGTCACAGATTGAACATGCCTGTGTTGCATATATATATATATATATATATATCTCACATCTCAGCCTTTTGGCTAAGATCAAGTATACTATCTGCTCTTGTTAATTAATACTGATACATCCTCTATCTGGGGACAATACATTAAATGGATTTTTGGAGCTGGGAGATAGAACAGGAGCTTTCTGCATCCACTCCATGCATTTACCTGGTATTGTAGGACCTCCAGGAATGGTGCACCCCCTTTAGGGGAATCAACTGATTACAGATGAAAGACTAAATAAATAAATAAAATATAAAGGAAAATTTCTTACTTGTATACAGTAACCATATCAGATATTTTGCATGAACACGCCCTTCTCATTCAGTGCAGCCCAAGCAAGACAAATGTGCCTGGTCTGTGGACCACAGGTTGACATGCTTGCCCTAAGCCTTCAAATGCACTGCTTGGCAAGTTGCCTGTACCCTAGCATGTGGAACACAGTCTGTGTCCCTGGTCCTATATGTGACACTCTCTTCTTTGCACACTTATATGAACTTTCCAAAAGTCAGGTCATCCAGACACTGTTGATGTTCTTCTTGTCGGAAATCATTCTCAAAAAGATTTGAGGGCTGGCCTGAACCACATGGGAAGGGGCCAAGCTGGTTCGTTCTGTTACTATGTAATAAATTACCACAGAGTGGCTTACCACAGCCGACACCTGTCCTTCACAGTCTCTATGCTCAGGAATTGGGGTCAAGTGGCCTGGTAGTGTGATTCTGGCTCAGGTTACTCGTGAGATTGCACTCAAATTTTCAGTGGAGGTTGCAGCCATCTGGAGGTTCTGTGGGGCTGCTGGACCCCCTTCTGTGTCCACTCATGCACTGTGCAGGGAGGGCTCAGCTCCTTACCATGGGGCCTCCCTGCAGGGAAGGATAGCAGTTGGCTCCATGAGTGAGGGCCCCAAGAGAGAGGGCGAAGCAGAGGCCACAGCATCTTTAGCCTAGCTATCGATAGGAGGTCCCATACCATCACTTCTGTTGTATTCTGTTGACCACACAGACCAGTCCTGGGGCAGCATGGGAGCAGCCACACAAAACAGAAATCCGAGGTAGTGAGGCTCTTGAAGAGCCACCTTGAAGCTAGCTCAGCTGGGAGATTTTATCTTCACAACTTTGACAGAGATTTCCTCCTCTTCTTTCTCCTCCTCCCCCTCTTCTCTTCTTTTCCCCTTTTTCTTCCCCTTTGCCCTCCTCCTCCCAACTTGTTGCATTTGAAAAGACCCACACAGCAGGGTCAGTGGCCAATTGAAAGATTCGTTGCACATTAATAAGTCACTCATCTAGATATTTTGTGGTGAAAGCGCAAAGAACCCCCAACTGATAATAAAAGTTATATGTACCCCTGCTGTTTATCATAGAAATGGCTATAGATCTTTAAATAGACCAGCATGAATTCAACTCTTCTATAAATTTAAAACCATCATAGGCGCTAGAACACTTCTTTTTTTAATCCAGAGGGTGAGTTATCTAAGAGAGATGGTTAAATACCTAGCAAACCGATTTTCTGCTTCAACTGCTGTAATGCAGGAACATTTGCATTCCATCTCCTTTGTCTTGTTTCTGTTCCTGCCATTCCCAGGAGTACGGGCGGCTCTGCCCCCACCTCCACCCCCACTGAACCAGATGATTTTAAATGACGACATTGATTTAAACTTATTCTTCCTTCACTTTACCTGATGAATGTAAGTGAGGAAATGAAGGCAAATGCTGTAGATACCAGGCAGTAGCAACACAGTCGGGCTATTAGGACCGAAGGCCACACGGTTCTTCCTCGTAAAAGTAAAACTGAGCAACCAAAACTCGCACATACACTCAGAACTACCCAAAGAGACTCTACAACACAGAGGGGGAAACCGGAAAGAGAATGTCCTTCAGAAATAAGATCTTGTGAGAAGACAAGTGAGCCCCTTTCTTCTTTCTGGGAGTGATTGGAGGATGGGTTTGGTCAGGTGGGCCAACCTTCATCATAACTTCCTTATCCTTGCCCTAGAAATAGCCATGAGACACAGGGTTGGTCAACGAGACTGAACAGAAGTTTTTGGGTGAGTTTTATCATTGGCTTTTGGCCTGGCATGCCCCGTTGACCTTCATGCAATGCTGACAAGGGTCTAGAACAGCCATCCTGTGTCCATAGGGAACAGAAAGGATGGTGGAACAGAAAGAAGATAGAACCCAGATCATGTCTTCAAGGAACCTCTAAGAGTTGTTCTGTCTGCATACTTTCAGACGTCCTTAATATGTTTAAGCCAGGTCAGTCTTTCTGCTGTTATTGAATGTAGCTGAACTTATCTGAAATGACACAGTGTACCAGAGCTCTGGAGAGAGAGAATAAGTTGTTCTATTGCACATCGTAAAAGGAAATGGGATCCTAAAATGTCTATGAATAGAACAGGAACTCTGGATGTACACGACTGCAATCTAAAGTGAGGTCAGTGAATAAGAGAACCAGAATATGTCCAAGGATGAATGACAAACAGAATGTATCATTATTTCTTAGAAGTAGAGCAGCAAGGAGAACAGAGTTTTTCCTGTTTACCAGATACAGAGCTAGCCACATGATTACAAGGGATGTTTTTGTTGCCAGAAACTTCTAACTTTTATAAAAGCTTAAAGCGATTTTTTATCATTATTTCTGCAAAATGTTTTTATTAAAGGAAACACCATATGGTAACAGCAAGGCGAGTTGGTTACAAGTCACGAAGCTAGTCACAGATTTTTTTTTTTCCCCAACAGTTAAATTCAAAATACTTACAGACCCTGCATTTTGGTGGAAACATGCAAGTTTCAAGACTCCTGAAAACAGAGAATGTTTATCAAAGAGTTGTGCACTTCTCATTGTTGTTTTGTTGTTTGTACTTCCTAGAATACAAAACAAAATTTGTAAGACTAAAAGTTAGATTCAAAACGTTAAACAACTGATAGGGCCCAGGCACCAATTTATCAGAACAGATGTCAGCTGTCACAGCCTTCCTCCATGGAAAATGGCTTTCTCGTGCCACCCTATGAAATCCCTCCCCCTGCTCCTTCGCCCACACTCCCTAGCCTCTGGCAGCTACAAGTCTGTTATCTATTTCTATAATTTTGTCATCTTATATACATGGCACTGTATGTGACTTTTTGAGTGTTTTTTGCACTCAGCATAATGCCCTAAATATACAGCCAAGATGTTGCCTGTATCAAAAACACAAGAATCCTATCTCCCAGCTCGGCCATTTCTAACATTGACAAAGTAGGAGCACTGACCTGATGTTTGACTGGGTACCTTTAGAGAAGATAGACAGACAGACAGACAATTAGATAGCTTGTTTTGTTATGTTTTGTTTTGTTTTTGTACTGGAGAATGAACACGGGGCCTTAGCACTGAGCTACAACCCCAGCCCTTTTTTTTTTTTTTCATTTTTATTTTTTGGATAGGGACTTGCTAAGTTTCCAGGCTGGTTGATACCCTCCTTCCAGGGTACTGGGGTTACAGCTGTGAACCCCGGGCCCTGCTAAGGAGGGTGTAATTAAAAACCAAAGTGCTGGGGATTTTTTCACATTTAAAATACATTTAAAATTTCTTAAAGGAGGAGCTGTGGACTCCAGCCCTTGTGTGTCTGAGGTCTATGTACAGGAGGCAGGACCAGCAGTGTGGGAAACATCTACTAGACAGATACCTGTATCTCAGACTAACCATGCCCACTAAACTTCTTTTTTCCCCACATTTTATTGATATGTATAAGTGCAAAATTTTAAGGTTTATGATGAAGTTTAGCATTTTGTGGACCTATGTGTCTTGTCAAGGTGACAAGGACTTTCCCTCTCTCCTTTTGTCCCTCGCCATACCCACCCTTCCCTCCCTTCCTCCCTCCCTCCCCACCCTACCCCCATTTCACTTTTTTTTTTTTTTCCTTTTAAGTTCTATAAGAGTTGTGATCTGGGTCTCTCATATCAGAGAGACCACTAAACTTCTTATAGCAGAATTCTGGGGCATTATTCCAAAAGAATGTCCCTTCTAGATCTTCTTGCTTTGGATCCCAGTTAGTTCCCTTGCCCAGCATCTGGGGTCAAGCCAGGAGAGAGGGTGAGGCTACCTGTGTAGCCTCAAGCAGTGGCAGGAAAGCCAAACTAGGCCTAGATCATGCTCGCTCGCTCTCTCTCTCTCTCTCTCTCTCTCTCTCTCTCTCTCTCTCTCTCCCCCCATCTCTGTGTGTGTGAGTGTGTGAGTGTGTGTGTGTGTGTGTGTGTGTGTGTGTGTGTGTGTGTGTGTCTTTCTCTCTTTCTCTTCCCCTCCCCTCCCTCTTCTTGGAGCCTGTGTCCCAGCCATCTGCTAAATACATTGCTACAGGATTTTGTTTAATCTTCTCGACAACTCTGTAAGATGGATACTGTTACTGGCCCCATTTTTTAAGGAAAGCAGTAGCTTAGAAAAATTAACTTCAAGGTTAAAGGCGTCCACAGATTGTGCTCCTCACACAGACTTCTGTCCCCTATAGTGGTAAAAAATATGTTCCCTAGGGGCACTAGAAGTCCAGAGATTTCTCTATGTCATGGGCTAATGTTCTTCAAAACCTTTTAATCTAAGATATGATACAATACACATGTAAAACTTTAATCCGTCACTTAAAAAGTAAGGAATTAGGGAAGGAGAGGTGTGACTCAAGGTAGAACAATTGGTTAGTGTCCAAGAGGTCCTGGATTTGATCCCCAGAACCACGCCAACAGCAAAAAATGGGAAGAAAACTATTCAAATAGTGGAACAAACTGTTAAATTCTTGGAAGCCTCACACCTGTCTTGGTATGTTTTTGAAATGTTTGTGACCCTTGAGGCCATTTTGATTTTTCCTCATGATGTACATAGTAGCGATTTTTTAAGAATGTGGCAAAAGACTGTACCAGCATCTTTAAACAAAACAAAGGTCCAGGTAAATAGGTCTATGTGACCGCAGCTTGAAGCAAAGCATCATCATTTTTTAGTCTGACTTGCCTATCTCTTATCCACCACTACTTTTGAAAAACCAAAATCCTTTTGCTTTGAGGAAATAGTCCCGCTGAGGGTATTTGCAGACTTCCCTCTCAGTTGGGCCCCCATGGACCCCGGCTTAATGTGCTTCCAGGTCCCCAGCAAGGAAAGATGGCCTCCCTGTGCGCCATTTGGGCAAAGGCCTCTTGGAGGCATGCCTCCAGTCATGGATATAATCAAAGGGCTTATTACCAGAGACCTGAAAGCCAAGAACAGAACTTGGCAGTCTGCAGTCTGTATAGTAGCCCTCCAAGAGTCTTTGGCACTCTCGCCAGGATCCAGGCTGTGATTCCTTCCTTCCTGGCCAGGATCCAGGCTGTGATTCCTTCCTTCCTGGCCTTTGTGTTTTCTTAGCATGCCTTCGAGGAGGCAGGTGTTGGAGCTCTGGGCTTTAAATGACACGTTCTCCCTACTTGAGCTTTTTTGAGCCACTTTTTGGATTAAGTAAAAGGAAAACCCGTTGGCTTCTGACCGTCACACCTTCCGCCAGGCCTCACAGAGGCTGTGCAGGATCTGTGTGCCCCCTCTAACCGTTGTCAGCACACACCTCAGAATGGCCCTGGGGACCTTCGTGCACAATTCCTCACACTGTTTTCATGAATTTGATGTAAGTTTGAGGAGGAAACTTTGACCGATATTAACGTGCGGAGAGCCTCATTTTCAGCTTGTGTTTGTCCTCCTGGTTCTGTGCCCTAGGTCAGGTGTTCGTGCCGAATCAGCTTTGGCTGTGACTGCGCCTTTTGCTGCCCTTCTGCACACTGTGCTCGTGTTCCCGTGTCTTCTCTTGTTTCTTCCACACCGTGCACGGGATTAGGATGTCAGGTTTGTGGAAGGAGGCTGTGGGGAGGGGTTGTCTGTGCTTGGGATCATGGCTCGGTTCACGTCAACGTGAGCACTCGAACTGCCTTCGCTAACCAGTCTGTAACACCTGTGGCTATACCCTGGCAGCGGGGCCTTGCAGCAGCCTCCTCACCTAGCCCTGCTTAGCACATTCTCTCTGGCTACCACAGCTACCAGAAGCCTCTGTTCATCGGGCTTCTGGGCTGTTTCCTCAGTCTGAAGTTCTGGACTCAGCCTCAGTCTCCATCTACGTATTTGCTTGAGACAGAAAATTTCTGTGTACGTTGGCCTTGGGAAAGACGGGCCAAGTCTTTCCGTCCTCAGATGACTTCCTTGTAGCCAGCCTTTTCGCTGACGTGGCCGGGAAGCTCTTCCCTGGGGTTGCATGGCTTCCACATCCTTCCCCGGTGTGTTACTAACGTGCGTGCGCAGGGCGGGCTTGTGGTGCATTGGCTGGCATCTTGTTTCCCACAGATCCAATTTGGAGCGCGGGTTTCACCCTCCCACAACTTGTGTTGTTGGATCGTCACGTTTTCTTCCCATCTCCCGTTTGTCACTTTCCTACTCTGTTGCTCCTCTTCCCAGACTTCTCATTCCTTCCATTCTAAACATAGTTTCTGCAAAAGAACAAAGTCGATCTAAGGAAAGAGGGATGACAATTTTCAGCAAGTTCAATAGGTTGTTTGTTTTCTTAAGTATAGTCTCTTTATTCCTACTTTTGTGAAGAATTTCCTGAACACTAGCTTCAGGGAGAAGATTGGTGGCAGAATTTTCTTTACTTGTGCAGAATTTCCTCTTATGTTTACCTTTCCCCTCCCGCCACCCCCTGCAGAATTTTTTAGCTTTCTTTCTCTGGGTGATTGTTTGCTTTTTTCATCTTGCCATATTTCCAGCCCCTCTTCCCCTCCTCGCTCTCCTTCCTTCCCCTGATTTTAAGTGTCTGCAGAGCAGAGGAAGCATTTGAGGGTATTGCAATTAAGAACAAGGTAACATTGTTCTAAACAGGTAAACTTCCTGTCTCATAAGGGCTACTTTAAATAAGAAAAAAAAAAGTCACAGTCTTTGAAAGAATTCTCAGATATAAAAGGAAAGAAGCAGCTGTACGTGGCCCTCCTGAGAAATGGGGTCACAGTACTTCTGAGATAAGTTATGTGTTCAGGAGGGATATGGGAGTATATCCAGAAATTATTTTTTATCCGAGAGAGTTATATTCCAAGGCATTCCACAGATGCCTAAAAGCATAGTTATCCTCCAAGTCTTATATATACCTACTATGTTTTGTCTTTATGTGCATATCAATACCAAAGTTTAATTTATAAATCAGGTACAATAATAGACTAACAATAATAAAAATGGGACAATTATAAGAATATACTGTAAAAAATTATTTTAAATGTATGAATTGTTTATTTCTGGTTTTTTTTTCCATTTTATTTTTCAGACCTTGGTTGATTGTAACGGAAATCTCAGAAAGTGGATAAGGGAGGATTTCTGTGAAAGGATCACAGGGCAGGGGCGGGACCTGTGGCTCTAGTAGATCGATGACAATATCAGTGTCCACTGCCTTGTGGGCTACATCCAGTAACTTTTGTTTTGGGAATTTCATATATAGCCTCAAGCCCTCTTGGGAACTTTAGCAAGTTCTCTGGGGATTCTACATCTCATTAGATAGCAACTTGAGCTCCATTGAACCTTTCATCTTTCTCATCCCTAAATTTCCATTGGTGGAGCCAGGTGTGGTGGCCCACGCCGGTCATCAGCACTCTGCGAGGCTGAGAGAGGAGGATAGCAAGTTCTAGCTCGGTCTGGTCAACTTTGTGAAACCCTGTCTCAAAATGAAAAATAGAGAGGGCTGGGGTTGTAGCTCAGTACAGAGGCCCTTTAAAAATAATCTTTTTACTTTAAAAAAACAACTCCTTCATGATGGAACTGCTTTAAGTTTGTGACTTTCATACCTGAAATCATTGTACAGGAGATGATGGAGACCTTCTTTCTTCTACCTCAGGCTGATGACTAAAATCTACAGCCTGCCGTGCTGTGGGGAGGCTGGCTGTGAGCTCTGAAGGGCAAGCAGTGAGGAACATACCTTACATCCCCTTTCTCACAGCAGCTGAAAGGCCTCAGCATTTGAACTGATTTACAGAAGCACTTCACAAATGGCCCCAGCTCTGCTGTCTCTTTGCAACTGTACAAAACAGCTTGAATATTAGAAGGTGACAGCCATGCTTTATAATAACCTTGTGAAGTTTCATGCTTGCGTTTGATCAGTAACAAGGCTTGCTTAGAACAAAACCTTGTTCTTACTAATGCAGTTGTTGAAGGCTCTCGAGGCTCTGAAAATGTTTCCATGTTAAAGCAGCTTCGTATGAGAGATCATTGTGGGCAGATCCCATGGAGGCATGGGAGGCATTTTTTATTAAAAACGTGCTGAGTTTAAAGTTAGCGATTTCACTTTTGTGTTAGCTTGTAGTACAACAAAATACCTGACTAATCAACTTAGAATAACAGAAAGTTTACTTTGGAAGTGTTCGTTCATGGTTGTTCAGCCCTGTTGCCTTTAGGTCTGTAATAAGGCAGCACACCATGGCTTGAAGCACATGGGAAACAAAACGATTCACCTCATAACGGAATGCAAAGAGGCGAGACTAGAGTCCCAGATTCCTTGCTCACAACTGGAAACCTCCCACCTCTTGAAGTCTCCACAGCCTCCAACAGTGCCGTGCAGTGGGCATCAAGCCTTTGCCGCAGGTCTTTGGAAGATATTTATATTCCAAACTATAGCAGCTCTTCCTGGAGGAAGTAAAAAGCAAAGGCATTCTATCAGTAGATACTTAACAAATGTCTGTTATTTATATTATTGTACACAGTGATAGCTTCTACTCGTTGGTTGCTAATTGTCAGGAAAATGTTACATGTATATAATGTTTGCATTTTTGCTCAGTATTCTTCCACCTGGCTTCTTTTATGACAGCCCTAGATTGTAGCCTCCACTCTTCTGCCAGATCTAAGCCAGTCCTTGCAGCCTACAACCCACGTGACTGAGACTGTTTTAGGGATGAGCAGTAACAAGAGACAGGTGATTTGAGAGGAAGGTGTCAGATATATCAGGACTTTGGGGCATCGAGACAGAACCTGAGAGGGCTTGTTTTTGTCTGTGGATGAAAAACTGGACGCACTGATAGAAATTGAGGTTGAAGCTGCCATATGCAGGAGACCAGAGCTGAAAAAGAAGCAGACACTTAGAGCTAGAGCCACTGTTGTCAAACCACCCCCTCACCTGCCTAGCTCTTACCAAAGTAAGTTTGATGCAGAACAGTTCTGCGTTCTTTGAGGCTATTGGAATGGGAAATCTGTTACCCCCAATCAACAGTATGTTAGTATTGATACTGATCAATCTGTTAGCAAATAAGCCATTACAATGATCCTTTGAGATGGAGACCCCATTTATAGATAAGGAAACAATGGCTTTGTGGGGGTTAGTGCTTTGTCATGTTTCTCTGCAAAAACTACAAGAGAAGCCACCAGCATGGTGGTACACCCTGGAAATCCCAGCACTCAGGAGGCTGAGGCAGAAGGACCATGGGCTTGAGGCTAACCTGGGTTATCCAGTGAGACCTTGACTCATAATAAAATAAAATAAATAGTCTTTTTTATTGCCAAATAAAATACACATGCAGAACAGTGCAAAAGACATATACAGTATAGTAAACAATTATAAAGATAACACCCCAGTAGAGATTATTTAGATTTGGAAATTGCATGTCAGTGGCAAAGGAACTCATGATGATCATTGTGGGGTTCTCCCGACCTAGTCACATCCTTACCTGAGTCAGAATCGTTTGCACTCTGTGGAAAAGGTACCCAGGTTCATACATTTTTGCCATAATGAACATTCACAGATACATGCATAAAACAGTATCCTAGAAAAGAGCTATTAAAAATGTAAAATTTACTTTCTGAGTTAGGACAACCAAGGCAACAATAAAGCTATTATTATCTCTGCTCTACTTTCTGGATCTTTTGATGCCAAATTCTCAGGGAAAATGGCATATGAGAGATTTCCTACAAACCTGAAGTTACAAAGTAGCTTCTAGAGCCCTCCCACCCACCCCATGATTTCACCCTAGGCCCTTCTCCTTCTGGGCAGGGCCTGACCTGAGGTTTTTTGTGTTTGTTTGTGTGTGTAAGGCCCTGGGCAGGTCTGACCATCTCAGGTAAACGGGCTTCCCTGCATGTACCTGGCCTCTAATGATCTTCTCATTTTTTATAGATATCCTGCATAGGTAAAGACCAACTTCTGTTTGTGTATATCTCTTGTAATTAACTGTTTATTAGTTCTTTTCAAAGACAGTAGAACAAAAGGGTCTGTTTGAAGAAACTACAAAATGTCCATTTGCTGCAATAAGAGAACAAATAAATCATTGTGCCTTTGAACCATATTTTGTACCAAAGCAAGCCCCCTGCGACCCTGTGTGGGAGTCAGAGAGCCTGGGAAATCTTCCATTCGCAAGAAACTCGAAGTCTTATAATGTGGAGAACAGCCCCAACCTGGCATGCCTGTAATTATGAAACGGATTAATCAAGGTGGTCACCTCCAATTCATGTGTTAACTCTTTTTTGGGTCTTCAGTTTTAAAAACAAAAACTGTCTTGCATCCCAGGTGACTCTTCGTTATTTTAATTACTAAAGTAAGCTAGTTGATACTTTACATTCCCAGGCAGCCAGCACATAATTATCTTTTTACACTGCTGAGACTAGCCCGAAGTCAGGCAGGCTGGCTTTCTGCTAGAAGCAGTCAGAGCCTGCCCTTGTGAACAAAGACCCTGTCATGGTTGCCAAGTGGCCCTTAGATAGTGGCTAGAAGAGGAAATTTTAAAATGTGTCTGTGTGTGCACTCATGCACACATATGCAGATCTTCCTTATGTAGTGTATGTGTTTGGCACGGGCAGATTCTTGTCTGTTTGTCATACTTTCATATGCATTTTGAGTGTAATCCAGATAGTGGCTTTGTGCCCCTTTATCATTGAGATACTGCAGCTCCGAATCCCCTAGCCAATTAGGATGGCACAGCACTTAGTTTTTCAAACAAGAGTTTTTGCAAGCAACACTTCCTCAGGCCTTGGCTTCAATGAAGGGGTAGCCCAGCCTCTGGGCAGCAGCAGGATATAGTGGTGAGAGCAGGGGCACCATCAGGATGATCTGGGCAAACAACAGGGAATGGAGATGTGGGGGTGTCAGATCTAAATTCAGTCTGTCAGTGCAGTGCTGGAAAAAAATACTTATCACTTAATAGCGATCAGTGCCATTGTCTGTTACATTTATTAAGCCTGCGCTGTTTGCCTGGCTCAGAGACTGCAGCAGTGCAGTGAAGAAAACTAAGGCAAAGCGCTGTGCCTGTGCCGCCAGTGATTGACCCCCAACTGGACCCTTTTCCCCTCTCAGAACTGTGGAACCAATAAACCACATGCCAGTTGAGCAATACTTATTTTGGCCAAGAATAGGGGAATCTGAAATTAAAGTTACAAATAAACTTACCGACCCATTCAGGGTCAGAAAATTAAGATACAGGGTAAAAGAAATGAGGAAGAGGGAATGGCTAATACAATCAGAAATAGTCCTGTTTTGTTTTGTTTTGTTTTGTTTTGTTTTGTTTTGTTTTTTCTGGTGGGTGAAGATTTTCTGTGAGTTTGGTTGCCACCTCTTTTTGCGCTTTTTGTGGTTCTTCCGGGTCATTGTCATGGCAGTTTGCAGTAGTTGTGGAAAGGCCCATTGAGCATGGAGATGAGTGATAATGAAGTGAGCAGTTGTCTGGTGGTCACTCTGGCAGCCATCTTAGATCCCGTGAGTTTGGGCTGGCACACCTGGAGAGGGACGTCTAACCTAGAGTCATTGCATCCTCAAAGGTAATCAAGATGTTAGCAGGGTAGAAATTCAGGTAGGCAGAGCAAGATTAAGACAGGCCACACATACAGCTTGCTTTAC
Source organism: Ctenodactylus gundi (assembly GCA_004027205.1). NCBI lineage: Eukaryota > Metazoa > Chordata > Mammalia > Rodentia > Ctenodactylidae > Ctenodactylus > Ctenodactylus gundi. The sequence continues at coordinate 454,682 of PVKB01000235.1, forward strand.
AGCATGAGGAAGCAGGTAATAAAAGCATTGAGGAAGGTATGTAAAAGTTTTAGATAGTGGTGGGAATGTGCATTTCAAATGGATGCTCATGAGAGTCTTCTTGGAGATGGTGACAAATGAACAAAGATTTGCAGGAGGTGCGGGAGTGAGCCCTGAGGAGACTTGGGAAAGGAGCGTTGCAGGTGGAAGGGACAGCAACTGCAAACTTTTGAAGGCAGTGGAAGGCACCAAGTTGAGGAACAGCTGAGTAGGCGTGGGGCCAACCAGACCCCTCAGGAGCCAGAGCTAGGAAATTAGTGAGCGTTACAGGTAACACACCAAAAGTAAAAGCGGGATCAGTATCACACAGGGCCTTGTAGGCCACTGAAAGGACAGCCTCTGCGTCTGAATAGAATGGAAAGGCTTTGGACAACTTTGAGCAGCGGGAGCACAGTGAGATTTATATCTTAACAAAATGGCTTTGGCTGCTGTACGACGCAGGAGTGGGAGCGGGGAGAACAGCTGGACCATGCAGGAGTTCAGATAAGAAGTGGTCGAGGCTGGCGTGATAGCGATGAAGGTGGACAGAAGTGGTCAGAGTATTCTTGAAGAGCCTTAGGGCTAGAATGGGATATGAATTAAGTGAATTATTGTCATATCTGCCATATGCCAGGTAAGTAGGGGGAGAGATAGAGCATAAACACTATGTGGCAGGGTGAGGAGGGGCCATTTTAGAAGGTAGAGTCCTCAATGGGTGCAGATGGTGTGGATGTCTGAGAGGCAGCCACCAGGGTTCCCTGCAGTGGGGCTCTGAAAAGTCATACAGTCTTGAGAATCAGAAGGATAAAGTCAACAAAGAGCATTTGTCAGCCTTTCTTTATCACTAAATAATCATTTCTCATTGATTGCCAAAAAATTTAGATATTTAGGCTCTCAAGATGTTTCTTATTTTCATTGTTAAATTTAGAGATCACTTGATTCCAGAGATCCATATCCAAAGCCTTCATTTTCTCTGATTCTGAGCTCATTTCTTTCTTAAATTCTCCATTTCATCCTGAACCATTTCTTAAGGTTAAGAGCTTATCAGAAGCAGCCTTAAAAAAAAAATGTTCAGAACCTGCAAGCCATTGCATTGGCACACACCTGTTATCTCAGCACTCTGGGAAGCTGAATTCAAGCCTAGTTTGGGCAACTTAATGAGACACTGTCTCAAAATTTAAAAATTAAATAAGGACTGTGATGTACCTCAGTGTGAAGGCCAGGGTTTTGTCCTCATCACTACACACACACACACACAAACACACACACACACACACACACACACACACACACACACACACACACCCTTCTTGTGAACCTATTCGAACTCCCATCCCAGGAATATTTCCGTTGCTGCCCTCAGTCTCCTCTTTCTACCTCCACCCTACTGTGGGAGTAAGAGTCCTTGCCTCCTGGAACTCTGGACTCCTCCCCTCTGTCCTTTTCTGTTGATGCGTGGAGACCTTTTTTTCATCGTTGGCTGATGTAGGAAACACCACCTCCAAATTGAAGCAAAGGCTACACAGAAATGTATCTCACGCACTAGTACCTAGTGGAAAAGATGGCATCTTTGCTACAAGTGAACAGCCAGCTTAAATGCGGAAAACATACTGAAAATGATCTTGAGATCTTTGTAAATCTCTGGCCTCAGGGATAATATGGTAGAGGATCTTGACAATTTTCTTACCAAAATGATTTAAAGGCCAGATATAGAGCCCAGTGATGGTGGCCACAGGCAAGAATCGGAGACAGGACTAAAAACTGATAATGCAAAGGGCATTGGCTATGAATGTATGCCAGGCAGTTTGCTAGATATATTGTAGTTCATGTATCACTTTTCATAATAACATGCCTGAGGCCTGGAGAGGTTAAGTGACTTATTCAGACATACTACTAGTTATTGACATAGCCTACTCATAACCAAAAAATAAGTTAGTTCAGCTCTTGCCAGCCAGTCTTGAATGCTTTTCATTCACTTGTTCTGCAGATACAAATTAAGCACTGCCTGTGGGCAAACACCAGGAATCCAGTTACCTGCTTCCCTGTTTGCATGCCGTTGGCCTGGAACAGTGACAGTTTGAGTTTGTTGATGTTTATGGGGGACCCATAAATGTCATCCCTCTTTCTCCACTGAGTTCAGATGTAATTGAGAATAGCCGTTGGATTCAGACACGTAAAAATTAAAATATCCCTTTATTTCTAACATGGAAATGAGATGATATGGCTTAATTTATAGTCACAGTCAGGCTCCTAATTTGCCTTCTGTGAAATTCACCCCCTTCCTGTGTGCAGGGATGGGCATGCCCTCAAAGTGGGCCAGCGCCCAGGGAGAGCTCCAAGGGGCAAGCCACAGACTTCTAGTCCCAGCCAGGCAGGGAGACCAGCACATGAGAATACCGGGAAGAACCAGAGGCCTGGTCATTGACTACAGGTGCAGGAGCTAAGGGAGAGATGTTGAGAACGAAGTAGCCTTCAGGGATTTCTTCATCTTTACCCCAAGGTTATGCATGCTGCAAAGGGCATATGGAATGGAGGCGGCCAATGATGAGGCTGGAGAGAATCAGGAAGAAGGAAGCCAGTGACTCCCTGACCTCGTGCCTCCTAGAGGGAAGGTGCTGGAGATATGGAAGCCAGTGAGAGGCCTCTATGTTGTCTCCTGCTATTGGCTCTTCCTAGGGACAGGTGCTAACCCTAGTTGAGTCAGGTAGAGCTGTTGATGAGAACAAAGAGGTTGCCTGGGTCACACTGAGTCTTTGAGAAGCCCAAAACTAAGGGACTCTGTAAGTGGTATCTTCTTTTCAGTGTTCATTCTTAACATGGAAAGTTCTGACTTCTTTTATTTTTACAGTTTACAAAACAAAAAGTACACTAAGAGGTTCATGTTTCCCATCTCAGATTTGTAAACAAGGTCCAGCTAGTGGGCAAGTTTCTGGGTGTCTTCATCACCTACACTGGAGAAGGAGGCAACCTCAGCAATAGGGAATACGTGATTGTTGTTGATAAGGTGATACAACGCCCACTCAGGGCCCACTTTGATGTGCTGACTTCACTTAGTGCCACCAGTAAATATGATTCAGCCCACCATGCAAAACATCTCTGGGAGGCTGAGGGGCCTATGGCACACTTTAGATTTGCAGGCCTTCTGCAGGATAGGGGATTCTGTTCATCTGCTGTCCAACATTCATCTGCTGGTTCTCCTACGGGCTGAGCATCATATTAGGTACCAAGGATATAAGTGTACAAAAGAACACTCTGCTCTCTCAGAGTCAGTCCAGGGTGGGGGTTGGAGACACAGACAAGTAATAGATTGTCACACACAGTGACATGGTGATGCTAGAGGAGTATGTTGATAGGGAGCAAGGAATTCACCTCTTTGGAGTATTTTCCTACAGAAAAAAAAATATGGCAGAGAAGGGACAAGTGAAATGGAGTGGAAATAAGGTGGAGGGAGGGGGCAGCCTTGAACTTACCTTCATGAGAGTGATTATTAGGTGCCCTTAAAAGTGACTCAGACTTGTACACATACAAGTCTGATACATCTTGTAAAGTACAGAACAACATCTTCTTCAGACCTTCCTTGATGTCTTGGGTAGACAAGATTGCAGTGGACCATAAAGTGGAAAGGAATAAACTGGAAAGTTTCAGGAAGTTTGGCTGTGAAGAAGTGACTGTAATTACTTTTTTGTTGCTGGGACAGAATACTCAATATCCACAACTTTAAGGAGGAAAGATTTATTTTAGTTCACAATTTCAGAAAGTCATAAGTCCACTCAGAGATGGGCAGCTGGAAAATGATAGAATCACATGGCAGGTCCAGAGCCAGAGATAGAGGTCCTCATGGCATGGCAGAACAGAGCCAAGTCTGGGAGGAAGGATGGAACCAGCACATACCCTTTCAGGTCAAGCAAGCCCCAAGCATCTACCCCTTATTTCTAGGCCCCACCTCCCAAGAGTACATAGTATCCATGGGTACATGAGGCTTTTGGGGAACGCTCCAGATCTAAATCACAATAGTGACAAATAAAAAAAAAATCCCCAGAGATGAGTCCCAGTAGAAAGGAAGTTGCTTTCTAATGGATTAGACCTACACTTGTCTGTGGATTGAGAGGAAAGGAAGGGTCCTGGGAGAAAGAAAAGTGCAGATACAGGAAGAGAAAAGCTCATTGATAGGCTGTGGAATGCAGTGCAATGCAGATCACTACAGTGGTATTCCTATCTGTAGGCTAGAGAGGAACAGATGAGAAGAAATGATTAATGCAGATGTGGAGCAAGTTGTGACTTTGGTGACAGAAACTGAAGGAACTTTGAGGTGATTGCTTATTTCTGTTTGGGAAGAAGCCTCAGTCATATTAGAAGATGACCGTGACCATGACTAAGCTGTCTTTAAATATTCCGACTCATCTGAAAGCATTTTTCATGTCCAGCCTATTTTTTTTTTTTTTTTTTTTTTTTTTTTTGGTCTTCTAAGTCTTTTCTTACCACCATTCCATATCTTTGCTAGGCAGCCAATCAACTAACTTGAGAATGTTTTGCTTCATTTGCCATCCTCAGATGACCCTCCTAAACATAAGTTGCCATGTTGGTTTTGAGTGATACTGTAGTGCTACAGACAACAGTGCTTCTGAGTTGGAGTGTGAATGGTCAAGCCAAACTTGATCTTACATTTTGAATAGGACTCTCTGTAAAGCAGCCTCCATCAGTGATTTCAATTAGTTTTGGAAATTATAAAATTTAAATCTCCTTGGGTGTCAATCTAAGGAGGAAAGCCAACAGCAGCCAGTAAATTGACTCAAGCCAATAGACTTGAACCTCGTGTCCAACTTTTAGATTCTTAAACAAATGACATCTTCTAGCCTGGGGCTTAGGTGCTGCTGTTCTAGGTACTTGATGATTGATAAAATAGTAAAACTGTAGCAATTCTTAGTAAGCAATAGGCAACTTTTTCTTACTGAGCAAAAAGCTAGCTGTTTGAGCCTTTATATAAACTGCCTTCACCTCAGTCTTCACAAACACTCATTCTGGTAAGAAGTCCTTTAAAAAATAGTCAGTAGATCTCATTCCAGTCATGAATTCTCCCAAGCTTCTTGACTTGTTGAGTATCTCTCCCACCTCTAACTCCAAATTAGCAGATGAATGAATGCACGTTTGTCCTTACCAGTCTCTGGTTCCATGGTGGATGCACTAGAAGTCCATGCCAGTCTGCAGAATCCCATCTCTGTGCAAGAAGATAGGGCTTTCCCTAGGACTCTTGCTCCACACACTGTGTTCCATGGCTCTGATTCCACAAATTCCCCTAGGCCATGCCAAACACTAAGTCATTGTTCATTCGTGATAAGGCATTGATAACATGCAAAAGGACTGTGAATTTCTTTCATTTAAAAAGTGTTTTCTCTGTCCTACTGTGTGCCAAAGTACCTTACAGTTTCTTTTTTTTTTTATGCCATGATAGTACATTTCTCTCATTTATCACCTCAGCAGCACTAGAAGATTTTTTAAAAATCCTCCAATCAGCCTTGTCCTGACCCCTAAACACATTGAGTGCCTTGTAGTGCCCAGTGGTGGTGCTGTGAAGAGCGAGGCTCACTCAGTGGCTCCCTCCATCCTGAGAAGGAAGAGATCACTGATTTATTCAGAACACTTAAGCTTCTTCTCTGTGCTCTCCTCCTCCAAGATCTCATAACCAATATATCAGGGCACCCAGCTCAGCTCTGTGCAGAGTTGGAGCTAAATCATGGGAAGTATTTAATTAAAAGACAAATGGCAAAATAAGGTTGTGGTGGATGCTTTCTAATTGTGGCCTGTTAGATTTTAATTACTCATCATAAATTGTGAGAGCTGATCTGCAGTGTGTCTTTGCACACCCCTGTTCTTCTTAATCACAAAGAAATGTTCTCAGCTGCTGACAGGATGAGCCTCACCATCAGCGCAGAGCGACTTGACCTTACACGACAGTGACTCAGCAGCTTGCCGAATCCAATTAGCAGCTTTGCAGCTGCTTATTCGGAACCAACGATAGCAAAGGCTGGCTTCAGAAGCCTCAAACAGCCCGGTCTTCCAGGCCGTGATCCACTTGTTTGTTATCAGTGATGATCATGGCCAGGGAGGAACAGGATAGACAGTGAGTTCCACGGTGAGTTAGGAAGGTGTTTTTCCCTGGTTGCCAGATTTTTGTCTATTGTTACCCGAAATTGACATAAACTCTTAGGGACTGTAGAACTAATAAGGCAGAGATCTTAGCAATTGATCTTCTAGTCCCAGTGAAAGAAAAAGGCACGTAGATGTTAAGCACTTGCTCAGGGTAGCATACGTGGTCTCAGAAGGAAAGTCCACATCACAATAATAACTCAACCATCTCACACCCAGACGTTGCTCTTTCCTATACCTCAATGCCTGTCTTACCCAGAGCCATCAAAGGAGGAGAGAGTATAGCATTCTAGAGTGGTCACTGCAGAACCAACCCCACCTTATATGACGAGGTGGGCAAGGCACACAGTCCTTCTGGCTGTGTTTCCCAGTTGTTGCCATATGAATAATACTGTGTGTTAGGGTTTAGATCTAAAAAATCTTCCAGATGTGCCATGTGTTCAGTGATGGAGCTTCCAGAAGATCACTGGGTTGTGACGGTGTTAATCTCACTGATGGGTCAATCAGTTGATGAGCTCATAGTGCTATTAGGAGATCCACTTGGAGGAGGAGGTGTGTCACAGTGGATATGCCTATAGAGTCTCTCTCTCTCTCTCTCTCTCTCTCTCTCTCTCTCTCTCTCTCTCTCTCTCCCCCTCTCCCTCTCCCTCTCCCTCTCTTTCTGTCTTTGGTTCTCTGGCTCTCTTGTCCTCCTCCTTCTCTGCTTCCTAGCTGCTACAGGTTGATGATCACTTTTCCTTCACCAAACCCTTCCATTATGTCATTGGTACCTTAGGGCCAGCCAGTCATGAACTGAAACGTCTGCATCCATGAGCCAGGATAAAGTTGTATATGCCAGGTGTTTATTCCCATTGCCAAAAAACTGATCAATACACTATGTGAGAGACTTTGAGATTTATATGAGATACTTGTATGAAAGTGCTTCAAAAAAAATAAGAGATTATTTGTTTTAGGTACTGGAAAGTTCCTTTGGCCTTGATATGGCATATTGAAATAGAAAGGGAAAAGAGAGGTTTCTACATATATGTATATATATTAATACATATGTATGCATATATATTATGAAAATGTTATAAATCAAAGTCATTTTGACAAACTTTGTAAAAAGGTGATGACCAGAGAGAAGGACTCTGCTTTGGACACCAATTTATTTGATAGATAACAAAGAAAGCGGGTGATATTTTTGCTTGAGGGCCCAAAATATATATTTAAATCTTTATTCTAGCTACAGAGCACTGCTTATTGTCTGCCAACAAAATATTAAGTCCTTTTTTACCAACTTTCTTCTTGGACACTTGACTTGGTTTGAGAGTTCGCGTTTTTGTCATGGGAATAGGTCTCCTTTTATTACTAGAAGTAAAGACGATTGAGTATCTTTCAGTGAGTTGTAGAAATGCTAAGCTGTGGTCCATAGGTGTCCAAATGCAGCCTTTGTTTTGCCTTCCAGCACCTTCTGTGTCTTGTGAGCATTTGCATTCTGTGGCTGTGTCACTTCCTATTGAAAAGGAAATACCTGTCATTTCTCTCTGCTGTGCTTTGGTTTTTTGTTTGTTTGTTTTTTGTTTTTTTTCCCCCCTGCGGCCACATGTTACTGCAGAGAGTAATTTACAAAGGTACAACCGACCAGGATATAACTACCAAGTCAAGCATGGTTAATATAGTGTTGCAGATAGACTTGCTACTTACTTCCCTGTGAGTTTTTAAAAAAAAAAAAAAAAGCAGAAGTCAAACTGAGCCACACATACTGGTGCTGACAAGGGGCACTTGCTTAAATGCCCTGCACTTGGAGGTGCTTACAACCAGGGATAGGTATGAAGTGCTTGTCCACTGTTCACATTGTGCCCACATTTTGGATAACATGGATATTCTTGTTTAGTTTTTCATCTTAAGCAAATCCATGGACACATAACTTTTTTTATTAATGTAAATGCATGCATTGCTTACTGTATTAGCTACCTTTTCATCACAAAATACCTGTGAGAAGCAACACAAGGGAGGAAAGATTTATTTTGGCACATGATTTCCAAGGTTTCCATCTTTGTTCCCTTGGCTTTGTTGTTTCTGGGTCAGTGGTAAGGCAGAAAGTCATGGCAGGGGGCACATGGTGGAGCATAGCTGCTCACCTCATGGTGACCAGGAAGCAGAGAGAGACAAAGAAGAAAGGACCAGGGACAAAATATCCCCTTCAGATATCCACCTCATGTCCTACTTACTCCATCTGGGACCCTCCTCCTGAAGTTTCCACTACCCGGCCCCCAGCAGCCCATTAAGAATCCATCCATTCGTGAGATCAGAGCCCTCTTGACCCAGTGACCCCCCAGAAGCTTCGCCTCTGAACACTGCCTCCCAACAAACCAAGCCGTCAATACATGAGCTTTCCAGGGACATTTCAAATCCAAATGATGAGAACCACTAAATAAACAAATTAACAAAGTTTATTTTAATGATTATCATAAGAATTGCTCTTATTTAATATTTATTTTGTGGCAAATACTGTTGGGGTCTTTACATAAGCAATCGTGCTACATATAATTTAGTCAATGGGAAACCAGTGTGTGAAAGTGGTCCCCTAAGATTATATCACCATCCTTGCTGAGGCTTAAAGAGCTTCATTAATTCTCTAAAACAGTGTCATCCAGTATGTGGTTGAGAGCAGACCTGTGTGACCTCAGAGCTGGACTTCCAGCCCATTAGTTGTATTGTTCTACCAGGTGTTACAGAGAGCCATCTGGTTCTTTGGGAAACGGGAGACCAGTGACAGTGAACAAAATGGGAAGTAACTGTCTTGGCTGTTTACATCAGTTTGGGAATACCGTCTAAGATGAACTGTCCCTGGAAAACTGAACACCTGAAATCACAGTGTTTGTGCACTGCAGGTGGAAGGTAAGCGAGCTTCCACTGGGTTGTGATGTACACAGTCACGTTAATTACTGTTACTGGCTTCTTGCTTATACTCTTTGGGGTTCTTCAAGTATATTTTTATAACTCTTCCTTTGAACAAATATGAATCATAAACTCTTTTATTTCTTATCCAGATTGGCCCTGAACTCACTGTGTAGTTCAGCTTGGCATCAAACTCGTAACAATCCTCATGCCTCAGCCTTCCAAGTGCTGAGATTATAGGTGTGTGCCACCGTGCCTAGTTTCCATGGCCCTGGCCTTTGCTTGCTAGGCAAAGGATTTAACTACCTAACTATGACCCTAACCCCATAAACTTTTTTATTTTATCTCACTTTGTCTGAAAATATTTAATTTTGCCAGTATTCTAGAAGGCCAGCCACACTAGATATACTATATATTGAATTTTTAAAATTATTATGCCATTACCTTCTATCCTTGTTGGAACTACAATATTATAAAATCTATATCCTTGACTTTCCTTTTGTAAGTTCTAGTTTTGCTCTCTAGTTGTTTGCAGAGTTATAACAGAGTTTTGCCACTCTGTTACAACATGTCTAATGGCAACATTTTTCCCCCAGTCAGGGCTTTGTGCCTCTTAAACCAGAAAGTTTCATTCGTTCTAGGAACTTCTTAGTAGAACTTCTTAGCCATTTCTCTTCAGAATTTATGACTCTTTATTTTCTCTATATTTCACCAGTATTCATATTCTGTATTAGGTGTTTCTTAGCCTTTCAGTTTTTCATTTCTGTACTTCTCTGTACCACATTCAAAAAGTGCTTAAATCTGTCTTCCAGTTTGCTTATCCTCCATCTAACTATAAGTACTCTGTTATGTAACCCTTGCGCTCATTTGAAACATATAACTATGGTTTTATTGCTGTATATTTTTAGGTCTATGTTTTTCTATCCTGTTGCTCCTTTTTCATAATGTCCTTTCATATGGTTACTTTATGTCTTTTGTACCTTAAACATTTTTTGAATGTTTAACTGTCATCATTTTTCAACGTTTGTTTACATTACAATGTACCTGAAATCTTTAAGATACTAATCCCTGCCTTTCATGTCTAGTGACTGTGGCATACAATGGCTTGTTTGCTTGTGTGTTCTGTAGTTTGAGGCCGTGTGGTTATGTTTATGGTAGGTTCTTGAGGTGAACCCATCTGGCAAACCTTCTCCCTTTGTCTGCTACTGCATTTTCTTCTATCAAGTATTCTACAGTTAGCACTTCCCCGGGACCAACTTTACATTTGTCTCACAGCCTGAAAGTCTGAGCTACTGTATGTTTTCACCCTAAATCCACTTAAGACGCACACTTGGGAGTTGGGTTTTTAAGATATACTTCTGCTTCGTGTTTTCAGAATCCAGAAAAAGACAAGATTGCTTTTCTCCAATCAGTACTATGTTTTTTTTTCTTTTTTCTTTTTTCTCCTACTCCACTATTACATCAAGGATGCCACCCTTAAGGGTATCTGCTTTAATCAAGAAACTCAATTCCAGCTTCTTGTTTCTTGTGGCCAAAGCGTTCATCTTCTGATGGATGTTAACATCTAAGCTCTAGGTTACAATACCTGCTAGAGCTGCTCACTACAAGCAGCTAAAGAATTGGGCACTTACTACTGTAGACTGTGTTCTTCATTTTTGTAAATGGAGAATCTTTGCCTAGCTATCTTATTATCTACTTAGCTACTTAAAAAAAGAAAGAGCCAGTATTCTTATATGTTATTCAGTGTATCTTGGTGTATGTAACAAGGGGATATTTGTGTATGTAACAAAAGGATATTCTGCCATCATTCCAGAACCTCCTTACTATTTTATGAACTAATTGTTATACGTGGGACAGACTGTGGTAAGCAAAGAGACAGACATACTCAGTGATCACCTGTTCCAGCAATCTGTCCCAAATACACATTCTGTCCAGCCTGCACTCGTTCCTCTGCCCAATGAAAATTCACCGTGAAGTAAGGGAACCTGGATACCAGGATCATAAGAGTAGTTTCTTCATGACACAGAAGTGTGCCATAATTCCCCTTGAGCCCACAGCAGAGGTTAACTGAACATTTTGCCTTTCAAATTAACCCCACAGGTAATCTTACTGAATTTCACCAAAACATTGGTAATGGACAAAATTCAACTTGAGAAAACTAATTACATTTCTTTCAGTGTGCCAGGAACATAAGCCTGAAATTTTTTTTCTTGAAATAAAAAACATACCAAAAAGTGAACACTTCTTTTCACTGAGTTTGAAAATGGACACCTGCAGCTCAATAATATTTTGAAATGGTTTATTGACTTCGACTTTATTAGTAACTTTGTTCCAGTTTGCTGACAGTGCTCTACTCACGACTTCATTTTTTTCTGATGGAGTGCTTAGGAACAAATAGCATTACTTCTGTTCTTTTGAGACCCGGAGAAGTCCGTAGATTTTCCAAGTAGCAAGGATAATCAGACCAACTAAAACACCACCCCACACCCCTTGCCCCAAGCAGAATTGCTTTCTTACGGAATCACCTTTTTAAAATGTTCCACAAGTTTTATCAAGTGAGCAGCATTGTGAAACCTACTAATGCTTTGAAATAAGCATATAGTGAGACATTGGCCACTGAAATCAGGCAACATCCTATACCCAGGGTGGAATACTATGCATCTATAAAGTCCAACAGCATGGAGGCTTTTACAGGCAAGCGGAAGAAACCTGAGAACATCATGCTTAGTGAAGTGAGTCAGAAGCAGAAGGTGAAACATCGAATGGTCTCTCTGATATGAGAGACCCAGATCACAATGGAATTTAAAGTGAAAAGCAAAGTGAACTTAGGGGGTAGGGGGAGGGACAAAAGGAGAGTTGGAAAGTCCTTGTCACCTAGACAAAGTACGTATGTGCACAGAATGCTCAACTTCATTGTAAATTTTAAATTTTGCACTTATATATATATATCAATAAAATGGGGGAGAAAAGAATATAGGTAGCTGTGGAAACCACTGGACACCTAAGTTGGGTTAGTTGGCATTGGTCACCTTAAGAATCCTACCTCTGTTATCCAATGCTTCTGTGAAAACAGAAAAGTCATTTTTAACTTCTATGAGGGATAATTTTCTCACCTATAAAAAGAGAAACTAATTCTCATTATGATAGGACCATAGTAAGAATTAAGCAAAGTAGTGTGTGTGGATTCAACCTAGTGCCTTGGTAACATAATATGTGATCCATAGATTATAGCCATTATTGACATAAAGTTCCCTGTATAAAGCCTAACTGAAGAAACTCTTTTAAAATATTATGCTGGAGCAAGTTTTCCTTCCCTACAGTAGTCGGGTAGCTTCTCTTCTCAGGCAATTTGAGCCAGAGAATTGGTGGCCCTCACGTCTTTGTGTTTTCTAGATCTGTTTCATCAACCTTATAGTTCCTTTTTTATCTTATTTATGTTTTCCAATAATTATAAAGATAAAAGTAAATACATTAAAGCACATAGTTGATCATTCTTCAAATATTTTATTTTATTCTTTTAATCTCTATACTTTCTGTACTAAGTAATATTTCTTACTGAATTTTTTTCCTTTTATGAGTATGTCATAGTCACATTTCTAGAAGCATCTGTATTAATTTGTATGCAACCATTACTGTGATCACACTGTTTTAGGCAGTTGATGGTGACTATAGTGGACATCAACAAGCTGAACATAGTGGACCTTGGGTAAAACAATGGGCAAGCTTAATGACAAAGCAATGGGTGAAGCCCCAGACAGGTCATATTCTAGCCACAGCCTTGGTGAAGTCACTTTGTCTCCCTTGGCCCGTTTGTTCCATTCTCTAGAAAAGGTGGTGACATACTGTCCACCTCTCGGGATTTCTGTGCAGGCTACCAACAAGATTCTGTGGGCATAAGATTCTGGAAGCTACGTGATTTCCTTATTGTTGACTGTCCCTATTGTTGCTCTTGGTATTGTTAACTAAATATCTTCAATCTTGCAAATCCATTATGAGTGATGGAAAGCCCAGAGCTTTCTTTAATTTTATTCATATTTGGAATTTCAAGGTGATTCTCATGTATCAGTCACATGATGTCTGGAGCAAATTTCCATTGGTATGATTTCCTCTTGTTGGCTTCTTGGATGAATACATGATCTGGAATAGTTATTTCCTCCCTAGAAGATAAATTAAGTCCATCAGGTATGTGCCACAGCTCTAAAGTAATGGGCACAAACATTCCAACATCCTCTGAATCCAAGTAAACACTACACCTCCAGATCCATGTTCAGGGCCACCTACTTGTGTCCAGATCTCAAAAGCTGCTTGGAACTCTCTTTGCTTTTTCCAAGAATTTTTAGTAGACCGATAATAAGCTACATTAGGAAATATATCTTATTACATTATGGTTATCCTCACTTTTAGCACATACGAAAGATTATTCAGTTAAATTATTTCTCACCTATTTTAGCTTTAAATTTTATTTAGCTATTTGCAAAAAATAGTTTCCCTTCTATTATGATAAAACTATTTATCATTGCAAAAACTTGCTGTCAGTAACACTATGAGGCAGTTGTGGTTTCCACTATCTGGAAAGCAGAGAAACCAAAGCTTTAGATTTATCAAGAGACTTTCTTTAAGTCACTTGTCGTAGACGAGCTCTAAGATGAAGCAGGTATCTGACCTCCACAACCTGTCTTCTCTTTACAATGTCTTCTGCCTTTCTGCCCTGCAGGAACAAGGATTTCTCTTTGAAGAATGTGTTTGCCCAAATTTGAGATGAATTCAGATATAAACAGTTGTCTCCGTAAGTTTAGCGTTTTTCTATGTAGAAGTCAGATTGGAGTTTAAATTGTTCCCCTCAGAATATCAGGGGTTCTGAGCAACTCCTCTGGGAGGATTCTGTCATAGGCAGGAGGCAGAGAGCAAGGATGTGGGAGTGTGATGTCCACTTCAGTAGAGCAGCTTTGCTTTGAGCTCTGCTATACTTACTGTGTAATTTGGGTGGGTATGAATTGGAAGCATGTCATGGGGCAGACAGTTTAGGATTCTGTTGCTTCATTATTTAAAAAAAAAAAAAAAGAAGAGACCCTCAATCAGGGTTGCTCCAAGTAGCAAACTTAGGTTGAACTTCATGCTAGCTTCGTGTGTGTGTGTGTGTGTGTGTGTGTGTGTGTGTGTGTGTGAGTGACATGCAGGATGATCTGGTCTTGATGAAGAAACCAAGATCTAGATAAGGTGTAGACCCTGACCAAGACCATGTAGCTCTTTAGAGGAAGAATTAGGATTTGAACTCAGATGCCAGGGCCTCAGTACCTGCTGTGTCCTTTACCAGGGGCACCGTCTTACCCCCTTTGTCCTCTTCTGTCCCCTCATTGGTGTCTACTCTTTTTCAGACTGTTACATATTTCCACAGGGAACCTTCTTTGACCTCTAAGTTAGTGAGCCTTTGATGTAGCTTCATGGAACCATGTACCCTTTCTCCTGACCTTTACCACAGTTGTAATTGACATTTCTTTGTAATCCTTCAATTAATGCCTGTCTCCTATTCTAGACTGTGAACTCCCCAAAGGCCAGGTTGTGTCCAGTTTGTTTTGATTTGTTGAATTCCACCTTTAGACCTTCAGTGCACACAAAGCATAGAGATCCTCAGCAGAATACATGGCACAACGTGGGTGTTTGCCATTTATTTACTGAATCCCTTAATAAACTGGATGGGTGGGTGGATGTCTGACCTTAGAAAAAGTGATGTTCAGTATGACATGTGCTGCTTCAGTAGTCCGGTCCCCCTCCGCTATCACTGGTCTTGGCACTCCCTGACCAAGGCCATCAAGTTGTATTGCTGCTAGAGAGTTGAAGTGTTTGAAAGACTGTCATGGGAGAGAAACTGAAATGAATCCAGGGCCATTACATGAAAACACAGCAAATATTTCTCGTGTCAGTGTAGAGGGGAACCTCTTCCCAGCACATACTGTGGATAGCCTGGAGTAGGCTGTTCCAGCTGTAATCTAGCACAGGGCTTTGGAGAAGGAATTCAAGCACAGACTAGAAGATATTGAGGTAGTCATATCTTAGATTCTATAATTTTGTAAAAAATGTTACCCATGTGATGGCCCGTAATCAAGATGCCACTGCTCTGTTTCAGCCAAAATGTTATAAACAGAGAAAGCTCACTCTGCTAACCAAATCAGAATTCTGTCCCTTCGTAATCTCTTACTCAAGATTTTAACAATGCCTAGGGAAAAACTGGCACAAGAGACAGTTATGGAGAGAAGAGAAAGGCCACAAACCTCCTGAATCTGGGTGTAGTAGGAGCACCTCAGAGGGTGGGGAGCCCCAGCCCTTGGAGAAGGGAAGCCAGGACAGGTAGGAGAGCTTTGCTAAGGGGTTGAGGGTGATCATGACAACTCAGAGGCCATCAGGCATTAGGTCCTTTCTCACTGCATATTCCCAGAATAGAACTTGGAAGAATTTAGGCTCCCCCTCCCACCTTCATATGCATTCAAAGAAACCTCTCAGTAGGCCTTTCAAGTGAAGTCCCTCAACAACAGAAACATGGGAAGAAGACAAGGCAACAGGACACCCACAGACATGCTTCAGACCACAGAAACTAATGTCATGGGGCCTGAAATAGTAGAACTTATAGGGAAGGAAGTCAAAAAGCAAATAAATGAGTTGAACAACCAGTTCACAGAAGATATTCTCAAAGAAATGCACACTGTGATCAGAGAGCTTAAAGAGGAACTTAATGAACAAATAGTGGTCTTAATGGAGACAAAGCTTATTGAACATATAGAAGCCACAAATAAAAAGTTGGCTGAAGTAAACAACAAAATGCAAGATATGAAGGGAAATTTTGATAGAGAATTGGACATCTTGAAAAAAATCTAGCTGAAATTCAAAATATGAAGAATACATTTGAAACCAGGGGAAGCTGACTTGAGCATTATGAAGACAGAATCTCAGACCTTGAAGACAAGGCTGAGTCAACAAATGATATAATTAGGCACAATTCCAAAATTAAAAATGAGCAAAGTAGCTGGATATGACAGCTGATGGATGATTTAAAAAGAACCAATCTCAGAATTATAGATGTGAGAAAAAGAGCAAAAAACAGCACCAAAGGTATAAAGAATTTATTCACTAAAATCATGCAAGAAAAATTCACAAATCTAGAAAAAGAATTTAATTTTCAGGTACAAAGAGCTTACAGAACACCAAATAACCTCAACTAGCAACAAGAGTCGCCATGACATATCATAATCAAATCCAGAAATATAAAGAGAAAATACTAAAAACAGCAAGAGAAAAAAACAGCATTATTCTACCAAGGCAAACCCGTTCAGATTACTGCAGATTTCTCAGTGCAAACTTTAAAGGCCAGGAGAGCCTGAAGCAAAATCTCTCAAGCTTTGAAAGACAGCAAAAGTCAACCCAAAATTATCCCTGAAAAGTGAAGAAGAACTAAAAAATTTTAATGACCAAGAATCCCTAAAGAAATATGCAAGCATTAGCCCAGCATTTCAGAAAATACTTGAAGGAACCTCTGAGAGAGGTCTAGAGACAAGTAAAAAACATGGAGGAAAAAAACATCTAAAGAGAAAGGATAACAAAAGGCAGGCTGCTATTTTAATCATTTGATCGGTATACTTCTAAAACCATGCAGGTGTTTTAAAAAATCTGTGACATTTCTCCACATAATTATTATTTGTAATAATATATTAGTTTGCAAAACATAACAGTTATATTCAACATGGGGAATTAGTATAAAATCTTTTTTAAAATATGTATGCATGAATTTATGGATGGATGGGTAGATAAAATAATAAACCAAATCTGACAAAATGTTAGTAATTAGTGAAATGCGAGTACATAATTTATGAAAGTTAAAAAATTCTGAAAGAACTAAGTATGCCATTATATCTATTACTTTAAGTGTAATATACTTATGTGATATATATTTAAGCTCATTTAATGTAGCTGATATAGACTTAAATTTGTTTATTGTAGCAATTTATTTGTTTGGTCTTTGATGTAAGTTTATCCAAAGAAAACTGATTGATGTAATGATAACCTGAACATTTTTGAATGTTCAAATATTTATCTTTCAGTATTCAGCTAAGGAATTTGAAATCTAACTTTTTTTTTCTTTCTCACATTTTCTAGCCTTTTGAATTTCATTGTTATTTTTCTTTTCTCTTGTGGACTGTTATCTAAGGCCATGTTAAAGAATCTCAACAAAGACATAGGAAGTTATAGAAGGAAAAAAAGTAGCTTTTGGTAAATATTCCAATAAAGGGTTATACTGGACTCAGAGAAGAGGCATCAAGATTTGGCCACTATAGCCTATTCTATGGGTGGGAAGCTGAGCTAATGAGTGGTGATTTGAGAGAAATGAGTCAGATGCAGAAGATTAAATATGTTAAATATCACATGGTTTCTCTGATTTGGGAAACCCAGAATACAGGCATTCTGTTGAACCAGATGGGTGTGATAGTGGGAGTTGGGTGATGGGGAGAGTGTGGGAGGGCCAAAAATGGGAAGGGATTGTAAAGTTGATATGATATGTATGTGCACAAAATACTCAATTTCATTGTAAACATTACGTATCTCATATATATTAATAAAAAATGTTGGGGGAAGAAAGACTTTTCAGCAGACAACACTGTTAATTAGACCCAGAGAATTTTTTCTCAAAAGTATTTGCAAAATAACAATGGCATTGGAAATATATATGTTTCTCTTTACTAATGTGAAATTCTTTCAGAATTAACTGACGCTGAGTCATTAGCCTATTTCATTCATTAGTCACTAAAAATAAATAAAAACTGTACAACCTAACACTACTGTAGGTAATTCTGCTCCTACATAATAGGGTTGAGGATGATTGTAGCATACTCCTTGGATGAGGAGCTGTTAGCATCTCTAGATGCAGGACACAGTAGCCTACATCTCCATATCCTCTGTTGTCTATGAAGAATGAGATCTCAAGCTAAGTTAGGACCATCCTCGTTTCGTAGCGAAGCTGCCCAGAGGAAGGTCCTTCAACCTTTTTGGAAGATTCCTGCAGGGACCTCATCCTGGACCCACTTGCTTGGCCTTGTTGCTTAATGATGGCTTTTTTGGCTGAGGTTTCTTATCCAGAAATGCCCGGCCCTCCTCTCTCATCTTACCCGCTTGAGTCCTCCCCTGCCACTGTATTTGCATTCCACTCACTCACCGTACACCCAGTCTGATCAGTCACCTTTTCTTGAACTATCTGTGCGTACTCAGAATTCTGTCTACACACTTTGTGGAACGGCCCTTTCTTTTTTAAGTTTGTGCCAAACTTAGTCTTATCTTTGCAGCCCCAGTTGCAGTGGCACCAGTGTATGAAGTTGTTCTGATTTACACTGGGCGGGGTTAACCACCCTCTGCACCTGCCGTGACCAAAGCCAGCTTAATCTTGTGATTGTATGCAGTTGTCCCCCCATGGTGGGCTGAGCATACTCTCAATAGGTCTGTATTGGCCCTTTAAGACCTTGAATATGCACTCAGCAACTACTTGTTGAGGTGGGAAGGGAAAAAATACAATGCCAGCTCTTGCTTTCTGTATCACTTAAGAGTTTTCCAGCTAGAATGTGCACATTACACCTCACCTGTCAAATCTTCCTTGAACTGTAAAGTTGAGATTTAATCTCACCTCCTCCACAGTCTTCTCTGACCTCTGAGTAGCTTATGGTTCACACCATTTATTTAACATTTAGCATTAAGAGCTTCTTTCTCTTAGCTGTCTTTTCATGTATGCATGTTAACACCCAAGTAGGTGGTGCTAATCATGTGTCACTTAAACACAGGCTGTATTCAGAAAAATACGCCATGACATGATTTTGTTATTTTGCAGACATCCTAGAGTAGACCATGTGATATCAACAGGTGCTGTAATGTTCTAGGACCACTCTCATATATGTAGTCCACCATTGACTGCGCTTCACGTGGCATATGGCTGTTCAGTGTAATCCTTTCTGTTACTTTCATGCCCTCCTTCCTCTCATACCACTATGGTGTCATGCACAGGACAGCCACTCCATGAATATTCATGTATTGATCAAACAATCTGTACACCTGTTTGTATCTTTCACAACGCCTGTATCAGCACAGAATAAATAATTGCTGATCAGCTGGCTACACAGAGTGAGTAATTGCTCATCAGTTGACTGCCTTGGAAATGTAGCACTTCACCTGTCATAAGTCTTTCATTTTGTAACCTGACTCACACACCAGCATGTCGACAAGATTGGGAAGCTGCCTTATAATGCAGTTTAAGTTAGCTCTGTTGACTATGGTTCCATACATCTGTACCAGAGAGAATAATAAAATCTCCTCAAATTTTTCAGACAAACAGAAAGCACAGTGCTTTGGAAATCTGAGCAGAATGAAACATTGCTTTGTAGAAATGTGAGGGTATGGTTTGTAAGACAATGGAACAATTGGAAAGAATTTGCCATATGATCAAACTCGGCTGCTGCATTATTGGGGGCAAGGACACTTAAATGATTTGTATCAAATGAGGGCACCTTTGTGGCTCGGTTAATCTTTTGGGGAGCACAGTAACCGGTCACATACACTGATTGCCTTCCTCTTGCCATACGTTGTTTGGTTTGGTTTTCTTTGTCCAATATGATACGAGTCCTTACTTCCACTTCTACCAGTAGTCAGCTAAGTGATTTGGGCTAGTCGTCCTTCAATTTCCTTTTTTTTATTATGATGAAATATATATATACCATAAAATGTGCTACTTCAACTCATTTTAAGTGCAAATCAGTGGCATTAAGTACACTTCCATTGTTTAACCACCACCACATGCATCTCCAGTAGTTTGTCATGTCCCACAATTGGAACTCTGTTCCCATAAATGACGACTCCCCTGTCCTCACCCCAACCCACATGAGTCCTGTTCTGCTCTGTCTCTATGAGTACTTCATGCGAGTGGAATCGTGTGGTATTTGTCAGTTTGTCTGGTTTCTTTAAGCACAGCCTCCTCAAAGTTCTCCCATATCGTTAAGGGTGTCATATTAATGATTTGATTCGCTTCTGTGTACCAAGAAGTTGAAGATCAGATCATGTGGTCACTCAAGTCTCTGTGTGACCTGAAGGAGAGGCTCTATTAATTACCCGTAGCTATATAAACAATAGTACCACTTATTAACTGTAAGCCTGAACTGCCTATATTTACTTTTACTATATGTTTTAAATCTTTACAAAAACCCTATGAAGAGTGTGTTGTGGTTCAGTGGTAGAATTCTCTCCTCTCACAAAAACTCTGAGTTTACTGTCTGTATTGCAGAATGTGAACCCGGATTAGAGATGAAAAACTGGCTCAAAATCCTAGAGCTGGAAGTAGTACTAGGCCAGACTACTGCTAGTGTCTCGCCTTGTGAGAGTCCATTAGAAGATTTCCCTAAAGCAGTTATTTTCACGCACGCACAGAGAAGAAGCCTTAGAACTCCAGCCCCACCCTGTCGGAGGCTGGGACACCTGCTCCCTCCTCCTGTGGTGCTTGGCAGGGGACTCTCACTCCAAGTACCAGAAGTTCTAGGGAGTGATGGGAATAAAAAACCTGGGGGTGCTTTGAAGCTTCCCCAAGGACTTGGCAAGTGTTTGATGTTAAAAAGCACTTTTTGCCTGTAAAATATGTGTCTCTAAGGAACTCTTAAGTTGCTGGGAGCCAGGCCGAAGCGGGGGTGGCCCACTTACTTTCTCTCCCTGCCCTGGCCCTGGCCCCAATGAGGCCTGGATCCGAGGTGTCTTTCCCAAGGCAGTAGCTGTCAGAGGAGCCATCTGGACTGGTTTCTCGCGACTGACTCCCAGGAACACAAGTCCCTCTGGGAGGAAATCGCAGGCTCAGCAGCAGCCGCAGTGACAGGCAGCTCGAAGGCTTACAGCCTGTGAACTGGGGGAGCCGCCTGCTCAGATCTGCACTCCCCTGCCCACCCCGCCGCGGGAAACAGCGCGGGAGAATGAGGCTGCGGCCTCTTGGCACTGTGCAGCTCGCGTGTGTCGGGGTGGGAGGAAGGGAGCTGGTGGAGGGACATCTCATGGTCGCCGGCCACGGATGGTCCCCTTGGGGCCAGCTGCCAGGCAGCACTCGGGCCACCCTCCTGCCCTTTCATCCTGGGTGGGCTCTGGAAGTGCAGCGGCACTGCCTCGCTTCCCGCAGGGCCTCTCCTTCAGAGCATGTCCGCCCTCTGAGGTCAGCCTCCATGCCCGCTTAGGCGGTGAGGAGAATGGGACCAGGCAAGGTGACCTGCCGCAACTCACCCAGTGACAGTGGAACCCAGGGCTCTGGGGCTCTGGGCTCTGAAGTGAAGTCGGGATGCTGTCTTTCTGGCAAAACGCCAGTGCAAGAGTTTCCTCCCCAGGAGTGGTTTTTTATTATTTCCTTATTTTGCCCCATTTTATTGATATGTATAAGTGCAAATTTTAAGGTTTACAATGAAGTTTTGCATTTTGTGCACCTACGCATCTAGTACTTGTCCCACAGAGTGTTTAACTGATCCCTGTCTCTACATCCTTGCCAACATTTGTTTGTTTGTTTGTTTTCTCAATAACGGACATTCTAACTAGGGTAAGATGGAATCTCATTGTAGTTTTGATTTGCATCTCCCTGATGACTCATGATAATGGAACATTTTTTCATGTGTCTGTTGGCCATTTATATTTCATCTTTTAAGAAAAAACTATTCAAATCCTGTGTCCATTTTTAATTCAATTACTTGGGGGGTTTTTTGTTTGTTTTTTGAGTTCCTGATATGTCTTGAATATTGAGTAGCAATGGTTTGCCATGGTGATCCAAAACAAAATAAAATAATTATTAAGAAAAGAAAAATCCCAGAATAGTTAAATGGGAAAAGTGAGTTAATGTTATTAAATTTTCATTTTTTTTCCTCTTCCTTTTGGCTTTTTTTTTTTCTTGAGACAGTGTCTTACTCTGTAGCCCAGGCTGGTCCTAAAGTCACTATGTCACTATGTAGCCCAGGCTGGCCATGGACTCACAACAATCCACCTGTCTCAGCCTCCTGAGTGCTGGGATTACAGGTGTGCACCATCATGCCCAGCTTATGTGGTGCTGGGGAATTGAGCTCAGGAACTTAGTGCTTGCCCTTCTGGCAAGCACTGGAAATTAAATTGTATACTTAGTTTTCAGATTATTTATTTATATTGTACCCAACTCTGAGCAATAATTCATTATTCCCCTCAGCTCCCACTGTTCATTTAGCTTTTGCAGCCAAAACTAACTACTTCTGGACAGTGGTTAGAGTTTTTGCTTAGCATGTGCAAGGCCCTGGGCTCAATTCCCCATTAAGAAAAGAATTAGCCAGTTGCGGTGGCCCATGCCTGTAATCTTAGCAGTTGTGGGCTGAAGCGGGAAGATTGCTGTGAGTTCAAGGCCAGCCTGGGCTGCATAGTGAGTTCAGGTTCAGCCTAGATTACAGAGAGAAACCATTTTGTAAGAGAAAAAGAGACAGAGACAGAGAAAAAGAGAGAAAACAGAAAAGGGAAAAGAAAGAAAAAAGCTGACTACTTGTTTCTGCTCTGTAGGATAGCTCTTGCTATCCTTCATCCCCAGTCAGTTTCCACACTCATCAAGAGAAACGAAACGAAACACAGTTTCCCGTCCCCCAAAGTTTTATCCTTGTATGCCACTCAGATAAAGAGGAGGATGGGAAAACAGGGAGCCACGGTGATCCTTTCTGGGGTTTTACTGTGAACAGTTTCAGTTACATGAGGTTAACCACAGTACAAAAATATTAAGTGGGAAATTCCAGAAAGGAAGGATTCATTACGTTTTTAAGTTGCACAATATTCTGAGTAGTGTGATGTGATCTCACACCGTCCTGCCCAGTCCTGCCCAGAATATATATAATCCTTTCTCCGGTGTATTTAATTAGATATGCTGTGTATACTACACCCAGTAGTGTCTCAGTAACCTTGATTATCGTATCAGCTCTACAGTATCACAACCCTGGGGTCCAGATACCAGTTATTTTGTTTAGCGATGATCCAGAAACTCTGGGGTGGGATGGGGGAGGTACATTTGGTTTTTTGGTTTTGTGTTACTGGGGACTGGACTCAGGGCCTTGGCATTAAGTTAACTTTTCAGTCCCACTCCCCTTTTTTTGAGACAAGGTCTTACTAAGTTGCCTAGGCTAGACTTGAACTTGGCATTCTCTTGCCTCAGCCTCCCAGAATTCTGGGATTTTAGGCTTTCACTACCACCTCCAGCTGACGTTCCAATCAAGCTTCGTCATAGTTAGGGATATAGAGCATGTATAGGATTTTGCGCTGTTGTTTCCAAACCCATAGCACCTGCTCTGGGTCTGAGAATGTGCACATCTAGTTTAAGCATCTACTTGGTAGTCTCCAACCCTCCCTGATAGTCTTTCCCAGCCCTAGGAACCAATGAGTTTACCAAGGCCCGGTGAGCTACATAAACGGCTCTCAATCTCATAGGTTGCAAAGCACAGAGTAAGATTTGGACCCAAGTTTAGATAGCAAACCTCAGAACAGGGATGGGGGCCAGGTCTCTCTGAGGTTCTTCTCCACTCCCCCACACCTCTGCAGCTGTGCAGTTTCAGGCGTGGCCAACAGAACTAGACCCCCTTCCTTCTCGGCTCCCGGGTCCTGTGCCTCTTGCCCGAATCCAGTCCCGCCCGTGGAAGCTCTGCATGAATTGAGGCTCCCAGCCATTCAGTGAGGCTCCGGACCAAGTTCTGCATCAGACAAGCAGATTGGAGACAGAGTGAGCCAGGGAAGCCCGGTTTTGCTACTCTGCAAGCGGAGCTCCCCCTGGGTGGCATCTTCTTCCCTGTTGAGTGATCAGCAGGAATGAGTGGTGTCTGCAGAGACCGTTAGGCATGCACGGTCTATTCTGGGAGGTGCGGGGTGCGCCATCCAAGAACATGAAGTAGCTGTTCTGCCACAGATGGAAAATCAGACTATTGTGGATGTTGTAGGAGCTGGGGTTTGGCTGGATCACGAAGAAGGGTTTTATTTCAAGTTCAGAGCCTGTTTGGTTGCCAGGGTAAACCAAGCAGTGGTTATGTAATAGAAGACTCCCCTCCCTGGCTAGCACTCTGTTCTGTCATCCCTTCTATCCAAGAGGTTGCGTGGCCAGGGGTCCTCTTGGAAGGTCCCTTGCTGACTCTCTAGGCACTGGGGAGCAGGGACGCTCTTCACAGTACTTTTGGTAATTGTTGTTCTTATCTCTTAGGAAGAAAAACGAAAAGGAACTGGGAAGAAGCTCCTTTTAGTTCATTTTTGTTTCTAAATGTTTGGGTGGGTAACAAAGGTTGGAAAGAGAAGGAAAGTAAAAATGGTCAAGATGTGCTCTCTATAGAAACCAGTCCCCCAGGTTTTTATGTTATTAGCATGTGTCACCAACATACATTAATAAAAACGTTTATTGTTCAGGGTTTTAAAAGTTAAAATTGAAACTTAAACTTGCACATTTATAAGGCACAATATGATGTTTTAATACATCTGTACATTGTGTAACAGTCAAGTCAGGCTACATAACATCAAATGACTTCAATGATTTGTCGTTTCTTGGTAATGACAGCACTCAGCTCTGTCTTTTAACTGTTTTGAAATAGTCAACACAATATTGTGCCCTATTGTCACCTTGTTGTGCAGCAGGACACCAGGACTTGTCCCTCATGCCTCACCAGTCTTTGCCCAGCATTCCTCTTCCTCGCCGTGTAGCTGTTCTTCCGTTCTTGCTTCCATGAGATCAGCTTTTTTAGATTCTGTGTATGGAAGAAAATATATCTGATTTGTTTTTGTGTTTTGTGTTTGTGTTTTTGTGTTTGGCTTATTACCATATGTCCTCCGGATTTGTCCATGTTTCCACAAATGGCAGAATTTCATCTTTTATAAGACTGAATAGTATTCCCGTGTGTGTGTCTGTCTGTCTCTGTGTGTGTATGCATACTTCCTTTATTCATTCGTCCATTGATGGACAGTTAGATTGACCCAGTCTATCTATGTCTTGGCTGTTGTGAACAGTGCTACAGGATCTTGGGAATGAAGGTGTCTCCTTCACATACTGATTGCATTTTCTTTGGATATATATCCTGAGATTGCTGAGCCCGTCCAGAGCAGTGGTGATTTTGATAGTCTTTTGAGGATGGATACTTCATGATTTGCAGCACGTGTATATCCTTGCCTCTGGTCCACAGTTAGGGAGGGACCTGGGGAGGAGGACCTAACCAGGATCTCTCCTTGCTGGCTTGGTTCACTGGCCCACCAACTTCTGCCGCAGCTCACACAGGGCTGCCACTCCATCCTGGCTCACAGTCTCTGCTTGGGCAGCTGGACTTGCACAGGATGGTAGATCTGAGCAGACCTTAGCAGTCATATTAAAGCAGAGAAGAAAAAAAATGTTTTTTTTTAATTCCAGAAAGAGTAAGAGTCCTGTTTCCAGTTTCATAAGCTGGGCCAGTCATCTTGAGAGGAGAGAGAGGGAGGGCAGGGAGTGGAAAAGGCAGGGCACAGGCACAGCATGCAGCACGGCTCTTTCAGAAGCAGTCAGGAAGAGTGAATGTGGCTATTTGATCCTATGTTCTCTTCACTAAATTTAAGTCCCTATTAAGTAGAATGACCTAAGTTTCTTTTGTGCATTCTGTAGTGCCCAGCACTGTATTAGGCACGCAGCACCATGCCCGTGCCCACAGCAAGTACCTACAACATGTTCCAGGCATCTGATAAGAGCTGATTGGGGACAGACGCTGGGTTGCCATCATGGGCTCATGTGTGCAGCTCCGTGCCTGGAATATGCTATTTGTTGAGTAAGTAAGGAACCTCCAATTGAAGCTCTTTAACATGCAAACATACTAAAAATTTTGCAATAAAAATCTTTGTTAAAAAAAAAAGGTCACGCTATAACCAGGTGACCAACTCACGTCAGCCAATATTCCAATGCAGTGAAATTCCAGCACCCAAAAAATAAAAAAAAATCTTCTATCTCATTATGATCTCCCAAATTCATTGACAGGTATTCTTAATTTGACCCTGAGTAGAAAATGTGAAATGCATAAAAAGAAAACATTTTTGTTTGCCTGTAAAACACCAGATTGCCAGTGCAGCCCATTCTCATCTCCAGAGGAGGGTCCTCATCCAGCAAGCCTGGCCCTTGAGTCTGCAGGGCGGGCGACCACAGGCTCGTGCTGCCCCGACCCCGGCCTGTACCTGTGCTCTCTAGTCCTCTCAGTGACTGCACACCTTCTAATGAACATGAAAGCAGGAAAGACCCTTATTAAAGCATAAAACACGTGTGTTCACTCAGAGCACATCCCAGTCAGGTTGTCTCTAGCTGTGTCCTCCCTCTTAGTTCCCCCTCTTTCTTGGACAGAATGATTAAGTTATCTTCCTCAGTTTTTAAACCTTGTCACTGCTTACGAGAAGTTGGCTATAGTAGTAAGCATTCAGATATTGTCAGAAATATCTAAGACAGGAGCTAGAGGAATAGCGCAGCGGTTAGAGAACTTGCCTCACAAGCACTAGGCCCTGGGCTCGATTCCTCAGCACCACATAAGCCAAGCATAGTGGTACATGACTGTAATCCCAGCACTTGGGAAGCTGAGACGGGAGGATTGTTGTGTTTTGAAGGCCAGCCTGGGCTACATAGTGAGTTCAGGACCACCCTGAACTGCAGAGTAAGACCATGTTAAAAAAAAAAAGTAATATATGAGACAAACTACTATGAAGAGATGAAATCCTAGCAGGGCACAGTGGCATGTGCTTATAATTTCTGCTACTCAGAAGACTGAAGCAGGATTGCAAATTCAAGGCCAACCTGGGCAACTTAGTGAGACTTTATCTCAGAATAGAAAAAGAAGAAGGGCTAGAGTCTAGCGCACTGGCAGAGCGCTTTCTTAGCATGTGTGAGCCTCTGTGTTGGATCCCCAATGTAGGGGAAGTGGGGAGGAGGTGCCTTGACCTCATACTTGGCTGTAAAAGAGAGGAGGAAGAATGGTTGTAGGTCAGGGTGTGTGGGGGAAGGGGTCCCCTTATCTTCTTAAAGGCATGTTCTAGTTACCCAAAACCTTCCAGTAGGCCTCGCCTCTTAAATTTCCACCACAGCACCAAGCTGGAGGATAACCTTGTAACCCATGGGTCATTGGACAACTGTCCAGATCATAGCACTAGGGTAAGAGGAAGAGATTTGAGGTGTGATTTGGAAGGAGTTTGTGTTTGATGGGTATATGAAGCATAGTTGTCAATATCTGGGCTCTGAAACCATATTTTCTGCTTTTCCTTCCTTCATTATATTGAAAAGAAATACACATAACATAAAATTAGCCGTTTTGAAAGTATAAAGTTCAACAGTTCAGTTTAGCACCTTGACAAATTGCATGGCCAGTTCATGAAAGTTTCACCACCACAAAAGAAACCCTGTATCCACTTAAGTCTAAGTCTCTGGCAACCACAAATCTGCTGCCTATCTCTATAGATTTCTTTATTCTGGATATTTCTTATACACTGAGTCATCTGGTATGTGATATACTGTGTCTAGCTTCTTTCTCACATCAGAGTTCATCCACATTATATCTACTTCCTGTTCATATACTATGATATTCCTGTTTATGACTGAATATTATTCCAGTGTATGGATATACTGTATTTTGTTTATACCCACTTATCTGTTGTTGAAACTTCTTGATGATTGTGTACTGCTATGAAAACTCTTATACAAATTCTTGTTTGAACACCTGCTTTCAATTCTTTAGGATATATACCTAGTACATACCGAGTTATATGGTTACTCTATGTTTTGCTTTTTTGGAACCTACCAAACTGTTTTCCACAACAACTTGTGCTGTTTTACATTTTTACCAGATTGCCTGGCTTTTTGGCCTACTCCTTAAACTTGCTAAACTGTGTGAGCTTGGACAAGTTACTTAAGCTGTCTTTTCAGAAGGCTGAGACTACTTCCCAATAGATAAGAAGTGCTGTCATTGTGCTGCGCTGTTGTTACCATAGGACAAGGGGGTCAAGCACATTCAAGAAGGAAGGGTTTGGGCTTACAAGGCCTCGTGAGGGCTGTAGTAGGGCCAAAAGAGCTTGACCAAGACTCTTGGCATTGGTCACTGAGTGCATCATTCCCTTCGAGGAATCCTTTCTGTTACCTGTCCTATGAAAGCGTTCAGCTCCATGGTTGTCAAGGCCGTGATTGTCACAGGAGACCACTCTTTGGGACTGAGGGAGACCTGGGTCATCTACTCATACCCAACTTCCATTCAAGACTTGAACTAGCTGTGAAAGAAGAAGGCGAGTGAGGAGGAGGTTCCTTCTTTCCCTCCCCTAACACAGGCAGCTGAGCCTTGTGAGGAAATGGAACATCCCTTCCTGATTAAGTCCTGAGGAAGCCCCGTAGCGAGGGCTCCCTCCCATGGACAGCCTGTTCCTTGTAGTGCCAGCATTCCTCAAGTGGCTGCATGCACACAGTGGCTTTGTACCTGGCTGAAATGCAGAAAACGCTGCAAGGCATAGTACCCTGCATCTTAGGA
This sequence comes from Ctenodactylus gundi, assembly GCA_004027205.1. Taxonomy (NCBI): domain Eukaryota; kingdom Metazoa; phylum Chordata; class Mammalia; order Rodentia; family Ctenodactylidae; genus Ctenodactylus; species Ctenodactylus gundi. The sequence goes on from PVKB01000235.1 coordinate 483,256, forward strand.
GCTTGTCCTTCTGGAAGTGGGCTCTGGGGTGGAAGGGAGAAAACAAGCTGGATGAGATAACCAAGTCAGGGTGGAAAAGAAAAGACTGAAGAAAGGCAGAGGTTGTGGGCTAGGACCACAGTCAATGCTTCTCTCCTCAGGTTTATTCTGCCCATCCAAGAGTATGGCACTGAAACAGGAAGGGAAGAGGAAAGATAAGACACAACTAGAGTGACTGATCCCAGGGTATCTGGAGCAAAGTCTCCTAGCTTCTCAGAAGGCAGTGATGTGGATTATCAGGCCTTCCAGTACATGTGAAGAGTGGTAGACGTTCCATCCTCACCTGAAGGCCCCTTGTTCAAGGATCTGACATGACTCGAGGCCTGGCCCTGACCTTACCTGATAGATTCCACGTGACTCCACCCTGATCAGTCTCAGAAGTGAAGGGGATCTGCCTGGGACCCGCTTGTTTTGCTGAATGGTGGAAGGGCTGGGATTGACTACGATGGAAGAGTGCTATCATCAAAGATTTCCTGTGGCTCTAAAATTGAATGGCCCCTTGGAATTCGAAGAAAAATACAGGCACATAAAAAGGGGCGGTATCAAACCTTTGGCCACAATGCCAGCAATAGGCACCTTGGGAGGGGATTTTGTTGGCTAGCTCCCTTCCTCCTTAGAGCAACACAGCAGTTTGTCTTTGTGACTGCCATGCAGACGGTAGGCTCTGCACTGTCTCCACACATTCCGGAATTACCCAGCTGTTCCCTGAAAGCCAGGTGTGTACCATCACAGCACCGGTGTGCCGTGCATGTTCTGTGTACTTCCACGATCTAAGGGAATGCTAGGTGATACTCCCAGCCTTGCCCCAGGCCTCACTGCTGTTGCAATGTGCCTTACAATCATGGTTATTTTCTGTGCCGTGGGTGAGATGGAGGTGAACTGACATAAAATCTCAACCTGTCTACTTATTGGTATCACCTGGGGAAACCGGATCCCACCTTCTCACTGCTAAATCAGACTCTGTAGGCCTTAGCTAGAAAATCAGATCTGCCCAAAGCTTTCTTCCCAGGGGACTTTCATACATCTGGCCCAATGGGAACCAGCCGTCTGATTATTCGAGCTGTTTCCCTAGCCATCACCCTCCCCCAAAGCATTAATAGACAGTGATACTTCTCTAATGAGATGTGGGTAGGACCAAGATACCAAGCTTAACTCTCCACGGCAGTTGGGGTCTGCAGCTGGCAGGTGACTCCGCTCCCACAGGTACAGGCCTGTTTACCACTCAACCACCTGCATTGTTTTTTCCTCTCCAGGACACACAGGACCAGCCATTGTTACCGCATCACCTACCGCCACATGGAGCGAACCCTGTCCCAGAGAGAGGTCGGGCACATCCACCAAGCCATCCAGACTGCAGTGGTGCAAGTGCTTGGCGTGGAGGGCCGCTTTTGACACCACCGCCTCACCCAGACTAGACCCTCGCAAGTCTGTAGGTTCTGCTCAACGAGAAAAGAAATTGGGCCTAGTGGCCCAAACTTTTAATCCCAGTATTCTGGAAGGCTGAGGCAGGAGGATAAAACATTCCAGCTATCTCGGGCCACTTAGCAACTTGGCTAGTTGCTGTCTCAAAATCAAAACTAAAAATAAGCTGGGCATGTGGATCAGTATGAAGAATCTGGAATTGTTCTCCTGTCCTAAAAAGAAAAAAAAAAAAAAAAAGATAGTGGTTTATGGACTGGAGCATCAGTGATCTTTTGTTAAGAAGATGAGTTTGGGGACTTTCAGAAAATAAAGGATCATTCCTGGGAAAGTGTTAACATATTATTTGTCTTATTTGGGAGAAAGGGGAAAAAGACCAATAACATAAACATTTCCTCCTGTCCCTTTTAGAAATGCTTTGCACCTTGGTTCTCAGTGTGGTAAATTGGTCTCTGGATTCCATTAAACACCAGGCACGATTCCTTGCCTGACACACTCTTCTACCCTTGTAGTGAGTGAAGCCACACCAAGGGGCATCTGAAGCTCTGCATACAGTGCACGCGTTGCTCATCCCACTGAGCTTTGCTCTCTTGTGAGTCCCAGACTCTGTGCTGTCACAGATTGAAGGTTTGTAATAACCCTGAGTGGAGTAACCACCACTTCTTAACAGCTCAGATGATCACTAATATTTTTCAGCAATAAGGTTTCCCTTTTGCGGAAATAAGCACATGGCTTTCTAAGCATGCGCATATCATATTAATAGACTTCAGTGTCGGATAGCATAACTTTATTATTCAGTAGGAAACCAAAAGCACCGTGTGCCTCGTTTGTGGCAGTATTCATTTTGCCGCAGTAGCCTAGACCAAACTTGTGCCGCTTGCAGGATACGCCTGGACAGGGAGGCTGTGGAGCCTTTCCTGATCCCTCTGCCCTTCTCTCCTGTGTTTTGCAAAGGGCAAGCTTCAAAGAGGGCAGTAAGGAAATGCCAGAGCTTCCCTTAAAAATGAAGGGAGTCACATTTCTATTTTCTTTTCAGAAAACTGGTGGCTTGGAGTCAGGCCTCTGGCCCCAGGGCTGCAGACCCAGCTGTCTTCTGCTCCGGAGCAGAGGAAAAAAAGAAGCAAGTGCCGCCCCGAATCTGGGAGGCACACGGTGGGCCAGGTCCTCCAAGTCCTTCCAGTTTTGTTCCCCGCAAGAGGTATCTGCTTCTGGAAGGCAGAGGGTGACCCTTAAGGAAGAATTTGGGGCTGTGATGTCCCCCTCTTTCCATCCCAGTCACTCTGTAGTCTGTCTGCTTCACTCATGACCAGTTGTAATAATCAGATTCTGTCCCTGACAAGATGCTGAAGCCTGATGGAGGACTGTGAGCGCTGGATAAATATTTGATGAGGGGTGGCCATTACCAGGGAGCATGGAGGGGTGGGGGGTGCAGTGGAGGTGGCGCTTGCTTTCCAAGGGGAGGGAGTGGCTTTAATGGCATCTTAATGTGTTATGAATTTGGGCTTTGCCCTTGGATTTTCAGGGGAATTGGGGAACCCATATGCCAAGCCTAGAACCAAAGCCTTGTCCAAGATATCAAGGCCCCCGGGGTAAGATCCTTGCAGTGGCGGATCTGAGTGGGATACACAATATGACTAGTAATTTCTTTTTCAGCAGCGTTTGCCAGCAGGTCACCCTGTCCCAGGCCACTCCTTCCCCAAGACAAGCTAGGCATTTGTTATTATTCTCTAACAAAACCAGTGAGGTGGGCACTGCACTAAAATCCCTGGTGCTGGCGTCAGGACTACAACCTGAGCAAATATTTATCAAAAACAGTACTTCTGCAAAGCCCTATCCTGACATTCACAAGGGTTCCACAGGCCTTTCCTGAACATCCCCACCTTACTCCATGAGGTATGATCCACTCCTATCTAAATATCCCCAATAAGCTAGCAAAGATCTAAAGAAATCGTGGGACTTAGTGAAGCATGTATCCAGGAGGTAAGGGGCTCTCACGCCTGTAGCCTTCAAATTAAGAATGTCTAAACAAACAGAAGTCATTCTCATGCCAAGTGTGTGGCCCTTTCCTGCTCCTAGGGCCTTTGTTTTGCTTATGTGAGGCCTTCAAATTTTAGGGCAGAACCCCTCAGAGTACACACCAGCCTGCTGGTACGTGCACTAATACTATGCCGGCCCCACCACCAAGAGCCCCTTGATATTTTCATTTGATTTGCACTGGAAACTGAATAATAAAAAGAAAGAAGAAGGGCTGGAGGAATCGCTCAGTGGCTAAAGTCCTTGCCCTGCAAATACCAAGTACCAGAGTTCGATTCCCCAGCACCACGTAAGCTGGACATGGTGTGAGTCCATAATAGGAGCAGTTACTTAGCAGTTGAAGAAACACACAGCCCCCATGTTCAGGAAGCATGGCCACTGACACCAGTGCCATCACCAAATCCCCCGGGGGCTTCCTTTCCTCCTTTGTCAAATGAGATTGTGACCGTTATTCTCAATAGTCAATTGGATTGGCGTGAGAGTGGCCCTGGGGATTCGGAGAGCACACTTAGAGGTGTGCCTGGGAGCACTGGAGTGGCATGACCTTGGGATTCCTGGTCCCCAGCGCTTCCTCTCCGGCACCCCTCTGCTGTTCTCTGCTTCCTGGCTGCCATGACGTGAGCGGCTTGGCTGTGATAGAGCCTCCTTGGGGCCAGCTGGCTGCGAGTCAAATTAAATCTCCCCTGCTTTCAGTTATGTTGTCTCAGCAATAGGAAAGCTGGTCAATTCAAGAGTTGTAACAGTGCCTGCTTCAGAAACTGCCACAGTGGGTGCAGGCTGGGAATCTGAGAAGCTGTATCGTCGTGGGACCCCGTGCTCTGATTATGACCCTGGGAGGGAATAAGGAAACCCTGATCCATGAGAACTAAACAGATCCAAAGAGTGTCAGTATCTCCTCCTAATCTGTACGTGAAGACATCTGACAGATGGAACAACTTACCCAGGACACAGTCGGCTAAGAGCTGCAGACCTGGGCCAAGGACTGGGATTTCCAGAGCGTTTTCCTAACACCACGTCACGTGATACATCCTGAGCATGCCTTAGGGAGGACAGCCTCCTCAGAGCCCCACTGTCCTAACGTGTTCGGAAGGGAGTCCGGCTGAGATAGCAGCACCTCCAGGGTGCTGGCCAGGACTGCTCAAGGCACCCTTGAGCATGACTGTGGTGTGACTCGGTGCTAATGCAGAGAAGTGTTCCAGCACCCCTGCCACCTGGTCCCTCACAATACAGTGTTGTGTAAGGGGCGTGTTTCCCTTCGTTTAAGGATAAGCTGAAAGTCCATGCCCTGGAGCCAGGGACCCGTTCTCCTAGTGCATGAAACCCCCGTCCCCTGACAGGCCTCAACAGATGCCAGCTGCATTGAGGTCTGCAGTTGCTGTGGCTCCAATGTCGTGGTGATTAATTCTGTGACCAGCTAGAGCTCAGGGTGGGCAGAGGGCCTGTGAACCACAACAACTGTGCCGTTGTTCCCTCCTTGCTGATGGAGTCCCTATTGGACTATGCTGTACCTCGTGCTAATCGATGCTAGAGCCATCAGGGCAATACCATGGCTGGATGGGACTTATGGGGGCCCGTGACCACACAGTCACAAAATAAAAAAGGAAGCTCTTCCACCGTGGAGGTCCTTTCATTTATTTATTTATATCATATGTAAGAAAAAACAAGTAATATCAATGACTACAGGAGAGCCTCCAAATGCTCAAACATGCCTCTGTTCACTCAGACACCTGGCAGAAGTATGTGTTCTTGGTTTCCATGTCCAGAAACTCACTCACACCGTCGGTGATTGTTGACACTCAGATCACACTGGCCACATGCTTGCCATGGCGGCCTCCTCATCCCTCTGCAAGCCACATAGAGTCAGCTGTGGTTGGGATTCTGTGAATCCAACCGTGGATCAAAAATATTCAGGAAAAAACGTTACGTCTATACCAACATGGACAGACTTTTTTCCTTGTCATTGTCTTCTAAACAATACAAGATAACCACAATTTGCATGAGATTTACATCATGTCTGTACTGTAAGTTACCTAGAGATGATTTACAGCACATACGCAGATGTGCTAGGTTCTGTGCAATACTGTACTGTTCCGACAGGGACCTGGGACATCACTGGGTTTTGACATCTGTGGAGACCCTAAAATCAGTCCCCCTCAGATGCTGAGGGGCGATCGTAATTATTTTCCTAGCACTGGGAGGCCCAGCCGTCACTGATCACAGGGCTGTGGAATAAAGTGGCTGTCACTTATGGTGTTCAGGTTGCAGCTCTACATTTGTTCAGCCCGTAGAGATCGAGGCCTCTGTTGTGCATGTGAGGGACAGAGCCATGAGTAAGGTAGACCAGGCGCAGCCAGCCCTGGTGGAGTACACATGGGTGGTCTCACTGTGTCCCCACTGCCTCACAGGGCCAGCCTCTCTCTCTCCCCATTCCCACGTGAGAAGTGGCAATACTCCAGGAGAATTCTCAAAGTTGAGACTGGAGAAGGCCTCTGAGGTCCCAGTTGGTGCCCGTGACCCTGCCTCCTCCTCCCCATGTGCGTGTTTCAGTGCACCTACAGTCAGGCCTAGGGATTCGTCATGGACCCTGGCAAAGGCAGATGGGCCACCACTCCTGTAGCACTGCCATCTGGGGCTTCAATCTCTGGAAAACAACCACAGAACCACAGGACCCTCCCAGGAGGGTATGAAGCTATGTGCCATGGACCTGGGGCACCAGCACCAGTTCTACGTGAAACCATTAGAAGCCCCTCTGTCCTCAAATGTGGTCAGTAGGTTTGTACTTGCAACCACAGTGGCTTCAGCAAGCCAGATGCCAGGACAACATAAACAGAGTTGAAAAGTCAAACACCAGAATGACAGAGGAAATGCCAAAACTGTTCAAAGGACTGAACAAGAACGATCCATTCCACATTCGCGGGAGGGTGGATATCTAGCACCTGGGGGAGGGAAAGCCGGTAAGAGGGAATGGCATATCCTGACCTCAGAAATCAATTACTCAAGAGTGTGTGGGATGTAAGTTTTCTTCTCCCCCCCGCCCCTGCCCCTCTGTCTCTCTTTACTGTTTCTCACTTTCAGAGTGAGAATTTGAGCCCAGGAACAACCCCAACCTGTTTATCCATTTATTCATTTATTTATTTTGAGACAGATTCTTTCTAAGTAACCCTAGGCTGGATGCGAACTTGCAATCTTCTGTCTCAGCCTCCTAGAGTGCTGGAATTACAGAATTACGTGTATGTGTCACTCTTCCCAGCTTGGTTGCAAGTTTTCTAAGTGGCCTCTGTACCAGAAATTCCTCATTGCTTTACAATCAAAGAAAGTAGTAAGGTGCAGTGGCACACACCTGTAATCGCAGTACTGAGGAAGGCTGAGACAGATAGATCACAAGTTCAAGATCATCGTGGATAACTTAAACAAAAATAGAAAATAAAAAAAGCTGAAAATGTAGCTCAGTGGTAGTATGCCTGTGGGTTCAATGCCCATTACTGCAAAATAAGTAACAAAAACAAACCAGTGCTGCTTTGGAAGGCAGAGGCAGCATGTGGGTGAGACCACCCTGCTCTGGTCCTCTCTCTTGACCATTTCTGCCCAGGAGCAGAATGAGCAGAACTTCTGTGTGGAGCCCTACACCACTGGGGTTCCACCTCCAGCTCTGCTACAGAAACGTCATTAACACTCTAGACTTCAGCTCAAAACTAAAATGGAGATCATGATCTTGGCCCTTCCGATTTTGGCTTCTGTGTGAATTGTCTGAAAGAAGTAAGAGAATTATGTGTATTTTTTTTCACACACTTCACTTTAACTTCTCCAAAACTCTAAGGAAGGGAGCCACACTATGTCTACGTAGGGGCTGGGAACATGAGGCCTGTCCTCTGCTCAGTCCCAGGGTCCTTTCATTACTGGGTGGCAAATCTGGCGTTTAAGGTCCCCTCTCTGTGAAACCAAAGCTCCCAGCTTCCTGTGCCTGCCAAGATAAGAGGTAACTGAGGAGGCGCCGACCAAACCCTCAGAGAGGACTTGACATTCCCATGCATCGAGATACTAGACAGATTGCTGAGGTCAGCAGGAGACATCAAGGTGGGCACTTGAGCCTGGTGAAATTACAAGGGTTAATCTGAAAAGGAAATCAGTGTATTACACTCCAGTTGGCACTTCCCAGCTGGGGGCCCCTGCTACACTGGCAGCCATGAGAAGTTCACAGGCAGGACTCAGGTGCGCCAGGCTGTGAGCAGGTTCCAGCTTGCGGGTTGCAGTATCCGTCCTGAAAAGCTATCGGGATGGACCGTGAGAGCTTGACATCATTACGTAGGAAACTCTGGCATCTATCTTTACACAGTTGGCCCTCTGTGTCCATGAGTTCTGCATCCTCAGATTCAGCCGAGAATTTCCAAGGATTGAAAATATTCTAGAAAAGAAAAAGGAAATTGCACTTGTAGCAAACATGTGCAGACTTCTTTTTCTTTGTAATTTCCCCCTAAACAATATAGTATAGCAATCATTTACACTGTCTTGCATTGTATGCGGTATTATAAATCATCTAGAGAGGATTTTGAACACATGGGAGTATGTGCTCTATGCAAATACTATACCACATTATGTAAGGGACTTGAGCATTCGTGAGTTTGGCTATCTGGAGAGGGTCTCCTGAAACCAATTCTCTGCTGGACTAAGGGATGACTGAACCCTATAATTAATAAGAAATAACAAGGTACCTAAGAAATTCAGTGGAGAGTGGAGAAAGGAGAGTCTTTTTATCAAATGGTGCTGGTTATTTGTATAAGAATGAAGAAAAGAATCTCGACCCCTACTTTCTACAAAATCAGTTCAGGTTGGTGTATAGACCTAAATGTAGAAGTCAAAAACTGACTACAAATCTTAAAGAGGAAAGCAGAAGGGGCTATCTTTGCAACTTCTGGTAGGCACGAATTTCTCAGGATGCAGAAAAACATTGATAAAAGAAAAATAATTCAACTTTTTTCAAGGATTAAAGCTGCTTTTGAAATGTACTATTTGGAAAATGAATAGGCAAATCTTACATTGGAAACAAATATTTGTAACATATATAGTTGACAAAGGACTTATCTAGAATATATAAGAATTTCTACAATCAATTTTTTAGAAATAAAGGGCAGATTTGAGCCACATACTTCACCAAAAAGGTTTATAAATGACTAATAAGATGAGAAGATGCCTGTAACTCCAGCAGTGAGAGAGGCTAAAGCAGGAAGATCCCAAATTGAGACCCCCGTCTCAAAATTAAAAAAAAAAAATAAATAGACTAGGATGTAGCTCAGTGGTACTGCCCCTGGGTTTGATTCTAGCTTTGAAAAAAAAAGATGAAAAACATGATCAACATTATTAGTCATAAGGGAAGGCATTTATGAACTTAGAGACAAAAGTAATCTGCTGTGGAAAAAGTGATTGGAGGGAGACTGGGCCGCAAAGGAGTTGCCTGCGATGGCACGAGGGGAGTTTCAGGTGATGGAACTATTCTGTACCTTGAAAGCAGTGAAGATTACACAGATGAACACATTTGTCAAAACTCATCAAACCCTAGGCTTTAAGATCTGTGCCTTTTGCTGCATGCAGATTATGCCACAATAAAACAGAGAGAAAGTACTCATGTTACATCTCACAATCAAATGAGTACTACAGCTTTGCAGTGCTGAGGTAACAGGGATTCCAGAAGAAACAGCCAAGAAGTGGGTCTGAAAAGACCCCAGAGCCAAGCCTATCCTTAAGTTGATGAGCAACTCGAGTCGGTGTTCTCTTTTGGAGAGCGACAGCCACACAGACAAAGCCTTGGGATGGAGCTGGAGGTGTCTGCGAGCCATGTCCAGGCATGGAGAGGGCAGAGATGGAGAAACAATAGAACCCATTGGCCCCAACTTCTGCTATTTCCCAGCAGATCTTCTGGGGGACTGGCCAGGGGGGTGCTGAAGAGCACCGAGGAAGGAGAAGGGTAGGACCAATCAAGCACTGGTGATGGAGCCTCGGATTTATCCATATTACCTTTCCTCACGTCCTTTTCAGCTGGAGCCACAGAGTGACATGAGCCCACCCTAATCCTTCTTTCTAGCAAAACATTGAGCTTGAACTAAATGACATCGTGTTTCCATGCTCTGCCCAGTAGGAGGTCACCAGGACCACACAGTGAGACCATGGCTGCTGCCTAGGGCTTCTTGAACAAAACGAAAACCGCCCTCCCACCTAGATAGGCAGATTCTAAATGACACTCCTTTCTGCTTTCAGGCCACGAAAAGACAACGACCCAGATAGGATTAAAGAAAATTCAGCATCAGGTGTAAACTGTGGTTCTGTCATGAGCTAGCTGAGTGACCTGAGGCGCTTTAGCCTTCTGTGACTCAGTTTTCTCAAGTGTACAATGAGGAAGTTGATCAAATTCATTGGAGTGTATTGAGGCTTAAATGAATGAGGAAATGGAGATATCTGGGTTGTCAACATAATCCATTGTTGTGGGTGAGTTAGTACTTTCCTTAACAGCTCATGTTGAGAAAATGTCCAGGAATTATATGGTGATGATGGTTGCCCCCTCTGTAAATCTCTCTTTTTAAAAATAATGAATTTTACACTTTGAGAAAGAAAATCACATGGTATGAGATCTATTTCACTAAATAAGTTGCATAAAACAAATAAACATACATTTTCCATATGACCCAGCAAAATCCCATTCCTGAGGTATTTCCCATGAGAAATAAAACTTTGGATCGAGTTGAATCAGGCCTAAGTGGTCCCAGGCAGAAGTGGTGAGGCTACGCTGAGGCATCTCAGTGCATCTTCCTCCTTCCCAAGCACATGGCCACTTGGGTTTGGACCTGCATCCTGGAGAAGATCTGATCCTCCTTTTGTAACCTTTTTCTAGTGACCATTAAGCTGGGTCATTCTGAGGTCTGTCATTCAGCACCTGAGCCTGCAACCTCTGCCTCTCCCCAGCGTAGGAGGCACTGACCTTCTCAGCAAGGCTTCCAAGATGGGACCCTGGATACCATGGAGCAGGTGGCTTTCTCTCTGACCAGCTCCACCATCGCCCCAGAACTTGCTGGAAATGCTGAATCCTACTTCCCTCCCACACAGGCTGGATCTGATTTTGCATCTAGTAAGACCAAGGCATTCATGAGTGGACTGGAGCTAGATCGGCTCAGAGCAAGCAAAGTAGGGCCACTGCTGTGAAAGCTTGCCCAAGACTGTGTAAGAAGTGAGGAAGAAAATCCCACCCTGGATCCTTGAAAGCCCCAGGTCTAAATTGAATCACATTCCCCCAAAAAAGATTTGTTAAAGTCCTAACTCTCCAGTCTTATGAGTGTGCCCATATTTGAAAACAGGGTTGTTGTAGATGCAAGTATTTAAGAGGTCACTCTGGAGTGAGGCAGGCCCTACTCCAGTGTGCCTGGTTTCCTTATGTGAAGATGGACATAAGAAGACATAGATACAGGAGAGGCCTGTGCTATCAGGGCAGCCATAAGCCCAGGAGCACAGAAGATTCTCAACAAACCTCAGATGTTAAAAGAGGTAAGGAGGGTTGGAAGAATGGATCAATGGCTCAAGCACTTGCCTAATAAGCGCTAAGTCAAGTGCTAAGTACCCGAGTTCGATTCCCTAGCATCACATAAGCTGGGCATGGTGACGCACACCTGTAATTTCAGCACTTGGGAGGCAGAGACAAGAGGATTGCCTAGAGTCCAAGCCCAACTGGGCTCCAGAGTGAGTTCAAGACCAGCATGGGCTACACAGAGAGACCCTGTCTCAAAAAAAAAAAAAAAAAAAAAAAAGAGGCAAGGAAGATTTCCTACACCTTTCACAGGGAAATGTGACCACTCTTCAATGTTGACTTCTGGTCTCTGGAACTGGGCGATAAACATTTCTTCAATTCTAAGGCAGTCACTCGTGGTTGGAGTACTTTGTGCTATGGCAGCCATAAGAACTGAACCAAAACTTAAGTCCTAAGACAAGAAGACTGCTCAATCTTCCCACGAAGACTGTGAAAAGAAGGTTCTGTCACAGATGTCCCCATCTAACTAGGGAGTGGTCACAACTGGAAGGCACAGGGGCCTGCTTTGCCCAAGAAGGAATTGCAAGTCTGGTCACTCCTTTGTCAGTGACCTGGAGTCACTTGTGTCATGTATGTTTTGGACCTGGAATGTCCCCTAAATCTTCATGTATTTGGAAAATGATTGGTTCTTGGAAATTAATTGGAACAAATGGCTTAATTCACTGGTAGCTGCATGTGGTTTAGGAGGCGGGGCCTACTCGGAGGGACGAGTAATGGAGGTGTAACATGGAAGGGTATATATTCCTGTCCTAGGCTTCCTTCTGCTCTCTGTTTCCTGTCTCACCATGGTATGAATGGCATTTTTTGCCGGTTAGCCCCCTGCCATTCCCTGCTGTTATTGCCAGCTGCCTGGGAATGGAATGAGACCTTCTGAAACTGTGAACTAAAATAAACTCCTCCTTCTTTAACTTTTGGGGGTGAGGTATTGTTCCCTAGAGGTGAGAAAGTGAGGAAGACACTTGATCATTCTGGCAGCCCCTTGAAAGGCACAAAGGGCAGGCAGCAGAGTGCACGGGCAAGGGCTGGCCTTGACGCTCGCAACGTGTGGCTGAGGCTTGGCGTCCTCCAGCCCGCAAGCTTTGAAATAAATCTGAGTCAGCTAAGGGCTGATCCTGCTGAGAGGGCCAGAACATGTCTGTCAGCTAGTGACCCAGGTACACAAGAGCACGAGAAACACAGTCGTGGACTTCCCATGACACCATGACAAGAGGACTAGCACTTCTCAGATGCCCCCTCAGATGGTGACCCCCGACTCTCCAGGGATTTGTCAAAGGAATAGAAGGAATGTGACTGATGGGACAGAGCCAAACAGAACCTTCCCTTCCCTTCTCACTCTCCCTCCCCTTCTTCCTGTTTCCCTATCCTCCCTCCCATCTACCCAGCTCTCCTCCCTCTCTCTTTCCCTTTTGCTTTCCCTCCCTTCCTTCCTCCATTTCTCCTCTCTTCCCATTCCTTCCCCTGCCCACCAGCCTCCCACCCTGGAGGTGACAGCCTGGCGGAATTCCCCCTTGCTTCTGCCTCTCTCCTCCTCCTTCCTCTCTCCCTCTTCCATCCCAACTCTTATGCTCTCCTCCCTCCCTCTTTGCCTTTCTCTTTCCCTCCCTTCCTTCCTCCATTTCTCCCTCTTCCCTCTCCTTCCCCTGTCTACCTGCCCAGCCCCTTGGAGGAGACAGCCTGGCCTGCCCTAATTCAGACCTAGAAGACAGAATGAAGCCCGGCCCCCATCAGAGGAAAACACTTTGAACCTGGTCACCTGCTCACCTCACTTGGCAAAGGAAACAGAGCCTGCAAATCCCTGCTCCCTGGCCAGGGTGACAGGCCAGGGCTCCTGTCACTGTGCATTAATCGCCTTCAGCTCCTGATGAGCACTGGCTGCCGGGTCTCTAAATAGCACAGGGAAAAGGGGATCACAGAGATGGCTCCACAGAATCCAGAAGAGGTGGGGAAAGCCACAAGGTCCTCCCTGCTTCATACCTCAGGCTAACTGGCTCTGACGAGGTCACGCTGCGCTCTTCAAGCCTAGGCCTGGTTCTGAGGCCCCAAGGCCCTAACCACACTATATACCCCAGTAAACTCTGCATTTGCTGGTGACTTACTCTAGTCCAGAACAGGGACTGTGAATGCTTTTAGTTTGCACTCTGTGTGGATATGGGAGCTTGAGAAATTCTGCTTGACTGGTCATGTAAATATGCTTTCAAGACAAAATACAGGCAGCTTAAAAGTAGTGAAGAGCTGGACTTTGGAGTTTTGCTGATGTAAGCTCAGATGCAGTAACCTTGAGCACGGTCCTTAACTTCAGAGAGCCACCTATGCAAGGTGGGGCACTGGGTGGTCACAAGGAGCAGTGTGTGCAGAGCTGCTAGCATTGGACCTGCCAAGTGGACAAGAAGCAGCAGCAGGAAAATCCAGGGTGGTTTCCCAGCAGGCCCTGACTAACCACTGAAAGGATTTCAAGGCTGGGAAGCTTCTGGAAAAACACAGCACTTAAAGGTATCCCAGAAGATCTAACCTGAAGAGCTCCTGAGAGATCATTTTGTCCAGCAGCCCCATTTTAGAGATGGATTGCAGAGGCTCACTGAAGGAAAAGGCTTTGCTGTGTTATTTGGATGATTTCAACTACAGATACCAGAACATCCAATCTAGACTAGCTTAAACAGTTATCCTGCAGAACAAGAAGTCTAAAGGAGCAGGGCTTGGCTCAGTGGTTCCACACCCTCCCTGAGACCCTGGACTCTTCCTCTTCTCCGGCTCGGCTACTTATGATGTGTGTGTGGGCCATGTCTTCCCCTCTTGGTTCTAACATGATTGCAGGAGAATCAAGCAGCATATCCTCAGGTAACGATCTCCAAGAACTGGAAAGAAGAAAGTGGGAGGTCATTGTTTCTTTTTACTAGAAAAAAAAAAAAAAAAAAAAAAAAAAACACTTCTCATCCCTTTCCTCCTTTTGTCCAGGATTGGACTCTTTATGATTTGCATGTGGAGTGTGTCCTCCTCAAAGCCTCATGTTTGGAAAAAGACTGGATCATGGGCATTAACTCTTTGATTTCCTGTACTGTAAGAGGTGGGGCCTGGTCAGAAGCGGCAGATCACTGGGGCTTGACCTGGAAGGAATAGACCACCAGGACGTGACCTGGAAGGTTATATGCTATCTCCAACCTTCTTCACTCATTCTGCTCCTGCTGCAATGCTGGTCTTTATCAGACCCTTCCACCACTGCCAGCAGCCCCGTGAACGGACTGAGATCTCCTAAATTGTGAGTAAAATAAACCTCTCTTTTCCTAAGTTCTATGTGTTGAATGCTGTATTCCAGCAATGCAAAAGTAACTAAGACAGGGCCCATGTATACATTCCAAATCTGGTACCATTTCTAAATGATGGCCCCAGTCATTTGCTACCTTCTCATTGACTAAGGCCTTAGAAATAGATTGTGATGAAGAGCAGGAGAGGTAGACCTATCCCCGGCCAGGGGGCTGGTTGGGCTTAAGCTTGGAGTCTGACCTGAGTAGAGTGTTCTTAGGGGCCAGGAGGCCAGGACTCACTTTCTTTGGCTTCTGTTTCTTGGAGCCCAAAGGCAGGGAAGGGTGGGGAGTCAACCTTGGGCCCAAAGAAGTGTCTCAGTGTGAATGCAGGTGAGTTTGCAGGGGCTCAACCTGGAGACTTTTCTGCCCAGAGTTTTATTAAAGAGAGTAGCCAACATGTGGCCAACACACATTCATGGATTAATCAGCCCATGACATCGGTATCCTTGACATGAAAGATTGCCCTCTGTAGCTGAAACTTTAGACCCTTGTTAACTCACTGCTATGTGCCTTTTCTTTGAGCAATTTTTTAGCTTTTTATAAATGTTAATTTATTTATGTCCGTAACTCATAGTTAGGTAGATGGCAAATATTCCAGTGCTAAGGGACTTCAGGACCAAGGGATGTGGAAGGGCTGATTCTCACTCACACAGAAATCCCGGGGGCCTTATTTTACTGTTGCCAGGAACAGGATATATCACTAGAAATCAAAATGCTAAGGCCTCTGTCACTTCTGCAAGCTAAATGTCAAGAAAGCAATTACGGGTGACCCAAAGGCTTGAAGGCCTGAAATAGCCAAGACATCTGGGAGGCGGCAGCAGCTTTCTGTGTCTGGGCCCAGGTTTTAGGTACAGACACTGTGAGATATGGACAGAAAAGGGCAGAAAGAGTCCTGGTTTCTGAGGATGCTAGGCTGCATGAGGCCCAATGTGCTTATGGAGGAATCAAGTCTGGACCCTGAGCCTTGGTCACCTAGCCAAGGACATGTTCCTGAAGTACATTCACAATCTCTTGCCTCCAAGAAACTCACAAGCAATTTCTCTCTCCAAGGAACGCATGTTTTAAAATAATCGTTATCTACCAAACAATCACATTTTTCAAGTAATAATTTATTCATTTCCCCATTTTAAAAATTATTCACAGATATATTTAACTGTCAGCTATAGTCTGTGATCAGCAGACATAACCCTTATTACCACCCTGGGGTTATTTAATTTTTGCCGACAGCAAAGAAACTTGACATTTTAGGTAGCCTGAGCAGCTTCATTGTGAGGAAGCGGAGGTTTGCCATTATGCTTTGCAAAAAACTCAAAATATCTACCAGACCCATCACTAATTCATGGAGCCTCTGGCCTCCAGGGACCCCAATTGGGAATCGCCGCACCATATGATGCAGGAAATGAGATGCACAGGAATCTGGGTCCTGGAATCCTCTATGTGAACTGTTGGAAGATTTTGTAGTTTAGATCAAGACCTTGCCAGCCACAAACTTTGGGCAAACCAACCCATGCCTCACTTTTCCCATCAGTAACAGAGGACTAAGATGTTAGTTAGGGTTTTTCAGTGCAAATAACAAGAAAAAAAAAAAAAAAAACTCTGCTCATATAAGTGGAAAATAGCATATTAAAAGGACACTGGGGAAAACAGTATGGAAATTTCTCAAACAGAATTGCCACATGACTCAGCAATTCTACTCCTAGGTGTATGTCCCCAATGATTAAACTTAGGTGTTCGAGCAAGATCGTATTACACATGAATGTTCATTAACAGCTCTCTTCACTATGGCCAAATGCAAGAAACACCCAATGGTCCACCAGTAGATTAATGAATATGGTGCATATATACATAGTGAAATATTATTCAGTCATGCCCTGAGGAAGCCAGAATTTGTACGGCAAGTCCTCCGATGAAACCTTGTGGAGTTGCTCTGTTTCCCTCAGCTGCGTTTATTACTTCATAACTGAGATGTTTCCTTCTGGGAGAAAGAAAGGACCCACAAGATGTGGAACTACTGCAGGAGCTCGTGGCAAAACTTGCCAGGGGAAGCCTTTAGGGCTGGGAGCCCGCTCACCCCAGTGCACCACCATAGGTGTGCTTGTATGACCGAGGGCCTGCCGCAGGACACTGTGGCTCAGAGATTTAAGGGTCCTGGGATCACCGTAGTAGTTGTGGTCTTATGTGGCAGTTGTAGTCAACATCCAGAGAGCACAGGGCAAGCTGCAATCAGGCAACTTCGGCTGCCTGAAGAGAAAGGCCACCCAGAGCGAGCAAGAATGTAGCCACTGCGAGAGAGTCCTGAGAGTGAGTAGGGAAGAAAGCTGGAGAGGAGAGAAAGAAGTGACTCCTGAAGAAAAGAAACTGCTGCTGCCCGGAAAGGCAGGCCCGGGGAAGAAAAGCAGTCGCAGCCAGGCAGGCGAGTCCCTGGAGGCAGGTTGCAGTTTGCACACACCTCACCTATGGGCTTTTCAGTGACACAGTTGCCTTTCGAGTCACCCATAGGCTTTTAAGTGACCCCTTGACTGTGCTCCTCTATGTAGCTTCTCACCTGTGCTCTTATAGGGAACTCCTCATTCACATTCTTGTAAGTAACCCAATAAACTCATTGGTTCACCAGATTGGATGTTGGTGCAGTCCTCGCTTTGGTCCACCTGCTGTGCCTTACCTGGAGGAGCAAATGTTAGTATTCTCATCTTCCCAGGAAAAGTTATTCACGTGACACCAAGTTACACAAAATACAATTCTGACCACTCAAAATATACAAAATGAGCAAATCGGTAGAATATAGAGCATTTGCCAGAGACTTGAGTTGGGAGACGGAAGAATTAGGAGTGATTGCTTCATGGGTGTGAAGTTTCCATTTGTGATGGTGAAGAAGGTCTGGAACTCACCAGGGATGATAGGTGCCTGGCGGAGAAGTGCTCAGCACCACTGGACTGTTGGCTTGAAAAATGGCCGGATGATCAGTTATGTTATGCATATTTTACCGTGGTCGTCTAAAAAGTAGCCATAGAAGCAGATCCAAGAAGATAAAATGCGGATGCCAGGCAAGCTGCAGTGTGAGTGGGTGAGCTGAATCCACACTCAAAGTGGATGCTTTGGGACCCTGCTACAGTTGCCACCGCAGCGGGCTGGGCCATGTAGCTGCATGAATACCCAGGCTCTCCATGGCCTGCAGTTGCCCGGTTACCCAAGGGGGGTTTTGGGGCTCCTGGAACTCTGGGAAAATACATCCAGCGGGGAGGCTGGGTCACAGCCAGCCGCATGCTGCACAGCAGGCTATTCGGGCCAGTCGCCTGCACTCTAGTCGTTTACTGGGAGAGTCAAGCTCTGCTTCCCACCAACACCAGTGGCAGGAAATCCCTCAACATAGAATGGAGGCAGAGGAGATTCGGCACGAGCAGTGTGCACAGAGCCAGCGCTCACTTTGGACACAGAAACAGCACATCTAAAGTACCTGGCACGTGCAGGTGTGCAAGAAACGTTGACATTTGCGTCCCCCTCCTGTGAAATGCAGTACCGAGACAGGCAGATCTGAGTCAACACTGTCCTTCATGGGTCTCAGTGTGAGGTCACCTCCCACTCCTCTCCTCATCCTCCTCTGAGCACTCTTTATACCCCCAGGGCACATATGTCCAGGGTCAAAAACAATTTCACTCTAATTTTTCCAGCGTAGAGGTTTCAAAACTTCAAACAAGGTGACAACAGCAGCTGACCATTTGTCTAGTGGACACAAATCCTTGCCTTCGGCTGTCTGTGATTTGCTTTGCAGTTTAACATGATGGCCTGGCTGTCGTCCCCTTAGGAGCCCAACAAGAGCAGTACGGTGCCGAGTGGGGGTGGGGGGGAGGATTGCAGGGACCAATCTGCTCTCCACACTGGATAACACAGGCATTGGCCCAAACTTGCCATACACCCTGTCTTGGGGTAGAGGCAAGAAGTGTCACATGCACATGTCTTGCCTCTGATCTCTAAATTGGACAGTTCTAAAAGGAAATAGGAGTGAAAAAGATGAGTAGGATCAAAGTTCTAAAATGTTTTTATGTTGATGTAATTTTTAATGTTCAGAAAGGTTGCAAAATTATTACAAGAATCTCCTTTACCCACATTCACCAATTGTTTAACATTTTCCCCCATTTTGTTATTTTCTTTCTGTCTGTCTGTCTCTTTTGCTCTTTCACTTTCTCCCTGCCTTATTTTGCCTTTAAATAATATTATGTGTATTCCTTGAAAACAAGAACAATCTTGTATGCAACCTTAACATATTTATCAAAGTCTTGAGATTTAATATTGATACATATGTGTTATTTAATCCTCAGTCCATATTTAAAGTTCAATCTTTGTTCCAGTAATCTCCATTATTGCTATTTGAGGATTTTTAAGATGCCAGTTTCTAGTTTAATTCTTCACTGGTCAAAGCACTTGCTCCCCATGAGGTCAAACTTTGAAATTACTGTGTCTCATTTTCTGGTCCCACCTCCCTGCCCTCAGCACTCCAGCTGGCTCTCTCCTAAAGGTTTCCTGGACTCTCCACAATGTATGCGCAGCTCAGAGGACCTGCAGGGAATTCATGCACAGATTTTTAGGGCTTCCCTCCCTGACTCCACCATTTTCAGGCTGTTTGGGAATCCTCTGCCATCCTCTGAGAGACTTCACTTTCTACATCAGCCCCACTGGAAAGCCAGGCAAGCACTCACTCCACACAAAGCTGGTGTACCTCCAGATTTTCGCTGTCTCTCTTATCCACTCTTTAGTGCCCTCAAATTGTCCTAAAATATTTTAAGACATATCTGGTGGCACGACGGGAGGACAACAGAGAAGGATGGCAAGTTCAAGCCTAGCCTGAGCAATCTGAGACCTTGTACCAAACAAAATAACAACCACAACCACAAAAACTCTTGGAGATCTAGTTCAGTGCCAAGGCCTTGGATTCAGTGCTCTGTCCTCATTGCCACAAAAAAGAAAATATCAGAGTTTATTCATTCATGTGCCTGCACATACACACACACCACACACACGTGCACATGTGCAACTTATTTATACCCTATTCCATAATTTGTACTATCACTCGGAACAGAACAGACTTGTCCCCTATCTGACGACCTTTGATTTCAGTTGCATATATCTGCTTCAATTATTAACTTATCTAATTCAATCATTTTGTGTTCTTCCTTGAGGTCCTTTTAGTACTTAATATAAATATTAGAAGAATTTGGTGAAATGGAAAAACTCACATATGAGATCATGCAGATACCATGTGCTTAGACCCATTTATATGTCAACCAGTGATTCACTGACGCGTAGATGCACATGCACCAAGAAACCTCGTGGAAATGTTTCAGCTTGTATTTTATAAAACAATGTTTAAATGTTTGACATAGTTCAGTACTATTCTGGAAAAACACTCTACCTAGCTTGGATGGCGTGCTCGTTTGCTAGGGTTACTGTAAGGCAGTACCACTGCCTGGGTGCCTGAACAACGGATTTATTTTCTCACAGCTCTGGAGTCTGCTGGTCCAAGGCTGACGGGTCATAGGTGTGGTTATGTCTAAGCCTTTCTCCATGTTGTGCAGATGGCTGTCTTCACCCTGGGTCTTCACGTGGTTCCCATCCGCTCTCGTCAATGTCCTAGTCCTTTATGGACACCAGTCACTGGATTGAGCCCTGTCTTCATGATCTCACGTTATCTGTATCCAAACAGGATCACGTTCTGAGGTGCTGAGACTTCGGGGCCTGGTGGGGCTCCAGGCAGGTGTGGATGAGGAAGGAGCGCTTGTGTCCTGGGGCATCTCCTGGGATCAGCTCACTCTTGAACCAACATCTGCTTTACCGTTTTCTTAGTGAAAAATATTAGCAAATGTGAACATGGTAACCCACCAAATGGTGCATGAGAACTTAGTAATGGACCCCATATTTCACCATTTTAAAAATATTGAGGTATATTTATTTCTGTTGCACTAGTATTCTTTCCCCCACCACCAACTTTGCTCACCTATGATTGATAAATATAAATTGTATATAGTAGAGTTGCAGTGAGCAATGTGATATTTTTGTATGTCTATATGATAAAAAATAATTAACACATTTAAATGGATACATCCATCACCTCACAGTTATTTGTGCAGGGGAGTAGTGAGAATATTTAAAATTACTCCTTTAGCAATTTTCAAGTACACTATACATCATTATTAAACACAATAGCTTTGATACGCAAGAAATCTCTAACACATGTCTCCTGTTAAACTGAAACTTTATGATATCTTTGTCAGGCACAGTCCCCAGTGACCTACTACCTCCTATTAGGCCCCACCTCCTACATTCTGCCGCCTCCCAGTAGCACCATAGGCTGATGATAACCAAGCTTTCATAAAGCACATGGGCTTCTGAAGGACGCTTACGTAAACAATAGCACTGTATGTATAATGGTGTGTTCTCTCAAAACTTAGGATTGCAAGATGTGTTTTTCCCTGTTGCCGCTTAGTGTTAGCTGCAATCTGGTTGGCTATATGATAAGAGGTTGCCTGGATCGACTATAATTTACATACACATCCTCCTATTATTTCATGCACAAGTTGCTGTTAGTCACTAGACTAAAAAAAACACTGTGTGAAGTGAACATCTTCACACTTAAGGGCTTTTCTTATCAATTAATTTACTTGGGCTAGATTCCCACGTGGGAATTTCAGAGTCGATGGGAATGTTTTCATATTTTTAAAAAAGTTTTTGATAACCCAACCAGAGACTTGAGGTAAAATAGCGGGAAAACTGGCAGATGCACACCAGAGGCCCTAATGAGCAGGTTTTGACATTCTGAGGGAGAAGCAGAGGCCGTCCTACCCCAGTGGGGCTTATCTTCTAAACACAGTGCTGGATGCATCTCCTTCCAAAATGATCCTGATGCCTCCAGGCAAAGCTGTGGAGAAAGGAGCAGGAAGAACAGCTCTGAGTGTGTATGTGTGTGTGTGGGGGGGGGGGGGGGGCATCCACCAGCAGCAGCGCCCCCCCTGCACCCATGATAGTTACCAAGGAGACCTCCAGCCCCTCCTTTCCAGGTTAACAGCCCTGAATCTGAGCTCAATGGTTGGATAGCATTAGTTCAAAATAGACAAAAGAAAAAGACTTTAAAAGACAATTGAGCCGTTAACCTTGGGAATCAGTAAGCACAGCCCAGAGAACATTCTGGTCCCTTCCTTCTGTAGGACTCTACGGTTTGATCTTTTCTCTGAGGCACATTTATTTCCACTTTGCTTTAATAAAATAGAACCACCTGTGTGTTCCACTGTCTCTAATTACACACGGCCTGTGGAGTGTTGGATGTCTTCTCTGCGCCAGCCCGTGGGGGCCCGGTGGCCAACGCACAGGGGCACAATAGGGTGATCATTATGATCATGCAAGGACTAGGAACAAGGTGTCTCAAGCTCACATGTTTTATCTCTGGCATGACTCCACCCCTGTCAGACTTCTTAATGATAGGACCCTCCAGACCTAGGAGTGTATCACTCATTTGTAGTTGCTCATAGGGCATAGAAGCTTCCCTCACTCCTTTCTGACCGCGTTTCTATATCACTGCTAGCTTTTCTCAGCCTGGAAAGTCAGCCTCCTGGAGTTTGAGATCCCCCTCTCTAGGTGGGTTGCTGCTATTTACTGGTTCCGGCAAAACCAGAATCCCATGTGCTACTGCTCCCCCTACGTGTGTTTACAAACAAACTAGTAACAGCCTCCTCATGCCTTTGGGCTGGCGAGATGGCGGAGCAGAATCCATCCTCTAATGGTATGCAGCAGGGGTGACTCAGCCCACAAACTGAGTGTGCAGAAATACGTGCCTTTTCACATCTTCTTGAACACATTTTTAAACCTGAACTTTTATTCAGGGCAAATTGAAAACATGGAAGTCACCAAAATACTCATCAACAGACCAGTGGCTACACAAACTGTGGTATTTGTACACATTGGAATACTATGCATCAATAAAGTCCAACAGCGTGGAGGTCTTTGCGGGCAAATGCAAGAAACTTGAGAACATCATGCTTAGTGAAGTGAGTCAGAAGCAGAAGGTGAAACATCAAATGGTCTCTCTGATATGAGAGACCCAGATCACAACTATTATGGAACTTAAAGCAAAACACAAAGTGAAATTGGGGGGGAATAGGGTGGGGGAGAAGGGAGGGAGGAGAGGGGAAAGTGGGGGGAAGGACAGAAAGAGAGTGGGAAAGCCTTTGTGTCCTTGGCAGGATGTGTATGTGCACAAAATGCTCAATTCCACTGTAAACCTTAAATTTTGCACGTATATAAATATCAATAAAATTGGGGGGGAGAACAATTTTAAGAAAAAAATAAAGAGTAAACATGTTGGTTTCAAAAAAAAAAGAAAAAGAAAACATGATGGCACTGTTCCTGGGGCTTCTGGCCTTCCATAGAACTGAGCTAGAGATAGAAGGCTCAGCTAAGCCCTGTTGACTAGTTGAACTGTCCATGTGGCATATGGTCACTGGTATACCCAGGATGCTGCTGATCTGCCCTCGGTAGGCATCTGGCTGCTACTACTTCTGTGCCACACCAGGAACAGGAAAATCTTGCGTGCCTTCCTGTGGTCTTATCAGCCTGGACATTTCTTGTGACCATTTCCTTCTGGGAGGTCATTGTGCTTTTTTGAGAGGCATACCTAAATTTGGAGGATGCCAGAAATAGCAGAGGTTTCTCTTTTAAATCTGGTGTCAGTCTGCTTTCTGTTACTGTAACAAACACCTGAGACAAATCCTTGTGTCTCCAAAAAGAAAGCATTATTTAGCTCACAGTTTTGGAGCTTTCCATCTCCAGTTGGTTGGCTTTTAGGCCTGTGGCACCTAGAATAACGTGGTGGGCGAAGATGGTGGAGAAAGCTGCTTGTTTTATGGTGGCAAGAGATTGAAAGGGAGGTGCAGAAGGGGATTGCGTCCAAATAATCTTTTCAAGGACAAGTCCTCAGTGACCTATTTTCCTTTCCCTTGGGTCTTCCACTGCCTCCTAATGGCAGCATGAGCTAGACACCAAGACTTTAACACAGGGCCTGTGGAGGACACCTGTGGAGGACCAAACCATAGTTTATGTGCAATTCGCTCCTCCTTTTATTTTTTTAAGGTACTCTGCTAATCCCCCAGCCTTTCTAGTGTTTAGCAGTTCTGTACATAAGTCAGAAGTGAGTTACTCAGGCACTTGGTTTGCAGAGCGTGCGTATTTTATTAAATACGCAGCTGCTCTTACTTTTTCTGTCTCCTCTCCCCCTCCTCCTTTTCTTTCCTGTCTCCCTCAGTATTTGAGTAGCCAGCCCACTGCCAAATCGTCCCTTATAAATCCTTATGTCCTATAAAGAAAAAGCACCTCTCAACCAAGTGTTCGACCTTCTATCAATAAAATGGAACCTGTGACTCTCCCAAACGAAATCCCCCAGCAGCACTCTCTCGTCTGCAAAGGACCTGAGTATGTAGGTGACACGTCCTGCAGCGGCTCTCGAGGTAGAGAGGTGAGCGCACACTGGGTGGACCACAGTTTCACAGTAAACACAATACTCAATTGGGGGACAGGAGGGAAGGCCAGACTAGCTACCCAGTAAGGCCCCCAATGGGAAAAGAAAGGCTGGTCTCCTGCACGCAGCCTCGCTCCTTCTCGGTGTTGTGTGTGAGCAAACGCAGGCAGAACTCTGACTCGGGCTGGAGGATTTGTCCTCTGGTGGGAGGAGTTTCCAGGAAGTTTTGGATTGGGGCCTGAGATAAGCAGGGGGAGTCAGTCATGCTGCCCACCCTAAATCACGTGAGACCCTCAAGCGTTTTCCTGACTCTTGAAAAGTGTCACTTGCTCCTTATCACTGAAGGTCTCTGTGTTAAAGTTTCAACTGAATCAATAATAAATAAAAAATAAAAGTACATCAGGACCAGGTTTAGCTCATCCCATCGCAGATGTTGTGGCTAGGGTCTGGAGTGTCCCCCAAAAGTCTCACGTAACTTGATGTTATGGGTTGTCTATGGAACCGTGTGATGTTGGTGGATTGGGGTCTGGTCTGGAGGGGTAGATTGCAGTTAAGTTAGGATTAATGGTGTGTAGTGGCCACACCTGGATGCAGGATGGACTGGTTACTGGGCGGAGACCTGAAACGATACATAAGCTGCACCTGCCTTCCTGGAGGACTGGGACTAGTCTCAACCAGCCTCAGCTTGTCTTCCTGTTTGTCCGGGGAAGCTGCTTCCACCTCTCTCTCTGCCATGTACTTCGATTGTTGCCGGCCACCCTTGAATGGACTGTGACCTTCGAGACTGTGAGCTAAAATAAACCTTTCCTTTCCTAAGTTTGTGGGTGTCGGGTATTGAGTCACAGCAACGAAAAAGTAACTAAGACAGCAGAGTTGGTTTAACATGACAAAAATCTGGAAGACAGTGCAACATGTCGAAAGATGAAGGACAGGCCCTGCGATGTTCTTGTCAGCATTCCGTGAATTAAACAAAATTGCAAACATTTTAAATGTTCATTAGCAGCATAATGGATATGTGAGACATGATCCAGCCCCATAAAGGAGCGCTAGGTACTGGCGACAGTGTGATATGCATTAGCATGCATGAATCTCAAACAATGAAATATTGAATAAAAAACCAGGTTGCTGAAGAATGCTTAAGTCAAGATTCATTTTTAATAAATATAAAGCATGAAAAGCAATATTCATGTACTATGTAGAGCTACACGCACATATACTAACACCATAAAGGGAAGCTTGGCTAATTTCATCTTTATCTTTTGTGGCAAAGTATATTACCCAGTCAAGGACTGGCGCACAGTACTGTGCAATGTTTGGGCAGTGTTTTATTCCATCCATTGGGTACTGGAAGCATTATAGTTTATTGAATTAATCTATTTATCTATCCATCTATTGTGTGTATCTTAAGTACATCACAATCTTTCCAAATAAATATTGATTTAGCTGTGAAAAGAAAAGCAAAATGGGAAAGCAATAGGGTAACCATTATCTGGATTTATTTCTGATCTGTGAAGATGAATTAGGTAAGAACCTTCATAGAAAGGAAAATGTCATTTTAGAATTCACAGGCAATATACACATACTATAGACGTTGGGGAGATTTTTTTTAACAGAAAATATATGAAGATTTACATTCGAAGACAGTTGAATTTAGAGCCTAGTATTCTAGTCTAGAGAAGTAAAAGCCAACCAACCAGCTGGCACGCTGTTCCCCAGGGTTTCCCTACCAGCACCCTGGAGAGCTTTGCTGAGCTCACATACCGTCAGGTTCTCTTCAGAAACTGGAAACAGGCTGCTCAGGTTTGGGTGCGGTGTATCCCTCCAAGGGGCATGCGCTGGAAGCCTGGTCCTCCATGAAATAGTACCGAGACTTGGTGGACCTATAGGGACTGTGGCCTGGTGGCTACTGGTTAGGTCATGGCGCACTGCACTAGGAAGGAGTTACTGTCCTCTTAAGGGAGTGGATGGTGGGATGGCAGGGGCCTGCTGAGGAGGCGGTTAGGCTGCTCACAGCAGCCTTGGCATCTCTCTGTCTCTCAACTCATTTTATTAGTTTATTTCTTTATTTGTGGCACTGAGGATTAAACCCAGGACCTTTGCACCGAGCCTCATCCCCAGCCCATTTTCTTTTCTTTTATCTTATTTTTGTTTTAAGACAGGGTCTCACTAAGACTAAATTTCCCAGGTTGGCTTAAACATTCAATCCTCCTGCATCAGCCTTCCAGGGTGCTAGGGTGACAGATGTATATCACTACACTGACTTCTGGCACGTTTTATATGGGACAAATCAGATTAGCACAGTCACGAGTGCTTGCCTTGAGGCAAGAAGCTGCCAGAGCCCAAGTGCCATCTCTTCTGCGTGGCGGGGGCAAGTAGTCATGGGCACATCCATGGCCTCTTCTCTGGATGGCAAAAGCTAGATTCCTTCTGCCGTGCTTGGAGAGTCCCCTCCAAAACTCATGCTCAAATTTAACTGCTACTGTGACAGTGTAGAGACTCAGAATCCTCCAGTGCTGGTGAAGTCAAGAATGCCATTATTGGGGGGCTGGGTTAGTCCTCGTGGGAGTGGGCTCCTGGTGCAGGATAGGTTCGGGATTTCCTTTCAGTTCCATGTGCTTCCTCCATGTTGTGACACAGCATGAAAGCCCTTGCCAGATGCCAATGCCACGCTCTTGGATATCCGATCCTTGAGACTGTGACCTAAGTAAACTTTTATTATTTATAAGTTACCCAGTTTGGGTATTCTGTTATGGCTACAGAAAATGCCCTAAGGTAACTTGCTTATCTCCCTTGGGATGCCATCGCATCTCAGGTGAATCCACTCTGGGTGTATGTCCCCAAAAGGCTGAGGCTGGGCTGCGGAGCTGGCAGAGAAGAAGGAGGTGTCCCTGCTTCTCATGTCCCCTGGCTCTCACCTGAGCAAAGGTAGTGGGGTTCCCACCTTGACATACTCCTTTGGGTTATGTTCGCCCTTTCTCTGCCCTCTGACAGATAACTCAGTAGATGAGAAAACAGATCTGTTCACTTAGCTAGCATTCATTTATTTATCCATTCTTCCTTTCCATAAGTTCTTTTATAATCATTAAAATAACGGAGTCAAGGGAAAACATACAGGGTCTTTAACACTCTTGATAGTACAGAAAAAATTCTTAATTTCCTAGCCTTTTCTTCTCACTTTTTAAAATGTGTCATACCCTTGAGATGATGTATATAAAGTTCCCAAACGTGTGGTAGAGGCCACATAATTGATGCTTACTGATATTGAGGTACCACTGAGGAATGCATGTCTTGGAGAGATGGCCCGAGCCCTTCCTCTAAGGAAGCTATGTTATTCAGTGTCCCATTGCTCAGATGAAATACCTGAGAATAACCACCTAGAGGAAAAAAGTTTATTTTGTTCACATTTCAGAGGTTCCAGTCCCATGGTCAGCTGCCACCAATGCTGTGGTGAGGTGGAACATTACGGTGGTGGGAAGTACGGCAGAGAAAAGTGCTCACCTGAAGGGAGCTGGGGACCAGAGAGAGAGAGAGGTGGAGGAGAGGGAAAAACAGAGTGGGGAGCAGAGGGAGAGAGGGAAGGACTAAGGAAAAGAGAAATCGTTTTAGAGCACACTTCCAATGTTGCATTTCACTATGTGTCATCTCCTACACTTTCCACCACCTCCCAATGGTCCCTTCAATTATGAACCCACCAATGGATTGAGTCATTGATGAGACTCGCAGCGCCCCATGAGCCAATCGCCTTTCTAAAGGCTCTGTCTCTTTACACGGCTGCACTGGGGACCAAGCCCTTAACATTAGGCTTTGGGGAGATATTCCAGATTCAAATGGTAAAAGAATCATGCCTTTTTTTTTTTAAGTGCAAGTCTATTGCAGTGAGATGTCATTGGAGCGGGTCTCTTATGGAGAGATGCTCAGTGGGACTTGTCCATACTTAGGCACCTCTGTGGCAGGTGTGACTGGGAGCTGCTGAGGACGTGCTCTCTCTGGACCTGGGGTGAATGCTGGGAAAAGCCTGCTCCAAGGATGGCTGTATTTCTCCTCTACCTGGTTTGGCGCAACGCGTTTGGGTACCTATGGCCTCTTGCCAGTGCCCTTAGCTGTTTCCCCTCTTTGGAAACCGGGGCATGCACAGAAGCGGGGAGAAGAGTGGAGACCTTAGCTATTGACCTTCTAGCCCCACACTGTGGGTGGGTGGCTGACACCTGCAGAAGAAAGGAGATGGGGCTCACATCTCATCAGGGAGATGCTTGAATGGAGCTTAGAAACCCACAGATCCGAGATGGAAGGCAGTGGAGGCATCGCTGCCGCTCGGGCTCTAAATGAGCAAATGTTTGGGAATGAAGGTGCCAGAATAAAACTGCCTGTGCTGTTGTCCCGCTCCCTGTTCAGCTCAAGTCACACATGTGCTAAGCGGCTTTTGGCTCCAGGCTGCTGGTAGACACAGGCTGACAGATTTGGGATCTGATAAGAGGCTGTTGATTTCATTCGTTTGTGTGATGTCGGAGATGAATTTTAACAGTTAAAATTGAGAAGAAAAAATATAAAAAAGAAAGCCCTAGAACTTTGCCAGCACTGCAACACTGTCTGTTTCTTTAAGCAGATTTCTTGAAACTGTCAACTGCTGGAAGAACCTGTTTATAAGGGGCCTTGTTGTCTGTGCCTTCCTGTGGGAGTCAGAGGCGTGCGTGTAGCAGGGCGGAGAGGTGTCTGTGCCTTCCTGGGGAAGTCCAGAGACATGTGTCGCAGGACAGAGAGAGGCATGTGTAGGGTGGCTGGCCCTTTGGAGCTGCACGTGCCACTCTCCTTGGGGTCCTTTTTTTCCCTTTTTGCATACGTAGTCACCCTCCTGAGCAGGATAAGAGCTTCCATCCTTTGCAGTTTCTGCCCTCTGGCCAGCAGCCTCAGGCAACTCATTATGCCTGTAACACCATGTGATTCCAGCCCAACGCGACCACCTACAGAATTATAGATGATCATGATGTTGATTATTAATAATTGTGTTCTGCAATAAGAGACATTGAAGCTTCTTTTTGCAAAGAATTAGGACGAGATATTTAACATTAAAAAGAATTGAATCCCTTAAGGATATGTTGTTTTGGAAGCTACTGAAACCTGCATCATGCAACCCAAAATAATTATTGCATCTATGATATGAGGGACGGACTCAGCTGGCCTCTACAGCAATTTGGCTCTGTGTCTTGATTTAGCTATGTGTAGGTCAGCTTTCCATGACTGTGACTACACACCCAAGGTAATCAACTGAGAGGAGGAAGGATTTGTTTTGGCTCCTGGTTGCAAAGGTTTCATGCCATGCTGGCTTGGCTCCATCCCATAGATTGGTGGCATGTCAATACATCACGGCTGAGTGTGTGGCGGAAGAAGCTGTTCACCTCAGGGAATAAGCTGTTCATATCAGAGCGGCAACGATGAGCTTCCAACACCTCCTGCAAGGCCACATCCCCTCAATGACCTCATTTCCTCCCTCTAGGCCCCACATCCTAAAGTGATAATAGCACCGCAGGCTGAAACACATGGGCTACTGGGTGAGACTCTAGGTCCAAACTATAGCGTCTGGAAGTTGCACTGGTTTGGCCCACATTCTATTTTCCCCCACATGGCCCCTAGGCGACAAGATAGATTCTTAATATTCAGAATATTCCGAAGGCTTTATAAAGTTTCAAGTTTTTGTAACGTACTCACCTGGCCCTCACTACCTTCCAGGAGGGATGGCTGGCAGCCCCAGATGTTTCTTAAGGGTTGTCAGTAGAAGCTCTTTGACTTTCGACCTGAATCTCCTTCCAGTAAGCAGTCGTCTCCCCCTGGGTGACAGGGAGCCCAGGTTCCCCGTGAGAATGAGAACAACTCTGAGCCCAAACTCTGGCCAGCATCCAGCCAGTGATGCTTAGGGCTCAGAGGATGTGTGTGAGAGCTACCAACAGCAGGGGTCCCTCACTGTTCTGTGAAATATCTCAAAGTCTGTTCTTTTGAACCCTATACATGGACCACCGTAACTTTGATGTGCCATGCTTGGCATGGATACCCCACAGAGACATGTCACCTCTCACTTTTCCAGGAGTGCCACCTCTTTTCTACACTGCTGATGGAATGGCCACAGAAGACCTTTTAAGAACAGTCTGGGCCTAAGAAATGCACAGTTTTGTTCACAAGGGACACATGAAAAATCTTGAAATTGTGCATCCAAGCATGTTTTCCTCCAAGAACTGACACTCCTGAAACAGCGTCAAGAAGGGAAGAATCGAGGTTGGAGGATTTAGTGTGGAGTTTAACATGAATTTTTGTCCTTTGTTCTCAGGAATCATCAAGTGCTAGCTGGTGCCATGGGAACTCACTTCCACATGCCCAGCCTCGGTTCCAGGTAGCATGGGTACTGGTTTGGATTTTGCTGTAAGATTCAAGATGCACTCAGGCTCTTGTGCTCTGGCCAAGAGCAAGCTTACGGCAGCCCCTTTCTGCCGAGCTGTTTCTAGAAACAGTTTTGCAGGAAAAGTGTTTCTTCTCGGTCTGTGTCTCACTTTCCCCTTTGTCCTATAGTGTTACGTCAGACTTGCTCCCAGTGAGCAGCAAATCAAAGCTCTTCTGGATACATAGGCCCTCACTATGCACACAGCCCCTTCCAGGAGCATCAGCCACATAATACTGAAGAGAAGGCAGTGAGATCCAAGGTAACATGGAGCCAGGACGGGCTCTTTTGACTATGGGATTCTTGATACCTTGGGAGTCCTACTTTTCTCAAAAGTCCCTACTGAGAGCGGGTCATATACTTGGACTTAAGGATGTATTAGCGGGAAAAGTTGATGTCAAGATTTCCTTGAATGACACTTCCACTATATCAACTTACTTTTCCTTCCTACCCACTTTCCTTCCTTCCTTCCTTCCTTCCTTCCTTCCTTCCTTCCTTTCTTCTTTCTTTCTTTCTTTCTTTCTTTCTTTCTTCCTTTCTTTCTTTCTTTCTCTCTCCCTCTCTCCCTCTCTCTTTCTCTCTCTTTCTCTTTCTTTCTTTCTTTCTTTCTTTCTTTCTTTCTTTCTTTCTTTCTTCTTTCTCTCTCTCTCTGTTTCACCTTCCCTTGCCCTTCTGATCTTCCACCAGGGGACGATACAGCAAGAAGGCACTCACCATGTGATAGTACCACGATGTTGGACTTCCCAGCATCCGAATCTGTGAGGCAGTACCATACTTTTTCATTATTAACTTCCCAGTCTATTGTAGCAGCTCAAAACGACCCGGACAGTGTCCTTCCAATACATAGACAATGATGAGGAACTCAGTGGACACTCTCGGAGCCTCCCGCCTCCACCTCTGTGGAGCACCCCCTTCTGCATCCCTCAAACAGCTCTGCGAAGCTTGCAGATTTCTGAAGGCCGTGTTCTGGGCAATTGTTTTCCACAGATGATGTGGAGAGTATGACATGGTGAGCATTCTTTAGCCCTTTTACTGTGATGTTCAGATATGTCTGAGTTAATATTTTCATGCACCAACTGTGGCAGTTAGGTTAACCCTACAAATTCAAGAAAAACTTTTGGTATGTCCACAGACATGCTAATCCAG
Source organism: Ctenodactylus gundi (assembly GCA_004027205.1). NCBI lineage: Eukaryota > Metazoa > Chordata > Mammalia > Rodentia > Ctenodactylidae > Ctenodactylus > Ctenodactylus gundi. The sequence goes on from PVKB01000235.1 coordinate 514,683, forward strand.
TGCTAGAAGTCCGCGAGTGCTACCTCTCAGAACAGGAAACACATGTATTTGTGGTGTTCGTCGCCTTATCCCTTTGTGGTGTGCCTTTGTGCTCTGGTGCCATGCAGCTGGTGTAGTTATTTTATATTTCTTAACGACAAGTTGGAGTTTGTTTGTCATTGCATTAGTTTTCTCTACTGCTTATTAGGGAAGTTTTTATTTTACGTCTTACTCCATAGCACACTGAGTAATAATACATCCCTTTGTTAAAAGATACATGTACAATTCCATGGCAGTAGTAACAAAATGTCTTACATGCAAATTTTTTTTCCTCCAAGTTTGAAAATCTGTGGAGTGAGGAGAAAAGGAAAAGATGATGACTGCAGTGTGCAGAAAGGGGAAAGGTGTTCACAAATGAAAACAAAGCTCTTATTATTGTGCTACGTGTCCCAGAAACTCAGCAATGTGTGCTGCTGCTTCTTTTGAGAATTATCACTTGAAAGCCAAATATAAAAATCCTGTTAGTGTTCCAGAAAGAAAGTTTAAAAGCAGATTGGAATTTATCTACATTTAAAGCTAATTGATGCCACTTGGTGTATTTTGAGTATTTTTTTGCAATGTAATAGTAAATTTTTTCTGTGTAACATAGATTTAAAACAAAAATTTAATGTTATTTATGTGCAAAGTGTCTCAAAATATTATTATTAACTGCATACAATAGTCAAAATATCAACTTTCTTTTTTTGTGGATTTGTGGCACAACTTGACAAAAGAAACCCTTGAAATCGATTATCGCAGAGGAAGGGTTGGGGGTATCTGGTGTGGGAGATGCTGTGCCAGCTGCTTTTCAGCTCTGCAGGTGGCTTCACGTGTTTCCCTACTCTTCACTCTGCTCACAGTGGCTACTGCTCCCTTGTTCTTGTCCTTCCTGACTCCCCCTACTTCACCATCTGTCCCTCATCCCCTGTTCCTCGCTACCTCTGAAGGACAGATCCTTGCCAGAGACAGCTGATCTCAAATGGCAAAGTTTGCCTACAAATGCATCGCCCTTCCTTGGAAGGCAGGCCCTGAGTATGCAGGCTCATTTCAGCTTTCCCTTGCCTGAGTGCAGCTCGGATCCCTCAAATTCAGACCTGAGGGAAAAGCAAGTGCCAAGGTAGCAGAGCAGGCAAATTCTTCCAAGCGGATGCGTGTAGGATAGGGCTCCTCCCAACTAATAGAGGGAAAGTGTGAGTGGAAGAGGAGACTGCTTTTCCTACACATTCTCTTCCCTTTGCCCGTGTGTCCACTTTCTCTCCCTTTCATTGTCACGACCGTCCGTTGTCTCTTTGGAGTGGACACTAAGTGCATTCACATGGCTGCGCGACCATCCCAGCGTGCACCTCCAGGACTTTCTCATCTCCCAAAACAGAAATTCTGCATCCATCCTACAACAATTCCCTAATCCCTCCCCTCTTCTTGCTCCTAGGAACCACCATCCTATGTCCTGCACATGACAACTCTATGTATCTCGTGCAGATTGAGTCACATGGCATCTATCTTCTTAAGATTGGCTGATTTCACTTTCCTAATGTTCTCAAGTTTCATCGTTGTTGTAATGTGCCTTTTACTTTCAATCTAAATATCATCTGTCTCATCTAGCTGTCCATCTGTCTTTGATAATCTGTGCACATTTTGCCCATCCGTTCATCCTTCAGTGGCCATTTGGGCAGTGCCCATCTTTTGGCTGTTGTGAGCAATCACTATGGCTGGGTAAATGCCAAAGTAGTTGAACTTGGTATGTTGGCAAGACACTGCCACATCATGTTTATCCCTGCACTGTTCACAGTAGCCAGGATGTAGAATCAACCTAAGTATCCATCAGTGGATGAGTGGATAAGGCAGGCCATATATATATATATATATATATATATATATATATATGCATATGTGTATGTGTACATATCGCTATGACTACTATATAGAGTATTATATATAATTATAAATATACGTATGAATACTATTCAGCCTTTTGTGGCAACACGGATAAACTTAGAGAACATTATGCTAATGAAGTAAGCCAAGCAAAGACACACAAATACCACATCCTTTCGCTTATATGCAGAATATAAAAAGTTGAGCTCTCAGAAACAGAAACTGGAAAGGTGTTCCTTGGGCTGGGAGCAGGGATAGGGAGGGCGTTGGTCAAAAGATAAGAAATTTCAGATAGGAGCCGTAATGCCAGGAGACTCCTGGCCGACATGGTGACTAGGTAATGGCAATAGGCTGCACACTTGAAAGTTGCTGAGAGCAGATTTTAGGTGTCCCCACCAGAATACATGAGCGATGCCTATGTTCATCAGCTTGCTTTAACCAGGTCACAATACGTATACATCAAGACACTATGTTGTATACTATAAATATACACAAATTTAGTTGTTAATGAAAAAAGGGAGCATTATTAGCGTTATTTCATCTACACAAACACAAACAACATGACAGGACAAATCAGCACCAGAACCTTGGTGACCACTCTTGTGCCTGCACAGGGCAGAGGGCAGGGTAGAGGCAAGGCCAGGCCCCCCGTGTGGGCCCCCTTCCTGCCCTGCAGGGCTGTGGGGACTCTAGTTAACGACGAGGGGGCTGACGCTCAGCCAGCATGTTACAGAACCTGAGTTCCAAAGCCCGGTGTCCTCCCAGGACCCAGTCAAAGGAGGCACAGAGAGGACACTGGACCTGAGCAGCGCGGGCATCCCTGGGGAAGGCCTGTTTGACCTTCAGGAAAATAACACAAGCCCAGGAAAGAGATGTCCTGTATCTGAAAACAAAGCCACAGTGAAAGCTGCCCATCTCAGTTTGGGACTGTAAAGAACTTCAAACCAGATAAATGGAGACCGCAGAAGAAAGAGAAAGAAAGGGGAGATGCTCTCTGACAGGACAACATGAGTTTGGTAAGGGGTGGATCAGGCCCAGTGTTATCGGCGGTGATGAAACGCAGCAGCCGGTGGTCATGAAATATTTATGAATGGGGAGCGGATGCTGCATTCTGCAGTGCAGCACAGGGGAAAGCGAAGTTTCAAGAATACTGTAATAGCAAAACCCTCCATTAATTATCGGAAGCAAGCTGTAACACCAGTTCCTATGGCAACGGGGTCCCCGATGAATTTTGTGCTTTTTTTTTTAAGCTGCTCCCATTTACTGTGGTACATTACATTTGTTTTCCACTGGAGGTTTTGTGCTTGTCCTCTGCAAATGAGTTCATCCTGTCCTTACAGTGGCCAGGGCGCAGACCGACAGGCTGGGGCCCGAGGAAAGTGAAGATTATGCAACTTTGAGCTAAATACTCTGTAAGGACATGAGTGGTTGCTCTGAGCAGCTCCAAGTCAGGAAGGGCCGGGGAAGAGTGCTGAAGGAAACCACTGGAAAGCATAGATGACTGGGTGAAACTAGTCTCTGCTCCCAGCCCCTTGGTTTTTGCAATCCAGACTTGCTCCAGGGAAGAGTCTGGGGGGCTGGCGGGGCTCTTCAGCAGTGGAGTCTAATAGTTACATAGGAAGTTCAGGCTCAGAGCCCTCTGGGGTGGGGGTGTGCAGAGAACGGCAGTCTGGTTCCCAGGGGAGAAGGGTCTGGTGAAGCAGCGCAGCCCTCCTCTACCGGAGGGCGGATTCTCCCTTGTCCCACCACCACCACCACTTCCCCTCCAGGCTGAAAAAGGCAGCGCAGTTGATGGACCTTTGAAAGCGGTTCTAGATCAGCTGTTCTTTGATTGCCTAGCTGCATGAGCAGCTAGTCACAGAAACACTCTGTCCCAGGTCACGGGAATGACCCAGACCCACTCTGGTGCATGGTCAGTGAAGTCAGTGGCAGAGTCCTCCATCCAAATTTCCCTACTTCCTCAGCCTGTGTTCAGAGTTGCTGTGGATGATGTATGGTTCTGGTAATTCAGGGGTTAATGGTCTGCTGCTCATATATGGAGGAGGGAGAGCCCATTGGGTTCCCTCTCAAGGTCGTGGCTAGTGGGTCAGGTGGTACCCTTTCCCTTTGGTGGCCTTGAGATACTGCTAAGTGGCATCAGATGGGAACTAGGCGTTGGTAAGACAGAGAGTAGAGGTCATCAATCCATGCCTCTTTTAAGCCAAAAATAAATTCCTGCTGCTCCAGAAGCACTTTTCTGGCTTTCTTGAGCTTTCTAAGTTGCCAAAGTGAATTAGAGCAGCATTTGTGAGAACAGGGAACATGCCAGAAAGACGGATTAAAACCAAGTTCTCTGCATGTGTGTTTCTGTTTGTGCAATTCCATCTGCAGCGGTGGTGTGACCATTGAAGAGATTATGTTAATTGGAGGGAAATGGGAACCACACCTGGATTAGGGTTTGGGAGCCTCACCTAGACTGGAAATTAAGGACCAGTATGAATTAGAGTGTGAGTGACTTGTGGGCTGGTGAATGAGGGAAGAGCATCCACCCAGATATGGGAGGTCCAACTGGAGCTCCAGCAGTATAAAAGGAAGGAAGAGGGAAGATTGTCACAGCTGCTTCCTCCGGGAAAGCTCTCGCCTTCGCAATTGTCTACAGGTGCCGACTTGTTGCACGCCCCAGATCGTCAGCACAGATTCGCTCTAGTCTCAACTGTGTCTGCCCGTTGCAGCTCTTCAGTGGCTGATCTTCAGTCTCTGATCTTCGTCATTGTTTTTCGAACAACCGAGATCTGCAGCAGACTCGCCTCACTGGCTGTTCTTCAGTCCTGGACAGGAGATCTACTTCATGGCTGAGCAGCCATCTTGGACCATCTTGGATTTGAAAGCCTTCTTGATAGATCCTTCTTGCTATAAAATCTGTAAATCCTGTCTTTGAGAGAATCCAAGCTAATACAGGTGGGAACATCAGAACACACCTGATTCAGGGGAAAGGATGTTCCCTAGAGCCAAGGGGCCATAAGGACATTTTCCCCATGTCCCCTGCCCTATCCACTTAAACTTCATCACCGGGGCTGATTTTCAGATCCCAGGTCACTTACTAACGTACCTGGTGCAGGTGAAGACATGAGGAGGTGTCACTGAGAAACAGGTCTACTGAGCAGACGCCTTTTCAGTGCTGTGCACCTGCTACATCTTGTGGTCATCACCTCAGTACTTTCACCCAGCAGTATCATCTCTCTCCCTTTATAACAGGGAAGCAGAGGCTCCAAGAGAGTAGGTCATTTCCACATGGCTCCTCAGAGGCAGAGCTCAGCTAAGAACTCACCGTATCTATCCCCAGTGCTCACGCCAACACCTCACTCAGTGGCCTCTTGCAGGAGGGCCAGTGTCCTATTGCAGCCAAGCCATGGCACAGTGCCAGGCCCCAGTGAGCGCCCCATCAATATGTAAATACTCAGAGGAGGTGCACCATGCCCTGTTGGGCTTGCTATGGTCTGAAGATGTCCTTGGAAGTTACTTAATAAGAGAGGAGGGATCTGAACCAGCAAGACTATTCTATCTCACCATATGATGCCCCCAGTATGTTATGGTGCAACGGGAAGCCCTTTGCTAGATTCCCAGCAGATGCTGATACCGTGCTCCTGGATTTCCCAGCATCAGAAACCATGAGCCAAAGGAACTTCTGTCCTTAAATTTACCCAACCTCAGGTATGTTGCTAGAGTGAGAGAAAATGGACTGAGGCGGGTTTGTCTTACCCCCTTTGCACACCAACATCTGTCTATTTTGTGATACTTTAATTAGGACAGTGGAACATTTATAGAAGTTATAAATTAATATACTCACATTTTAAGGTACCTGTTTAATTTATTTTACTGATATGGAAACAAACAGAAAGACTGGGATTTCCTATTGGAGATAATGACCAGGGTCTACCCAGGGCTCACAGAAGTCCAGGAAGGATGGCTGGCTGCAGTGCCTCAGTTTCCCTCGTAGTTTTATTCTACAGGTTCCTTTGGGACACCATTCAACCCTCATTTTCTTTTTTTGGAGGGGAGACAGAGTCTCACTCTGTTGTTCAGGCTGTTCCAGAATTCCTGACCTCAAACTCGCACAATCTTCCTGCCTTGGCCTTCTGAGCACTGGGATTATAGGTATGTGCCACTGTGCCTGGCTTATGGGGTGCTGGAGAATCGAACTCAGGGCCTTTCACTGGCTAGGCAAGCGCTGTAACCATTGTGGTGTTCTTCCAGCTCCAGCCCTCATCTTCTCAATAGCTCCATGCATGTCTGTAAAAGGAAGCTTGTTTTTATCAGACTGGAACCACAGAACACCAGACACGATCTGTGCCACTGTTTCCTCTTTCTGGAGCTCTCCGGGCTTCCAGGAGTCATTTCTAAGGGTGTGTGTGGGGGGGGGCAGTGGATCGGGGCAAGTGGGCCGCCCACATACTTAGCCCTCTTGGCCCCTGCATATCTCTGGGAAGGGGGGAGCTTTTTCTGAAGCACTGCCTCTTTTCTTGGGAGGCCAGAGTCTCAGGGGCTTCCCTGACTGAACTCTGGGGAGTCTGGGGTAATGTGGGGTAATTGGCTGGGCACAAAATCCCCTCCATCCTCCATGACCCCCACAGAGAGGTATCCTTTCCTTCTCGATCAGCAGTCTTCAGAGTCTAATTACATGCTCTGAGTATCTTCATGGGGTACTTAGGAGAAGCTGATGAAATTCTGACATCTCCCTGAACATCCAGCAGATTGTAGAATCTTAAAATAGGTAGTATTTGGCATATAGTAGATGCTCATGAATGGTGGCCTCCTTCTGCTCTGTGCCATCAGGTATCTGTGTATTACTTAACCTCTTGTCTTAGTCCTTTTACCTATTGCTGGCACAAAATTACCTGACATTGCATTTTAAAGAAAAGGGAATGTTTTTCTTGGCTCAGTTTCCCTTTATGGTCATTGGGCTCCACACAAAAACCCAACATGATGAACAAAGAGCTTCTGGTAGAGGACGGCTGCTCATCCACGGTGGCCAAAAAGTGGACAGAATAGAGGAGCCAGAGCGAGGAGACACCCCTGCAGGTTGCTGTGCCCGGGGAAGCAGTCTTTCTGCCAGGCCTTCCTTTGGAATGTGAGTCTTTGGGGGACATTTTGGGTCCACATTTACAACACTATGAATTCTTCAGGGTTATTTTTTAAATTTGAAAGTGAAAATTGGTACCTATTCTAGACTTAAAACAACATTTATTCAATCCCAGTCACAACCACTAACTGAGCAACTGCCCTAAAATCTGGAGTGCTCAGTGGTGACCCCCCACTGTGGCTTCTCATTGTGTCTCTGCAGTCCCTTGGACAGGCTTTGGGGTTACTAGTTGGGCTTTTTTTTCCCCTGTAAAACAGGGTGACAATAATACTTATGTTTCTCCAGAAACTTAGGGAGAATGAATGAAACAATGTATGTAAAATGCTCGGCACAGAGCTCAGATCACAGTGTCAGTCACAACTAGCGGCAGAACTGTCACTGTGATGCTGACATTTCTGGGTTCCTGGGAAGATTCTCATGTCTCTGTCACACTATCCCTGCAAACATAACACTGTTGCCTCCTTCGTATAGATGAAACAGAGGTTCAGAGAAGTTGAGTAACTTCTCTAAGGTCACACTGCTCGTAGCAATAAGGAAATTTCCCTGCTTCCTCAGCCTGGGCTAACATTCCTACATTCGTCACATGATTCCACATTGCTTGGCCCTGGGATGGCCGCATGGAGCTCTGCTGTGGTATCTGCCTCCAACCACACACACAAGTGCACCAGAAACAGCACTGGGGAAGTACAACAGTAGGTTCCAAGGGGTGTAGCTGCCTAGGCTGCCTCGGATCCCTTAGATCCAGATCTCTGAGGTCCTGTTTGTCACCTAACAAGGCTGGCCCCACCATGGGCCAGGCAGCAGGAAGAGAGGGAGCCCTCATTCTTTCCAGACTCCCTGCTGTACTCTGGCAGTTCTCAAAAACACTGGCAGAAGCCCACCCCAGGAAATCGAGGAGAAAAATGACTTCCTTCCTGGAAGTTTCCTAACTGTCTCTTGAGCCTCTGCTCTGAAGGAAAGATGAGACTTTGGCCAGGGACTCTGCGAGGCTCTGCCTGACCCCATTCCTGAATACACGATAGCTAAGTCCCAAACTGCAATTACATACCCCACTATGCTTAGCCATAAACAATATTTATATAACAAAAATTTTGCCCAAGAGCCAGACACCCCTGAGAAGCCATGGGCAGTTCTGGGCTCCTTGGGGCTGTTCCCTGCAGCTGCACTGGGAAGCCTCTGTGTGTGCCTGGCCTCAGAGCTGGCAGCTGACTCAGAGCCCCAATGCGCACGTCACATTCCTACCCTGGGCAGCTTCCAGACCACCATGGCGTTCTATGGGTTTGCTGGGTACACGGGACACTTTCTGTCATGGTGTCACCTTGCGCTACTTGGACTGTGTGTGAATAAAAGGGTCACAGGTGCCTATGTCTCTGAGTAAGCACTTTCATAAAAACTTTGACCCAAGAGCTTGGCTGAATCAGATCCCGAGAAGAACAACTCAGGAACCCTCAAGAGATGGACAAGCTGTGTTGTCTAGCGGCAAGACTACCTTCAAAGCTGTGTGATGTTATCATTTGGTTCAACCACTCTGAGCCTGAGCTTCTCATTTTTCGAAGTAGGAACACGTGTATCATGCAAGTTCGTGCAAAGACTCTTGAGTAAAGTGTAGAACAACGTGTGGTCTTTTAAGATTCAAGTTTAACTGTGGACGTGGCTGCAGGAGCCCACAGCTGTGGAATGACACCAAGGTTGGGCAGGTGGAGCTTTTGGCCTCTGTTGCTGAAGGTCTGAGCTTCCTCAGTGGAGAGGAATTTCTTGAGTCTTTCTTGTAAGCACCCAGGCCCAGAGCTGAGTGACCTGAATTCAAGTCCTCAGGGCTCAGCTGTGTGACCTTAGGGGATACCGTGGATCTTCTCTGGCTCTTTGCCCCTCCTCTCTAAAGTGGCACTGATAGTGATAGCGGGGGTCCGCCTCCACCAAGGTGGACAAGAATCAATGACATTGAGATTATCTGTCACACATTAAAGGGCTCCCTAGCTGTCTGCTCCTACTTTTAATAATAATAATTGGAATCTGCTCAAGTGGAAACAACCCCGGGAAGGAGGGTATCATTGGTGTTTGTTGAAGGAGATTGGATACCAGCTAATGAGCCCGCAGACACAAAGTGACCAAATGAAGGAGTGGGACCTGTGGCTGGGACTAATGAGGGACCAGGGGTCATGGCATGGGAAACTGAGGAGACAAAGGGGTGGAGCAGGACTAATCCCCCCTTCCCCTGCTGTAGGGAAGCCTTCAGTTGCACTTGAAGAGGTAGGAGGCAGCCAGGAATTCTTTCAACAGGAATACAAACAGGAGTCAATGCACAGATCTGTTGACCTCCGACCCCAGATCACAGCCTCCTCAGAGTGACCCTTGTTGAGATGTTGCATGGAGGGCCAGGAAGGAAGCCCTAGAAACAAAATGTGTGCGGTTTATTTTCAATTGGCTTTTACAAGTTGTGCACATTAGGGGAATGGGATAAGGCTCAGTGGCAGAGGATGTGCCCAACTTGTTTCATTCCCAGCACCACCACACACACACCCCTGAAAAATAATACATACGTTAAGATAGGAAGTGACGCATCGATACATATACGCACTATGTAGGGTTCATATAAAAATATGGGTAGTCTTAAATATTTATCATTTCTTGGTGGTAGAAACACTGAAATTTTTTTCTTCTAGCTTCGGGAAATGTCCAGTACATAATCTGTGCATTTGCGCAGTTGAGCGTGTTTCTACTCTCCGCCTGTAACTTGGCACTGCAGCTCGTGGCTTCTCCCCTCCCGCTGCTGCTCCCACTGCTCTCCCAGCTGCTGGAGCGACCTTTCTGCTTTCAGTGTCGGCTGAGTTCACTGTTCTTCCTCTGTCCTTCCCTCCATCACTCCCTCCTTCCTTCCTCCTTTTCTTCTCTCCCTTCCCTCTTCTTTCATCTTTGCAGTACTAAGGATTGAACCTGGGGTCCTCACACAGATCTATATCCCTGAGCATGCACACATACAGGCATACGTGCATGCATACATGCATACATTTATTCATTCATTATTATGGTACTGGAGATTGAACTACATCCCCAGGTTTTTTTTTTTTTTTTTTTTTTTAATGTTGAGATGGGATCTTGTTAAGTCATTAAATTACCCAGGCTGGACTTGAGCTTGGGATCCTACCCCTTGCTGCAGCCTTCCAGGGTTCTGGGATTATAGGCATGTACTTACATGCCTGACTGTCTGAATCAACTGTCTTGATCCCATATATATCCTGTGCTGCCTTATATCACCTAACACCATGTTTCCACATTGTCACAGATGATAGAATTTCATTTCTTTAATTTTTTTATATCAGCTGCATCCTGTCACCAAGGTATGACTTTGTGTGTGTGTGTGGGGGGGGGCAGTCCATCTCTCCTGTCTACAGTTGTCCCCCGCACCGAAAACAGAGCGTTCCCCAGGCTGCCCATGCAATTAGCCCCCTGCCCTATGCTCCCAAGAAGACACCAAATTTGTGCCACTTTGATTTCGAGTCAGTTGCTGTGGGCCACTTGCCATCCTGGGGCTGAGCAGAGTCATTTCTCTCCGCAGGGCTTCCTGCTAGGGCAGCGAGTGAACGACAGCATGTGCGTTGTAGGAGTTGTCCCCAGAGAGGAGGAGCGCAGAGAAAAGAGAAGTACTGAGGTTTTGCCTCTGCGGCATTTAATGGGAAAACGGGTATTTCCCAGGTAATTGCCTTTAAGTGACTATTGAAATTAATGCCTCATTCCAACGGCACGTTTTTGTGAGAACATTGCCTCTTAGAAGGAGCAAAAACCTGAGGAGAAAAAAAAAAAAAGCCCGAAGTGAGCACCGCAGGGCGCAGACATGGCCACGGACTGAGTCCCTGGAGTGCAGAACGCGAGGTGGGAAGTGGCTCTCAGAAGGCGTGAAGTGTCTGAGTACTGAGGACTCACATAATGTGCTGGCCAAGAGGGACTGGCCAGGCAGTGAGCAGGACCCCCCCAGGGCTTGTCCTCCTCATCCACCTCTGGGGCTGTGACAAGAATACTAAGTGACGGGGCAACTCATGACCCTTGCATTGTGGCCCATTAAGGCTCCAGCTCAGGCCCATCTGATCTCTGCCTTCCCAGGTGAGGCCAGGAGGCTCACGGGGCCTCAATGTGGCCTCTCACTGGCTTTGTAACTGCATCCACAGTCCCTCTGTTCCCTTGCCATTATGGGTTCACTGAAATTTTAGGAGATCTGTGTGTAAAACTAATGTGGTTTATGAGAGCATCTTGTGTGTCAGGCACAGTCCCGTGACCATGATGGGGACCGGAGTTGTTGAGCCCCGGGTTCCTATGAGCAGAGGGCTGTGAGGCTCCATTTGAAGGCTGTGACTGAATTCCCAATTCTTATTTTCTTTCTTTTTCTCTCCCCTTTTATTTTTTATTTTGAGACAAGGCCTCCCTAACTTGTCCAGGCATGATTTTAATTAGCAATCATCCATCCTGCCTACCTCATCCTCCCAAAATGCTGGGTTTACAGGCATGTGCCACCACGCTTGGCCCTCACCTTGAGGGCTGGCATTCTGGAAGGTGAATATCAATCCCTGAGACCATGAACTCCATCCCCAGGCAGAGGCTACACACCCAGGACTTGTGTACGGCATGGACATTTCTGTCCTGCCCTTGAAACCCTACTGCCAGAATTTGGGGGGGAAATGGGCCCCACTGTCATGGGCAGCTGTGATATGGTCCTTCGCAGCTGCAGGAATGCTGTCCCAGGGGTTCTGGTACCAACATTCCTATGGTCTGGATGGCTCATCATGGGCTTTGTGCCCCGGGGTGAACTGAAAGTCCACTCCTCCCAACTCCCGTCCTGTTTGGTAGGATTGACAGAGAGACACTCTCTTGGGGGACAGAAATAGCTTCCAGACAACCAGAGCTGGATGGAAACTAGACAAGAGTTGAGCAGGGGGGAGCCTGTGGATATGGGCGAGGCAGGAAGGGCTTGGAGCAGTGATGGTAGCAGTAGCTCAAGAGGGCCTTGTTGGCTGCAGGGGAACCTGGACTGCAAACGCCTGAGTTCCCTGTGCCAGAACTGTGAGTGAGCAAGCTAACAGCAACCCAGATCTGCAGTGCCCGGCCTGAATCATGAGGACAGCATCTCAGGGCATGACACAGGAGGGTGGGCAAGGGGAGTGGATTATTGCCCACCTACCTGTGTGCCTCCAGGGATGTCTGTCACTCAACTGTCTGTTCTAACTTTTTTACCTATAAACTAAATCGTTAGGGCAGACTCTTAGGAACGGCTATGGCGCACACGTATCTGCGTGGGCAGTGGGGACTCCTCAGTCTTCATCTCCCAAGCCTGCCAGAAGTAGAAATGGCTTCGAAATGGACACTGGGGAGGTGGGACCAGGAGAAGCCTTGTTTTCTATCTTGGTGCCGCCACATCTTGGGGCTCTATTCATGCATCCTGTTCATTTTGGCGCTAGAGCATGCCCTACCTTCTCTGTAGGGTGGGCATGAGGGGCAGACGGTCTCTCGTGTTTGTCAGGGTAACATGGGGCTCAGTGCTCTGCGTGTTACTTTACTTGATCTTTCAAAGAAGTATGTAATCAGAAGGGAAAACTGAGGGTCAGAATGTGGGGTGTGGGAATGACCGAGGCTTATTTCTGCACTGTCTGAATTCATAGACAAGAACACTGGCTGGGGGAAGGAGCCAGGACTAGGTGTATGCTGTCTGAATTCATAGGCTTGACTCTTTAGCACCTAAAAAGGAAGAAATTAGTTATAAAATTCAAACATTATCCTTGGAGGCTGAGCACATTTTTTGGTACTGGAGATTAGACCTGGGTCCTTTACAAGGAGCTGCACCCTGAGAACCCCACTCCTTTTAAAAATTTGAGACAAGTCTCATTGAGTTGCTGAGTTGGCCAGGCAGGGATTAAATTTGTGGTCTTTTGTCTAAGCCTCCCAGAGTGCTGGGATTATAGGCCTGCATCCCCATATTTGGCTACATTTATGTTACTTAAGAAGAATTAGAGTATTGGTATTGGAAAGAGAAGCCTAGAAAGGCAAGGGGTTGGAACATTAATGGGCACTTGGGAACACTAGGAATGAGCTTGCTACAAAAAATTACTGCTCACTGTCATCATAGGTACATTTGTTCAATCCCACCCACTCAGTTCTTGAGTACCTAAGTGAGGACAACCATCTGGAAAATTAGAATGGGACAGAAAGGGAAAGGAGGAAAGACTGAGGCCCATGACAGGGCTCCGCCTTTGGGAATGAATATTGTCAGGGAGCTCCCCGGGCAGGTGAGGGCAGGTGAGGGCAGGTGAGGGCAGGTGAGGGCAGGTGAGGGCAGGTGAGGGCAGGTGAGGGCAGGTGAGGGTGAGACAGGGCAGGTGAGGGCAGGAAGGGGCAGGTGAGGGGACAACCCTGTTGGGAGATGCAGAAAGGTGACAATCAGACTGAAGAGCAAATAGGGACTCACTGAACCTGAAGACATTGAACCTCACAACTTCCCTCTGAAAGTCCCCGCTACAGCTCATCCCTCCCCCGCCCTGCCTCTGCTAACACGAAGGTACTCTGCTTCAGGACCAGCTGGACACCAGCTGAAGAGAGACCATATCTGTCCTAAAGAGAATTATAGTAAAGAAGAAGCTACAGAAACCAGAGTGAAGTTGGCGCTGAGGGGAGCAGGTATGTGGCTTACCTGGGGCAGATGGGGGAGTGGGAGGGGCTGCACAGGGACAGCTGGGATGGGACACAAGCCCATGTGAGACCCTCCCTGGCTTTAACAAATACTAGAAGTGGCCCAGGGGTTGCACCATGGCTCCTCACAGATCTGACACCCACATTTGTTGTCTTGCTACTCTACATGCTGAACCTTTAGGGGAGATGGTGGATTTTCTCAGACTCCAATGGCTCATTGAAAAAAGCATGTAAACACCCTGAATGGTAGGTGCTAGGGGATGCCAGCCATTGCTGCCCCTCTCCTGGGAGGACCTGGCCACCCTGACACCTGAGGGAGCCAAGACTTCAATGCAGCTCTTCAGCATACTCTATAAACATGCATGCTGTTCCCTCCTGCTGTTGCCTGAACACAAGCCAGCTGACTCTGCTGTCCCTTCTGACAGCAGCCAGTGCACCAGGTGATTCTGATCTTCAGTGTTGATCATTGCGCTGGTTCTGCACCATTTCTGTAGCCTCTCCACTGGAAACAGATCGATCAACACCTAGTCATTTCTGAAACCATGATCTAAAACTTTCCAGGACTTAGAAAACGCTGAAACCATCTTGGAATGGTGAGTAAGACTGTGCGTGTGTGTGCGTGTGTGTGTGTGTGTGTGTGTGTGTGTGTGTGTGTGTGTGTGTGTGTGTGTGTGTGGTGCATGTATATTAGGAGCACCCGGAAACTTGGGTGCTCTTTGTACCCCTGCACATGCCCAACTATGTGACCTGGGCAAGCCACTTACCTTCTGCGGGCTTGCTTCCCCCTTGCTAAATGACATGACCTGGAAGACAAACCAAAACTCTTGCTGGGATCATGTAGCTCTTTCTCTTCTCCCAGGCTGAGAAGAATACAGGTCAGAAAATTGTTACTGGTGGTTGGACAAAACTTAGAGCCTAGGGACAGTGGGATAGTGACTACAGGGTCCATACTGTCCCCATGATGTGCCAATTTAGAGACTGCCCAGGAGGCTGATTTTTACGACAGCACAGAACATCTAGGGCAGGTCTGGCTTGCTGCTCTTGGCTCAGGAGCTGAGCAGGCAGAGGGGGACAAGCTGCTGGACTGACCTGGGAGCCAGTAGTTCATTTCCCCCAGTGGAGCTGTAATCACATCATCGGGCAGCACCGTGCCTTCTCCAGAATATTACAGAATGGCTTTCTGTCTGCAGAGCTAAGCTGTTGTGATCAAAATGAATGGGTGGAGAGTTCCAACCATCCCGTGGAACCTACGGCTGGGGGTGAAATTTGGGTTCCTGTCCCTGTCCCACCCTCAGAGTGCCTGGAAGGGCAGCAATAGACACCCCAAGCAGACCCTACTAGGCATTAAGCTAGCAGCTTCCGGGCTTTCCCTGACACAGAGAAGCCAGGAAAACTCTGAAGCTTTCCTTCTCTCCTGGAAGACAGAGCACTGCAGGTTTAGTCTGGTGAGGTTCGCTTAGGCCCCGGGATCTGGGCACAGCCAGCGGCTCTATCAGCTGAGTCTTCATCCATTGCTCCCAGGCCACATGATGGAGGCTGAGACCACAGAGCTCTCCATAGGTAGAGGGCCAGGGACTGTAGCAGTCCTGCAGTTAACTGGCAAAAGAAAGCCATCCAGCAAAACAAAAACCACGACGTGGGAGGCTTCTCTAGAGAAGACCAGGCAGTATGGTTTGCTGACAGCGGCCGGCTGGGTCCTGGTGCGGCTCATCATTTCTCTGAGATGTGGGTGATGACTCTGTCTCCTCTTCTCTAAAATGGGCACAGTGGATGTGAGAATGAACTGAGAGAATTCCTGAGAGTGCCTGGCCCATATTCCTACTTTGTTTATGAAGAACAGGCACCTTATCTTAGAGCTTGTTCCTTGACTGACTTAGAACTGACTCTTTCCTTGGTTGACTTTCTTTGGTCCTCTGGGCATTAAGAAATGGGTGGAGTGGAGATACGAAGGATGTAAAATGAATTTTGACCTGTAGGTGATGATTTGACTGCACAAACATGGAGCGATTATAAATAACACAACCTCCAAGAAGCAAGGTCCAATGGCATTCATGTAGAAGTTTCTCCTTGAATCCTCACTCAAGTCTCTATCCGTGATGAGTAAGAAACAAATGAAGGTAGGGTGAAAGGGAAAATATTCAACTCAGTTGAATTTAGGAGATGTATTTCACCCTGGTCCGCAAAAGTGTTTCTAGGAAGTTTCATGTGTCGTGGAAATTTTGTAAATTGAATCGTACTTAAAAAAAACTTTATTGAAATGTAATACATATAAATTTTAGGGTTTTTATTCTAGCTTGTGAAGAATGTCCTTGATATTTTGATTGGGATTACATGGAATTTGTAGATGGCTTTGGGTAGTATAGTCTCTTTCACAGTAATGTTTCTCCCACAAACAGGGGAAGTCTTTCCAGTTTTTAGTGTCTCCTTTGATTTCTTTCATCAGTGTTTAATAATTTTTCATTGTGGCAGTCTCAAACTTTCTTAGTTTATTCCTGTGAGCATGAGTGTGCGTCTAGTGTGAATAGGTTTCCTTTCATGACTTTTTTCTCATCAGTTTTGCTACTGCTGTGTTGAAAAGCTACTGATTCCAAAGGAAATGAAATCAGCATACAAAAGAGGTGCTCACCTGCCCATGTTTATCGCAGCCCTATTCACAATATCTGAGACACAGAATCAGACTAGGTGTCCACCAACAGATGAATGGATAAAGAAAAGGTGGTGTGTATACACCACTGAGTACTGGTCAGGCATAAGAGAGTGAAATCTTGTCATTTGTGGCAAAATGGATGGAATCGGAGGACATCATATACAAAGTAATAAGGCTGACCCAGAAAGTCAGGTATCCCATGTTCTGGCATGTGCAGGAACTAAAAAATGTCAACCTAATGGTGATTAGTAGGGACTGGGACGGATGCTGTGTGTGGGTGGATGGGAGGGGTGAAGAAAGTATATGGTCAATGCGTGTCATGCTGTATGCACGCATGCATGGAAATGTCACCCTAAATACCATTAATGTGTATATAAAAGTGCACATGTTACACACTGAACATACCCATAGCCCCAGATTTTAAAAATAGAACATATTAAAACCCTTAAATCCCTAGGTAGTTCTCACCCATTTAGCCATAAATCTGACTTCTAAGAACACAAATTAATTTTGCTAGGTTCTACTTCTTTAAAAATAATTTATTTTCTCGTGTCTCCCTTTTTTTTGCTTAAAATCAGGTTTGTAAATTTCATCTAGGAGGGTAGTTCAGATTTGTTTTCATTGCTGTAGAATTATTTATACTCATTCTTCCATTGAGTGGCATTTGTAGAATTACCAATTTAATTATACATGCACTGCCCTGCATATCCTAGTGCATTTGCTGGCAAATGTACACGCATTTCTGTAATCGTTGAGTCTGAGTTTATGGGCTTGCTCAGTTTCATAGATGTTATCTAACAGTTTTATGAAGGCTTCGCCAATTTAGCCTCTCACCAGCATTGCATAGGAGTTCTAGTTGCTCTACGTCCTTGTCAGCACTTAACTATTTTCTGCGTGTTTTAATTTAGCAGTTCTGGTGGAAGTCTATTAGTGTTAGATTATAGTTTTAACTTACATTTGTCTGATGACTAATGGAATTGATTTTTTTAACTCTGTCATTTAGATAATTTTTTTTTCAAGGCAGGGCATCCTTCTTTAATCCAAGCTGGTCCTCAACTCACCACAGAGCCCAGGCTAGTCTCACAGAAATCCTCTGTGCTGGGGTTACAGGTATGTACCATATCCAGTTCACATAGTGTTGGGGAATTGAACCCTGTGTCTTGGCTTACTGGGCAAGTACTCTAACTGCTAAGGTCTAGGTCCATCCCCTAGATAACTTTTAAAAAGAATGCTCGTTTGAAAATTTTCTCCATTTTTATTCTGGGTTATCTGTCTAATTTCTGTTGTTTTGTAGGAGTTCCAGGAGGACAATATCTTTGAAAATAAGAAAGCATTTTCTGCTGTGAATAATCCTTGATTCTACATTTAGAATTCGGAACCCGGGGTTTTTCCAGAAATAAGTCATGGAGTATGTACAAGTTTCAACAGTGAGATAATCCTGAGCACAGGCACTTCAGCGTCCAACCTCCCCAGATCCAAATTTTCCTCTTACGGACAAGAAGATGACTGTTCTTCCCTCTTGTCATTCAGGCTGTCTAGCAAGAGGAGACGGGCAGGTTCATCTCATGAAGAGGTGGCTGGAGCAAGGATGACGAACACAATGGCTTCTGGGTGACGAGGAAGTTTGGGGAAGGGACAACAAATTTGTGTGGGGCTTCTGTGCTGCACTTGTGGTGCCCGTGACTGGGCACCACAAGACCGAGGGGTGGGATTTCATCTGAAAGGAGCTGGTCAAGAAATGACAGATGAGTGCTGGGGACTCTCAGATGGACAAGTATCTGTAGAGTCGGTGTCAACTCTGCTAAGGAAAAGACCTTTGCTTAATTCAGGGGCCAACTAAAAAGGCAAAGCTTGGAACAAAAGCATCTCTGGCAGCTGCCCGTATGTCTTAGCTACTTTTTCATCACTGTGACTCAATACTCGACACCCACAACTTCAGGGAGGAAAGATTTATATATTAGCTTGAAGTTTCAGAAATTCACAGTCCATTCACAGGTGGGCAGCTGGAAAGTGGGAGAAGCACGTGGCAGGGCTGGAGCAGGGGCCGAGCTCCCCACAGCAAGCAGAGCAGAGAAAAGAGTCCAGAAGGAAGGGCGGAACCAGCTCGCACTCCTCTAAGTCAAACCCCAAGCATCCGCCCCTGCCAGCCAGGCCCCACCTCCCAGCCCTACACAGTATCCACAGGGACATGAGGCTTTTGGGGGACACTCCAGATCCACCCACCACCACACCATCTCAGTATAGATGTGCCACCAGGCATGTTTCCAGACCGTGTGACTTTTCTGTCAGCCCAGGTGTGCAGCACAGGCGCTCCTCCTCAGTCCTCTCAGAAGATGGTCAGCTGCCTCCAGGCTCTGGCAGCTCCCTGGCTGTGGCTGTGCTCTGGCGGCTACCCAGCTGCGCACAGCACAAAAGCAGACTTTTCTGCCACCAGGAAGAGGCATTTCCCTTTTGGTTTTCATTTTCCACAGTGAAATATAGCAATACATACATATTTATCCTCGGTGAAATTAAAACGAAACCCAGGGGAAGCTTTTCTTGGCTTTCATTTATTCGATAAATTTACACTGAGTTCCCATTGTATACCAGGTATCATGCTTGAAGATAAGGAAATAAATAACATAAGTTCATTATATTGTGGGAGGAAATTAAAAGTAAATGGCTAATTCCAAGATAATACAATGGTCGTGAGACAGAGGATTATAATAGTCAATTCTGAGATAATATAATGGTTCTGAAACAGACGATTACAGAGTTAACTGAGAAGGGGGATCTGACTGGTGGCTAAGGAGTAGGACAGGCAAGTGTGAGAAGTACTGAAAGAGTTAATGCCTTCAAGTCTGCTTCTCCCTAACCCTTGCAAAGGGAAAACATTGAGAAAAATTAGGAATTATAAAACACCTCCATGTATCAGAACAGAAGAAAAAGATTTCCAATTTCCATCCTATTTAAATATCCTGTGCTGTTATACCTGGGCCTTGTGACTTATATTAATGAACTTTTTTTTTGTTTCTCATTTTGAGCATGAACTCAATGAAAGTTAATTAAAATGATGTACAATGTGACCTGGTGTGAATTAATTAATGTTAATAAAGGTGAATTCCTTTTTCCCCCTCATTCTTCATCTATGGAAACCCATGAAAACAGCTGTCAGTCAAAGAAAGCACTGTCAGGCCTCGTGGTTTTCAATGTCTTTTCTGTTGCTGGGAACCATAGGAATGGTACGGGGATAAAACTGAGGATCTGTTGTAGTGGAGTGCAGTGGGGGCACCTTCCAGTGGAAAGAAGGCTAAGAAGACTGGAATCATGAGTGGAGAAAGGGACACAGACTGGGGATACAATCTGAGAGTCTACCTGAAAAGCCGGGAGCCCCTACCTAAGGGATCAAGGGAGTTAGAAACTCTGTGATCTGTCAAGGAGTATATTACAAAATATCATTTGAATCAGTTGGAATGCATTTGGCTGCAAGTAATAGAATCCCTAATTCACTGAGATTAGAACAATTAAGTGGCTTGCTACTTTTCGTAATAAAAACTCCAGTGGGAGGGCAGATACAGGATTAATTCACCAGCTCACTGTTATCTCAAAAAATCTCTTCTTCTCCTTCTACTCAGCCATTCTAAATGTTTTGGCTTGTCCTTCTAGGATGCCTTCCTAATGGGGCCAAGATGACTGTTGTGGTTTCAGGAGCAGCACGTATAGGTCACCAGCCCAAAGGCACAAAAGCAAACATTCATATCCAGTCTGTTTGTCTTTTTTCTTTCTTTCTCTTTCTTTCTTTCTTTCTTTCTTTCTTTCTTTCTTATGTTTTCTTTCTCTTTTCTTTTCTTCCTTCCTTTTTTCCTTCCCTTCTTCCTTCCTTCTGTCCTTCCTTCCTTCCTTCTTTCCTTCTTTCCTTCCTTCCTGCCTTCCTTCCTTCCCTCCTTCCTTCCTTCTTTTCTCTCTCCTCCTTTTTTTTGTTTGCAAGGAAAGTATTTGTAGAAACCCACAAGCAGATTTATTAGTTCCATTGTCTCAAATTGCATCCATGCCTAAATCCAATCATTTGCAGGAGAAAGCATTCTATCTCAGTAGTCGTCACCCATGAACTCTCACTCCCAGATCGGGGAGTAACCTAATCTTCTCTGAAGAACTAAGTAACAAGGATGAATGAAATCAGACTCTGTAAGGAAATGAGTGGAAGAGATGAGAGGACAACCAGGTCCTGCTAAACAAAAGCTTTCTGCTTTCTCTGAATGGACCGTGGGGATTTGGAGATTGTGTCTTTGGTCATCTAATTTCTTCCCTTTAATAAAAGTAGCCAATAGAGTCATGTCAGACAAATGAGCAAAATGTACAAAGAAACAGGTATGGTGAGAATACTGGGGGACACACTATATATGAGCAGGTAGAAAAGCCCTTAATAAAATTGTGGAGTGTCCCAAGAGTGGCTTCTGATGTGACGAGCCATTCATTTTGTATATCCTTCACTCCCAGGTAATGACCCACAGAGGAGACTCAGCATTTCATATTCTCATCTCTAATTCATCAAAACATCAAACACAATGCTTACATGACCAACGAGATAAAATAGGAATTAAAAACTAGACTTTGAATCCCAGATCTTCCAATTTTTAAAATATTTTGAATCTCAATTTCCTTACCTACAGCACAAGAATAATGCTATTACCTAACAAGTCATAGTTACTGTGATTATTAATTTTAACTATATTAGAACAAACTAACTTATCACTTTACTATCAAAATGGATTAATAAATGTTTATTTCTAACCAACAGAGTCCAGTGTAGTTGGCTCTGATCTTTGGGCTCTTTACAAGGACTCAAGGAGCCCACTATTCCACCTTGTGGCACAATTTCTTCAGTATGTAACCTTGCTGTTTTCTGAAGGAAAATAATAGCTTCTTTAATTGGGCTTTGAAACATTCATTATTGAGAACTTGGACCTACCTAGACCCCAAGGGGCAGACATAGACAACTTTGCCTTCTGCCCAGGTAAAGATGGGGTGAGCATCAAGGGAGTTGGCCACATGATTATTATTTTGTTAGTATTATCATTAATACCATGTGTTACAAAGACAGTCATGTTCTGGATGAAGCTATGAACCTAAAAAGTTCAATGATTCTCACTGCGATAATCTTAGGGAGCCATTTCTGGGAGACAGTGAGCTTTGCATTGCTGGTTTACAGTGTTGAGAAAATGGAGTGCTCATCACTAGGGATCATGGTGATGTCTGGTGACTTCTGTCTTTTCTACAGTCCCTAGCTTGGTGTTGGACACAGCATGTGCTGGCTCAGAAACTTGAACTTATAGCAGAGGCTCTACTTGATCTCCTTGGGTTTCTTTTCTATTTTTTGTGACCATTAACTCTTTATTTTGCTTTTATGCCCAGCATCCAGAACCTCTGACTCTTTCGTAGAGGGTTGTCCTCGCGCTTCTGGAAGCTGCTTTGCCTGTCTGCACAGAGTAGTATGTGCCTGGAAAAGTATGCTTCTCTGAATGTGTACTTGTCCATTTTTAAATTACTTCTGACAAAATACCTGAGGAAGGCTAACTTTATTTTTTTGTGTTCTTTTTAAAAATATAAATATACTACAGATTCATTGATATGTTAGTTACATACAACCTGGGGAATTTGTACCCATATATATCACTTTTGACCACTTTTTTCCTCCCCCTTACCCTTACCCTCCCCTTGGTGTCTCTTCCCTTTCCCAGCATTCTATCTCCCCTCTTTTTACCCTCTCTCTTATGTCATGATCTTTTTATGCACGTGTTTATGACAATCTCATGAGAGAGACATCATGAGGTACTAAATCTTTTGTTTGTACGTTTCTAAAGAAAAGCAAGAAGAAAAAGTTACTTTAGCTCATAATTCGGAAGATGGAAGAGCATACTACCAACATCAGCTCTGCTCTGGTGAGGACTTTATGGCAGATGGCAGGAGCACATGAGAGGAAAAGATCGCATTGCCATGGAGGAAGCCAGGAAGCCTGGAGTCCCACACTCCCTTCTGAAGGCGCGCTTCCAACTGACTCAAGGACTCCACCAGGCCCTACTGCTCACAGGTCCCACCTCCCAGTGTTGCTACACTAGGAAGAGTCTTTAACACACGAACCCTGAGGGGAACAAACTCAAACCACATGTAAAAGAGCAGTCCTTAACAGTTAATGACACCCTTAACTGATAGACAGAGTGACTTGAACTCCAGAACCCCATGAGAGGACCCAGTCACTCTGCAAGCATAGGGCTTTGTCTGACTTTGCACCCTTCCATGGCTACCATCTCGTGTTTTGCTTCTTTATTCCCCTTTAGGGGATGTTGCTCAATAAATAAATCACTTATTCATAAATCCTCATCTCAGGGTCAGCTTCTGGGAACCAATTTGAGACAGGAAGTAAATTGAAGACCAGAATTTCAAAGACTCCAGTGCCTGTTGAAATCTATAGCTGAGAGGGGTCTTTGGGTACATTGTTATACCCCTCCCACCTCACTGTCCCATTCACAAAATCTTTCAAAGGAGGACTTTGGTATGCTATGGAATCCCTGAGAGAAATGGGGACTGAAGCAGCTCATCAGCCCACATCTAGCACTTCAAAGAGTTTCATGGGCCCACGCCATGGACAGCCAGGTCATTGGAAACTGAATTTAAATCAGCAGAGAGTCATATCTATCAACTGAGGTACATTTGCTTTTTTCAACAAGATCATTGTATTGTGAAGGCAAATTTGGGTTGCAGAATATGAATTTCTGCAGATTGTTGCTGAGATTACGATCTGTCACAAGTAAGGTAAATTTCAGCTATATGTGGATCACATGGAAAGTAGTAATAGTTCCTTTCTCTTCTACCCCAACGTATGTGATCAGTTTGGTTTGGGTTACGCCTGGCCTGGTCTGGCCTGAAAACTTCTGATCTTTCTGCAGACTTAAAGATGTAAGTTCAGAGTTGGTACATACAAGGTACAATAAGGTATGGACCAGACTGAACCTCAAACCACTGTGGGGGCAACTGTGGCCTTCATCACTGTGGTGAACCCCATGAGATGCCACCCAGATCCCCCATCCAGGACTGGCTGTCCCACCAGTGGAAGGGATGCCATCACCCTGCCAGTACTCTAGAGATGATGTGGGCTGCAAAGAGAGACCTTTCCAGGTCCATTTTCTTCCCCAGAGGCTCAAATAGTGACTGATAGACCTGTATATGGAGATGGACCCATCTAAGCACAAAGTGAAATGACTCTGAAGAGCCACACTAGCTCCTAAACCTCACCCATGGGACTAACCAGGGGAATCAACCTTGGCTCAGTTCCTTTTTTCAGCCTCATTTCTCTTCACAGGTATTTGGTCTTTAATCAATGTTACACCCCCCCACCACCACACACACACACACACACATCTCCATTTCAGAGTCTGCTTTCAAGGGCATCTAACATGCCCTTGGCACATTTCTTCCCAATCAACAGCAGGAAAGTTGAACAGAGTGGCCACAATCCAGTGCTGGACTTAGCTCTCCTCTTGCTTTCAACCCTCTGGGGGAAGAGTCTGGTCCAGGAAAGGAGAAGAGAAGGGCCAGCAGTCTGAACATGCTGCAATGACCAGTGTTGCTTCATGTTGATGCACAGAAGGGATAAAGAAGCCCGTGGGTATGCGCAGGGGGACAGGCTTCCAGCCCCCAAGCCTGTGGTGGTTACAGCAGAACACCAACTTGATTTGTTTTGGGATCTGCCCAAGGGAGTTAGGAAGCACGCTCCTGGCTGTGCCAGGATTGGTCATAAAGTGTGTCATAGGTACAATATGTTTCCTCACCCAGTCCTTTCTGCCCTGTACCTCTCCTCTGATTCCTACCAGCCCCCAGGAACTGAGCAGTTCTACCTCTCCACATTACTCCACTGTGATGTTTCTAACTTGGAACCAGTCACATCCTAAAGACTAAAACTGTGAACGTATTAAATCTTTCCTCAAGTTGTGTCTTGTACTATGGCCAGCAGAGGGAAAACTGACTAACACAGAGCTGTTCCCCATTTGTCCAGGTATCGAGGGCTCACTCTCACTCTATGGTCCTTAGCAAACTCTGCAGTGTGTATTCAAAACATATTTTAATCCATCTACTCCTTTCTCTTTCCTCTGCCTCCACCCTAGTCAAGCCATAGCCATCTCTGGATTACACGGACCTTGGATTATATGACCTCTTTGCAATTCATTCTCAACTCTGTGGCCAGAATGATTTTTTGAATCTAGTTTTCACTCCTAAGATATCTCATTGATTTTTTTCATATTTCTTTGATTTTGGTTTATAGCCATCCTTGCTTAACTTATATGTAGATACTTATTTTTCCAAGATATTAAACATACTGATTTTAAATTTCTGTTCTGATTAGACTATGAGCTTTTGGGTATGTTGATGTCTCTTTTTGAGGTGGAGCATCTCTGAATGTTCGAGGTATTTAGGTCACGGGCAAATTCCTATATTTGCTTTGGTTGTGAAGTTACAGCTGGGTTTTAGCAAGCCTGTTAGGGTTTTGCTGAAGCGTTGCCTCAACTTGCATCAAGGGAAATGTCAGCACATGCCACCACGAAGGGGGCTCATTATCCCATCTGCCAGCAGAGGCTGCCTCTTCCTCCTGGCTGTTGTCAGCTAGCCAGGGCTCTGGCCTGTGCCTGTCCCTCCCTTTACACTGATAGGTATAGAGGCAGGAGGATCCCCGCTGGTCTAGGAAGTTCTCCCTAACAGTGCAAACAGAAGACCACCCACACTCTTCTTCATTGCTGTGATCATATGAATTTGTTACGTGTTCACTTGTTTGTGGCTGGCCTCCCCTGCTAAACCAAGCTCTATGAAGCACATAGCAGGTCTGTCTGGGCTACCAGGTATACCAGTTTTTTCACATTGCATTTGACACGTTTATTTCAGAGGTAATTATTGAATAATCAGTTGTTTTTGCTCCCACATCAGATTTCAGTTAAAGAAAGAATTCTTAGCCAAATGCACCTGGTGTCCACCCCACCCCCCACCCCCGCCCGCCCCAGATTCCGTGGGACTAAGGAAGCTGTAGGGTTTTCTGTGCACAAGCCTCTCCTCTGGAGGAATAGGCAGCTTTTGCCTCACTCAGGAGCCTGGCTTCCCTTTCTGACAGCCAGGAGCTCGTTTTGCCCTGAACTCCGCTACCAGCTGCTTGCTGCCAGCAGAGAGAGGCAGAGCCCGTAGAAGCTGCTGCAGGACTATTATGGGGCATTTGAGGAGACTTCTCTCAGCCCAGACTGGGTCGAGGGGGGCAGGGCTCCACATGCAGGAGGTGGGGCAGAGGGAGAGAGGACATCGTGCTGCACCACCTTTGAGTCATCCGGGTGCTGGCACCCCCACCCCAACCCGCAGCATGATCCCACCTGCACCCATCAGCTCATTCCTTCTCATGGTGGTAACAGCCAACGTAGGTAAGGGACCTTTCAGAAATGTGGATGCTGTGGCACGAGAGGGATCACAGATCCTCCTCCCCCATCCCATAGGTAAGAAAACTAGGCCAGAAAGAAGGTGACTGGTCCAAGGCCCCAAAGGTAGAAATAAGGGGAGCGGGGCCCAGAATGCAAAGCTCGGAAATCCCTGGGCGCTGAGTCTGCACCGAACTCCTCTCCCTCTCTCTCTCTCTCTCTCTCTCTCTCTCTCTCTCTCTCTCTCTCTCTTTCCCTGTCTCTGCCTTCCCTTCTCATCCCCTTTACCTTGCCTTTGCTCTGTCTTGTCCTCAGCCTCTTCTTACCACATCTGGCCTGTGCCACAGCTCCAAGGACACCTGAGGTCCCATCACCTTCACCTGTGCCCACCCACGTGCTCAGCTGTCATCTGGCCACAGCTTCCTCTATGGGATCTAGCAGACCGTTAGGGGGCAATGCGAAGAACAGACACAGGCTCTAGCCAGCTCCCGGGGTCTCTCCACCAGGGCTGGGAGTCCATTCGACCGCCCTGAGAACCAGGATTTGACTCCCGGATTCCAGAGTTGTGCCCTGGGATGAGACCACTTGAGGGTTTCGCTTGGGAAGGCAGCACCGGCTTTGTCGCTTTGTCGTTACTCTCCTGCCCCTTTCCTCCTGGTTGCGTGTCTTCTCCTCCCCGCTTTTACCCCAATCAGAGCTACCACTCCCTTCTTTTGAGCCCTCGCCATGTCTGGATTTGCCTGCGTCTTTTAAAGGGTACACCGCCCAGCAACGACTTGCTCATCCTCCTCCCGGCCCCGCCCCCCAGCCCCGAGGGCAGAAGCTGTCTCAGCACCTGCTGCTGCCCGGAAAGGTCTCAACACTTGGTTGGCTGGATCCGGCCACCTGGGATCCCAAGTCGGTGCCCGACAGAGGAGGCGAGATAGAGGCAGGTTCCCCCAGCCCAGGCTGCCCAACCCTGCCTCCCACTGCCGCCGCTGTGTGGAGTCAAGGGAGACCACGGGCAGAGGCTCATTCTTCAGTTACCTCTCCCCCTACTAGGCCCTGCCAAGGGCAGACCCTAAGGTGGGCGTGTGTGTGTGTGTGTGTGTGTGTGTGTGTGTGTGTGTGTGTGTGTGTGTCTTGGAAGCAGTACTGAGCAGCTGGGGACGCCGATGTGACCTGTTTTTTACAGGATGTGGCCTGTGGCATGCTGGACTTGTAGGAGGCTCTGGGTATAACAGCTACCGAGATTTGCCAAGTTTGGGGAATGCTCCTTCCAACAAATACATCTCCCTGTTGTCACATCGCAGTATTCTGGCGCGTTACAGGCTCTGATGGACCCTGTAGTAAAATAACCATAAATCGTAAAACGGGGAAATCAAAACACAAACAACTCGGAGGGACTCCACCTGCTAACCCCGAGGTCCTGCAGGTTCCTGGCGTGAGGGGCGACCCCCGCCCCGCTTCTGCATTCGGCCTCGAGCTGTCACCACCTCTGTCCTCGCGGAGAGGCCTTTTTGTGCCAGCGCCGCACTTGGGGGGCGTTCTTCCCCGCTTTGGAGCACAGGCATTCCCTCTCTCTACTCTGGATTTTTGTTTATGCCTATTTGCAATCTCTGGGAAAAAAAAAAACTAATAAATAGTTGAGAACCCGGAACGAGAGCCGGCCAATGAAGTACCGCGATGGAGCATTACAGCATCGGCGAGACCGCCCATTGGCTGGTCCGCCCTGAGGAGATGGCTGCGGCTCCCCCTGTCCCTCCTCCTCCTCCTCTGCTCCGCCCGGGCAGCCGGCCGAGCTCCTTTCTCCGCTCCTGCGGGCACCCAGCAGTACTGGCCGGCTGGGGGAGACGCCCTTGGCCGCAGTCCCGGTCGCCTGACTGCCAGCCAGTCCTGCCTTTGCAACTGCCGCCTGCAGCCTGTTCAGACGTGCTTGGGTGCCGCGCAGGGATCACCCTGCATTTATGCCCAGCCTCGGGCCTCATGCAGGGAGGCTCTTTGTTTCAGCGGGCCAGCCCTTCTTGCAGTCAGCCCAGGCCCGCCTTCCTCTCTGGAGCCTCCTCCGCCTCTCCAGCCTGAACTCATCTCCCTCTGGGTTCTAAAGTGCTTATTGTGCAAAGACCCATCACTTGGCGCTTGTAGCATGCCCTGTATCGCGCCCTCTCCAGGCTCCTTTCTACCCTTCTATAAAAATCTTATGCCAGCCCCTGGATAGTCCAGAACTCTGGGAGGCTGAGGCAGAAGGATTGCAGCCCAGCCTGAGCAACTTAATGAGACCCTATCTCAGAAAAAAAGAATAAATAAATAAATAAAATAATTCATCCTTTCCTAGCAGATCATTGAACCTCTGAAGAAGAAAGGGGGTGGGCATAGACTGTTACTGGTTCCCCAAACCCCATGTCTCTAATGTGTTATAGAATTTAGAATCCATGTATATATAAAAATGTTTTTAAAAGGAATAGTTAATAGAAAAGAAAATCCCATGAGTTTTTGGAGATGACAGATACGTTTATTAGCTTGGTTGTGATAATGACTTTTTGAATGTATGTGAATATTTAAACTCCTCAAAATGTATACATTAAATATGGGTAAATGAAGAAAAAGATCTTAGGTAGAAAAAAAAGGATGACAGGGGAAGGGGGGTGCTGGAGGCGAAATTCAGTGTGAAGTCTCCCAGTAGGAAAACAAGAGAGAGAGAGAGAGAGAGAGAGAGAGAGAGAGAGAGAGAGAGAGAGAGAGAGATTTTGACTTTTAGCTGGGAACATCCTTTGCAATAGGATGTCCATGTTCAGTTTCCAGAAAATGACATTAAACAGGGAAGGGGTGTGTGTGTGTGTGTGTGTGTGTGTGTGTGTGTGTGTGTGTGTTGTGCACCTTTTCTGTCCTTTTTCCTACTGGTTGGAATGGAGTCATGCTGCACGGAGCTCAAGCTACCCTCTTGGTCTGGTGGCACACTACAGATTGTGGGGCAGCTAGATGGCAGTGGCATAGGTCCCTGATGATTCTCAGAATGTAATACCAGCCCTCAACTGCCCACCTGTTCACAGATATTTTTGTGTGTGCAATAAAATATCATTCTTAGCGTTAGTAGATACCTTTTGGAGATACATGGTTGTATTTGTTGGATCTTTCTAGAAAGGCAGAACAAATGGGTTGTGTGTATACAGGGAGATTAGTTTCAGAGATTTGTCTTATGTATTATTATTGTGGCTGGCAGACTGAGAAAAGAATTAATGACGTGGGTTGGGTCTGAGGACAGACATCTCTCTTCCTCAGAGGACCTCAGTCTTTTAAGACCTTCACCTGACTGGATAAGCCCCACCCACATTACAGAGGATCATGTGCACTAGTCAACTTATTGACTCATAAGTTTACTTCACTGATTACTCAGAAGCACTTAAGCCGGGCATGATGGCACACTCCTGCAATCCCAGCACTCAGAAAGCTGAGGTAGGAGGATTGCAGTGAGTCAAAGGCCAGCCTGGGTTCCACAGTGAGTTCAGGATCAGGCGAGGCTACAGAGCGAGATCCTATCCCAAAAAAGTTCATTTTATCTAAAAAATACCTTCATAGCAACTTCTAGATTGATTCTTGGCGGATAATCCTGGGTACAATAGCTGTTACGGACTGAGCTCCGCCCACCCCCCCCCCCAACCCCCGGCCTATTTACCTGTTGAACCTCTGAAGCCTAGTATTTCAGAATATGACTAATTTGAAGATAGGCCTTGATAGAAATATAATCAAGTTAAAATGAAGCTGTTAGGATGTCCTGATCCCATCAGACTGAGGAGACGAGATTAAGACACACACAGAGAGATACAGGGGATGCTTGTGCAGAGACACACCACCCCACCCCGTGAAGAGACGGTGAAAGGTGGCGAGCCAATGAGAGAGCCGCCAGCCCCTGATTTCTGACTTCCAGCCTCTAGAACTGTGAAGAAATACATTTCTGTTATAAGTTGCCCAGTCTGTGACACTTTACAGGCTGCCCTAGAAAGCTATTACCTGTGATAGCCAAGTTGGCATTTAAATTAGCCATCACAGTGGGGCTTATTTAAGTTGACTGCACAGACTTTGCGGGCAGGCACAGCCTGTCTCCGGGGCCAGTGCGGATTCTGATATCAGGCTAAGGACCCTGGGCTTCAGAAACATCAATGTGAGTGGATGATTTGAAGTGGTGAGTAGGGGAGGGCTAAGGTCAAATTTGGATTTTAGAAAGATCTCTCCAGATGTGTAAATGGTAATCCAGGAGATTCATTAAGGAGCACATGCAAAAGCATGTAAGAAGGCTGCTGAGGGGCAGTGGTGGCGGTTAGAGGAGACCTTAGCTGCAGCTTGGCCCGAAGGATAAAGAGGAGGGAAGGTCGTGGGTGAACCCAGGATGTCTACTTTGAGCAGATGGTTAGGTGATGCTGTCTCCAACTGAAGTGGAGAATGCAGGTGCCTGCCCTCTTTGCAGCTGTGGGCCTGGGTGCAGCATCAAACAATGCCTTTGCTTTTTGTGCTCGTGAAATGCTATCTGCCTGTGGGACATTCCCCCCCCCCCCCCCCCAGGGATCCAGCAGGTAGGATGGTATGCTAGCCAGCTAGTGTAAAGCTCACATTTGGGTGGCAATCCAGAATTCCTTGTACATGCCTATCTAGCAATTAAATCCAGGCGCAGGGAGTGTTTCCGCCTTCCATGTGTGTCTCAGCTCCAGATTTCCGCACATGCTGCTGCTGCTTCCTTTCTTCTTCCCTACCTCCTTCCCTTTATTTATCACTGTCATCATCACGGGATGAATTTCAGGAAGGATGCGGAGACTGCTGAGGATCCCCAGCCATGAGAGGAAGACCCAATTGTAATTTACAGCAGTCCAAACTCATAACTTACTGCTTTGGGGTCTCTCTAGATTTTTTCATATCTTTGAATATTTTCCCCTGAGACTAGCTTGATTGTTCACGGGAATATTTGTGTTGAACAAAGAAGTTCAGATGCTCTTCTAAGGGTAGTTGCCCCTGGGAAAAAGCTTTATTTCCCCCACATAGAGCTTTCTTCCAAGCCTTGGGCCAGCCAGAGGTGGGGCGAGAACAGAGGAGATGGGAAATGATCGAGATCTTTAGGATCCACATTTGAATCTCTCCTTTTGATTTGCAACCCTGGGCAAGTCGCCACCAATGTTTCATTACTGACCATCTGTTCGATGCCAGGTCCCTGAGCCTTGCAATTCTGTCTGGGCCCCAGCATCCTCATTTGATAAAAACTGTACATATACATATGTGCAGTTATTATGACAAATAAAGTGAAATAACAGATGTGGAAGGGTCTCCCATAGTGCTTGTCTCAGAGTGGAGAGTCAATAAATATTAGGGTGTTCTGCATCTGAAAACCTTACCTCTAATTGCTCTCTGTCTCTTCCCAATTAAATAAAGTAGCAGCAGCCATATTAGCATCCACAAAGCACACTCCAAGGTATTTTTAACCATTTCCTCCTGGAGGAACATTTGCATTCTTGGTTAGATAAAAATGTCACACTCCTCCCGCGTCAGAAAGCCCCCAGAACTTGGGGAAAGCTGTGCACTCCTTGATTAGGTTGTTTCTGTTCCTCTGTGCCTCTTTTCCGAAGCTCTGCTGCTGCTGTTATCTCGGGAAATTCACAGACTAATGCAGCTGTGTCTGCCCTGATCTACTAGGTGTAACAGCAGCAGGCAAGAAGTAGAGTGTGTTTAACGCTTTGTTGGCTACAGGGCCTCTGGCACCCAAAGAGACGTAGCTCTCAATCTCCAAAGCTGAGGTCCCTCCCGGGAGCAGAACAGCTTCTTTCTGGAGAGGCCTTTGCTTTCTTGTGACTTTTCAGGGAAATGCAGACATCACAGGGACTCACTCTTGGGTTTCTTTCCTTCAGCATGTTTGGTCATTTGTTAAAACTCTTGAGCCGCTGCTCTCCAGGAATGATCCTTCCTCCGGTGGCCATGTACCAGCTATATTGACAAGGACACTATGATATGAATATTTCTTTTTGCAAACTTGATGACATCCAGGGAGCATCTCTGGCTTGTGAACTTTCATGGGCTCGAGGCTGAAGGTTCTCCTCCTGCAGTGGTAGAACCACTGGGCTGGTTTTCTGTCCCACTGGTAGGTACCTGAGCTGTTATCCGTATAAACTTTGACAATGGTAATGATGCTGATGCTGATGAGGATTGTAAAATCCACAGTCTCTCCCATTTGTTGGCCGATTTGGCTTGGAAGAGCTGGCAGATCCCCAACACGTCTCCCTTTCTAATTACTTACTGTGTGCCAGGGATGGGGCAAAGTGTATGGCGTGCATTATCACACGTAACTTTTCCCAACAGTCCCATTGGCAGGCACAGTTATCATCTCCACTTTATAAGTCTGAAGCTAGAGCTCAATGTCGTGAAGAACTTGCCAAGACCGTATAGCCTATATCAGCAGAGCCAGACCTCGGCCCCAAGTCTGTCTGCACAAAGCTGGCACTTGTAACTCACCCACTTCAAAGTCTTCCTAATTGGCTGCTGATGGCACCACCTTTGTCCTTTGCTCTTTGCCACATCCAGTCAGAGCAGGTTGCCTGGACATCTCCCACCAGTGGCATTTATTGCCAGGGTTCCTGCGCATGGGCAGTCGGTGGAAAGAGGGGATGTGGCTATGCAGCTCTGCCCAGCTGGGCGGACAGCTCCGGGACGGAGCTGTCTGTTGATTGACTGAAATTGGATTTGTTGACACAAACTGCCAGCATTTCACAGTGATGAAAGGATTGCCCACCGGCCTCATAACAAGCAGAGATTTGCCCCAGGGCCGCCAGAGCTGCTGGTGTGATTCTTTTGTGAGGAAAGGAAAGCAATTAGGAGAACGGGTGAGGTTATTAGGTCTCACTGCTTCCCTCAGCTCCTGAGCACACGCGTGCTGCATGGCGTGGGATTTGGGGCTCCCAGTCCCGTGTGCGGTGGATTCTGTTTGTGCTTCTCTCACTGCTTAAAGCCAGCCTGGGGACCAGCATAGCTCATGTACGTTGACTCCTAAGCATATGGCAAGTGCATACACAGATTTGGGTCACCAAAAGAAACCAGCAGGTGGAACCAGCTTTAGCAGACTATAAAAATAACGGCATCATTTGGGTATAAATGCGAATCCATGAATGCAGGAGACACACGTATTCTTTCTCCCCCTTGCTTGCTCCATCTCACAGTCCTTTTCACATTTATCACATTAAAAATATTCCAGGGCTGGAGGCGTAGCTCAGCAGCTAAGAGAGCTTGACTGACAAGCGTGGGGCTCTGGGTTGGATTCCCCAGCACCACAGGTGCTGGGTGTGGTGGCACATGGCACATCTGTAGAACATAAATGAATAAACAGAAAATGCAAGCCTGCACACTGGGCCTGGAATAAAAACTTTAAAAATATTCCAATCAGTAAAGTTTAAAAGATATTCTCAGGTAAAACGGCCAGCTACACATGCCTGTGGGCGGGGCAAGGGAAGACGAAGGGATGGGTGGATGCTGTTGAGGTTTATTTACTGCCTTGTGGAAGACTCTCCGCAGTGCGGGAGTAGGACCAGCATGTGACAGGGACAGGTGGCGGAACACCAGGAGTAATGTCACCTTATATTGTACAAATGTTGTTTCGCTGTGCTAAAGCACACATAACATAAAAGGGATTTTCGCTACCACTGTTAACTGTGCAGTTCAGGAGGATTAAGTACAGCTGTGTCATAGATGCTGTCAGCATCCACCTCCAGGATCTCCATCTACCCCAGCTGAAATCCTGCACCCATTAAGCACTAAGTCCCCGTTTCCCCCTCCTCCCAGAGCCTGGTAGCCACCACGCTACTGTCGTGTCTATGAACTTGACTATGCGCCCTCCTTCGTATGAGCGGAGTTACACAATATGTGTTCTTTCATAACTAGCTTATCTCACTTAGCATAATGTCCTCAAGGTGCACCCATACTGCAGCTTGTGTCAGAATTTTCTTCCTTTTAAAGGCTGAATGATATTTCATTGTGTGTGCACACATGGAATCTTTCATTCACCACAAGGGCGCAAGGGCTTCCTCCATCCTTTTGCTATTGTGAGAAATTATGCCACAAACATGAGCGTACAAATAATGGTGAGAACCTGCTTTCGGGTTTTGGGGGTATGTACCCAGAAGGATTGCTGAGTCACACGGGAGCTCTGTGTTAAATTTTGGTGAGGAGTCACCGTGTTCATTTCCACAGCAGCCACATTTCCTTACTGTTTTACACGCCCGTTAGCAAGGGGCAAGGCTTCCACTCTGTCCACAGCCTCTTCCACATATACACACGTGTATGTGGAAGCCTATGTGTGTATATAGTAGCTATCCTAATGAGTGTGAAGTGGCTTCATTTGGGCTCAGTTTGCATTGTCCTCATGGTGAATGAGGCTGAGCATCTTTCGATGTGCTCTTGTGCTACTAGCCATGTCTTCTCCGTCTTCTTCGGAGAAGTACCAATCACGTTCTTTGCTTATGTTGAATTGAGCTGGTGTCTTGTTTTATTTTTATTTTTACAATGAATGGGGCTAGATTTATGCATTTACTCATGGCTATGGAAAGAAAGTAAGTTTTAGAGATAATTGGGAGCACACTCCAAGTTTCTCTGCTGTGGATGAGGAAGAAGCCAAAACAAGGCATGCATTTGCTATATTCACACATGCATACATGCAATCAGGAAATGTTTCTAGGTGCTATTTAGAGCAAAATTTAGAGAGGTGCCCCCATGGAGCTTGTATTTTGTAGCTCCAAGATGATAGATACTAGCACAGGTGGCTACCGAGCTCTTGAAATGTGGAAAAGTGCCTAAGGACAAGATATACACATGATTTTAAATTATAGGCCAAAAATACAGCGTTTCATTAATGAGTTTTGAAATTGATTACGTGTGAAGATGATAGTATCCGAGATGTCTTGGATTAAGTAAAATAAATTCTTGAAATCAATTTCACCTGTTTCTTTTTGCCTTTTAAAATATGGCTACTATAAAATGTAAAATTACATGCATGGAACTAATTACATTTCTGTTGAATCTCATTCTTCTAGGGGGAGATGCAGATAACAAATCAATAAGCAAATAAGTAGGCACGGCAATATCAAATAATGATCAGTAGGAGTGGGCAACACTGTGCAGAGAACTTGGAGAAGAAGCAGTGCAGCGACTGGGATGGGTGGGCAGGGAAAGATGGCCGAGAGAGGCCGGACAGGCAGCAGACCAGGTCTTTGAACAGGCTTGCAGGCTTTGATGTCAAGAAATCTGTAGGCATTGGCTGCTGACAGGACATAATAAATGAATAAGAAATGAGGAACAGGGATCACGCTAGGCAGTGTGGCTTGGTGGGTAGTTTGAGCTGGAGCTGGGAACTGTGATGAGTTCCAAGCTCTGGTCTTGTCCTTCTAAGCCTGAGTTGCTACCAAGGTGTTCAAATGGAGACATGCACTCAGTTAGCTCAAAATGTCATGCTGTGATAATGCAGTTCACATTTGGGGATGAAGTTCTGAATCTTGAAAGAAAGTTTAGGGCTGCAAATGCAAAGGTGAAAGCCATTTTAGAGGAGATATTGAACCCATACACCCAGTGACAGTCCTGAGATAATGGGAGGTGGAAAGGAAATGATCATTGGTCAGCTCTAGCTGGCATCCTGGCTCAGCCACTTCTTGCTTTCACTTGTGTGACTCATGGGTGATGGCGTGAATCTTTCCAGGTTTCTCTTATTCGTCTCCCTGAGTGTGGCATGGTCCTCTGACTTCCTTAACAAGAGGAGTGCACAGAAACTGATGCTCTCTCGTTCCAAACTTAAACCCAAGAGAAGTGATAGCATCTCTCTCACTCTGTTGGAGCCCTAAGCCATTGTACATGGAGTTCTCCTCTCCTGGGGCTGCCATGTTGTGAGGAAGCTCACCCATAGAGAGGCTGGATGGGGGAAAGAGACAGTTACCTAACTAGTCTCCGATTAGTCAGGATAACCACTGAAGTCTCAGACTTCACGGAAAAGAAACAAGCTGGTGTTTCTCTGCCCCATTTATATTCCTGGCCCACGAAATGGTAAAGTATAAAAATAACAAAATTTTGTGGTCACGTGTCTTTCAGCAATAGGTAAATGTGGCACTATGTTGACTGTTGGAAGGACAGAATAAAATGCCAAGCCCTGTTTCTGGCAATAAATAGGTACTAATTCTGTGTATTTGGTTCTTGCCCTTTGGTGGGCTTCTCTGCCTTTTCTTAGGTTAGCCTCACAAAGTGACCAAGGATAAAATGAAGTCCCATTTCATATCTATTCTTTTAAATGTGTGGAAATGACTACCATAGATCAAAAGCTATCATCCTCCCTATGTCCGGATGCATACTGCTCTGTAGGTTACATCAGATTCATGCCATGTTGTCCTGGTCACTCTTCCCCAACTCAATATTAAAGTTCTTCTTTGGGTGAATTGCCCTGGCGGGGCCCCTGAAGGCATGGCAAGTACAGCACTGGTCATGACCTCTCTTTATGTGGTCACGTAACACCACTGACCACACTGTCACTGGGAATCATGGCTTCCTGCAGGCTTCCAGAATTCTGATTCTATTACTTAGTGACTTTCTATCATTCCAAGTGTCTTATCACAGTTTTTATCAATTATACTAGCCTTCTTCTTCCACAAACCATTTATCAACATGTGGGAGAAAACTGCAGTACGGAGAGAGCCAATAGAGCGCTCACTATATGTTGTCATTTGTTCATTAGTAGGCCCTGCTGGGTATGTTTGTTCACCAGTTATGTGTGAATCACCCAACACTCTGTCACCCAGCCCACATTTTTTTCCATCTGCTTATGGAAATATTCAGCTTAGTGTTGAGCATACATTATCTGCTTTTATTTTGTTGCCATGGCTAGTGTTGTTTGCCAAACCAGATGAGGTACCATTGTGGGCAGAGGCCATACCCTGCTGCCCTTCCGTTAGCCTTTAGCACACACAGGACATACCGAGCTCTAGAGGAGCCCATTCACCACATCGCTCAATCCATGTGTCTATTTTTGTTTTGTTTACACCAGTTCTGATCCTAGAGCATATTTTATTGATATTGATTAAATATATAGAATAGATAGGAAAATAAATTTGACTTAAGTTCTTGTTTTAAATGAATCAATTGCTTTAACATAGGTTGACTGCTTAATAGTTGGAGTATGGAAAATTATACAAGACAGGGAAGAGCAGCGTAGAAAGTTTGCCTCGGGCTCTCCCAATGCCAGCAGCGCTACAGAGACATGAGGGAAGATGCAGCCCACAAAGTGACGCCGTCCCGTGGAGGTGGACTGGGGTGCTGGGTCCAGGCTGGCTGCACTGAGAAATATGCAGCAGTCTGTTGTGAGGGTGTTCAGGAACAACATGGTGCAGTCACCGTGGAAAACAATGTGGAGACTCCTCAAAAGGTTACAAAGGGGTTTACCATATGGCTCAGCATCCACTTTTGGGTATGTATCCAAGATAATTGAAATCAAAATGTTGAGGACACATCTGAACCCTCGCTGCAGCCCTCCTCGCAATAGCCATGATATAAAATTAACCTATTAACCTGCGTGTGTAAAGCTGTTTGTTGACAGGTTAATTGCAAAAAAAAAAAAAAAGGAGAAGACTGACACTCCCCAGATATTTTATGAATAAAATGGAATATTGTGTAGCATTTAAAAATTAGGACATCCTGTAAGTGAGAGGGAATTAATGTAACAGAGGACATTACTTTATGTGAAATAAGCCAGATACAGAAGAACAAGTATTGCGTGATTCTCCTTATACGAGGTGACTGGACGAGTCCGTCACAGGAGTATAGAACAGTGGTTGCTAGAGGATTCTGGGAGAGGAAGTGGGGGAATGCTCAAATGATGTGAAGTTTCAGTCAGCCAAGAGAAATTAGTTAAAGAGATCTGCTACCAAAAACACTGTATCAGGCACTTACAATTTTAATAGGACAAATCTTACTTGAAATGTTCTTACCGCACCATACCAAACCAAAACAAAGCAATGCAAGAAAATGTTTAGAGGTGAAGGATGTGTCTTTTACTTTGATACTGTGGTAATGATTTCAGAGGCATAGACACATGTCCAAATCTATTAACTATATATTTTGAGCAAGTGCAGTGTTTTTGATAACAATTATTCCCGTTTTTAAAAACTGTTTAAAAATAAACCTAACACTGGTAGCAGGTAGGAAACATTTGCTAATCACTGCTTAGCCACTGAAAGCTTGAACTGTCCAAATAGACTGATGAGAGCCAAATTACAGGAGAGATCATTTTAGTGGCTATAAATCTATATTTGTTTTTCTGGTTTTTCTATTCTGCTTGGCATATTCATGACCCAATTTAAAAGTGAACTTCTAAATTTATGCTTTGTCTAATCAAAGGCAGTATTAAATATTGAGTACTTTGATGCAGTGTTTGGCAGTGACTGAGATTCTGGAGCAGACATCTATACTACCAATACACTAGTGTCATAATAAGCAACATGAACATTCCACAGGATTCGTGGGCAACTTTAAGAAAAGTGCATACAGACAAATATGATATAGAAAATATGGAAGTATATTTAGAAGCTTTTAGTCAAAGGTTAAAGTCACAAGAGTCAAAATATTGGGGGCCTGGTTTGGGGATCTGTATTATTTATGACAGTAATTCTTAAAATTTAAAATGTCTTCTGGGGAACAAGTTAAACGCACGGAAGATTTCTTTACTTCTCTTCCTACCAACTTCAGAGATTTAGATTCATGATTCTTAGGGGTTCACAAACCAGAATTTTAAAAAATTTATGTATTTTTTCATTTTTAACTGATACATAAAATTTTATATATTTATAGGGCATCATGTGGGAATTGCTGAATCATGTAATAGGTTCTATTTTTAATACTTTAATGAACTGCTATACTGTTTTCCACAATGGCTGTACTAATTCACATTCTCACCAAGAGTGGGCAAGTATTCCTTTTTTTCCACATCTTTACCAGCACTAGTTCTTTAGATTTTTGGAAATTGTCTACTAGAGTGAGGAGATATCTCACTGTAGCTCTTATTTGTATTTTCCTGATGATGAATAATATTAAACGTTTTCCAGGTACTTGTTAGTCATTATGTCTTCCTTGAAAAAAAAGTCTACTTAGATCTATTTCTTCCTCTCCTTTTTTGAGACACTGTAGTCCAGGCTGGTCCTGAACTCACTCTATAGCCCAAGCTGACCTTGAACTCACAACGATCTTGCCTCAGCCTCCTGAGTGAGGAGGTGTGCACAACCACTTGAATGGCCAGCTGGGACATGACCTTAACTAGCTTCAATAAATCACATCTAGTTTTCAAATCCAGCTCTTTGTTTCTCCAGTTCTCTCTTCTCTCAAAAGTTGTTACTATCTTAAATTTTGTTACAATCATTTTATGGTTTTTATTACAGTTTTATTGTATATATATATCTTAAATAATTGTCTAGTTTTTCTTTTTTGTATACTGCACGTATTCTTCTGTCCTTTAATTCTTTTGTTCCATATTTTCCTTTGGATATTAATTCATCCCAGTGTGGCATAGTTCATATATTTTATGACTGTATAGAATTTCATAGATACATACCAAATATCTATCTCTTTTTTCCACTTTGTTGAAGTATGATTGACACATAAAATGTTGTATGTACTTAGTGTACAGAATTTGATGAACTTGGAAATTATTTCACTTAAAACCACAACCACTATCAAATCCATCATCTCCTAAAATTTTCTGTTACCACTATGTTATTATATGTCACAATATGTTTATATGTATTTTGTCGATGGACAGTTGGTGTGGATGAATATCGTTATTATGTTCTGCTATGGTAATTCCACTGTATAACTTTCTGTCTGTATGTTTGGTGCACATGAGAAAGACATCTATATGACTGTTTGAGTTACTTATTTGTTGCTAGGATACATCACACCACCTGAAAGATTCGGGGGCCATTCCAGATCTAACCATAACAATAACATATCCCTGAAAGTGGCCCTGCTAGGCCATACAGCAGGCGGGGGTACGA
Organism: Ctenodactylus gundi; assembly: GCA_004027205.1. Lineage (NCBI taxonomy): Eukaryota > Metazoa > Chordata > Mammalia > Rodentia > Ctenodactylidae > Ctenodactylus > Ctenodactylus gundi. The sequence goes on from PVKB01000235.1 coordinate 554,463, forward strand.
CCTTATAAAAGAAATTGCTTCTGGAGTGTTATAACAACATATACAACTTCCAGAACTTTAAAATGTTTACCTGAAAGGTTTTTTTTTTGTCATATTCATAGTCATTCCTAGGTACTTAATATTTTGTGTCACTTTACAAAATTGAAGCCTTTGAATTCTTTTAACTATTAATTACTAATACATACATATGCAATTGACTTTTGCATAGTTTGTTTTTTAAACAGAGAATTTGATTCATTCTACTATAAACTCCACAGTGGATTTCTGTGTGTTGTAGCATTCGGCATGGCTCGGACACAAACTGGCAAATATGCTAATGTCAACACATGACACGGGAATTGCTGTGGGGAGGTAGACAAATTACTTGACTTCTCTAATCCTCCACTTCCTCTTTGATTCACCTCAGTTTGCTCTTCAACTCTGCAATGGGTAGGACAGGCACAATCACTGCCACATCTGCCTCCTGCAGAGAGATAGGTGTGTCAGACTGTTGTGAACTGTGACCTGCTGTACAGATATAGGGCACTGATGTCATAGGGAATTTGCTTTGGCAGAGAGTAAGGGAATATTGGCAAAATAACAAACCACAAATCAAGTGTGTACTGATTTTGTATTCTTTAATTGCCCCTAATGTTTTACCTAGAATTATTAGACCCAGAAGTCTCTAGAAGCCATTAAGACTCTGAGAGCATGCTGAATCTTGTCTTACTTGTCATTATTCTTAGTGAAATGTGGTCACATTGTCACCTGCTTGGAGCACATCTGTCGTTTTCTGTGTGGAGGCAAATATTGTTTTCATCAGTTATTCTATTAGTCACTCATCCTGTGTCAGTCTGTTTTCTGTTGCTGAAATCCATGGGACGAGGTAACGTATAAAGGAAGTCAAGCTCATAGTCTGGAGCCTGGAAAATCAAGATTGAGCTGCTACCTCTGCTCCGTATCTGGTGAATCAAACACGGTGGAGAAGCAGAAGAGCACGTGTGTGCAGGTAGAGGGGGTCATGCATGAGGGGTGGCCTCGCGTTATGGCAACCCGCTCTTACAATAACTAGACCAGCCTCGCGGTAGGGAGAACTCACTCATGGTTTCAAGAATAAACCTAATACTGAAAGAAGATACTACTCCCTCTCGACCTAAGCAATGCTTACAGGTCCCACCCCCAATACCTATCTCCATAAATTTCAATATGAGTTTTGGAGGGGGACAATCTAAAATTAAACTGTGGTGACCCCTTACTGAGGTCACTGAGATGTGGCTGTCTAACCAAGAAAGATGACGCTGCAGAGAGCAGAATGCCCCACTCCTTTGTAATCTGAAACCCAAGCCCTATCCCTGAGGTCCCAAGATCCTACCTTGATTTCTAGTCCCTGCCACTTCTTGTGGGTTTCTCTTCCTCTACTTACTTTCTTCTGACTGTACAGTAAGATAAAATTTACGAAAATAGCCAAGAAAGGCAATTAGTTACTAATATGGGCCAATACAAAAGGGACTAAAGAACATCTTGATCTTTAGAGAATCATAAATAATGTAAATAATTTCTCTATGCCTTATGTAAGTAGAATAAAGAGTAAACAGTGAGATTACATATATACATACACAACCATATACACATAAACACATGAATTTCTCATCCGAAACTATATGCAACTAACATTTGGAAGATTGTAATTTAGCCTGGTTGGGCTATTTTGTAGGTGCTAAAATTGATTTTTTGACTGAATTATTTTGCTAGACTTAAACCACTAATTGTACACCTAAATGGAATTGAGTGTGAACAAATTGAATAACTTTTATTTTACCTTGGATAATAATTTATTGATGCAGATAAAACTTCTTAATTAAATATGGCATAGCCAGGCCTGTGGGGGCCCCACATAAAGGCATTCTGTCACCCAGCTTTAGTGATTATTTTAATTTTAGAATAATGCTCTGCTATTCTTAGAATGGTGTCTCTATTAGGGCCTGTGGAGGTAGTGAGTTTTTTCAGTTCAGTAGTTCTCTGAATCCTGGATGGATTTAAGATAGATCTCTTTGTAAGAAGTGCTATTCATTTATAAATTATAATTAAATACATTCAAAATGGAAACTCGTATTGCTATTTCTGAAAATAGACTCTTAATTTAGAAACTTCCAAAATCCTTCAGAAAGAAAGAAATGGGTGAAAAATAATAGCACACTTTTATCCTAATCAATGCATTTTATGTATCTGATCAAAGGTAAAGCATCTCTATGAATGTAATAATTTCTTAGGCGGCTGAAACACAAGTATCAAAAACTGGGAGGCTTAAAACAGCAATGTTTTTGTAAGATCAACCTAGGGCCTTTACACTATATGCTATTTCCCCAGCCCCTTTTTTTGCTTTTTGCTTTTGAGGAAGGATCTTGCTAAATTACTAAGTTGCCTAGGCTGGGCTTGAACTTGTGATTCTCTTTCCTCATCCTCCCAGAGTGCCGGAACTTTAGGCCAGCACTGACAGATCCAGCAAACAATGTAAATTTATTGACTCACAGTTCTGAAGCCTAGAAGTGCTAGAGCCTAGAAGATTAAGGTGTCGGCAGTACCATGTCCCTTTGAAATTTATAGGAAATCCTTTATTGTCTTTTCTGTCTTCTTGGCTCACAGACACATAACTCTAGTCTCTACCTTTGCTGTCACCTGGTGTGTGTGTTTCTTGTCTTCACACAGATGTCTTTTCATAGGGATGCCAATCAGTTTGGATGAAGGCCCACCCTCTGTTAGAACCTCATATTATTATAATTATTGTGACAGGCTGTATTCCAGGCTGGTCCTGAACTCATTGTATAGCCCAGGCTATCCTTGAACTCTCAGTGATTCTCTTGCCTTAGCCTCCTGAGTGCCGGGAGTGCAGGCATGTGCCACCATGCTCAGCAATTATGTGGTGGTGGGAGGATCAAACCTGGGACTTTGTCCTTCCTGGGCAGGTGCTCTAAACACTGAGCTACACCTCCAGCCCAGGACCTCATATTAATTTAAATACATGTTTGCAACAATCTTATTTTCAAAATATTACATTAGGAGGTACTTGGGAGAAAGAGTAACACTTTTGGGAGAAGGTGCGCAGTTCAGACCCTAACAATAAGGAAAAAATATTGTAGCACATTCTGTATATCTACTCAAGAGACAAATGCAAATTTAATGCGCAGCTCACTGCAAATAAGAATTGCTATAAATCTTCTCAGTTCCCTTTAATTTCTATTAATCGTGGGCCCGATTCAATATAAAAACTATTAACTACCTTAAGCAATTTAAAAGGATTGCACAAAATGATGGCACCCTATTATTGCTCCCAATGAGATTAGGGCGAGAAGGATGAGGACTGAGCTGCAGTCGGGATGCCTCGAGCAAAGTTCACGTGTGTCAAAGTGTCGTAGCATCAGTTACCTCACAGGACACTTTCCTGGGACGTAGTAGCAAAGCAGATGGGCCCTGTCTGCCAGAGACCTTTGAGTGGAGACACGTGAGGACAAAGGAGATAGGTTGGTTCCGGTTTTAAATCTATGGGTCACGGAACTCTTGACATCAGGCAGTTGTGCCCTAGTGTTCATGAGAGACTGGTTCTATGTCTGCCAGTGGATACTAAAGCCAAGGACAGGAATACGAACCCTGTGTGTACTGTACTTTTCCATCATACATATCTATGATAAAGCTTACTTAGAAGGAGTAGAAGATCAGCAATAATAGCTAAAATAATAAGATAGAACAATTTTAACAACACACTGTAACAAAACTAATATGGTCTCTATTAAAATATCTTATTGTACTGTACTCACCCTCCTTTCTCATGGTGTGTGAGACAATCGATCACCTACAAGGTGGGATGGAGAGAGGTGAGTTGCATTGCCACTGTGACCTAGTGCTGGGCTGCCACATAAGGGTTAGTTGAACACAAGTTCTGGGATATTCGGCACTCAATCTGATAACCAAGACTACATGTAAGTGACTCACTGTTAGGTAACATACTCTGCAGAGATACCCTGGACACAGGGATGACTTATGTCCCTAGTGCAAGATTTCATCATGGTCCCTCAGAATGTCATACAACTTGAAAGTTTTGAGCAGATCATGGATAACTGAAACTGTGGAAAGTGAAATTGCAGGGAATGGGGAATTAGTGCACATGGCTCTTGAATGAACACCCAGCAAGAGATTATGATTAATATGTGCAAATTTTCTCCTTCAAAAACTGAAAGGGCACTTATTCTGGCCTTCGTTTCTACACTAGCTAGATGTTCAGTAGTTTATTTATTCACTCTTTCTCTTGAGTCTTTGATTTGTAAGCTGTTTATTTTTCTGTAGTGATGCTTTCAGAATGCGTGTGATCTAAATATGTTTCTATGTGAAATCATGATTCCTTATAAAGTGTGTGTTTGTGAGTGTGAGCACAGACAATGTGAGCAAGTGTTCTCAAAGCACAGGAGAAAGAAATATGCTTTCTGAGCTTTTCTAAACTACATCAGCTCTGAAAAACCCTGCACTTCCTGGCTTATTGACAGAATTGCAAGTGATGGATTTGAAGTTATACAATAGCCCTCCCTTCACATATACTGACACCCTGCTTGCTCTTTTGAATTATTCTCCTGAACTTTAAGTGGAAACTTGCTTTTTGAAAAATGGCAAATACTATTTGTTATCTTTTTTTTTTTCTTTTTGTGGAGGCAGCTATTGCCTTAGGAAACAATGTGAGGCTTCTACCAGCTGCTGGGCCTATCCATTCCAATCATGCATTTGCACCTGAGGAAATGATCACATGACAACGCTTCATCTCTGGAACCTCAGATTCACTGAGAAGCCTGCCTGGTAAGACCTCCATTTGTCATCTAGCCTACAGAATCCCCCATCCTAAGGACAGTCACCCTATCATCTCAAACTTTACTTGTATCTGTGTCGGTTTAAACCCTGCATGTCTTGAAAACTCTGCATGCTTCCCTTTTCCTGTTACAAAGTTAAATGCCTTCTCTTTGAACAATTGTGCCATTTTGGGGATATTTTTAAAAGAATACTTAGTTTTGCCTTCAATCACTAGGCCATGGGACTAAAAACTGACTCCAATCTTAGAACCAGTTAAGGACTTTTGGCAGTCGGCATCAACTTTCTGCTTATCCTCTCTCATTTGTTTCTTCCTGATTGTATGAGTAAAGAAATAGCCTTCTTGGGTTCTCATTTGTCATTATTAATAGCATGGCCTGTTGTTATCTCTGCTGTGGATCCTTGTGGCCACTCTGGCCTCTCTGTCCATCAGAGAAATCTTATTCACTTTGCCTCTGATGGATGGATGCTGTTGCCTGGCCTCTGCTACTCCAAAGTGTTTTCATTTTTATTGATATTAGGAAAATTAGTTCAATGACAGCACTTTTTATCATGATCAGGGACCATAGAAGAAAACCACTGAAGTTCTTCATAATACTAGTCACACTTCACCAGTGATTCTTTTACTTCTGTAGAAAGGGCTTGCCCTCTGGGCTTCCTAGGGACTAGAGCAGAGGTTCCAGTCTTGCGTAATACATCCTCCCTGGGCCTTTTGACCCCTTTCTTAATACTATACCAAGACAGACATGATATCTCCCTTATTTATTGTAGATTATCATTGTTTCCAATGTTTAAGGAACTTTGAGCAGTGTGATCGCTGCTCACAATTATTCTTTTGAAGACTGTAAGTTGCAAGTGAGTTGAAGTACACTTTCTCCAATTCACTCTTAGGTACTACCTGCTGGTCCAGCACTAAGAGTGCACTCCTATAAGTGTTTCTATGGTTTCCGCTGATACGTATTAAGCCTTTTAATGATTTTGGTGAATAGTTTTCACCAACTGCATTTACAATTGCATAGCATTCCCCTCTCTGATTGTAATCCCAGTTAGCAGCCTGGAGAAAACATTGGTAGGGGATAGTAGAGAGTGTGAAAGACAGCATTGTGGAAGTAGCCCCTCAGATAAGGACTTTCCATGATATCCAGATGATGGTAGGATGCCTTCTTCTGGGAAGAAAAAGGAGGTGGCTTCTCTTGCCAAAGAGGGAAAGAAAATCCAAGGGTTCAAGGCTCTCAAATTCAGTAGGAACAGCAATGATACTTAACTCTAGCCAAATTGTTTAGAGTCTATAGTATGCATAAAGGATTCTTCAAGAGCATCATCTGTCACAAGAAGCAGAAAGGGGGTGGCAACTGGTATAGTTTGGATCTGATGTGTTCCCCAAAGACTGCTGAAGTCTTGATCCTATCTTAGCACTTTTGGGAAATGGTAGGACATTTCAAGGGTTGAGCCTAGTGCCAAGTGTAAGTCACCGGGGGCATGTGCTTGAAGGGAACCGTGGGGCCTAGCCGTCAAGTGAGTGCTTTTGCTGCGCTGTATGCTTTTGTCACTATGTGGTGCCTCATCACAGGCTCAAAGCAATGAGGACAACTGATCATGGTCTGAAACCTATGAAACTGTGAGCCAGAATAGAAACATTTTCTCTCTTGGCCGACTATCTCAGGTATGTTTTGTCATGACAGGAAGATGAATAATATATTATCCAAACTTGTTTTGATGGAGTCAGTTTCTCACAGTGGCAGAGATAGCTAAGGATGGAATTATGGTACTTCAGAAATGTAAAAGCTTACTATGACTATTCATATAAAGCCAAGGGTAGATTTGATGATGAACATCAAGAGATAATGGTTTAGGTGGCCAGTGGTGCAGCCAGAAGTGTGAGGATTAGTAGTGATAAGGTGACTTTCCTAGGTAAAAGACTATCTGAAAAAGAGCCCTCATCAGTATAATGAGATGGTTAAATGTGCAAGTATAAATGTGACTAAGTTATTGACCATTTAAAAATAAATAGGAAATTAGATTTCTATCGCTAGATATTATGGTTTAGATTATATGAGAGAATCAAACAAGTCTCCTACCCCAAATTACTAGAACATTTAAGTAAGATACAAAAAGCCTTCATAGACACAGATATTACAGAAAACAGGATAGTCAGATTTGAGGGGTCAGCACACACAGAAAAGGGGAAAATACTGATGCAAACCAAATATTCTCTAGTGTTTTTCCCCTTGATACATTTGATGATTCTTAAAATGGTACCGGGTTGAAAGGCACAAAATTAAGCAGAGGCCCCCAATTGTGAGATGAAGAAATTAAGCAAAGCTTCCCAGAATCCAAAAGAACAAAACAAAACAAAAACAAAAAACAAAAAACACAGAGATGTGAAATCACGAAGACAACTAAAACGCCGGAAGCCAAGATCGTGGAACAAAAGGGTGAGACACCGGTGAACCTAGGGTAACTCTTACTTTTCTTTTGAGGTGTGAGTCAATTTATTTACAGCAGGCAAATTGAGACAATGAGCAGAAAGTAGTGGCTGCAAGGCTGAGCAGCTACACAGATCTTTAAGAATCTGTTTTTAAGAAGGCAAGATTTTAGATCTGAAGGATACCAATGAGGTGTGATGCTGAAAGGACTCCACGCTGTCAGATAGAAGCCCAGAGAGGAGGATGAATTGAAATGGACCAGCCCTCTAAGGTTGAAAATATTCCCAACTGACTTGGTTGCACATCGGATTAGTGTGATCTGCCCAATTCTCTGTAAAAAGGACAAAGTATTGCTTTCAGAAGGAAAAAATGTGATCCAGACCACTGCAATTCTCCATTTATAATGCTGACATTCAACCCAAAGAGACAAAACAAACAATAGAAAAAGACCCAAGGCTGACAGATGTTGGAATTTGTCAGACACTGATTTAAAAATAGCATTCATTAGTAGAAAAAAAAAATAAATAAGCAAATAAAAGAAAACTGGATGAAAATGAGATGAAATGAACAAACTGAAACCATTACAAACACACACGCACACACACACACACACACACACACACACACACACACACACACCATGTACATTGCTGCTTGTACAGATTTAAAAAACAAATTCATGGTTTTAATAACCATAGACATTTGAAGGCAGAGGAGATAGAAATTACGGGGAGGTACAAAAGAGGCATGTATGACTCGTATTTGGGTGGTTAATACACTCTTAAAAATGAGTATTCATCAAATCGTTCATTAATATGCACACAATTTTCAATAAAAACTAATAGGAAGAGGGGCAAAAAATATGTAATGGCTGCAATGTCTAGGGTAGAAATAATGGGTAAGTTAGAAATTGAAACATGGAGGACTTCGTATTACTTCCAGTAGTACCCCTCTAGCTAGGCACCGTGTTCTGTCGTACGTCTGTAGAGTCTCCTGCCTGATCTCACTGCTACCACCTTGACTTCTGAAGTGTATATTCAACCCAAATGCCAGAGTAATTCTTTTAAGACTAAAGTTAATTATGCCGCTTCTCTGTTAAAACTCTCTGGTGGCTTCCCATCTGTCTCAGGATAAGAGCCAAATTTCTTGCATGGCTAACACTGAATCGCAGAATTGAACTCATTGCCTCCCTGACTCCGAGTCAGCTTTCTGTTACTAGGACAGAATACCTGAGATAATAAATTTACAAAAAAGTAGCAGTTTATTTTGGCTCACAATTTCAGAGTTTTCAGTCCATGGCTAATTAGTCCCATCACTTTGGGCCGATGGCTGTACAGGACATCATGGTGGGAGATGTGGAAGAGGAGGCTAATCACCTCATGGCAGCCAGGAGGTAACGAAAGAGGAGTGGGGTGGGGTTCCAAAGTTTCCTTCAAAAGGGACACCCCCAGTGGCCTAACTTTTAGCTATAAAGCCCCACCTCTCAAGGGTTCCAGTTCCTTCCGGTGGAATTACAAACTGACAACCAAGCTTTTAACACATGGACCTTTAGGGGACACTTACCCAGGACATAGTACTGACCCTGCCTATTCTTTCTTTTCCCTCTTCACTCTCTTGCGGCCACACTCCTTGATTCTTAAACATACCAGGCACATGTTTAAGAATGTGTTAGGCCTTTGCCTTGGCCATCCCTCCACCCAGAGCTCTTTTCCGTGTATGGCTCACTTGTGCATCTGTTTCCAGTCTCGGTCTGAGATCTCCTCTCCGTCAGTTCCTCCTGGCTCTGTTGGCTCCCTTAACCTTGCTCAGCTGTCCTGGATCCCCATAGCACTTACGGTTTTGTAACATAACATATAACGTACTTAGTTTTTCTATTTATTGTTTAATTATTATCTCTCTCTTCTGCAACATTATCTTGTCCATGAGGATAGGATAGCTTTTTATCCACTGATAGATAGTGATAGATAACATCTGACACACAGTAAGTGCTTGACAAGTAATTGTTCTATGCATTTTGGTAATGCAGAAGCAATCTGAAGATGAACAGGTAATTACAAAAGAGAACCTGGAACACATCTTAGACTTATTTCCTCCAGGCAATTAGTGTTTACAAGCTGTAATTAAATGTAAATGTAGGTATCAATAAATCTATGTGTTCTCAATGGATCTGTTTCCAAATTCTGCATTAAACAATCCTATTGAGCTTTGCCGGGTTGTAAGAGCTTTGGTACAAGACAGAAGTGTCTGCGCCTCCTCCCCCCATCACTCTCTGCTCATGTGATGCTGAACAAGCTACTGTACCTCTAGGAGACGAGGTTTCTGCATCTGCACAGTTGGGATAATAGTGTCTATCATGTAGGATTAAATGAGGTAAAATGTGTAAATGTTCATTTACTTAGTAATTATTTATCGAGTACCTGCTGTGTTGAGGTACTGCTTTGGCACTGGGGGAAAAATTCATACACACTTCACAAAATATTTATTGAGTGACAGACAGCTGGTAACAGGGGAATTGTACCAGGCAAAGCAGTCAAAGGTTTCTGCTTCCGTAGAGCTTGAGAAGAGATAGACAAATTAAGCAAACATTGAGTTAGTCAGGTGGTTTGATGATGTATTGGTGAGGGTTCTAAGAGAGATAAAGTTAATAGAATTTACAGAGATTAGAAAATTTATTTGGAGGCTTACAAGTTTGAAGAGACAGACAGTCCAAACCAGCTGTGTGCACCTGGAAGAGCTGGATGGTCCAGTAGGCACTCTGGCTCATGCCAGAAGGATACCAGTGGTAGACTGCAGAACAGCCAGTTTGAGCCTGCTGTGGACGGTTTGTCCAAGAAAACAAGGTGAAGACAGGAGACGGACGCTAGCCTACTAGGGAGAACTGCAAAGGGGAGACCGGAGCAAACTAAAGCCTCTCCCACCTCGAGGCAAGGCCAGGACTTTTTGAGGGAGAGGTAAGGGAGAGACTGCAACAATGTATCACCCTCCCAACTTTTCTCAATTCACGTTGCCAGTCAGGTGCCCTTCCCCACTTCCTGGCCCTCAAGTAATCAACACACACCTCAAAGCTATTTCTTGGACATTCCCCAATTGTAAGAAGCAGAGAAATGGTGATGCCTTCTCTGTGTTCTTGAACTGGGACATCCATGCTTTCCTACCATTGGACATTAAAGCTTTTGGCCTGTGGGCCTTCCGTCTGTGGGATTTACTTCTCCGTCAGGCCTTTGCTTCAGACTGAGACTCACCTCACGCTTTGAGACCTAGACTAAATTCCCAGCTTTCCCAGGCCCCTAACCAACAGATGGCATAGCGGAAACTTCTTGGCTCCAGTTGTGTCAGCCGACCTCCATTACTATTCTTCTCTTTCCTACAGGCACTGTAGATCCTTTGGTTCTGCTTGTCTAGAGAACCTTGATTAATACTAATGGTGAGGGGAGATTTGGGAAAGGAACTCAGAGAAGGGAAGAGGCTGTAGAGCACGTGTGTGGGGAAGACAGTGGCCTCCGCCCTCTCCCTACATGCATCTTGACATTGGTGACTGAGTCACTTTGTGTCCCCAGGGAGCTTGCAGACCTGCCCATTTCTCCAGTGTGCAGCAGGTACTATGTGGCACTCCACAGACTGTGGATACCACTGGTGATGAAACTGCTGGGCCTGAAAAAGACTTTATGCCCCTCTGAGTTGGTACCACACCTGCCACAGGCTCACTCTGCTCAGAGACTCAATTTATCCCACTGACTCCCAAGCACACATCCACACAGGTCGGTGGAGGTTCAAGACGCTCAGTCTCACACAGCTGTTGTTTTTCTGCCACAGTACAGGCAGCGACAAAGGTTGGTTACTTGGAGAATAGCAGATAATTGTCATCATGTCTATTTCTTAATCTGTACCATTTGAGATGTTGGGTAGTCCCAGGTCTAGAGTGTATAAAATGCTCATTTTATGACTGTCGTAGGAGTACAGAATTTCTAGAAAAGGAAAGAAATCCATTATCTCCCCTAATGGATGCTACAGGAAGTTTCTAGTAAATATTACATAAAATAAACTTAAAACAACTCTCTGTGCTGACTTTATGATTCAGTCTATGGCTCCTACAAGAGAATAAATGACAATGGAGAGAGAAATGTTTACCAAACCCCAAAACAGGAGTCATTTATTTAGTCATTAGTTGCAAGACTGACAGTGTTAAAATTGTTGTACTAAAAACATTCATTTCTTAAATATATAAATATCATGCACATAATTTTACGTTTTCATTTTTAACTGCTTATGTTAAAACAAATAAGGAATAAATGACACTAACTGCAATAGGCTTTTACTTCGAAAAAACAGAAAATTCCCATGGACAAAGACAAAATAGGGTCAATGGCCCATATGTGCTAGAAATAGAGGAATCCCATATCAAAAAGAAAGTTGAATATCCCTAAGAGGATTTCTCCAAAGAAGCCATTACAATCTGGAATGCCCTCACGAGGTGCACTGATCCCTTGCCTTCTCTTCATGCAGGGTGGAGATCAGCTGTCACAACCCTCTTCTGCCCCCGGAGTGTTGCCCCTGAATTATCCCAGCACAATCTTCCATTTTTTCCTCTGCTCACCTGAACTACATCAGTAGTCTGAGTTACGTACTATGCTTCCTCTTTTCCACTCACTTGTATGTATATGGCGCTTCCTAACAAAATGAAGGATGAATTCTCAAGTGCAAGGTAGAGCTAGGTGCTTCCCCATGGTGTCCAGTCATTCTCCATACCTGGCTGGGCATTGTGTTTAATAATTTGGTATGAATTGAAAACTCAAGTACTACTCCACGGTATTTTACTGCTGCAAGTTTTCTATGCAACTGGGTAGCATGCGGCTCTGAAGCACAGCCTCACTTCTGCATTCTGGGAAATAAAATGAGAACTTATAAATGTTTACTGTCTTCCCTCTGGACATTTAAGTTGTTAAGTAGCCATAAAACCATCAGGAAAACAGAGGCAACCACGAAAAAGGAAAACTTAGAAGGCAGCTGCATGTTGGCACACAACTAGTATCCAATCAAGTCTAAATCATTTATTTCATTTTTCTTTGTTAAAAGGCAATGCAGCTGTACATGGTTGCACATGTCTGAGTCCATGATTTTCACGAAGCTGTGGCAGGATGATCTTTTGGACAAGGAAGTTCAAAGTCAGCCTGAGACCTTACCCAAGATAAAAAGTGAATATAATCAGGCATGGCTGAATGGTGGGATATGTTCCGAAAATGCCGCTAGGTAATTTAACCATTTGGTGAACATCCATGGAGCGTGGTTATGTAAGTGAAGGCAGCATCACTAGCCAGTAGAAGCCTACAGAACCACTGCCTTCTTCACAGACCAGCATTGACCAGAGCACCGTCACGAGGGGAGTGACTGTAAAGGAAAATCAACGCCACCCATAGCCTTATTCCAGAAGTAACCACAATTCTCAGGTCTGCTGATAGCCTTCAGGACATTTTTTTTTTTTAAATAAAGAATACTTAAAAACAAAGGACACAGTGATAAAAGCCCATGCTGTCTGGAAGGTGGTCCCTAGCAGGGTCACCCCCTTCAGGACTGTTTGTATGTATTTCCCTTTCCAAAAGCTCAGTCATTTTGAACACGTTGCTCACTACAGCTCCTCTTCACTTAGAAATATATTCTGACTACGTTGTCAGGTCACTGCGCACGCTGCGGCTCGTCATTCAGAACGGCTGCTCCGTCCTGTCCTCTGTCCCCTCAGCACAGGCTGAATCTGACATGGTGGCAGATCCTCCCGCCTTCAGTACAACAACAAGAAGTCTGGCATTGCTGCAACCTGGACCGTGGTGTGATTGTCCCAAGTTTAAACACGGTAAGAACTTCCTCACAGGCCTCCCTCCTGGCTTTATTCCTTTAAGCCTGTGCTTGGCGCCGCAGGCAGTGCTCTTCTGAGTCTGTGAGGCAGGTCACAGGAACCCTGGCCTCCTGTCACCGCACTGTTTCCCTTCCCTCAGAGCAAACGCCAGCCCCTGGTCGGAGCCCGCACAGCTCCAAGTGATGTGGGTGCCCCTTGCGCGGTTTGTTCTGTGTGGCCATGGTGGCTTCCTTGCCATCCCTTCGGTATGTCCCGGCCCTGGGCCTGCTGCTTCTGCTCTTCTCTCTGGAACACTCTCTCCGGGCACCTGAACAGCTGGCTCCCTTGCTTCCTTTGGGTTTTAAAGTCACTCTTTGTTCCCACCCCCACTATTTTTTTATTAATATACAAATGTAATACATAGTATTTACAATGAATTTGGGTGTTTCATACATCTATGTATCATATCGACTTTACAATCCGTTCCCATTTTCTACCCTGCTATCCCCTCCCTGTCCCTTCCCCCATCTCTGGCTATCACTTCATGTGGTTCCAAAGAATGTCTGTGTTCTGGGTTTTCCAAGTCAGAGAAACCATACGGTGTTTAACATATTAATCTTCTGCACCTAAATCATTTCACTTAAGTCACCACTCTATCTCATCTTTCTATTCCTCGGATGGGTTTGCAGTAGTTAAATCTAGATGCCTCTTCTCTGAATCCAACCAATCCCTTTATTGGGATATTTACCAGAAGTTTTTTTTCTATATTTTGCTATATCTTCGTTGTTATTCTTAAACCTGGCCTTACCCACCAGTTCACATTAGAAAATAACTACAAGCATGTAGTCTAAAAGACTAGTCGATTTGGAATAGAAGAAAAAAAAAGTTAAATTTCAAATGCCTTAGCTGAATACTGGAAGGTACATATTTGTACATTCACAGAGTTATCTTTACATCAATCAGTTTTCTTAGGAAAGATTTTCATCAGTGACCTAATGAGTGAATTGCTACAACAAAACAAAGTTAAAACTATATTACATTGCTACATTAAATGAACTTAAATCTATACCACATAAATATACTTAAAGTGACAGATATGAAGGCAAATTTAGTTATTTCAGAATTTTTTAACTTTCACAACTTATTTACTCATATTTCACTGATTACTAACATACGTTTTTCTCAGCTCATTCTCCTCTAGCTGTTATCACTTTTCCTCTAGGGTCATTGGTGTCGCTGGTCTCCCTTTCACTTTCTAAGTTTCCTTTATGTATTCTCTGCAATACTGGCTCAGTGGCTGCAAATTCCTTTAAGCTGTCTCTGTCATGGAAAGTTTTAAGTTCTCCCTTTAAATGAAAAGATAATTTTGCTGGATATAGCAGTCTTGGTTGGCATTTATGTTCTTTTAGTGCTTGGATGACATTGCTCCACAATCTCCTTGCTTTTAGAGTTTGGATTGAAAAATCTGTCATTAACCTGATGGGCTTATCTTTGTAGGTCACCTTCTGTTTTTCTCTCACCACTTTTAGTATTTTCTCTTTGTTTTTGGTTTCTAGTATTTTGATTATGATATTTCGTGATGACGATCTCTTCTGATCAAAGTTGTTTGGTGTTCTATATGCCTGCAATAGTTCCATGTTCATTTCTTTTCTTAGATTTGGGAATTTTTCTTCCATAATTTCATTAAACATATCCTTTAAGCCTTTTGTTTTGTCCTCAGTCTTCTCCTGGATTCCCATAATTCTGAGGTTGTTTCTCCTTGAATCATCTATCAGTCATTGTAATGACTCGCTTTCTTTATTTACTTTGTGTTCTTCATGGCCTGTATGTTGCAGCTCAGTCACTTTATTTTCTAGGTCTGACATTCTATTCTGAAGATGTTTAAAGTGGTTGCTCTTTATTTCCTGCTTGTTTTTCATTTCCTGAATATCTGCATTCAATTTTTCTATATCTCTGTTGTGTTCTTCTCTAATTTCTTCTTCTGCCTTCATTATCTTCTGGTATATTTCTTCTATGGTCTCCTCTAGTTGCTTTTCAAGGCTTTTTTCTTAGCTATGTGTTGGTGTAGCTCTTCTGCTGTCTGTTTTATTTCCTGCTTTAATTCACTGATTTTCTGGGCCCAGAAGTTACCATCATTTTTGCCCTTTTTCTTTGGATTCTGCAATTTCAGTATCCCTGGTATCATCTTCTGGGGTGTCAGGTCTTTTTGTATGAGATTTTTTACCATGTTTCCCCATGGTTCTGCTGCCTCTGGCTGTCTCTGGTGTGCAGGAAGGAAAATGGCTCCTGCTGACGTCACTGCCTGAGATGGCTGGCTGCTGAGCCCTGTTTCTGATCTGGGATCCCGGGGCCTTTTCTAGGGGGAGCGCATGCTGCATTTGTAGTACAGACACTCGCGGGCTGGTGTTTCTGAGGCTGGGGCCACCCGCTGCCCGACAATTCCCATTTCTCCGGATCCACGCTTACCTCGGGCTGAGGTTCTGGCCTCTGGACCTTCCTCTGTCTGTGGTCTGTGGGTGCTGGCAGCTCAGGGCCGCGCCAAGTTGACTGCTTCTTTCCTCCTCTTCCGATGTGACTTCAGGATTTCTAACCTGCCCGCAGACTCCTCTCAGTTGCTGTGTGCGCCGTCCTCTCCCAGATCTGTCCTTTCCCAGCTCTGTCATTGTTCGGGTCCCCATGTCCTTTCCTCTGTCCTCAGCTGCCTCCTGCATCTCCAGCCATTTGCAGCTAGCTGCGGTGGCTTCCTGGGCCACGGGGATTTTTTTTTTTTTTGCTTTGGATGATCCTTCGGAATTTCTGGCCCCCCGCTGGCTGCCTTTCAGTTTTGGGGGATGCTCCTTTCTTTCCAAGCTACACCAAACACGCCTTTTCTAACTAAATTCTTGACTTTTTAAGTGAGTCGGTAAGGAGACATTGTGCAGCGCTGTTGCTCAGCCACCATCTTGACTGGAAGTCCAGAATATTGAAAAATTATGAAGATTCTCAATGTTTGACAGTCGCCCCACACCACTCTCAGTCTGCCGCCAGCTCCTGAGGCCCTTTCCAATGGGATCACGGGGCTCGCTCAAAGTCACTCTTTGTTAAATGAAAAACTGAGACCAATTAAACTTGATAGTTTACTTTTTTTTGGTTTTTTGTTTGTTTGTTTGTTCGTTTGTTGTAGAGATAGGGTCTCACTTGGTTGTCCAGGCTGGTTATATTGCCCAGCCTGGCCTTGAATTCATAGCAATCTTCCTGTCTCAGCCTCCTGCAGGCTGGGATTACAGGTGTGCATCACCACACTCAGCTTATGTGCGGCTGGGAGAATCAAACCTAGGGTCTTGCACTTGCTAAGCAAGTGCTCAATGTCTATGCTATTTCCCCCAGCCCCCTGATAGTTTACTTGGGCAAAACGAAAGTTCTAGAACTGGGCAGATTGAAGATAGTCCAGAATGTTCCCACCTCTCCACATGCACAGGTTTTATTTCTAGCTCACAAAGAAGAATGACAGTACAGAAGTAGCCTGGTCATGATTGATGAAGGTAAACTATTATGATTGGTTAAGCTAAATTTCTTGGTTATAAGATTATACCCTTGGATTATATTATAGTTTGTTTACATATCAAGTTAGGTTACAGTTCTCCATGGCTAGGGTGTCTTTGAACCAAATTTTATCAGTTAAGTAGAGAAAGGTTTAGGCCAAACTTACCTTCCTTTCAATACTTCTAAATGAGACCTTACCCAACCACTCTAATATTTTTCCACTCTGTTTTTATCTTCTCTGACATTAATCCCTTTTCCCCCCATATTCTTCATCTTCCTGCTCTGCTTTTTTTGCATTCTAATATCACCTTCCAAAAATAGGACGTATTTTACTTTTTATGAAAAATGAACGGTCTTCGTTGCCTTCATCCCCTACCGGTGAGTGAGCCTGACAAGGCTAGGGCTTTTGTCGGTGTGGACTACAGGAATTCTTTACTATCTGGAGCAGTAATTAACACAGAACAGTCCCTTGAAAAACATTTGCCAAATTGCAGAACAGAATGCCACTTCTGGGTAGATTCTGGTATATTTAACCAAGCTCTGCTGCTGGGCATCTGATTTTGTTTGGTTTTTCTTTGCTCTTTAAGACCATGTAGCAGTGAGCTTCCATCCGTCCAGTATGAGTTACTATTTTAGAACAAATCCTCAGAAAAGCTACACATTTTAAAACTTCCAACACATATGCCCTATTTATAATATTTTCCAAACTGCTTGCATCAAGATATTTCCTCACCAACAGCATAAGGCAACAAAAATTTCGTCATACCTGTGTCAGTCTTGAGTAATGCCAGGAATTCCTGCACGTATGGTTTCCCTGTTCATACAGCTGTTTTTCAAGAAATACAATAAGGAGTTTATGTGCTCTAGACACTGGGAGTGAAAGGAACTCATTTAATTAAAAATTTCCAAGGAGATAAGAATGAATGACAGGGAATTAGGACAAATATAGCAGAAGAGGTAAACCACCAGGAAAAGGGACCATCTTGTGTCAACCACAAGGATGGAGTATAACTGTCTCTCTCCAGTGGTTATTGGGCAGCACTGAGCAATGAGACACGCCGATGACTTTGTGCATTATTTTTTCTTATTCAAAATACACTTGAGGCATGTTAGGCAGGGGATCAAATATGAAAAGAGACCCCCATGGGCTGGTGTGGTCATGGAAGAGTCAGAATGGGAATAGCTAGCGTGGATGGGGGTATCTCCTGGGAACTCTGTGATGTTCCAAGTGTTTTCTAAGCCACTTAAAATTCTAAGAAACTCAAATGAAGTAGGTACAGACTCTATGTACAATTTAAAAATGATAAAAGTGAGGTACAAGAAGATGAAATAGTTCACATAAGGTCACAGAACTGGTGAGTGGGGAGTCTGATATATAGATGCTGAAATACTCCATTAATCACTCTTTTGTGGAAACTTCATGTTTAAGATATTTTCATTTGTGTAAAAAATGATCTTAGCTCTGGCGACACAAAGTAACCATTTTATTATGCTAATGAACTCTGTGAGTCATGAATTTTTGAGCACAGCAGTGAAGATTTGCCTCTGTTCTGCCAGTCCAGGGCCTGGACAGGAAGGAAGCATGGCCTGTTTGACTAGATATGGAATCGTTTGGATGCAGTCTTGCTCCCATGTTCAGAGGAGCCAACTACGGCTGGCTGTCACTGGGACCTCAACAGAGCCTGAGGCCGAAACCGCACACCTGGCCTCTTGAAGTGGCCTGAGCCCCTGTGCAGCATGGCGGCCTCAGGGTGGTGGGATTTCTTACTTGGAACATTAAAGTTCTAACAGTGGGTATCCCAGCAAACAAACGGAACCATCACACTTTTCTGACCTAGTCCTGAAAGTTACATAGCAGGTTTGAAAATTTGTTTATCCATTCCACCTTCTGGAAAACATCTTGTTTGCAATTATAGATAAAGTTGCTATAAACAACCATAGATAGGTTCTCATGTAGACTTGAGTTTCATCTCTTTTGGGTAAATACCAAAGAGCTTGATTGCTGGATCATATAATTAGCTGTTGATTTTTTTTTTTTAACCTGCCAACTCCAACTGTCTTTCACGTTGGAGCTACCATTTTGCATTTCTGGCAGCAATAGAAAAACTTCTTGATTGCACCTATGTTTTAAAACCGTCACACTTCACAAAGAATTTGGAGCTTGAAAGGGGGCCATCAGTTATAGATAAGTGAGGTTCATAAGTGGAAGAAAGAGGTGAGAAAAGAGAGCATGCATCTAGAATTATGTTTGAGAAAATTACATAATCCAGAAAAAACTTAGACTCAAAGGAGTGTTCAAATAGACAATCCACTGAATTAACTTCTAGGGACATCAGCAAACCTCTTGGATACCAGTGTTTAGTTGACTTCCTCTCTCTACCTGGAAATGCTGCCAAAAAAGGTGTCGGGGATCTTTTTAATTCTCCCTTGGAATCTACTGGTACCTTCACTCCAGGAGGTAATCTCTAGTTTAAGCCCTTGGGAATTCATAAGAATTGAGTTATAGGAATGGCTTTGATGTTCATGGTAAGCTTCTTAGAGTGCACCTGATGCTTTGAGCTACTGGAGTCACTCTTGGTGGCCTCTCAGGCCAGGGAGAGGAAATATTAGAGGTGAAGTTCATTCACATGGCCAATCAGTTAGTCTTATATATATTAATGAGGTCCCAGGAAAAATTTTGGACTAAGAAGTTTTGTTGGCCTTTTCTAATAGGGAGTATTCTCTCTCTCTCTCTCTCTCTCTCTCTCTCTCTCTCTCTCTCTCTCTCTCTCTCTCTCTGTGTGTGTGTGTGTGTGTGTGTCTGTGTATCTGTTGTTTATTTGTTTTTTGGTGATACTGATGAATGAACCCAGGACCTTTATACTAAACCATAGCTCCAGCTTCTTTCTTTCTTTCTTTCTTTCTTTCTTTCTTTCTTTCTTTCTTTCTTTCTTTCTTTCTTTCTTTCTCCCTCCCTGCTTTCCTTCCTTCCTTCCTTCCTTCCTTCCTTCCTTCCTTCCTTCCTTTTCTTTCCTTTTTCTTTCTTTCTGATTTTGAGGTAGGATCTTACTAAGTCACTAACTCACCTTGGCTGGACTCAAACCTATGATCCTCCTATCTCAGCTTCCCGCAGTGTTAAGATTGCAAGTGTTTGTCATACCATGCTTAGATGCATGTACCTTTACTTGTAGGTGCTGGAAAATGGTGTGTTCTGAGGACAATTGAAGCTTTGTGTGTGGATCCCTGCAAGACTCTGCCAAACTTGTGTCTGCCTTTCTCTGCTTACTTCTAAGCCTTTCCTTGTAATAAGCTGTATTGTAAGTATGGCTGCCAGCAGTAGATCTGTGCAGGGAGCCGTCAGAAATAGAGTTGGCTTTAGAACCCCCCTGAAATTGCATGTAGCATCAAAAACAAGGGCTGTCTTGGGAGTGCTCACTCAGACCTTATATTTTGACTAGCTGTGGGTGGGGATCCCTTCTGCCTCTGGGTCCCTACTAGACAACAGACAAACTTAAATTGTTCTTTTCTCCCCCAACCCATTTTATCGATACATATAAGTGCAAAATTTAAAGTTTACATTGATCTTGAGCATTTTGTGCACATACATATCTTGGCAAGGTTACAAGACCTTCCCCTCTCTCCTTTTGGCCCTCTCCTACACACCCCACCTCCGCATGAAGTTCTGTGAGATAATTGGGATCGGGGTTACTCATATCAGAGAAACCATTTGCTATATCACTTTCTGCTTCTGACTCACCTCACTAAGCATGATGGTCTCAAGTTGCCTCCATTTGCCTGCAAAAGCCTCCAACCTATCTGACTTTATAGATGCATAGTATTCCATTGTGTATAAATACCACAATTTGTGTATCCATTGGTCTGTTGATGGGTATTTTGGTGTCTTCCACGTTTTAGTTATTGTTAGTTATGCTGCTGTGAACATGGGTATACATGTATCTCTGTTATGTGTTGTTTTTAATGCCTTTGGGAATATTCCCAGAGGGGGCATCTCTGGATTGAAGCAGATATTTATCTCCAATCTTTTGAGAGACTTCCATACTGCTTTTCATAGTGGTTGTATCAATTCACATTCCCACCAGCAGTGTAGGAGAGTTCCTTTATCCCTACAGCCTCGCCAGCACTGATTACTGTTTGAGTTCTTGATACAGGCCAATCTCTCTGGAGCTAGATGGTATCATAGTGATGTTTTGATTCGCATTTCTCTTATGGATAAGGATGTTGAACATCTTTTCATGTATTCATTGGCCACTTGAACTTCTTCATCAGTGAACTGCCTCTTCATTTTTGTTTTGTCCGGTTTTCAATAAGGTCGTTGACTTGGGGGGCTCGCATTTCTTCAGTTCCCTGTATATTCTGGTTATGAGCCCCCATCTGAGGTGTTGGTGGTGAATATTTTTCCCATTCTGTTGGTTCTCTTTTTACAGTATTGATAATTTTCTTTACTGTGCAGAAACTTTTTAATTTGACAGGATCCCATTTATTGATAATGGGGACAATTTCTTTTGCTTTTGGTGTCTTATTAAGAGAATCTTTGCTTACACATATAGTTTTTAGATATTTGTCTATTTTGTCTTCTAGAAGGTTCAGTGTCTCAGATTTAAAATGTAGGTCTTTGGTCCACTTTGATTTGATTTTGGTGCAGGGTGGCAAGTATGTGTCTAGATTCATTCTTCTGCATGTAGATGTCCAGTTTCCCCAGCACCATTTGTTAAACAGGCTATTCTTTTCCCAGTGTATGCTTTTGACTTCTTTATCGAAGATTAGGTAGTTGAGGATATTTGAGTTTATCTCTGCATCCTCAATTCTGTTCCAGTGGTCTATCTGCCTGCTTTTGTGCCAGTACCAAACTCTTTTTATGAGTATTGCTTTATAGTACAGCCTGATGTCTGGTATTCTAATACCTCCTGCCTTGGTCTTGTTACTCAAGATTGCTTTGGCTATTATAGGTCTCTTTTGGTTCCGTATGAATTTAAGAATTATGGTTTCAAGTTCTTTGAAAAAATTTGTTGGTATTTTGATAGGAATTGCATTGAATCTGTATATCAGTTTCAGCAGTGTAGTCATTTTGACTATATTTATTTTGCCTATCCAAGAACTGGGGATGGCTTTCCATTTTCTGATATCACCTATGACTTCTTTCTTCAGTGTAATGCAGTTTTCTTTATATATGTCCTTCACTTCCTTGGTTAGATATACTCCTAGGTATTTAATTTTTTGCTGGATTATTGAGAATGGGATTGTTTTTCCTCAGTTCTTCCTCAGTGAGTTCATTGTTAGTGTAGAGAAAAGCTATTGATTTTTTAGTATTGATTCTGTAGCCTGTAAGTGGGCTGAATTTGTTTATTATTTCCAAGAGCTTCGTAGTGGAGTTTTTGGGGTCCTCCATGTAGATAATCATATTGTCTGCAAATAAGGATAGTTTGGCTTCTTCGTTTCTGATGCAGATTCCTTTTATTTCACTTTCTTGTCTGATTGATATGGCAAGTGTTTCAAGGACTATGTTGAATAAGAGTGGTGAGAGTGGGCAGCCTTGTCATGTTCCTGATTTGAGAGGAAACAATTTCAGTTTCTCTCCTCGTACTATGATATTTTCAGTAGGTTTAGCATATATGGCTTCTATGAGTTTGAGGTAAGGCCGTATTTTTCTCTGGGTTTTTATCATGTAAGGGTGCTGGATTTTGTCAAAGGCTTTTCTTCATAAATTGAGGTGATCATGTGGTTTTTGTTTTTGCTTTTGTTGATGTGGTGTATTACATTGATTGATTTATGTATGTTGAACCAGCCTTGCATCCCAGGAATGAAACTCACTTGATTATGGTGTATAATCTTTCTGATTACTTGTTGGATTCTATTAGCTACAATCTTAGTAAGAATTTTTGCATCTATATTCATTAAGGATATAGGTCTATAATTTTCCTTCCTGGTTAAGTCTTTGTCTGGCTTTGGGACTAGGGTGATGCTAGCCTCCAGAAATGAGTTTGGTAGTATTCCTTCTCTTTCTACTTCATGGAACACTTTCAGAAGAATTTGAGTTAGTTCTTCCCTGAAATATTGAAAAATTCTGAAGTGAATTTATCTGGTCCTGGGCTTTTATTTGTAGGTAGAGCCTTTAGTACTGCTTCAGTTTCTGTATGTGTGATGGGGTTGTTCAAGATTTTTATGTCTTTTTCATTTGATTTTGGTATTTTGTATGTACGTAGGAAGTCATCCATTTCTTTCCAATTCTCGAACTTGTTAGAATATAAGTGTTCAAAATAATTTCTCAGAATATTCTGAATTTCTGCTGAGTCTGTTGTAATTTTACCCTTTTTATTTCTAAGTGTGCTGATCTGTGCTTTTTCTTTTCTTCTCTTGGTGAATTTAGCTAGAGGTTTTTCTATCTTGTTTATTCTTTCAAAGAATCAGCTCTTTGACTCATTAATCTTTGTTATTGTCTTTTTAATTGCAGTTTCATTAATTTCAGATCTAATCTTTACAATTTCCTTTCTTCTACTGCTTTTTGGGTAAAGTTGTTCTTTTTTCTCTATGTCCTTAATGTGCATCATTAATGTGTTGATTTGTGACTGTTCTCTTCTTTTGATATGTGGATCTATGGCTATGAATTTCTCTCTAAGTACTGTTTTCATTGTGTCCCAAAGATTTTGATCTGATGTACTTCTGCCATCGTTTAACTCCATGAAGTTTTTGATTTATTCTCTGATTTCTTCTGTGAACCACTGTTTGGTCAGTAGTAAGTTATTAAGTCTCCGTGTATTTGTGTATTTTCTTCCGTTTCTATTGCTGTTAAGTTCCAGTTTTATTCCACTATGGTCTGAGAGTATACAAGGAATTATTTCTATTCCTTTGTATTTATTTAAGCATGACTTATGGCCTAGAACATGATCTATTTTAGAAAAAGTTCCATGTGTTTTTGAGCTGAATGTGTATTCAGTTGATGTTGGGTGGAAAACTCTGTAAGTATTTGTTATGTCCAGATTTTCTATAGTGTTGTTTGGCAGTTGTAATTCTGTGGATTTTTTTGTCTGGTTGATTTATCTATTTGTGATAGTGGAGTATTAGAGTCCCTTATTATAATTGTATTGGGGCCTATGTGTCCTTTCAGGTCTAATAATTTTTGGTTTACATAATTGGGTGCACTAGGGTTGGGGACATATATATTGATAATTGTGGTTTCTTCCTGTTCTAGTGTTCCTTTAGCCAGTATGTAGTGGCCACCTTTGTCTCTCTTCACCTGTTTTGTTTTGAAATCTGATGAGTCTGAGATTGTATACTGGAACCTGTTGCATGAAATATTGAATTCTGTTCTTTTATTTTCAGTCTATGAGTTTCCTTGTGGATGAAGTGTGTCTCTTGTAGGCAGCAAATTGTGGATTTCTCTTTTTTGGTCCAGTCAGCTAGTCTGTCTTTTAATAGGAGAGTTGAGGCTGTTCACGTTTAGGGTAATTATCGAGGTATGTTTGATATTTCCTGCCATTGTTATAGTTTTTCAGCATTGTTTACTAGCCTTACTTCTTTCTTAGCTCATTGTCCTCTAGCTGTTGTCACTTTTTCTCTGGGGTCATTGGTGTCGTTGGCCTCCTTTTCGATTTCTAAGTTTCCTTTAAGTGTTCTCTGCAATGCTGGCTTAGTGGCTCCAAATTTCCCTAAACTTTCTATATCATGGAAATTTTTAATTTCTTCCTCTAATTTAAAAGATAATTTTGCTAGATATAGCAGTCTGGATTGGCATTTATGGTTTCTTAGTGTTTGGATGACCTTGCTCCATGATCTTCTGGATTTTAGAGTTTAGATTGAGAAGTCTGCAGTTATCCTGATTGGCTTATCTTTTTAGGTCATCTTCTCTTGCAGCTGTTAATTTCTCTCTTTGTGTTGGGTTTCTAGTATTTTAATTATGATCTATTGTGATGAGGTTCTCTTCTGGTCAAAATTGGTTGTTGTTCTATGTGCCTGTAGTAGTTCCATGTTCATTTTTTTCTTAGATTTGGAAAATTTTCTTCCATAATTTCATTAAATATAACTTTTCAGCTTTTTGTTTTATCCTCTTCTTCTCCTGGACTCATATTTCTGAGGTTGTTTCTCTTTGAATCATCTATCAGCCAATGTAGTGATAAGCTTTCTTCCATCTTTACTTTGCATTCTTTACGGCCTGTATGTTCCTGCTCAATCTTTTTTATCTTCTAGGTCTGATATTCTATTCTGAAAATGTGCAAAGTGCTTTCTTAGTATTTCCTGTGTGTTTTTCACTTCCTGAATATCTGCACTCAATTTTTTTATGTCCCTGTTGTGTTATTCTCTGATTTCTTGAATTGCCTTCATTATCTTCTGGCTTATGTCTTCTTTGTTCTCCTCTAATTGCTTTTCAATGTTTGCTGTTAGTTTAGCTATGTCATGGTGTAGCTCTTGCATTATCTCTTTCATTTCCTGTTTTAATTCCATGTATTTCTGGGCCCAGAAGTTATCATCATTTTTGCCTTTGTCATCTTTGGATTCTGCAATTTCAGGACCCCTGGTGTCATTTTCTGAGGTGTCAGTTCTTTTCGTAGAAGATTTATTACCATGTTTCCTCATGATTCTGCTGTGTCTGGCTGTCTCTGGCTGGCTAATTCTGTTGTGCAGGAATAACAGGTTTGGCAAAGGCGCAGTCCTCGATGCTGCTGGACGCCTCTGGGGCTCAGGATTGATGCAGCAATTGAATTCACTGGAAGCCTCCAGAAGCCTCTGGAAGCCTCTGGTACACGGAATGAATGGGGCAATGGAATTCCCGGTCCAAGGGGAGTGCAATGTCCACCTGGAAGTCTCTGGAAGCCTCCAGCAGGAGGGACAGAGTGATAGTTCCAATAGCCTCCGCACGCAGAAGAAAAGGGGTGGGCCAGCTGTGTTCCTCCGGAAGTCCCTGGCACCAGCAGTGGGTGGAGACAAGGGTCCTAAAGGCCTCTGGCACCCCGAAGAAAGGAGGCAAGCAGGCCGTGTTCACCTGGAAGCCCCTGGAACTGGCAGTGGGTCAGGGCAAGGGTTGTAAACGCCTTTGGCACAGAGAAGAAAGCTGAAATTGTTCTTTATTTCAGTTGTTCCCCTGTCATCCCAAGAAAGTGTTTCATCGTGGTGGTTTATTGCAGATATAGAAGATGTTTCTTGGAGGCAGTAACAGAGTTCCTGCCTTTAGCTGCACACCTAGCAGTTCAGATAATATAACAACGTAGATTAATCTACAGATAAATGAAATATCTGGACATGTGCCCACAAGTGTGCAAACTGCTTTCCCCTTCTATGAAATGGCTGTTTTCACACTGCGTGGTGAAGGGGCTTTGCATTGTCATCAGATAGAACACTTGTATAAGAAAGCCAAAGTCCTCTGTTTGTGCTTACTTGGGTCTTTTGGATTAAACAAATCCTTAACATTGGCAAAAGGCCTGACAAGCATTTAGTATTAATTAATTCTCGAAGTCTCTGGGGAGAAGGTCAGTATTCTTGGAAAATGACAAAATGGATTGTTTCATTAAGCAAGCAACCATTTTCCAAGCCCTGTGCTACTTCTGCTAGAATTTCTACACTGGAATGGCCTGGGGCCCTCAGGCTGCAAAAAAGGTTTGAAGGTAACATTGCACGAGGGCTCAATATCTTGTATGTTTTCCTTTCTTTTCTTTATAGTTCACTGCCACTTCACTCCGTGTTTTTCAAATTCCACCTATTTCCATTTTTAAATGAATCTATCTAGAATTTTCCTTCCAATATTACATTAGGGTGTACAAGTGCACACAACTTCGTTGCTGGTGCTGATGTATTATATAGGATTTAATTGAGCTGAACATGTCTTTGATAGCCAGCCTTCCACCACATTCCATGCCACTATTTCAGCTTTTTGTGTTTGCATCGCTACTTTGCCCCCTGGAAAGTTGGGGCTACTTGCTTCTCTCTGCTCCTTTTCACTTTATTCCCAAGGAGTCCACCACATGCCTCTAACTAGAAATAGGCTGCAGATATGAATGGACGACAGGCAGAAACCTTTGCCAGACCACAAGGCATCTGCATTAATAATGCCCTTGAGTATGAAAAGAATTGGGATTCTTGACTACGATCATTGCCATGTGTGTGTTCTTATCTTTCTTAATGCACTTGGAATTGCTTATAGATTGTTAACCTAAACTCCAGTTGCCTCATGCGAGTGTTTTCTGCAGGGGCATGGCTCTCATTCACTACATGTGGTAAGGGCCTTCTTCAAGCCACTTTGTTCTGGCTCTGACTAATGCTCAATGTAGCAAACATTATTCTGATGCACCAAAATCGAGTTCTCTTCTAATTTGAGATGGAAAGTCTCCATGCCTTCGAGTTTAGATATGGTCAGGTGGTGAGTTTTGGACCCTGACGAGAGAGTAGAAGTGATGTGTGTCCCTTCTGAGGTGAGAGCGTGATACGTGGGCCTTCCCTAACTGGCCACATGAGCCTTGAAACCTCATATAGAAATGGCACTGTGGGAAGATAGGGTTGAGTAACCTTGGAGAGGACAGCCTTCCTCCTCACTCCCTTCACGTTGAGCAGGTAGCACAAAAGAGAAGTATCCTGCCAATGTGTTCGGACTCTGAAATGTCAGGATTTGCTACTGTAGTCTCGCCTAGCTCATGGGCTGGCAAATTGGCCCACGAGCCAGACCTGGCTACCCACTTGCTTTTGTAAATAGCTTTGTGAATAGTTGCTTTGTCTCACGTGCTGCCCACAGCTGCTTTTGGGCTTCACCAACAGCAACGAGCAGTCATGATAGATACTTGTATGTACCAGAAAGCATAAAATTGCATTCTGTGGCCCTGCAGAGGGAACATACCTGCTTATCTTGCCTGGTACATGCAAAGAAAGCTTTTTTAATTATTAAATTGATGCTATGTCAGGTAGAAGCCCAAAGCTGATTCAAAAATAACATCATACCATTTGCATAATAATCAAGATGGACTAATGGCAAGCATTTACTGAGTGCTAGGTATGTGTCAGGCTTGGAGGGAACGTATTTTTTCTCAGAGCCTGTTACAGTGTGGATCTGGAATGTCCTCACAAAGTCTCTTGTGTTTGAAAAGAAATTGAATCATGGGGGTTAGTCGGATAAAGTGGATTAATTTATAGATATTTCCTGGGCTATAAGGAGGTGGGACCTGGTTGGAGGGATCGGTCCGGGGGCATGTCCTGGGAGGGCATATTCTTGCCCCTGGTTCCTTCTTTCTTGTTCTTTCTTTTCTATCATGCTCTGAGTTGTTGCCCCTAAGGCCAGGCCCTTTCACCATTGCCAACTGACGGTGAATAGGCTGAGACCCCTGAAACATGAGCCAAGACAAACCTTCTCCTTTAATTTGTGGGTGTTGGATATTATGTTTCAGTGACAAGAAGGTGACTAAGACAGGGCCTCAAGGGCTCAGGCACGGAGAATGTGTTCCTGTACTTTGTAAGGTTGGGAAATAAAGACTCAAGGTGGCAAAGAGTCCGTGAAAGGCATTCTTTACATGAGCTGATGGATTTCTCACCGCTGTCTCTATTATACTTCCTGTACTCATTAGACGTGTTACAAACTTCTGCCATTTACTACATCCATAGATGAGTAGATAGCACAGAAAGAGTGTTAGTCAATTACAACACAGCATGGTAACTATAAGGATTACAGCGGGGTTGTGTGCCATGGAAGTTCTTTCTTGTGTCTGCTTTATCCTTCATGCAGTTCAAATGCTAACTGGAGGCTGAAGGCAGGGATAGGCTAAGAACTGATGATTGACTTGGTGGAGTACTTGGGAATTTTATTTCCTAGGGAGAAAACCCTGGAACAATCTCTTCACACAGCAGCTTTGCACAGCCAGTCCTGGATCCTCGCTTTAGGCAGAGCCTCACAGCTTAGCTCCGTAACACACCAAAGAACTTTGCCCAGGTACATCTTCCTCCAGCTCTTTTCATCTGGTCCTCTGGTGACCGGCAGCCTGGAAAGAAACATCTAGTGATCATAATAGCACGATTGGAACTCGTGAATTTCTTCTGGGCTGTGGGGTCAAGAGGAAGGAGCTGGTGGCACTGGGTGGGCGGTAAAGGAACAGTAGAGTGACGCGTGAGTGGAAATGATAGTGACTGCGGACGCTGTCGTCTACTGCTTTCTGTGAAGTTTGCTTTTCCCACATTAGTACCTCCAACAAATTGATTTGGTACCCAGTTTGAGCCATCATCCAATTTCAAGTTCAGTTGCCTAGGTAACAGAGGGCACACTGCTGGGCCAGTCAGCCCATGTTCTGTGCCGACTGAAGCTATTAAAGCCCATCAACCTGGCCTCTGAGAAGCTCTGAACATGGACAGTTTCAACTTCCAGCCAGGTACTTACTTATTTATTTCACTGCCTCAGCAGCAAAATGAGTTATTGAACCGTTCAGTTCATCGATTGGGGCAGCTTTTCCCCTGCATCTTGCGGATGCCTGAAGCCCCTGTGGAGCTAGTGGTGGCCTGGAGGCCCTTTGTTGATGGGGAGTCCTCCCTGGGGAAGCCAGGCCACACTAATCCTTCATCCTACAGGGCCTGCGGTGGGGACTGTAGTCAGGCGTGGTGCCCCACACTGGTTCTTACCAAACCTTTGAACAAATAAAGAAAGCTACGTGTGAGCCTTCTCGCAGAAATACACACATGCATATAAAACTTCATGTACAATTTAACATAGTTTCCCATGCTAAATACCTTTGATCTAAGTTAATTCTGCTTGGAGCAATTTTTTTTTTTATTTTTGAAACATATGTAATTAAATTTCAAACACATCCAAGACTCCCAGTGTGCTAGGTCTTATCAACCCAATGGACCAAAGTAGAATGTGTGTCACCTGTGTCTCCTGAAGAGCCTCCCAGTCCCTCTGGCATCTGAGATGGGCTCTAACGAGTTTAGACAGAGATCTCTCAGGACTTAGTCTGCTTTTGCATAGCCTGCAAACTAAGAATGATTTTTATCTTTCTAAGTGAAAAATGTAAAAAAAAATAAATAAATGATCAGCTTTTTTGGGGAGAGGGATTGCTCAAAATGTGCTCGACATGGTTTCCTGGTTCAAAAAACCTAAAATATTTACGCTTTGGCTTTATACAGAAAAACTTCTCACCTTTGATTTACTCATCTGGCCAGAGTAGGGGGCAGTAATTTAAGAGGCTAATAGGTACTTTGGTCCAGATCGAGGACCCAATGTAGGTGCTGTGTCGACTGCTGGGACTGTCTACTCTAGTTATGCACTCAGAGACCTTCAGGGCATCTGCAGGCCCAGAGCATCCACCGTGAGCTGGGCTCGGGCTGCACTCCATGTGCCATCTGTCTGCGTGTGTTCTGAGTGCAAGATGAGGCACATGGCAAGGACTACATGGCCCCAGATAACAAGTTGGCCTCTGTGTCCAATTGTCTTCAAAATGTTTGGATATTTGCCATTCCCTATGTGTAGTTATCCAAGGAAACGTCCCTTTGAGGAAGATTAGGTGAATTATTACCATGTGTAGGACCTGCCTTTCTTCCTCCTCCTTTCTCTCCCTCTCCCCTTTTTTCTTTCCTTCCCTGCCCTCCTTCCTTCCTTCTCTCTCACCTGCTTTCCCTTTATTTCTCCCTTTTTCTTCCCTCTCCTTTCCCTTCCTTGTTTTCTTTCATTCTCTCCTTCCCTCCTTTCTTCACCTCCTTCCTACCTCTTTCCTCTTTCTTCCATCTCCTCCCTCTCCTTTTCTTCTTTCTCTTTCCCTCTTTCCACCGCCCTCTCATCTTTCCCTTCTTTCTTTCCTCCCTCTCTCTCTCCTGAGATCTCAAGCTTTCCTTCTTTTTTTTAGTAGGTTCTAGACCGAAACTACAGATCAGATTAGAAAAGACTGTCAATAGAGGCACTGCTCTCAGCCTTCAGCTTCTCCATCCCTGGTGTCTTGCACAGAAGGTAGCCTACCCTTACTGAGTGCCCATTTGTTTGGCCCCTCCAAGCACCATGCTTTATGAACAATTCCCTGAATGGACAGGCTGCCCTTCTGACCTTACCCCTCTCAGTGACCATCAGCTGTCTTGGTTTCTGTGGGTGCCAGACAGGGCTTCTGTTGCCACGTGGCCCTCTTGTCCCTGTGTGGAGCTGAGCTCTGTGGCAGCATACCAGCCATGTGCTTGGAAAATGGTATATTTCCTGGACTTTCCTGGGGACCACATTTCTCTGTTGAAATTTCTAGCCTCCTCAAGTGTATCCACTTAAGTGTGCACATTCCCCTGAGCCTTCCATCCTCCTCTCCAGAAGCCACCGTGAGTCTGGCATTGCTAACCTCTTAGTGTACTTATCACTTCCCCATGTGATTGGGCACCATCCCTGCAGCAGGTCGACACTGCCTCCAGGGGCTCCTACTCAGCTGCTCTGTCCTGGACCCAGGGAGAGTTCACTCACACCCAAAGCATCTTCTTTATCCAGCCTCACATTCTGCCTCCCAGCCCAGCACTGGGGTCCATCCCTGCATGCTTTTCTCACTTTGCAGCTACCGTTGGCTGAATCCCACAACCGCTTCAAGATACATTTTTTTTCCTCCTTCTTAGGCCCAGTGTGTCCTGGCTGAGTTATGTGGTGATTTATCCTGAGTTATGGACCTAAATCAGAAGGGGGGATGACTGAGATCCTGGAGTGGGTGTCTTTTTGGGGAGAGACTGCTTTACCAACTTTAAACCAGAGTCAGAGGGAAAGTACACTTGAGTCAGAGGGAGGGTACACTTTTGTAGGTTCAAAGCAGTCAGCAGACTATGAATTATTTGAGTTTCAGCAGCCTCTAACCGGATGCTGCCTTTACATGTGTCAGGGTTTTACACTTTCCCGAGCAGGGCCAGGCCTTGGAGTAGAGGGCCTGGTGGGTCAAAATGTGTAACTGTTCTGAAACTTGGCTGATCCTGGGCTTGTTCTCTGCCTGGCTTTCAGCCTTCTCTGCCCTCCCACTGCAGAAGGTGTGAGCCCCTTTGCAAGCTTCCAAGAAAGACCCCTAACTTTTCACTTCCTGGTTGATCACAATCAGCTCTTCAATTTTTTTTTCCAGGTCAGTCAGCTTCATCAACAGTCACCTAATTCTGTTGTCCTCAGGGTAATGATTTTCTTTCCATTTCTCAAATGCCTGATGCATTTGCGCGAGTAATGCAGTCTCCACCAATGACGTGTCATCCTATCCTGCCACTAATGGAAGTTCTAGCAGTTGCACGTCTATCTTCCACAAGGACTGTCTAGACTTTCCTTTCCATGAGCAGTGGGTTCTCACTGTTAGTCTGGTGGCAGATGATCCGGCTCCTTAGTAACTGTGCTCTTGGACTATGCCTGGTACCACTGTCACATATTGGTTTCCCTGGGAATGTGAATCGGGGATGGATACTGCCATACAGGATGTATGGGAGAGGGTGAGGAGTCGCATCCATGAAAGAGAAAGGAAGGAAGCAGAAGAAGGCAGGGGTAGAAGTCAAGCTGCAATAGAGCTCCAAGCAAGGCCTCAGGGGATCCCTCGGGGAGCTGCTGGGCTGGAAGGGCCCTCTGGAGTGGCCCCATTTGGAATCCTTTGTGACCCTCCATCACTGGGTGTGAGCTTATATGGAAAGAGTGTGTGATCTTGGGCAAGGAGGCTCTCTTCAGCTGGGGCACTTCGACATTGGGAAGCCATTTGCTGGCAGCCCTTCAAGCATCTGGAGAAAAATATCTTTAGTTCCTGAACAGGTTCTGGGCAACACACCACAATATCCACTCACCCCAATCAAACTACCTGCCTTCCATTCTCAGCTTGTCCACTAACAACAAAGTCCTGGTATGACTCAAGAACTATATTAATTAATATAAATAAGTTAATAACTAGTCACAAGAGAAAATGTAAGAAATATCACTTGTCCTCTCTTCCTTTAGAACTAACAACTAAATATTTTATAGTCCTCCAGTTTGTGTGTGTGTGTGTGTGTGTTTATAAATAAAATTGAAGGATGTTTTCTATCTTTCTAATGTAACGTTTTCAATCTGTTTTTCTTACTTCACATCCTGAATATACCTCTGAGGAATTATTTATTTTTCTATACTATCATACCGTCTTTGTCTTAATCCAGAATACCAGT
The DNA here is from genome assembly GCA_004027205.1 of Ctenodactylus gundi. Taxonomy (NCBI): domain Eukaryota; kingdom Metazoa; phylum Chordata; class Mammalia; order Rodentia; family Ctenodactylidae; genus Ctenodactylus; species Ctenodactylus gundi. The sequence goes on from PVKB01000235.1 coordinate 587,136, forward strand.
CCAACAAATTCTCCAATAAAGAGAAAAAGCAATGAATTTCTTCCATCATTAAAACAAGAGTCAATGGGGGATAGGAAGACAGCAGGACTTCTGAATTTCCAAATATCTGCTCTTTTCAGTTTTCTCCCAGATATTGCAGATCTTAGGATGCATACTAGTTCAATCTCTTTCTGAGCTAAGGAAGAAAAGGGTGTTTACCTTATGATATCCTATCTTTGGAGTGTGTAACTTCTTTTTTTTCAAAGACTTATACCTAAGGGTTTATTTTGAGTCTCTGAGCAGACATTGGACTTGGCTTTTAAGCAATGCTGGATATGTTAAGACTTCAGGGACTCTTGAAGATAGACTAGAGACACTTGGAAGTGTAGGATGGACTTGGGCTTTTGGTGACCAGGAACGAAGTGCTATAGTTTGGAATTTAAATGTTCTCCAAAGACCCACTGTTGAAAGCTTATTACCAGCCTGTGATGTTACTGAAAGATGGTGGAACCTTTAAGAGGTGGGTCTTCATGAGAGGAATTTGGGAATTGGGAACTTGACTTTAATGGGGATATTGAGAGCCTAAGCCCTTCTTGTTTCTTTTTGACTCTTAGCTTCCATAAGGTGAACAGCTTCCTCTACGAAGTGCTCCCTTCCTGATATACTAACTTACCACAGGCTCGAATCAGCAGGGATAACTGACCACAGACTAAAACATCTGTTAAGCATAAGCCACAATAGATCTTTTCTTCTTTAAAGGTGATTGTTTCAGGTGTTTTGTCACAGTTACAGGATGCTAACAAAGAAAGAACCCCATCTTAGACACAAGCATGGTCCTGACTCTGTTTGCAATATGGCTTCCCATCCCAGCTTGCAAGCTACATTCTGCATCAAACAACTTCAAAACTTTTACCAATTAAGCAACTTTCCTGTTGGAATAGGGTAGCGTTGAGCAGAAGAAGTAATGAACTAAACGAACATGTATATGAATATTTATGTTAATGCAGGTGTCTGATTTGGATGTAGTTTGTCCCTATTGGGCTCATGTGCAGGAGGCATTGTTCCCATCATGGTGATGTTGATAAGCTATAGATATTTAGGAGGTGGGGCCTATTGGAAGGTGATTTGATAATGGGGCTACCACACCTTATGAGTGCATTAGTGTTGTCTCACTGTGACAACAGGCTGTTACAAAGAAAGACCACTCACTCACTCATCAGGATGCCAGAACTGTGATGTTTAGGTCCTCTAGCAACCAGAATCATAAGTCAAACAGGTCTCTTTCCTTATAAAATGCCAGCCCCCAGTATTTTCTTATAGCTACAGAAAATAGGCTGAGACAACTTTCATGTCTGCATCTACACCAACGAATATATATATATATATATATATATATATATATATATATATATATAACTAAAGAAGTAGAAGTTTCATATTTTTAATAATGGAGGGAGGGGGAGAAAGGGAGAGACATCAATTCCCAGATCTATTGAAAGTCTCTTTAACTTATAATTATTCATCTCTCTGAGAGATCCCAAGGGAACACAATTTATACCATAGCAGTGAATAAACTGCTGAGGCATTGTTTGCAAATTGATCTGTGTATATGTGTGTGTTATATACATATATTTTTGTTGTTTTCTGAAAGTCTAACAATGCTATCCTTTCTAAATCATGCTCATTTCCCAAAAGTCAAGATTATAAATTCTACAACTGCACTTTTATACACGTTTAGCATAATATTCTCCAGTATTGTTCTTTAACTTCAAATGGAATAGAGAATCTAATAAACCAGACTAAGCACAACGAGTGTCTGATTAAAGATTAAAACTCAATACCACTGTGTTGTGCAATGATTTCATCTCTGAATTAAGTATATTAAGGCTATCAAGCTAACAACGATCATTTTTGCATATTCCACCAGGTTTAGAGCACACTGTGGTCCACGTACGGTAAAAATTACCCATGCAAAAGGTCCCCTGCAGCAGGTGACTGCAGAAATTAAAGTGGCGAGCAGAATCACTTAGAACATCTCAGTGTTGTCTTGGTAGCTGATGGACAAAAATATAAAATTCGGAGTCAAAAGATCTAGTTACAGTGTTGATATGTGTGTTTCTTAAAAATTAGAACACACATTTGTAAGGGACATAGAGCAATGGCCCTTAGATACATGAATGCATGTGCTCAGTGTAATTTTTGGTAGTTTTTTCCGGGGGCAAAGTGGTAGCAGGGACTGTACACAGGGCCTCATGAGTGCGAGGCAAGCATTCTACCACTCAGTTATAACTCTACACCCTTTTAAATAATACTTTGAGATAGATTGCTAAATTGCCCAGACTGGCCTCAAACATGTGGTCCTCCTCTCTTAGCCTGCAGAATAGCTGGGTTTATGGCCTTGTGCCATGATGCCTGGATGCTAAGGCTTTTAAAAAATGTATTAAAAACTGACAGCTAGAAATTAGTAGAACATTTATTTTGCTTTGCTTTGATCAAAAATATGGTTATTTACTGAAATTAGTCCTTCTTGTTATACTCTATGCTAAAATAAATACAATCCTAACTGCAAATTCAATGCACTTGTCACCACCTGATTAAATCTGGTGATGTCTGCTTAGTTGTTGGTTGTTCAGGCTTCTCACTGAGGAGCTGCACCTACCAGCTCTGGAATATTTTCAGCCTCTTACTCCTTTGTTCATATTTCTTTACAATATCTCATTAAGATGGTATTGCAGTCCGCTCTCTGTATGTATAGATTCTTCATCCACCGATTCAATCAATTATAGTGGAAAGTACTGAGAAAAAATCATATTGGAACTGAATATGTGCAGACCTTTATTTGTGTCATCATTCTCTAGACAATACTGCATGAGAAATGCTTACACCGCGTTAAATACAAGTCGTCTAGAGACGATTTAAGGTATACTCAAGGGTGTACAGAGGTTCTGTGTAAATACTACACCACTTAATAAAAGGGACCCAAGAATCCAAACATTTGATTTGGGTTTGTTTTGTTTTGTTGCTGTTTTTGCTGGTACTAGGGATTGAGCCTAAGGTCTTCACACTAAGCTACATCCCCAGTGAAGTTTAGTTATTGATTTTGAAGCAGGGTCTTGCTAAGTTATTAAGATGCCCAAGCTGGGATCAAACTTGCAATCCTCCTGTCTCACCTCCGCCTCCTAGAGTGCTAGAATTGCAGGTCTGCACTGCCAGGCCTGGCCACAGATTTGGTTTTTATAAGGTCCTGGAACCAGTCTCCATTAAGGTAACAGGGAATGACTTCAGTTATCTATAGTTTTAGATTACTTCTGAGAATTACAAGCCTTGTATTTTCTACAGAGAGCCCTTATTTGGCCTCACAAGCAGAAACTGGTTCTGGTACACAATTTCTGTGTGCAATCACTCTTGTGCCTTCTGGAAAACAAAAACACAAATATCTCTTACTGCTGCAAATAGCTCCTACCCACACTGCCTCTTAGTGGCACGGGATCCTTAAAAGACAATGCACTAGCTTCTACAAAATATCAGGCTTTTTTCTTCACATATTTTTGAGAACCACCAAGGTAAACATCTTTCATTTGAATATGGCAATATAGGAGTCGTCAAGCTCTATTTCACAGCAGATAGGAGACAGGCAATGCTGGAGGAAGGTAGTTCAAGCTGCCCAGCAGCCAGCCAATGGCAGCCAAGGCAAATCCACCGCACAGGGCTTCTCACCTGGTGTTGTCCACAGGTTCATTTGTGCTGTCACAGTATTCGCACTTCTTCATGAGCCCTAACCGAGGAATGGGCTCTGAAGAAACCCGAGGCACTCCAACAGAAGCTTGTGTGATATAGGGAGTTCAGTTCTCGCTGTGTAATCGAAGAGAGCTACTATTAGTAGATGACAACAACCATAATAAAAAATAGATTTGATATGCGATGGAAAAAAGGGTGAGCAAGATTCTGGTCAGATACAGTTCTCTGAAATACATTGGTCATCAGATCTTTTGCTCCTTAAAACAGTATTACCTTGACCTCCAGGATACAGAGAGGGTGCGGGGACGTCTGTGGGTAGGACCATTCAGCGTCCAAGCCTCCCTTCCCAGTTGCCTCTCTGCAGCTTCAGAGCTGGAAGGCTGAAGCTATGCCTCATCTTCTGTGCTGTCAGGGGTTGGGGGGAAATTAAGTCCCCCAGTTAGATGCAGTCTTGTCCATTGCTAGTTCACAATGGTCTCCAAAATGCAACAGCTCGGTGCAGCAAATGTTTATTTCCTCGCTCCTCCAAGGTCCACGTGGCTGGGAGGGTCTGGCCAGGGTCTCTCTCCTGAGGGGCCATTGGTGGTCAAACGGAGAGGCTGCCTTTGTGCTCCCCCACGACACCTCAGTTCCTTGTCCTGTGGGCTTCACCGTAGGCCAGGCTGAATGTCCTCAACACAAGGCAATCGGTTTCAAGGACCTGAGAGAGAAAGAGAAGGAATGTGCATGACTAAGGTAGAAGTCATACAGTCTTCTATAGGTGACTCAGCGTTTCTGCTGTATCCTGTTGCTCACACAGGCCGTCCTCAGGGCCATGTGGAGGAAGCCAAAGGGTGCAGACACCAGGGGGCAGAGTCACTGGGTTGTCTCAGTAGCTGGCGAGCAAATACATACACGCACGCGCATACACACAGAGAGAGAAAAGAGAGAGAGAGAAGCAGGGAGGGGGCCAGTCATTTTGTTGCTAGTGTGTCTGGCCTGTCTTTGTGGATGTTAAGGGGCATCCTGGATCGTGGTGGCTCAGTTCAGCTTTACTGGCGACAGCATGGCTTCCTGATCTTTGTATCTCAGCTCAGGTCCTGCACTCTTCTCTTGACCTCAGCAACTCCACGGGCTGGCTCCTGGCAAAGCTCTTCTCAGACCCTCACGATTTGGTGGTTCTGCATGTATAGAATCAACCAACTGCCAATCAAAAAAAATTTTTTAAAACATCGCATCTAGGGCTGGGGGTGCATATCTCAGTGGTTAGAGTGCTTACTTACCTAACAAGTACAAGGCACTGGGTTCAATTCTCTGCATCATATAAACTAGGCATAATGGTGCACATCTGTAATCCCAGCACTTGGTAGGCTGAGGCAGGAGGATTGCTGTGAACTCAAGGCCGGCCTAGGCTAAGGAGTGAGACCCTGTCTCAATAAAAAAATAAATAGATAGATAAACATCTGCATCTGTATTGAACATGTACAGACTTTTTTAATCCTTACTCTCTAAACCTGCTAACAGCTATTTATGTAGTATTTATGTAATATTAAGCACTATAAATCACGTAAAGATGATTTGAAAGTATATGGGAGGATGTGTGTAGACTGTATGCAAATACTATGCCATTTTCTAGAAAATTATTGAGTATTTATGAATTTAGGTATCTGTGAGCTATCTTGGAATCTATACCTCATAGATACTGAGGGCCAATTGTACTACCTTTTTCCCCCCCTCAAAAATAGCAGTAGTAATTTTTCTAAAACTGGATTGTACCTAATACAAACAAGTATCATCCCTCTTGGTAATAATGGCATACATTATTGGCCAATAGAAAATTTTACTGATGAAAAAAGTGAGATGCTGATGAAAAAAAGAATTGATTATATTCATATCATACTATAATAAACATATAAAAATAGGCCTAAACTTCAGAGCCCATACTTTTGGATTTTTTTGTTTGTTTGTTTGTTTACAGACAAAACAAATGTATTCCTTGGAGTTCTAAAATCTGGACGTTCAAGGTTAAGGCACTGGCAAGTTTGCATTTGGTGAGAGCCAGTTTCCTGGTTCACAGGTGGTCTCTTGTAGCTGTGTTTTCACCCAGTGGTAGGGGCAAAAGTTCTTCTGGGATTCTTTTATTTTTATTCTATAATAAATTGTTGTTATTAATGCATAGTGATTATGGGACACAGTGTGACATTTCACTGCATGTGGAGTGATCAGTCGGTCATTGACATATCTATCACCTCAGAAAATAATCACTTCTTTGTGTTGGAAATATTCAAAAATCCTACTGTTAGTTATCTTGAAATATGTAGTTGATTGAGGAAAACTGTGGTTTTCTTCTCTACAATAGATTATTGGATGTTGAATTTCAGGAAGGGCCTTTTCTATATCTATTGAGATGATCGTATGATTTTTATCTTTACTTCTGTTAATGTGGCATAGTAGAGTTATTGATTTGCATATGTTGAACTATCCTTGCATCCCTGGGAAGAAGCCTACTTGGTTGCAATGTATGACCTTTCCTTATGATACGTTGCATTCTCTTTGTGAGTATCTTGTTGAGCATTTGGATCAATGTTCATTGGGGAAATTCGTCCTATAGTTTCCTTTTTATTGGGCCTCTGTGTGTTTCTTGTGTTAAAGTTATTCTGGCTGTGAGTAATGAATTTGACAATTTTTTAGCTTCTTGAAAGTGTTTGATGAGTATTGGCATTAAATATTCCCTGAATTTCTGAAATAATTCTGCTGTGTGTTCATTGGATCCTGGGCTTTTTTAGTTGGAAGCAACTTCATTACTTCTCTAATTTTGTAGCTGGTTATTGGTTGATTCAGAAGTTTTACGTCTTCTTGATTCAGTTTCAGAGGTTGATATATGTTTAAAAATTATCCAATTTTCTAGGTGCTTAAATTTACAAGAGTATAGATATTCAAAGAAGCTTCTCATAATTTTTTGGATTTTTGGTGTTATCTGTTGTAATTTCACCTTTTTATATCTAACCCCATTTATGAAGATTTTCTCTTTCCTTTTTTTGTGAGTTTAGCTACAAGTTTATTAATCTTGTTTATCCTTCTGTTTGTTTCATTGATCTTTTGTATTTTTTTGTTTCAATTTTGTTAATGTCTGCTCTGATCTTTGTAACTTCTTTCCTTCTATTAGTTTTGGGGTTGGAGCATTCTCATTTTTCTGCTATCTTGAGCTACACCCTTAGTTTATTTGTTTGAGATTATCTATTCTTTTCATGTGTGTGTTTATAGCAATGAATTTCCTTCCTTTCCCTCCATTTTATTGATATGTGTAAGTGGAATACATAAACTTTACATTAATCTTGAGTATTTTGTGCATACATGTCGCATGGTCAAATTACAAATCCTTGCCCTCTTCCTTTTTGATCAGCCCTCTTCCTCCCTCTCCCTCCATTTTTCAATATTCCTCATAATAAATTCAATGAAACAGTCGTCACCTGTGTTTCTCGTATCAGAGAAACCATTTCATATTTTACCTTTTGCTTCTGACTCTCTTTGCTAAGCATGATAGTCTCAAGGTGTATCGATTTACCTAAAAAAGCCTCCAACCTATCTGTCTTTATAGATGAGCAGTATTCCATTGTGTATAAATACCACAATTTATGTATCCATTGGTCTTTTGTTGAGCTATTGTTAGTTGTGCTGTTATGAACATGGGTTTACATATATCTCTGTTACATGTTGTTTTTTAGTAATTTTTCCTCATTTTATTGATATGTATTAGTGCAAAATTTAAGGTTTACAATGAAGTTTAACATTTTGTGCACATACCTATCTTGTCAAGGTGACAAGGACTTTCCCACTCTCTTTTTGTCCCTCCCCCTGCCCTACCCCCCTTCCCCCCCCCCCCCCCCCCCCCCCCCCCCCCCCCCCCCCCATTTCACTTTGTTTTTCATTTTAAGTTCCATAAGAGTTGTGATCTGGGTTTCTCATATCAGGGAGACCATTTGATGTTTCACCTTCTGCTTCTGACTCACTTCACTAAGCATGATGTTCTCAAGTTTCTTCCATTTGTTATATGTTGTTTATAACTCTTTTGGGAAAATTCCCAGAAAAGTTATCACTGGATCAAAGGGGATATTTATTTCCAGTCTTTGAGAAACTTTCATACTGCTTTCTACAGTGCTTTGTTAATTCTCATCAGCAGTGCAGGAGGGTTCCTTTTTCCCTACCGCGTCACTAGCAATGATTGCTGTTTGTGTTCCTGATAGAGGCCAATCTCTTTGGAGTTAGATGATATCTTAGTGATGTTTTGATTTGCACTTCTCTTATGGCTACGGATGTTGAACATCTTTTCATGTATTTATTGACCATTTGAATTTCTTCATCTACGAACTGCCTATTCATTTCTTTTGTCCATTTTTTGATAGGGTCTTTGATTTTGCAGAGCTTACTTTCCTTCAGTTCTCTGTATATTCTGGTTATGAGCCTCCTATATGAGATATTGGTGGTGAATATTTTTTCTCAATTTGTTGGTTCTCTTTTTACACTGTTGATAATTTTCTTTGCTGTGCAGAAATGTTTTAATTTTACATAATCCCATTTGTTAATTCTGGAAACTATTTCTTTTGCTTTTGATGTTTTATTAAAGAAAGTCCTTGCCAACAAGTATGTCTTTTAGGTATTTGCTTAATTTGTCTACCAGGAGGTTCTGATTTTCAGTTTTAAGATTTAGGTCTTTTATTCACTTTGGTTTGATTTTGGTGCATGGTGACAGATGTGTGCCTGTATTCATTCTTCTGCATGTGGATGTCCAATTTTTCCAGCACCGTTTGTTGAACAGGATATCCTTTTTCCAGTGTATGCATTTGGCTCCTTTATCAAAGATTAGGCAGCTGAGGGCATTTGAGTTTGTCTCTGCATCCTCAATTCTGTTCCACTGGCCTACCTGTCTGTTTTTGTGCCAGTAAAATATAGTTTTTACAACTATTGTTCTACATTATAACCTGATGTCTGGAATTGTAATGCCTCCTGCCTTAGTCTTGTTACTCAAGACTGCTTTGGCTTTTCTAGGTCTCCTTTGGTTCTACATAAAATTAGAAATTATTTTTTCAAGTTCTGTAAAAAATTGTTGGTATTTTGATAGGAATTGCATTGAATCTGTATATCAGTTTTGGCAATATAGTCATTTTGACTATAATGATTCTGCCTATCCATGAACAGGGGATGTCTTTCCATTTTTGGATGTCATCCCCAACTTCTTTCTTCAGTGTAATACAGTTTTCTTTATATAGATTCTTCACTTCCTTGGTTAGGTATACTCCTAGGTATTTAATTTTTTGCTGGGCTATTCAGAATGGTATTATTCTTCTCACCTCTTTCTCAGAGAGTTCCTTGTTGGTGCAGAAAAAAAAGCTATTGATTTTTTAGTATTGATTTTGTAGCCTGCGATTTGGCTGAATTTTTTTATTATTTCTAAAACTTTCATAGTAGAGTTTAGGGTCTTCTATGTAGATAATCATATCATCTGCAAATAAGGATAGTTTGACTTCCTCCTTTCTCATGCATTTTCCCTTTATTTCACTTTCTTGCCTGATTGCTATGGCAGGTGACTATTTTGAATGAGAGTGGTGAGAGTGGACAGCCTTGTTGTGTTTCTGATTTAAGAGGAAACGCTTTCAAATTTTCTCCATTTACTAAGATATTTGTTTGGCATATGTGGCTTCTATGAATTTGAGATAAGACCCTTCTATACCTATTTTTCTCAGAGTTTTTATCGTAAAACGGTATTGAGTTTTATCAAAGGTTTTTTTTTTCAGCATCAATTGAGATGATCATGTGGCTTTTGTTTTTGCTTTTCTTGATGTGATGATGTATTACATTGATTGATTTGTGCATGTTGAACCAGCCTTGCATCCCAGGAATGAAGCCCACTTGATCATGGTGCATGATCTTTCTGATCATTTGTTTAATTCTATTTGCCAGAATATTATTAATAAATTTGCATCTATATTCATTAAGGATATTGGTCTATAATGTGTCTGGTTTTGGGACTAGGGTGATGTTAATCTCCAGAAATGAGTTTGGTAATTTTCCTTCTCTTTTAACTTCATGGAACACTTTGAGAAGAATTTGAATTAGTTTTTCCCTGAAATACTGAAAAAATTCTGCTGTGAATCTTTCTGATCCTGGTCTGTTATAATTTTACCCATTTCATCTCTAAGTGCATTAATCTTCTTTTTCTTTCCTTCTTTTGATGAGTTTAGCTAGAGTTTTTCAATCTTGTTTATTCTTTCAAAGAACCAGCTCTTTGACTCATTAATCTTTTAAAATTATCTTCTGAATTTCAATTTCATTAATTTCTGATCTGATCTTTATAATTTCTTCTCTTCTGCTTTTTGGCTTAGATTGCGCTTGTTTCTCTAGGGCCCTACGGTGGTGCATCATTAATGTGTTCTTTTGTAACTATTCTGTTCTTCTGATATCTGGATATATGGCTATGAATTTCCCTCTAAGTACTGCTGTCATTGTGTCCTAAAGATTTTGATATGATGTACTTGCATCATCTTTTAACTCTATAATGTTTTTGATTTCTTCTCTGGTTTCTTCTGCGATCCATTGCTTGGTGAGTAGTAAGTTGTTTAGTCTCCATTTATTTGTGTATTTTCTTCTGTTTCTTTTGCTGTTAAGTTCCAGTTTTATTCCAATATGATCTGAAAGTATACTAGGAATTATTTCTATTACTTTGAATTTATTTAGGCATGACTTATGACCTAAAATATGGTCTATTTTAGAAAATATTCTATGGCTACTGAGAAGAACATGTATTCTGTTTATGTTGGGTGAAAACTCTGTAAACATCTGTTAGGACCAAGTTTTTTATAGTGTCATTTAACTGTTCTACATCTTTGTGGACTTTCTGTCTGGCTGATCTGTGTCTCTTCTCTATGATAGTGCAGTATGTAAATCCCCTGCTGTAATTGTATTCGGGACTATACGTCTTTTCAGATCTAATAATTTTTGGTTTACATAATTGGGTGCTCCAGAGTTGGGAGCATATATATCAATTATTGTGAATTCTTCCTGTTCTATTGTTCCATTAACCTGTATATAGTGACCATCTTTGTCTCTCCTAATCTGTTTTGTTTTGAAATCTTGAGTCTTTAGCTATTTTTTTTCTGGGTATTGTTGCATGAAATGTTCAATATCATTCTTCTATTTTCAGAGTTTCCTTGTGGGTAAAGTGTGTGTCTTGTAAGCAGCAAATTGTGGGGTTTTGTTTTTTGATCCACTCCATGACCTTTAAGCCTTTTGTTTTGTCTTCAGTTTTCTCCTGTGATCCCATAATTATAAGGTTGTTTCCCTTGGAGTCATCCATCAGCTGTTGTAAGCAATCTTTCTTCCTTTTTTGTTTTGCTTTATTATGGCCTGTATGTTCCAGCTCATACACTTTGTCTTCTAGGTCCGATATTGTATTCTCAAAATGTTCAAACTGGTTACTTATTTTTTCCTGTGTGTTTTTTCATATTCTGAATGTCAGTTTTCAATATTTTTATATCTCTGCTGAATTCTTCCCTAATTTCTTGTATTGCCCTCATTATCTTACGGTTTGTATCTTCTTTATTTTCATCTAACTTCTTGTGAATGTTTGCTAATAGTATAGCTATGTCCCAGCATAGCTCTTTCATTTTCAGTTTCAATTCTAAGAATTTCTATTTCTGGGCTCAGAAATTATCTTTTTTTTTTTTTTTTGCCTTTTTTTAACCTTTGGATTCTGTTATTTCAAGATCCCTGGATTGTTTTCTGGGTTGTCAGGTCTTTCTGTGATTTAGTATCACATTTTCTCATGGTTCTGTTACAGTGAGTTGAGGCTCCAGTATTGTTGATGGGCTGTATTTCTTTTCCTGAGATTCTTGAATTAGACTCTTTCTGTTTTAAGTGTTACCTGGACAGAGTATTTGTTAATGTAACTTAAATATGAAGATCATTAACGATGTTAGCAACTATAATTTGAGTAAAGGTTTACAATACTATCTAATATTAACAACTAATTAACAGAGTCGAGTAACATTGTATATATTCTCCTCACAACAGTGATAAATGCCATACATATTCACTATACATCTAATTGAACCAAGAGTTGACTTATTGAATTGTACTATTGATATTGATAGTATGACACTGACCTTAAAATAATATTCTATATTGTTTTAGATCCACCCACTATACTACTTTATTTATTTTAGTTACCTATTAGTTATATATTTATACTAACCCGGTATGAATATATACACCCAGACTCCACTTAGTGTACCAGTTACCATTGTAACTACTCAAGGTGACTTCCTGTACAATTGCGATGACCTATAAAAGGAATGTGTCCAGGCTGCCGCTATCTTATTGGTAGAAATACATACACAGATCTCTGTTACTGATCTGTTTCTAGCCTAATAGTGTACAGATAATATGTATCTATTGCTCTCTCTATAGGGATGAGAGTTATTGATATTTATCAGTTCGAATACCAGAAGAGCTGGAGTAGGAAGAGGGTAGATTAGGATTACAAGGTAATTTTAGGTGGGACTTGAACAGTGGGTAAGTGTTTGTATGACAGAGAAAAGCCTGGAGATACTCCCACTCCATCCCAGAGTTGACAAAGAGAGAAAAGCCCTATGAGTAATACTCCTGAGACTTAGGGGAGTGGCAGGGTGGGGGAGAAGAAGAGACAGAAGAAAAATACAAAGAGAAGGAAAAAAAAGAAATCAAGGTAAAAGAAAGAATTAATATAAAGGTGTAGCTAAAGTCTGGGAACACATTCAGGGGCTTGAAAAGAATAAAAAGATTATAGTGTAGAGCAAAAGGGAAAAGAGGAGGAGAAGGGGAGGAGAAAAGAGATAATATAGGATACAAAGCGAAATCCAAAAGACAAAAGAAAAAAAAGTACAAATTGATCAACTAGCAGCACACAATCCTATAACCTAAAACGATGAAGCAAATTAACTGAGAAAAAAAAAAGACTTGTAGAAAAAAAGGTTACTTCCCTACAACTTTGTGTGAAGCTGGTTTCACAGCCTGCTGCCTGGTGGAGTCACCCCACAGTTCTCTTCTTGGTGGTGGTGGTGGTGGGGTGCTCCTCTCCTTCTCTCCCTTTTGACGCTCCTCTCTGATCAGAGCAGTGTGGGGCACAGCTGGAGGCGTGCTGCTCCGCTAAGCTCTGGCGGGGCTGGAAGCACCGTTCTTGCACTCCTGCCGTCCCAGCAGGGCATAGCTGGGGGTGCGCTGCTCTCCAGGCTCCCCTGGCAGGGTCTCAGTTCCCTCCCTGTTAGTACTGGTCCCTTTTGCTACCTGCTCGGAGGGCTCTTCATGGTCCTCTGTTACTCTGATAATCATGTTACGCGGGTTGGGAAATACACACTCTGCTCACCTCTGCGGCTTTGTGTAAACCATGGACCTCTGACCACTGATTCCTCTCTTCTCTGGGCGAAAGGGGAGGAGCCTGCTCCGTGTGCGTGCGTGCGCATCCGCGCTAGCTGTTCTAGGACTCCTACTCTGCTGCCATCTTGACTAGAAGTCTGAATTTCCTTCTTAACACAGTTTCCATTGTGTCCCTAAGGTTTTGATATGATGCGCTTCCATTGTCATGTCTCTGGGAACTTTCTAGGTTCTTCCCTAATTTTTTTCTGTGATCCAATGTTTGTTCAGCAATATATTTATTCAATTCCCATGTGTTTGTGCAATATCTGTCGTTTCTATTGCTGCTGATTTCTAGCTTCATTCTGCTGTGATCTGATAATATACCTGAGATAATTTCAATTTTTTGGTATTTGGTCAGGCATGTCTTATCTCATTTTTTGTGGATATATGTATATATGTGATACACCGTAGTTGCAATGAGCTTGAGTCTTTTTGGCCCTTGTGACTGTTGGAGAGATGATGTCAACTTGAGGCAATCAGGAACCACGCCTGGATTAGGGCTTGGAAGCCACACCTAGATGGGGAATTGAGAAGAAGCTTGTATTAGGGTGTGAATGATTTGTGTGCCAGCCCATGAGGGAAGAGCACCCACCTGGATGTGGGAGGCCCACCTGGAGCTCCAAGGGTATAAAAGGAAGGAGGAAGAAAGGTTGTTACAGCTTCTTCCCTTGGAAAGCTCTGGCCTTCGCAATTGTCTACGGACGCCGACTTGCTACACACCGCAGAGCTTCATCACAGATTTGCTCCAGTCTCAACTTTCACCTGTCGGCCCATTGCTGATCTTCAGTCTCTGGTCTTCACCGTTGTTCTTCGAGCAACTGAGATCTGCAGCAGACTCTCACCAGCTGTTTTGCAGTCCTGGACGAGTGTTCTACTTTGCAGCTGAACAAAGCCATCAGACACTCCAGCTCTTACACATGCAGACTGCCATCTTGGACTATCTCTATCCTCAGATTTGTAAACTTTCCAAATAGATCATCTTTTATTATAGTTTCTGTAAATTTTGCTTTTTGAAAGAACCCAAACTAATACAGCCCTCCTGCATCCTCCCCATCCCCCACTATTATACCAATTTGGTTTTATAAAATGCATATATTCTGGATATTCATATAGAGAAACCATGTGATATTTAACCTTCTACTTTTGACTCACTTCACGAAGCGTGGTGGTCTCAAGTTGCGACCATTTGCCTACAAAAGCCTCAAATCTATGTCTTTATGGAAGAGTAGCACTCTATTGTGTACATATACCATGTATTTTGTATCCATTGGTCTGTTGATAAATATTTGAGCATTTTCCACTTTTAAGCTATTGTCATTGTGCTTTTATAGACATGGACATATATACATGGCTGTCATATGTTGCTTATATGTCTTTTAGAAAGATACCCAGAAAAGGTAAAAGACTCAGAATATGGTCTATTTCGGAGAATATTCCCTGAACTTCTGAAAAGAATATTTATTCTATTGCTGTTGAATGAAACATTCTATTAAGTCTAGTTTTTCCATGCTGTGGTTCAGACCTGTTTTGTATTTGCTGATTTTTTTTTTTTGTCTAGTTGACCTGTTTTCCTGAGATATTGGAGCATGGAAGTACCCCACTATAACTGTGTTCATGTCTATTTGCTCTCTTATGTCCTACAGGTTTTGTTCCACATATAGATATACCAGTGTTTTGTGCATAAATATTTACTGTCATTATCTCCTCCCATTGAATTGTTCTCTTTATGAGGATGAAGTGACATTTTTTGTTTCTTTTGATGAATTTTGGCTTAAAGTTCACTTTGTCGGCAAGGAAGGTAGCTATTCCTGATTGTTTTCATACTCATGTTGAATGGAATGTGGTTTTCACCCTTTCACTTCCAGCCTCTGTTTTTCTTTATACATAAAATGAGTCTTGCAAGCAACATAAGGTTGGATTATGTTCTTCAACTTAATCTACCAATCTATGTGTTTTGATTGGAGACTTGCGACCTTTCATGTTGAGAGTTATAATTGTCCTGGAATTTCTCGGCATCCATTCATGACAAAAACTCTGAAGAACATAGGAATAGAAGGACCTTACCTCAAACTGACTCAAGCCATCTGCAACAGCCCCTCAGCCAACATCACTCTAAACTGGGAATAACTAAAAGCATTTACTCTAAAATTTGGAACAGGAAAAGGATGCTCACTGTCACCCCTCCTGTTCAACACAGTACTCAAAACTGTGACCACAACAATCAGACAAGAGAAACAAATAAAAGGAATGTGAATTGGAAGGGAAAAGTTAAGATATCTCTATTTGCAGATGATACCATAGTCTACATTGAAGACCCAGAAGAACTCTATTAGAAGTTTTTTAGAACTAAAAAATAAATTCAGCAAAGTATCAGTAATCACTCACAAATAAATAGCACTTCTATACACCGACAGTGAATCCAATGAAAAAGGCATCAAGAAATTAACTCCATCTACAATAGCTACAAAAATACTTAGAAATAGCCTTACCAAAAGAGTGAAGGATCTCTATAGTAAAAGCTACAGAAATCTGAAGAAAGAGATTGAGGAAGACTTTAGAAAATGAAAAGACATCCAATGTTCCTAGATAGGCAGAACTAATATTGTCAAAATTTCCGTACTTCCAAAATTTTCATAGTTTCAAATTTCTACAGCATCCTTCACAGAACAATGGAAAAACCTCTAAAATGTATATGACATCATAAAAGATCTAGAATTATTAAAGAAATCCTAAGTAACAAAGATGTAGGAATCATAATTCTAGACTTCAAATTATTCTATAAATCAATAGTGATTAAATCTACATGATACTTGCACAAAAACAGGCAGAAATATCAATGGAACAGAATTTAGAATACAAAGTCAGACCTGAGCACCGGTCACCATTTGATTTTTGACAGAGGCCAAAACTATTCACTGGTTTTGGGAAGACTGGCTGTCTGCTGTAGAAGAATGAAGCTAGACCCATATCTTTCACCCTAAATTAAAATCAAATGACAATGGATCAAAAGCTAGATATCAAGACAGAAACACTGAACCTGCTAGAAGACAAAACAGGTAAAACATTGCTAGACATAGAGACAGGAAAGAATGTAATGAACCAAATGCCAACTGCACAAAAAATAGTAGCAAGGATCAACAAATGGGGGTACATCCAATTGAAAAGCGTTTGCACAACAAAGGAAACAATCAACAGTGAAAGAGATAGCCCACAGAATGAGAGAAATTATTTGCCAGATACCTTTAAGACAGAGGTTTAATAATTAGACTATGTAAAGAACTCAAAAATATTCCCCCAAATAAATGAACCTATTAAAAATAGACAAGTGAAATGAAGACACTTCTCAAGAAAAGAACAAAGGGTCGATAAGTACATGGAAAAAAATTCACAACTTTTAACCATCAGAGAAAAGCAAATCAAAACTACACTGAGATTTCATCACACCCCAGTGAGAATGGCATTCATAAAGAACTCCGAAAACAAACAAACAAAAAAAAACATAAAAAAAACAAAAAACAAAAAATGTTGACTAGGTTGTGGAGGGAAAAAAAAAAAAAAAACATTTCTAGCCTGTTGGGATTGTAAACTGGTACAACCACCATGGAAAGCAATTTGGAGATTCCTTAGAAAGCTGATTACAGAAATTTCATGTGATCCAACTACAGGTCTCCTGGATGTTCTCCCAAAAGAACTAAAGTAATCATATCAATGAGATATATGCATGCCCATGTTTATAGCAGCACAGCGCAAATAGCTAAATCCTGTAAAAAAAAAAAACCTACATGCCTGTCAGCAGATGAATGGATTAAAAACTGTGATATATATTCATAGTGGAATGTTACATGGCTATAAAGACAGATATGAAGCATTTGCAAGAAAATGGGGCACCTTGAGTCAATAAAGGTCAGTGAAATGGATAGAAAATATATTATCATATGGTGTCTTTCAAATGCGATTGCCATAAATGCATGTATGCAAAGATCTTAATGTACAAGAGAGAAAAGAAAGTGGAGAATGTGCTTCTTGGAAAAGAGAAGAGTCACTGAGAACGGGAGGGGGAAGGAGAGGGAGCGACAGCAGGAGGGAAAAAGTAGTCAAAAAGGGATATGCATGAGCACAAATTCCCCAGGTTGTATGTAAATGAGTTTGTAGAAAACACATAGTCAAATAAAGATGAAAAACAAAGAACGTTGGAAATTTTTGGTCCTATCCACCTGTACCCTGGAGTACATTGCTACCCTCTCTCCCAGGTTCAGAACACGTTCTGTTACTCTTATGTCACACTGGGGCCATTCAAGAAGTCACACTACGTGGGTTCCTTCCTTTAACATCGGCTGAGAGGACTATTTCCTGATCAGGAGGCTGTTGACATCTTGGATTTCTTCATGGCATCATTTTCGTATTTTCATGAGACATTTGGCAGCTAATAATTCACTGTGAAGAGCCTCAAGCTACAGACAAAATACAGCACCACGGGCACAGGTAGGACCACTGAGTAGAGGCCAACAGAGCCATCCTCGCTGATTTTTCTCATTGATACCTGAGTGAGTTATGCAACATTAGGGAATATGCCTGTAATACTAATTGAAAAACTACCCAAGACTCAATTTTGTTGAGATTTTTCTAATATTTCTATCATGGCTATAGAGTGGTGACAATAACGTCCCAATAAAGCCCACTTTTCCACTTGCTTACATGCATAATTTCAATTCAAGGAATTGAAGGACTTCTATTGAAATGTCAGCTGGCATGCAATGTTATACTGCTCCCGAAATTCAGGGCTCTAGCCACAAACTCCTGCAACAAGTTTTTCTTGAGCACATATTATGCTCTACACATTCTGCATAAGAAGCAATGACTCAGAAGAGAAGTCTCTGGATCAGCCGCCAGCAGGTCACAGGCCCTGAATGCAGGGGCCTGAGGTAGCAATGACTGAAGCACCTGCGGATACCAGCTGCTGGATCAAACTCAAGCCTGAGGGTTGCTTCTCAGGAATAGAATGCAGGGTGTATTGACAGTGGAAGGGTGGATGGTAGCTACATGGGTTTGAGAAATACCAGTGGAAAAAAACAAGTCTTAATAATGACTTTTCTATACCAATAAAGTTGAGTTGGATAGTAAGACAAAGAAAGGAATGAAGACAAGGGGTTTGATAACCAAACTGATTTACCCGTGAAACACTTCTGACATACCAGGAAGAAATACTTCCTGTGTACCAGAAACAAAGACTTTGCAGAGATGTGATCTATACAGCCACTTCATGAAATAGATTCTGATAGAATCCTCTTTGAACAAATGGGGTCAATCATTTGCTTACAGCTAATTGATTTACATTTGTATCAGTTGGGTTCTGTAGGTTCTGTAGACTGAGCTATTGAGTCACAAGAACGATCAGTTTCACATGTTTGGGGATTCAACCCATCAAAGAATGAAAATATTTGAAAAAAATTGCATCTATCATAAAAATATTCAGTGGTCTTTCTTGTCATCTTCCCCTAAACAATACAGGACCGCTATTTACATAGCATTTACATTGTATCAGGTGTCACGAGTCATCTAGACATAATACAAAATATATGGGAAGATGGAGTTAGGGTACATAAAATACTATGCCATTTTATATGAGGGACTTGAACATGAGCAGATTTTGGTATCTGATGGAGCCGGTGCTCAGTGGACACTAAGAAACAACTGTGCTGGCTTGTCCTGTTCCAGATCATTCAAGAAAATTGTTCAACTTAAATGATCAGTCTTGCCCTCAACTCATATGTGCATTTGCTCTCATCCCAACTCCAGTCTCTGCTGTGAGGAGATTGGTAAAAACCTGGATTATTTCAGTGCTGCCTAGTGCTCCTGAGATAAAAGATATCACAATCACTTTCCTCTGTTTGGCTTTTCCCTTAGTAATGCAGTGTAATTAAGCCAATCACCCACATTTGTTTAGCTGAGGCTGATGAGAGGGATATAAATTTTGTTCTTCCTATTCATATATATTTTTAAGTCAAGCTCATTCATGCCCACCCACAGGTGATGTTTCTATCTGTATAGGTGAGTTTAAAAGATATCCCCATGGTATTGCTTCCTTAAAGCATGGATTCTCAAACTGTGCCATGCATCTGAATCTTTAAGGCCCCTGGCCAGCAGTGCTGAACTGGCACTTTGGGAAAGTGATGCAGCAGTTTACAATTCATTGGTGTGAGTCCCACACAGCTCAGGGGCATGGAGCCACACAGAGTCCCAGCCCCAACATCACACCAGAGTAGAGAAGGGGAGACTAAGTCACTTACAACCCAACGTAGCTGTAATACTTTCTCTTTGGGGCCAGACTAACTGGGTGAAATGTGTATCAATCAGCCATATTGGAGAAGATTGCAGGAAGAAAGGTTCCAACCCTGCCTCAACTCCACTAAATCAGACTCACTGGGACATACATCCGGGAATCTCTATTTTGAAAAGGACCAAAATGATTCCGATCAGGACAATTTAGAGAATCTGTGATCTAGATTAAATTGCTCATTGAAGATACGTTTTGGTGTTCTGTGGCACAGCAGGATGAATAATAAATATTATATCTTAAAATATTTTTAAAAGATAAAAGATAAATTTGAATATATTCAACAAAAAGAAATGGTAATCATTTAAGGTGATAGATACGTTAATTACTCTGACTTGGTCACTTCCCAATGCATACATGAATCAAAACATCATGCTCTACCTCATAAATACATACAAATATTATGCCAGTCCAAAAAAGTAAAAACAAATAGCGAATCTCAATTGAGACATTTGAGATTCCCATATTTTGAAGACAGTGAGAAAAATGTAAACCATTTTACCAATAATTTTTAATATTTATTTCATGTTGAAGTGATTAAAAATTTTTTGAATACTTTGGATCAAGTGAAGTTGGCTTTCTGTTTAAAAGGTAAGAAAATTAAAAAATAAAATTGACAACCTGTTTTTATGGGGAAATGGTTTTCAGCAAAGATGCCAAGACATCTCGATGGGAAGAGACCAGTGTTTTCCACCAAATGGCACAGGGACAATGGGATGCTCAGAGGAATTAGTCACAGACCTAAATACAAGAGTTAAAATGATGAAGCTATGTTTAAGACCCTGGGTTCAATACCAAGAACAGAAAATATATATATATATATATATATATATATATATATATATATATATATATATATATAACTTAAAAAATACAAGAGTAAACTATGATCTGGGATAGGAAATAGTAACACTAAAGGAACGAGCAATATATGAAAAGAAAGTAAGTAGATCTTTAACAAAATAAACAATTTTTCTACCTGTGGGTGAGTGGGTAGATAAAACTTAGTGTATACAGATGAAATATTATTCATCCTTATAAAGCAACAAAATTCTGACACATGATGCAATGTAAGTGAGCACTGAGGACATCATGCTGTGACCATAAAGGGTTGCTTTGGGCCAAAGTGAGGTTGACCACGTGGGAAATAAGTCACTCAAGCCTCTGAAGCCTTACAAAATATCACCTATATCTATAGCTTTAAGCCAACAGGGGTGAGGGTTGGAAACTATATTGCTTGTTCACCAGGTCTTGTTACTGGTACACAAACTTAAGCTGTTTGGTAAAAAAGGGATTGAGTGTGGGCTCAGTGTCTGAATATTTTGGGAGAAAGGACCTGTCAAGCCACAGGAGGTTAGCAAACCTTTCAGTAGTTTGTGATTTGGCTCAGTTCAAAGGTCAGCTTGAATGAAGAACGGATCTCATGTAGTCCAGCTCAAAGGTTCAGTTATGGTCAAGTCTGAGACCAGATCTAACTACATCTCCTAACCCATGCTCAGTGTTCTGAAACAATACTGCTTTGTTTTGATTTTATTCCTTGAGTATATTATGTATAACAGCAGCCAGAAACTGAACATGACACAAGATTTCATCAACTGGTGAAAGGATAAATAAAATGGGATGCACTCACACAATGAAATATTGTTAAGGCTTAGAAAGAAGCAAATTTTTTTTAGCTGGACTTGGGGGTACCAGCCTGTCCTCTCAGCACCCTGGGTGGTTGAGGTGGGAAGAACTCAAGTTTGACACCAGCCTGGGCAACTTAGCAACGTAGTGAGAACCTGTCTCAAAATCAAAACTAAAATGTGGGCTGGAGATGTAGCTCAGTGTGTAGGTCCTGGGCTCAATCCCCAATGTCACAAGAAACAATGAAGTTTTGATACATGCAACCACATGGGTGAGTTTTGAAAACATCACACTCTGTGAAAGAAGTCAGACACAAAATACCATCAGGTGCATGATTCCATGACACAAAGTTTTCCTAATCACAAATATACTGAAATAGAAAATAGACAAGGGTTGCATAGGGCTGGGAAAGGGGAAATGGGGAGCAACTGCTAATGAAATGAATATGGGTATATGATAATTACACCTCAATAAAGCGGTTTGTTTTTCAGGGGGAAGTTCCACAAGGGCAGAAATTTTGGCTTAACTGGCACCTCCTCAGTGCTCAGAACAGTACCTGACAAGAAGTGCCAATGTGTAGAATGACTGCTACTTAAAACAAGGACTGGGTCACATGTTTTTTAAACTATTTCTTTTCGAAAATAACTACTACAGATTTATAAAATATAATAATATTAATAAAAAGTTGTTTATTAAAAAATATTTGATAACAGGGAAAAAAATCAGTTTAGAGAAGCCCAAGCTCATTTAGCTCACTGGGAAGTGGTGCCTATCCTTTTAGTTTTTTAATTTCCAAAACACTGCTATTTAGTTGATATCAGATAGTGTGATGGTTAAGTCCTTGGTGTCTGCCTTTTCACTGATGGACTCCAAATCTGGGTTCAGGCACCTTGGAAGGGGTGTTCTTGTCTGGGTCACAGCCTCTGGACCTCAGTTTCTTCATTTGTAAAATGAAAATACAAATTATTTTCCTCATGGAGTTGTAAGGATTGGCATGGTTTGATAGTACTTTAGTTTGAATCATGGCTGTCTCCCAAAGTCCCGTGTGTTGAAGGGTTAGACTCCAGGTAGTGCTTTAGAAATGGTGGAACTTTCAGGAGGTGGGCCTCGTGAGAGGAAGCGCGCTCACTGCGGTGCACTTTAGAAAGGGATGTGAGAACTCCTGCTTCCCCTCTCTGTTTCCTAGCCACCACGGGGGGACCAGACTTCCCCTGCCATATGTTCCTGCTATGATATTCTGCTTTAGCATGGGCCTGAAGCAATGGACTAGGTGCCTGTCAGCTGGAAACTTTGCAATAAATTGTTCCTCTAAGTTGATTCCCTCGGGTATTTTGCAGCAATAATGTAAAGCTCAGTACCATGATGAAATAATAAGGTAACAGTTGTTCTTTGCAGATTATAAATGCTCAGTAAATAATAATCATAATAGAAAAGTACCATTCACACTGCCCACTGTGCTGGAATAGGCCTTTTCCTTCCATACATCCTCTGAGGCAAAGATATTACAGCCATTTGTTCCAGGTAACCCAGTCTCAGAGATGCTAAGTGAAACTCATCCAATGTCACATGACTAGTAACTGCTCTTCAGTGCCATAATAAATCAGGTAGAGAGCCTTGCCACCTTCCTAGCCTTTAGTTGTCTACCACCAGTATCTCTTCACCTTTCAGTAGCTTGCTGAACCGGACTTACTGCTTTTCATTTCTTTGAAGGCACATATCAGAAATAGCACAATGCTTCCTGTGTAACAATTGGCTTAGCTATACAGCTACAATCCAACATTCTTTGTATTTAATGAAGCAAATGAATGTTTCAACCAAGACTTCCTTCAAGATATGATTTGTATTTTAAGAAATCCCATTTTGAAACTGACACCTTGATCTGCTTCTGGAATATCATTATAGTGTGAACAGAGCGAGCTCTTGCTCAGAACTCAGGTTATATGCCTTCATGTGAGCAGAATATTTTGTTTCTTCTTGCATCTCTCTTCTAACATAGTGCAGGTTTTTACCTTCTGTGGATGTTTAAATTGGTACCAGAAGACTCTTAAGTCAGGCTGACTTTCAATATTTTTGAGGCTTCTATTACCTTTCTGTTTGGTTTTTACTAATAAAATGGTTAAATTAGGATAATTGTTATTATGAATCTTAAAAATATGTAGCCTCTGTAACTCCGCCCACATGTTTTTAACACTACAAGTCAAATTACATCCTGTTTTCTCTTGGCAGTCTACAATTATTTCTTTAAATTGCTTTTTTTTATTACATAGTGCAAACTCAGTATTTTTCTGGAAAATAAGGAAAAAGCAAAAACAATTCTCCATGAAATAAAATATTTAACTTATTGATTCCACTTTGAAGTTTAATTTTAGGTACTTGAAATTATGACATTTTCTTTGCTAAAATTAAAGAAGTACATGGATGGAAAGTGACCAGAGAGTATAGCATAGCGATGAAAGCGAGGTAGTTAAGACTTCTTATGCCTTGTTATGCCTAAAAGAATTTGATAATTAACCACAGGTAGGATTTTGGCTCTGATTTTACACTATCTGATTTTCCTTTCTACTAAATGTTCAGATACATGTAAAGATCTAAGCTGAAAGAACACTCACACCCTCAGTTCCTATCAATGACACCAATATTAGAAAAGCAAATTGAATTATGAAAATGAGGTAGAATCTCCTAGTTCTCAGCAGTGTTTTATACTCACCACAACCAGCACCACCACCATCATGTCCACTGCCACACTGCTATCCCCACCATCACCACCACCACCGCCACCTCCACCCCCACCCCATCATCTTTTTTTAAAATCTTGGTATCACAATAAGTGTTACAAGGTACCACGTGGAAGTTATTTTACTAATATGTGTAGTCTCTATTAACTGAGAAAAAGAATGTTTTTCATGAAGAACAGATGTAGGCTCATAATGAAATAGTGTGACCTGAGAACTTGAATTTATCTGTTTTGGTAAATGAAGTGTTAAGATTAATGGGAGTGGAAATTCTCAAAATTCCATGTACCTTGGAATCTGAATTTCACAAATCTCTTTTAAATGTTGTTAAGATTATTCTTACAGATAGGAAGGAAATATATGTCAGCTATGATAGTTGCAAGTTTATATCCAGTGATACTGTTTAGGGCTTTGTCCTATTCTTTTTTTATTTTTTTTTTTATTTTTGCAAGCTTGCAATGAAAGAAGGTTTACTAAATACGGTTATAAACCTTGGAGATAAAATGAAATCAAGAAGCAAGAGATGCGGGATGAGAGAAATTATAGATCTTATGAAGAACCCAGGCTAAACAGACTCCATGACAGGCCTCAAACCCTTCTTAAAAGTCAGTCGGCCTAAGTTTCAGTTTCCCCAGAGTAAGTTTTGATTTCCCCAGGGAGGTGAGGCAGTTTCCTGCAACTGCCCCTAAATCAGCCAATTGGGGAAGGCTGAGGAAATACCTAACATTCCAAGGGATATAGATAGTTTACTTAATGTCAGTCAGCCAATCACTTTGTAACAAGTCTGCTCTGACTGAATGCCACCCAATCAAGCAACCACTAGGCTGGAAACCCCACCTCTTCAAAACCCAATATAAACCCTGCCTAGCTGTTGTTTGGGGCTCTCTGCACCAATCCACTGCGTTGCTGAAGTCTGAGAGTCCGAGCTTAAGCTTGAATAAAGGCTCTTTGCTTTTACATACGTGCCTCGGTCTCCTAGCGGTCTTTGGGGTCTCTGTGATCTGGGCATACACTTAAGACTGGAATATTGAGATGAAATGTATAAAATAATACTTGACGGAAGTAAACATTATATTTTGAACCTGGATGCAGATCAAAATGCACAAATACAAACACACATACACATACAATGTTTTATGGCTGAGGGTGAGGCACACTAGGCTTTACTATAACGATGATGGTAAAACTTTATAGAAATTATTCTGGAAAAGAGTTCAGAAATTTCCTTAGAAAGTTAAACATCAACAAAATGTAACCCAGCAATTAGACTCTCAGTTTTATCCTGGAAAAAGGGAGACGTGTCCACATTAGAAACATTTACCCAAATGTTGTGGCAGTTTTATTATAATATCCAAAAACGTGAAACAATTCGGATATCCTTCAATAGGTAGTTAGTTAAATAAACTGTGGTACATAAATCCCTTCTAAGGACTAGTACTCAGCAATAAAAAGAAATAAAACTGTGGATACACACAGCTTGGAGGAAGTTCTATAGGATTATGCTGAGTAGAAAAAGTCAACCAGAAGTGTTACTATCATAGTTACTCATTCATTGCTGTGACAGAATACCCAACACCCACAACTTAAGGGAGGAAAGATTTACTTAGCTCACAGTTTTAGAAGGTCTCACACGATCTGGTCATAGGCATCCCGCAATGGTGAAAGCACGTGGCAGAGTCTGGAAAGTGGTACAGGAGCTGCCGAGCTGCTCCAGGCATGGTTGACAGAAGCAAAGTGAAGCAGGAGCCAAGTCAATATCTGGAGACCCAGATGAGACCAGAGCCTTCCCAGGAAGACCCTGTCCAATATTTTCCTTTCTTCCTTTACTATATTCAAGCAGCCATTTAGGCCTCCCACACCCAGGTGACTGCCCCTCCCTCACTTGCTGGTCCATGATTCAACAGCACACACAAAAAGCTCTCCCATGGGTACCCATCTCAACAAATGGACACAATCTCTCCAGGCCAAACCCCACCCACTTGCTTTTCCCCGCCATACTGTACCTCCCAATAACACATAGATCCAAACCATAGCAGTTACTTGCTATGATTCCACGAATATAAAATCCTTGGCATTACAAAATCATAGGGATGGAGAACAAATTGCTGGTTACTAGGGATTACGGAGGGAGTGTGGTTGGGAAGCTACTGGGTAGAACCGTGAAAGGACAACATGAAGGATGGTGTGGCAGTTGGAAAGTTCTGTGTGTTGACTGCATCAGTACCACTATCCTTATCATGTTCTTGTATTCTAGTTTTTGCAAGATGATACTACTGAGAAAAAACTAGTAAAGAATACACGGGATCTTTCTGTATTCTGGTTCATAAGTTTGGGTTCTTTGATTTCAGCCAACTCAAATACAGTTACCTGATTGAAATCATGGACTTGCTGAAGGGAAGTCAATTCCTGATTAAAGGAGAGAGATCCTAATTTCTTTGATGCCCTATGAATCTTGAGTTCACCAAGGTATAACTGAGTCTGGAATTTTGATGTGGGGGCCAAGCCACTACCTTCTGGTGGATTGTCATCGACTAGTGTTATCCATTACCTACTGGTGGATTCTCCCAGGATAAGACAAGTTGGTTAAATGGGTGCATGTTTTGGGTTCAATGATACCATCTTCAGAAAATGAACAAAGAAGAAATCTGAGTTCTTATAAACCATATTTATGATAAACCACCTCCACCGAAGGAAAGGAAGTTATCTTGTATTCCTAAGCAGGGCCTTCTGTCATCTATAAACGCTACATCTGTCTGTTTAGTTGCCTCCAGTTTATCTGCCTTTGAGTGGAACTAGCCAAAAGCCATTTCCTTCCACATGCAGTGCATGTCTCGTGTTGCAAGTATTGCTGGAGGAGGGTTATGCAAAGGAGGATCTCAGGCTGCGCTTCCGTTGCATCATCCATGATGCACGGCACTCTTTCTCCCCCTTTGCCCCAAGAGGGCCAAGACAGGATTTCACCTCAGGATGCTGTGCTGCTGGGAAGCCTTCTGCTGAGCCCGGGCTCCGGGTCCTCTTTGCCCCTGCAGCATCTGCCCATTCTCTCTCAGAGCAAGGTCACACTGTGTGGCCACGGCCCTTCTTCCTCTTCTCCTATTGTAAACTCAGAACCCTATCTTGCAGCATTAACTGATAATGTGAGATGTAAGGGAATAGGCAGACAGATAGTTCCCTTTTTTGCCTTGGAACAGCTTTCTACATTTTGATCTGTTAGTGAGCTATATGGGCTTGGCCCCCATATCAAGATGCCAGGCGGATAGCTGTGTGATAGTTTTTGGATTCT
Organism: Ctenodactylus gundi; assembly: GCA_004027205.1. Lineage (NCBI taxonomy): Eukaryota > Metazoa > Chordata > Mammalia > Rodentia > Ctenodactylidae > Ctenodactylus > Ctenodactylus gundi. Next base: position 614,254 of record PVKB01000235.1, read on the forward strand.
TGTGGGTTATGTTTTGCACATTCAGAACATTCTTATATTTCTTTCTTCTCTGATTCTATTAAAAAATAAAAGCTTGTAAATACAACTTTCATAATAAAAATGTTTTATAGATGCGAATGTGTACGATCTAGGGAAGGTTTGCTTCTGAGTTTTCTTGTTATTTCCACTTGACAATGAAACACATTCCTGATGACTTTTACAGGCAGTCAAAACCTGGCCATTATTTTTTCTGACTGTTTGGTCACTCAGGAGTGGTTAGACACTCAGCTAGTGTCTAATTTGACAATTCAAATTGGAGAGACCAACATCTCCCATGTAGCATAAGATATAGCTCTTCTACTACATGCAAAGATTTGTTCTAATTCTCACACATCTTTTGATAGCTTCAGATTTAGGTAGTACTTTCCTGTATTGGTATGCAGGTCTTGAGGTACCTTGGTTAGCTTTGAGAAAGCCAGAAAGTTAAATAAAATATAGCAAAGGTAATGGCATTTTGTGGATGGAACTTAGGTCCCAAGTTAATCAAAGTGGCAAGAACAAGTTAATCAAATGAACATTTGGAAAGAGGAACCTGCCTCCCCAAAGTGAGAGATGCCCCCTTTAGACTGATGAAATAAATGGTTGTGTTGAGAAGTTCACATCACTGGGAACTATAGGGAAACTCTAGGAATGACAGACGACCTGTTGGACCCGAGAGCAGCCTTCAAGTCACAAGCAGCAAGAGGCCAGGTCATCAGCCCTGTGCAGAAGGAAGTAAGTTCTGCCACCAAACCTCAGTGATGTGGAAATGTGTTCTCTGTTACTTGAGCTCCAGATGAAAATCCTGCCCACTGATAAACTTGATTGCTCCCCTGAAAATCTCTGAGCAGATAGCCTAAGTGAGTCAGGCCCCATCTGCTAATCTGTGGACAATGTGAGGTAATAGTATGTGTCATACAAAGCTGCTGAGATTGTGATTGAAAGGCCGGAACTAGACAAACTCCATGACTCCTCAGGCCCTTAGAGAAGATAGTAGGCCTGCGTTTCACTTTATGTCCCACGTGGGCCTGGTAATCTCACCTGATTCTCAAAAATCGTGATTGGGTCCTGCCAAATGTAACGAGTACCCCACAGATTCTGAACGGTCAGCTTTGTTACTCTGAATGCTTTGTGATTGTAATGTTGTAATTGGTACTTATGATCGCGCGCTACACCTGCGTCGTGCTCGCTGTAAGCACCCCTTCCCTTATCCTCTAAAAACCCTGCTTCACGTCGGCTTGAGGCTCTCAGCACAGATCCACTGCAACGGTGACGTCTGAGAGCAAGAGCTTAAGCCTGAAATAAAGACTCTTTGCTTTTGCATACGTGCTCGGTCTCCTGGAGGTCTTTGGGGATTTCGTGATCTGGGCATAACAGTGACAATATGTTACTTAGTGATGCATAACTCTCACAAGGATTGTGGCTCTCACTTCCCAGCTCCTGAATTATGAGTGGCTGGCCTCCTCTTTGGGAACGGTACTCAGCCAAAGACGGCCACCTCCCCAAGGGCCGTACACTTTCTTCCTCTAGAGCAGCCAGAATCACTGAATGGTCAGTGACTGACCAATAGGGGAGGGTCAGGAGTACGAAGGCGTGTCCTGTGTGTTCCCCCTGTGCAGGTACAGCTCTGAAGATCCAGGCCAGAGGTGTCCATGGAACTAGCTGTGGTCTTTTTGTAATTGGAACACAGTACAACCCCTTCTTTTTAACTGTTATCTCTTCCCTTCTGGTTTTGATCTTGAAACTACTCCGCAATATACTTTCTGCATGAAAAATCTCCCTCAAGTCCGTTCCCAGGGAAACTGACCCAAAATACCTGTAACTGTTTTCATTAACACATCACTTATTGTCAAGTGGAGTTCTCTAAAGTCTGAAAGCCTAAAGGAAAAGGCAACAGAGAGAGAGCCAGGTGCTAGTGACCTCTTTTTAATTTGCTTTTTGTTTTGTAAACACACATTTCTCCATTATTTTTCAATAACCTTTCAGAGAATCCTTTCAAAAAATAGCAAGAAGGCAGTGAGATGATCTTCAGAGATGATCAAATTTTCTTCTTTTTATTTTACAGAATGGGAAGTGGCTTCTTGCTCTGTGTGTGTGTGTGTGTGTGTGTGTGTGTGTGTGTGTGTGTGTGTGTGTGTGTGTGTTCTATGTGACGTGTCTTGCTAATCTCCTCATGTAATCATCAGGTACTTACTAAGACTGGATCCACCCCCTTTGCAATATGGAAACTGAGCAGGCAGAGGACCCTGCCCCTGGAGGGTGGCCTTCTGATGTAACATCACTAGAGGCTGGCTGGTCTGCTCAGTGAGGCCATCAGGGCAGGAGGCCACTCACTGCCCCCTACCCTGGTGCTGCCCTACACCCATGAGGGACTTAACTTCATTGCCTTTTATTTCTTTCAGCAGAAAAGCTGTACAAACTTAGCTCCAACCCACCAAATCCTTCTTTAAGCTCTTATGTGTGGCATAAAGTCAAAGTGATGAGAGAAAAAGTTTTTCTAGGCTAAGGGGAAGAGAGTAAAAAATCTGATTTCAGGAAAAAGATGACGATATTATGAACAAAGGAAGAGCTCTGGTGCCAAATTTGGGAAGTGCTGAATGTCAAAGAGCAGCTCATGACATTTTATCAGGAAAATACGGAGACATATAGGGACACACATTCCAAAGAATTGGCGGGGATTGGACTGTTCCAGAGTGAAAACAGAAAGAAGCAGAAGAGAACACGGAAGACTTTCAGAGATGTTATGTGGTGTTTTGAAATAAACCTCTATAATTTTAGCTGGATGGCACAACAGATCTGGAACACTTTTTGTTTTGAATGAATAATCACCAAGTTGCTTTATTAGCTTGAGTCTTTTTAGGTGATTGACCGTTAATAATACTTTGACAAAATGCTTTGCCTCTGACAAATTCATAAAAAACACAAGCAAACAAACAAACAAGCAAAAAACAGGTAACACAAAAACCAACCTGATCATTGTAAAGATGTTTTAAGGACATCAGGAGGTGAGGAAGCAGACTCCCTGACAAGACCGTGACATTGTCTGTGCATCTGTATGGTGACTGCAGAAATAGATGAACTTTGAATAGACAGCAAGAATCGGGTCCCATTTTCTTTATCTGAGTTCTGATTAAGATGGTTTATTTTGATTTAGCCGTGGTAATGCAGGTCACCTGCACGCTGCTTGCTGTGGACCTGGCACTATCTTAAACACTAACTCAGTTAATCTTTACAATGATCCTATGTGGTATCGAATATTAAAATTATTAACAGATAAACACCACAAATGTATCTGAGTTGTATACAGATTGTACTTCCATTAAAAGGGCCCAGATTTCTGCTTGGAAAAGGCAAGTGATTCTTTTTCAACTTATCCTTGACAACCTGCATTTGCTAATAAGGCTCTCTCTCTTTGGAAAATAATCCTGCTTAGATGTGGGTATTATATAAAATACCTGCCTACTCTTGACTGTTCTCAAACCAATTACCAAAGGTTTAAAATAGCCCAGTCTCATTGCCTCTTTCCCCCCTCTGGCTCCCGCCCCTCCGGTGTTCCTTTGTTCACAGACATGTACCCTTGCAAATGGAAGAGGCGATGGGCAGGAGCGCGGGTCTGTCAGACATGGTTACCTGCTACCAGCTGTGCTGCAGACCAAGTGGACGAAGAGCTGGAAACTACTGGGCACCCTTGTCAGGGGCGTTTTCCGTATCAGCACTGTCCCTCCTGCCATGGAAGCCTGGACGCTGCCTTTGAGATCCAGTGACCTCAAACCACTGAGTGACAGGAGAACATGGTTTATATGATCGTTTTATTTCCAGTTACCGGCTTTCCCTTCAATTTATCACCAACAAGTTTCTGGCAAAACACCAATTTAGTGTAGTTAGCCTGAGCAGCGGAGCGTATTTGTTGTGATCCAGTGTGTATGTTTAAACTATGGCTGTTACTAGCCCCCTGCTGTTGTGGGGCATGTTGTGTATTGAATACTGAAAGAAACGTTAAGTCCCCAATCTCAGCCAGAAGGAATGACCGGGCAGAAAAAGCACAACTGGACAAAGTAAGAAAAGAGAATGCTTTCTTTCTATGCCATGTGGTTCCTATTGCTGCTATAATAAAATACTCTAAACTTAGTGTCTTACAGTGTGGTTCGGCATTGTCGTCTTGAAGTTTCAGAGGTTGGAGTCCAAAATGCACCTCGGTGAACTCAAGTCAAGGTGTCAGCAGGGATGGATTTCTGCCGAGGCTGCAGGGAAGATTCTTTTCTTGCCTCTTCTAGCCTCTAGAACTGCCCACACTCCGTAGCTCGTAGCCCTTCTTCCACCTTCCAGAGAAACAGTGGTGGTGGACTCTGTCACAGTGCCTTACTACGGTGTGCTACTTCTGCCTCCTCTTTCATATTTTAAGGCCGGTTGGGATGGCATTAGGGCCACTCAGATAATCCAACATAATCTTCTTGACGGTTATCTGGTTAGCTATGTTCACCTCATCTACAAATTTAGTTCCTTCTTACCATGTAACAGAACAGTCAGGGATTCTAGTGATTAGGACAGGACATCTTTGGTGCCTACCCATCATACTTAGCACTATTGTTTTGTACAGAACGCCGTGTAGAGCAAATGTCATAAAATATTTAAAAAAGCAATATGAGAGAAAGAAAATGAGAGCCCTGTCATACCTCAATAATATTAAAAACATGATTATCTGCTTTCTGTGCATGGGCAAAGGCTGCCCTGTGCACTTCATTTACGATTATGGTCCCCCTTCCCTAGATCACTTGAGTTAGAAATGTGATCACAGTGACACAGAAACAAATGCTGCTAATTGTGTGTACTGTCAAAATGAGTATTAAATATACTTAATGGTTAAGTTATGTAGTATAAACAATTTTCTTTGAGAATCAAATGAGTAAATTTTCTACCTTTCCATTCTTACTCATGATTTATATTTTCTTGAAGTGGTAAGGACCAAAAATGTATCTTGTGTTCACAGCCATTAATTCGCGCGGCCAACTTTCTTAAATGTCTAAATAGGCCAGGCACTGTGCTAGGTGTTGGAAAACCATAGAGAACAAACCAACTGTGATCTTTGTGTGGCTGAAAATTTCAGCTTGCTGAGGATTTGCACAAGAGGCTTTATAAGCCTTGTCAGGGAATTCGTGAAGCAGATCTTGTAAGATGAAGGGAATTTAGAAAGACTGGAAGAATGCAGGAGAGGCATGTCAGAAACAGGGAAGCGGAATGAAGCCACGGAGGTTGAAGTGCTTTGGAGTGTGGTTTCTGTTTTTCTACATCTATTTTCTGATTCCTTTGTTGGTTCCCATGATGTGCGTTTTCAAGCCCACAAATGCAAAATCAAAGTAGATGTGGTGAGAGACCTGTATCAGAAATCTGACTTTTGGAAAAAGGCAATAATTCTGTTATTGTGAACAAAAGCAGTGGTTTGGTGCCAAGTCTGGGAAGTGCTAAATGTCAGAGGGAAGCTCATGACATTTCATCAGAAAAATATGGGGACACATAGGGACACACATTCCAAAGAATTGATACAGAATGTTGGACAGTTCCAGAATGAAAATAGGAAGGCGCACAGAGGAAAAAGGAGCCCTTTCTGGTATTGCTATAAGATATTAGATCACATTTTGAAAGAAATCTCCATGAGTCCAGCTGGATGGCACATCAGGTCTGAAACATTTAATTTTTAATTTTGGATGATTAATTACAAAGTTATTCTATTGGCTTGGGCTTTTATATTGATTGATTCTTAATAACTATTTTAACAAAATACTTTGCCCCTGGCAAATTCAACAAAAACAAAAATCTCGACAGAAAAAAAAATCTGACTTTTAGAAAACTGTTAAAGACTTTAGAAGGTGAGGCAGAAAGAGGCTTCCTGCCAAGACCAAGGCGTTGGCTGTGTATCCGTATGAGTTGAGGGCCAGGGGATAACGCGATTGCAGACCTTGATTTCACACATTGTTTATTGTTTACTTTCGCCCGTGTTACATGGCTAGTGGTCTCTGTTCCTCCGGGTAGTTCAGGAACTCAAGCTTCCTCCATGATGAGGTGCAGCCATTGTCATCTTCAATGTGTGGCCTTGCAGAACCTTGACATTGGCTAGCTAGCAGACATAAGAGATGGAAAAGGCAGAGAGATTGAGAAAACACATCTCCTCTCCTCTGCCTGTCTTAGTTACTTTTTGTCACTATGACTCAATACCGACATGCACCAATTAGGAAAGGAAAAGTTTATTTCAGCTCACAGTTTCAGAAGGTCACAGTCCCCTCAGGGCAGCTAACAACAACGGAAGCACATTGTAGAGGTGGAGGCAGCTCCTCAGGACTTTGGAAACAGGAAGCAAAGTCAAGTCCCTGAAGGAAGGCGGGAAGCAGCATGTATCTTTCCAGGTCCCATCCTAGTGATTTGCCCTTTCAGGGTCCAGACTCCATGTTCTGCCTTTCCAGCTTTAAGCCCCCACCACGCAACTGTAATCCAATCCATGTGCTTGTGATCTATACTCTGTTTTACACCTGTCTTTCACCACATACCTGTAATCCACCAAATATTGATAACCCACCCCTCCAGACCAGGCCCCAATCTCTCAACAGCACACGGTTTCATCGATAATCCATAACATCATCTAAATGCACGAAGCGTTTGGGGGACATTCCAAATCCAACCACAATACTGCCTTAGGCTGGCGAAGACATGTCCTCTGCGCACTTAGCATTGCTAAGAACACACCAATTGATGATTCCCTCTAACTCTAAGGGGGTAGGAAATGTGGTATAATTATGTTCTCACGAAGAGAAACCTGTTTAGTAAATATCAAGTCAATTTGTACTTCAGCATTCTTCCCAGATTTCCTTTTTTTTTTCCAGAAAGGATACACAGCCGTAATCTTGGGCTACATTTGTTGGGTGAGTAGCTTTTCCTACTTCTTTATGCCTCTTGGTGTTTGTACCTAGATCTCTTGGAAGGAAGAAAGAACTTTGGAGACTCCCAGAAGATATCAGAGGCATTTCAAGCATTATCAATTTTGAGTGTATCCTAAATCCTTACATTTCGAAATCTTCATCCAAAGAGGAGGGATGAGAGAATCCATATGCACCATAGTTTGTAACATCGATCCCATTCATTGTATGTGCCAAACATGTCACATCTAAAAGCAAGTTTTAGAGACAGGCAGCCAGCTAGCCCACTGTATTTCTGCAGAACAAAGCTCTCACATCACCGCTGGTGTTACGGAAAGTCAAGGGAACTATCCTAGTAACAACTCTCTGCAGGCAAAGGCAGCCTTGCAAAGCGACCACAGCCTGCCATTCTCCTCGGGCCTGCACATGTGGTCCAAACATTGGCTGTCCTGTCTCAGAAGCACACTTGTGGATCACAGCCACTTCCACCGGTCACGTTTTGCTACTCCATCTGGTGGGCCAGACAAACCTGAATTGGCACCCTAGGGTACTTTTAGGAATAGTCATTATTCATTAATTTCCAGTTTACTTTACATGAAGCAACACTTCCTCCAGGTAGCAATGATGAATAGTTCCAGGTCCTTGGTCCCCTTAGCCAGCCCCTCTTCCTTCTTCACACGCTACCTCAAGGCATTGTAATTAGAATTATGAGAACTCAGGTTTTCCTGGAGGGAATCATGGCCGCATTAGATAGCAGTTTCCAACTGAGCTGAGAAGATCTAATAAGTAAGGCGAGAAATAAATAGGTCTGTTCTTGCTAACCCCACTGAACAGCTCTCCCATTAAAATAGACCTATCACAGGAGTCTTCTCACATGTAATTGCCACCAGGATATCCATCACAACACAACTATGTCTACTAAAATCTAACCCACTGACAACATTAAGGAAGGAAATGTATTCATGGAGGTCATCCATCAGAGTCATGGTTAGACTTCCTTTGTCAACTATCCTCCTCATTATCATGGTGAAGGTTTCTGGAATCTTCCTCTAGAAAAGCTATTTTGCCTCAAGATAATGTGTTTGCATTTCATAGGCTTATATTAGGCTTATACAAAGAACTGCCCCTAGAAACATATTCTCCAAGCAGGTAGATGTAAGTAGGAGACCTAACTCTGTGTGCATATCTTGCTGTGTGACTCTGTCCCAGTGATTTAATCTTTCTGAGCCTCTTGTTCTTCTATAAAATGGAAACAGTAATCCCTTTTGGCACCCTTTTGCATGAAATAGATGAGCCTAAGAAAAAGTACTGAAGAAGATGCTCAATAAACATTGGCTTCTGTTTTTGCCTTTGCTGTCTCCCCTTCTCTTTGTTCCCTTTTATCTTTCGGGAGCTCTCAGTGTATAAACAGGACCCGATGAATAAGTCTGCTACTGGCTGTGGTAAAGTTGCCCAAACAGAGAGACTGTGAGTAAGAGTATATTCCATGCAAAAGCAAATGAACTTGATCTTGTTAGAAGAAAATATACCCCCAGAGGAGGCAGAGATATTGTGGAACCACGAAAGAAGCCGCACTCCGGAGGGAGTTTTCTGGTGTCTTAGTTCTAAGGAGTCACTGAGGTCGTCTCAGCCAACGATCACCCCAGAACATAGTTGCTTGGCTTTTATTCTCATTGCTACCTCTTTCTTTCTGCTCATTTGACAGCATAGCGTCCTCTACCCAGCTTCAAATGCTGCAAGTCTCACATTGCAGCCTTAGTTCTTTGTGTGGCTAGCTCTATGTTCTCCTCCTGAACAACTGCTCCATGCATGTCACGTCAGTCACCAAGTGTGCTCTGATGACTTGAACTTATTTTTCCAGCCCAGATGTCTGCTTTGAGACCCAGATCTGCCCATCTTTCCTGACACAGGATGTCTTACAGATACAACTTGGCCTAAATGAACCAGTGTGGCATGTGGCTCCTGTCCCAAACTGGATCCTGCTGTGCTGTTGGTGCCTGGTGCCTGAATCTAAGAAGTTGCCTGCGAATTATCCTTGATCTCTCTCTCTCTCTCTCTCTCTCTCTCTCTCTCTCTCTCTCTCTCTCTCTCTTTCTTTCTCTCTCCCACCCTCCCTCCCTCACCATACAATACTCTCTCAGTCACAATTCTAGCCACAAATTCCAATTGCAAAGTCACCGTGTTAACTCATGGTTCTGCCACGGCCATGACCTTCCAGCGTACCCCTGAGCCCGACCCGGTCCATACTCCAGGCTCCCATGCATTGCCTCTATCTTTCATCATACCCTAGTCATTTCCTGCTGAAAACCTTTCCAATGTTTCCCACAGCTTGAGGGATGAAGTGACACATCCGTAACATGACTCAAAGGACTTGCATGAGTGAGACCCTTCCCATCAGTTAGCATTACCCCTTGTTGCCTTTCCTCTCCTCCGGAAAGACAGATAAACTGATTTTTGGGTTGTTGTTGTATGTGTGTTGGGGGGTACTGGCTGTTGAACCCAGGGATGCTTAACAACTCCGTGAACTCCATCCCAAACTCTTTCTTATTTTTCTTTTTTATTCCAAATGATTCTTTTCATTATATAATAATTACATTCAATTTGAGGACTTGGTGCATATCACATTTTCACTTTCCTTCCCCTCCCCCCAACCCTGCCTCCCATATCCTCTTCCTTCTTTGCAAAGTCCATGTCTCTCTTTCTAACCGTCACTGTTTCACTTTCCTCATTTATTTATTTATTTATTTATTTATTTATTTATTTTTAAAGTTGAACATCAAAATTTAATCTCAAAGCCTTTTATCCAGTCCTCAAATTATTAACATGAAAAAGAATGATAAATTATAATTTTATCATTATCATATCACTGTGTAACAAGCCCTTGTCACAAAATCCATCTACTGTCTCAAAAAAATAGAAAACCCGTACATTATACTACCTAGTAATCTATTAACAGATGAAATTTTAACCAACTTTATACCAGGAAACTAAATGATCAACAGAGATACTTCAATCACATAGCTTAAAAAATGGAGAAAAGCAGGTAAAAAATTTGTCTTAGCCTGTAGTAGTCTTTTGACTTTTAAATTTTTTTATGAAATACACTAATTTCTCAAAGTAAAGAATATTATGACACATTGGTGTCAACTCACACAGATGAAAGCTGGTGTCAGCTTTTTTTTTTTAAACTAAAGTTTATTTCACCAAACCCTTATGTATTACATGAATATCCAAGTAAAGCATCTTGAAAATTCAACACACAGGAACATAATGTACAGTGTTTTATTTTTAAAAAAAGACTAACTTAGGAATGATTTTATTTTTAACCACATTACATATATATATAATATATATATATGATATATGTATATCATATATATATATATATATATATATATATATATATATATATAGACAATGAAACCTCTTGCTACTGCAAGACCATTTTCAGTTCATAACCTTAACAGGAAATTGCAATGAAATATACACACCATGCACTGTCCATATTACTGTGGGAATCCAGTAACACATGCAAGAGGGTGGAGAAAGAATCACAATGGATGAATGTAAACTTTACACAGTGTTTCTTATAGTGTTTGACTTGAACATGAGTGCATCACTTCACCACCACTGCCTCATAAACATTTCATTGTGTCTTGGTCATGCATGTCACTTGGGGTTAAAAGAAATTACGTTTCGTAGTTGTTCTCAGACAGCAAATACAAGTTTAATTTTTTGTATTTTCCAACCAATGAGTTGAGCTGCTTCTGTTACAAAACTGAACATATTTCTGAATACATTTTTAGTCAACAGATATGCTTTATTTTCCCCTGTCACTTTACTGATTTTATTCTAGGAAGATTTAAAAATCCACAAAATTTAATTGAGGACTAGACCTTTGGGTTGATTCCTGATCATAATAGAGAGACAGGGAAAGCACTAGTATTTCTTCTCTCAAGTTTCTGTCTGCCTACTTCAGGCCTATATTGGTACTGATTCAAACGTATGTTTGGTTTCCAGAAGAGGAAACTCAGACTAAAGAACTATCATTTCCACCTTAAAGAACCAGATCAGGGGATGGCGTAGGGAAGATGCATTCTATGTCAATAAGAACCTCTTGCTCTCGACAGGAGACAATCCAGCCTTTCCTTAGCTGTCACGTCATAAATTAATAATTTCGTGAAATCATAACTCAAAGAATTGGACTATTACAAGAAAAGTTCAAGTTTAAAAAAGCAAATAAACTAAGTAAGCCTTGTAAATAATTGTCCATTTTAGGTATACATCTTTTTTTTAAAAGTTTCTCTGTATAGTACATCAGACAGAACAAGGCACACCTCACATGTCAGAATCCAGAGTGACACAACCCACGCGGCCCTCTTCTTCCCTGTGCTCACCAGGATGACTGTGTAGGGGCTGTGGCCAGTTCCTGATCATCTGGAAGTCCACAGATGTGCTCTATCCATGATATTGCGTCGTGCTATTTTGTCGTATGATGCGATTTTAAGATTTCTCGGTCCTTGTCTCCTCGGGTGTTTTCCATAAAGCTTCCTGGGAAAAGGCCAGTTTTCCCTTAAGTTCAAGTTCTGCCTGGCTCTGAGCAAGATAGGAAACCACCGCCCTGTGACTTTTACAAACAACAGGCCTAGACTCATTCATGAAGGGACCAAGGGAGGAGCGAGGCTGCTGGGGTGGGGGTGGGGGGGTACGACGGGCACCGTGGAGTCCAGGGAACTGGTCTTCTGATGCAAGGCATCCTGCGCTAGGGTATAGCTCCCTTGGCCGCTGTGGGCACAAGGCCGTTCCCTGCCCATGGGGCAAAAGCCGGCCCTGCTGTAGGCGCCCCCTAGGGGCAGCTCGGGATCCACCGCCTCCTACAGGGGTAACTAGCTGGTCCCCACTTCTACTTCCAGGTTGGGTGAGGCAGGTGGAGACACGCAGGGCTTCCCGTCAGTGGAAGTGCCAGAGAGCAACTTCAACAACGCACCCCCCCCCCTTTTTTTCCCATTTTTTCAGACCTTGTCTGGTTTAGTTGCTGAACTGTTCCCACAGGCTGATGTCAGAGGACGTAGGAAGTCTGGAAGAACGGTCACTGTGCGACCACTGGGCTCACTCCCCAGGGAGGCAGTGGCAATACTTGAGGACGGCACAGAGGCAGCTGCAGCCCAGGCCAGAGGTGAGGGACTCCGACTAGGTCGGGATCATGGAAGGTAGAAGGTGACCCAGACCCTGAAAATCTCCCCTGGAGACCAGCAGGAGCAGGGCCAGTCCCTCCTATCCCGGGCCCAGGACGACCTGCCGCTCAAGTTTCCTCTACTCAAATTCTCAATTTTCCCCTGCCCCAGACCCTTACCAGAAATCATGTGATCACGTTTCAAAAGACCCGCCATGCAAATTAGGTGACTGTCAGACCCCAAACTTTCTCCAATCAGAGAGTGACCCTTGTCCTACTACCCCGGCTGACCTTCCACTCTCCAGCTGCCTATAAGCCTGGCCCCATGGACAATAAATGAGCTGGTATCTCTGATTCAGTCTCCCAGAGAGTTCCTCAGTTGTATTCACTGCCTGCAGCTGGAGAGCCTGCTCCCCCAGAGTTGGCTGATCCCTGATAGCTGGTGGCCAACGGCAGCCAGGGACTGCAAAGGCCCCGACACAGAGGGACACTGGCTGATACCAAGAGCAGCAGCTTGGGCAGCAGAGCCTGCCATCAGAGGCAGAGGCTGCTGCGGGGAGGCCAGCGAGTGGTGGGGCAGGCCCACAGGTGAGGGGCCGAGACAGGCGGCATTTTGCACCTGGATGCGTGTCACTGCTACCCTGGGGTGTTCTTGGTTATGCGCTACAACTGTCCTCACTGTATTATGGGCCTGATTGGCTATCATCCGCCCAGTCATATGCAACAGGACCTTGGCCTGAGGACCTCTCTGTATGTGAGCTGCTGACACCAGGGCCATGGGACAACACTGGGACTCGTAGTAGAAGGACTGGCCATGGTCACCCCACGGCTTGTCTGGCCCACCGCAGACATGGAGACTTTACTTAGAGAAGCATTTGCCACCATTCTTGTGACTGGTGCTACATACTTGTCAGGAAAAACCCCCATCTTGCTGGTGTGCACTGATGATGCTTTGACCAGCTGTCCTGGCAGAGCTCAAACGCTGAGAACATTTCTCCTTTTCTTAGCTCTAGCTCATCCTCTTTCCAGGACGTGTAAGAGAGCTAGCAAGACACACATGAAGGCCAGCCTGAGGCCGTACATGTGCAATCTGGTCAGTGGGTCCTGCCACGGCCTTGGTCTCACTCCAGTAGCAGCAGTGGCAGCAGCAGTGGCCAGGAGAAGTGGCAGCCAGGAGAGGGGGTGGGGGGAAAGGAGGATTCATTGTCCCCAGGGCAGCTTGGCAGAGAACATCTGATGGGGAAGTGATCGAAGGGCCAGTCGTCCCCGGGATGCTTGGTGGTGGCGTCACCATTAGCCGGTGGCACTTATGTGAGCTGAGAAAGGGCATTGCAGGAAAGCCCAGATGTGCGCTGATCTAGCAGCAGCTGAGGGATTGCTGGCTGATGAGGGCAGGACGGCTGATTTCCCTGGAGTAGCGGTTCTGGGATGCCTGGGAGGACTTGTTCACTGTGGTGAGGGAGGTGAAGGTATGCTGCCTTTTGGTGCTCTTCTTGGTGTCGGGGTACTTTGGACCCGTACTACTCTGGGCTGCCACAGAGGCACAATCTCCAGCATCGACTCCTGGCACAGGAGGCTGGTCCCTTTCTATCAGCTGCTCAGCAGCGGAGTTAAACTCAACAGATGAAATTCGAAATATTCCTATGTTGTCCGCCAGCATTCCTTCAGCCCAGTTTTCGTCCACTCTGTGGATCGCAATCAGAACATCGTCCTTTACGAACGGAAGGTAATCTTTTCTGCTTCCTGTGTTTCGCTGCGAAATCCTGAAGTGCTCTGCCCTGAGGTGGGGGCTAAGGTAATGGTTTAATAATCTGCCCAAAGCTGGCAGGGAAAAAGCCATTGATTCCATTGGCTTCTCCATGGTACCAATTTTCATCTACTGATAGTGGCAAAATGATGACACCCCTTTGCAGAATTTAAGGTCTCCACGCTCTTTTCCCTCACCGTTATATAACGCTTTGGCATATGGTAACTGAGGTATACCCCTCCCTGGGGCTCCAGGCTTGCACTGAGGCTGCTCTCCACCTGGGAGCTCTGCAGATCTTTTGCACTACCTACAGTTAGCCACAGGCTGCCCTGAGCCCTTAGTGGGTTTGTGCAGTTGGTCCCACTGCCTGATCCAGCGCCAGGTTTCCAAGGCCTCTGCTTGATACCATCCAGAAGGCTGACGAGCAGGATGTGACTGGGATGTGACCTGAGCCAAGAGAGTCATGCACTCAGGACATCCGAGTTCATTCCACGAACCTACAGTCCACAGTAAACACCGTTTGCAAAACGTATGCTGCCGGGACAAGACCTCTGCAGAAACACCGAGGCATTCCAGACACACAGGACTCTCCGAAAGATCCAGCGAGGCAGACTCACCCATCTGGACCTACTTTGCCAAGAAAGGGCCTCAGAAAAGTTCCTAGTTGTGTACAGCCTTGGAAGTGATTCACGTAACATCCATCTCGGATCTTGGACTTTGTTCTTGCGCTGCGTCCGCGCAGGGGCAGCAACAGAGAAGCAGAAGCGGCCCGCCGAGCCCGCGGCCCACCGAGCCCGCGTCTCGCTGTGGCTCTGACTCCTTGGTGGCACCTGGCGATTGATTCCTCTCTCCTGCCCCCTCGTGCGTGCACACTGCCCACCGCCAGCACCTCCCACTTCCCCAGCCAAGCTCTTTTACTTATTTATGCTTTGAGTTTCTTGTATTAGAGAAGATATGTGATATTTAACCTTCTGTGTCTGATTCAGTTCACTACGTATCACAGTCTCAAGGAACATTCTACGTTTTCCTACAAATGTCTTAAATTTATCTTCAGGACAGGGTAGTACTCCATTCTGTTTATATACCACATTTTCTTTACCCACTTATCTGTTGGTAGACTTACAGACTGCTTCCAAAATTTAGTTATTATGAGTTGTGTGGCTGCAATTGTGGGAATGTATGTATCATTGTTGTATGATGCCTTTAATTCTTTTTTGAAAAGATACCCAAAAATATATCTGGATCAAACAAAATATCTATTTTTATTTCTTTTTAAATTTCCATACTGATATCTGTAAAGATTGTACCAAATCATAGTCCACCACATTTAAATTTTTCGAGGCAGGTTTTCTGTAAATTTTCCAGGCTCACCTCAAAATTATGATCCTCTCTAGGCTCTGTGGCACAGGCCTGTAATCCAAGGACTCTGGGCACCTGAAGTAGGAGCCTGGGCAACCTAGTAACTTAGCAAGATCCTGTCAAAAAAAGAAAGTGCTTGTACTGTAGCTTGGTGTGAAGGCCGTGTGCTCTGCCCCCAGTACCTCAGAAAACAAATAGCAGCAATAACTGAAAGCCAATTCTCTTCTCTGCTCTGACAGATCTTCTCATCCATAAGGCCCTATCAGAAAAACCGTCCTGTTGGTCATTTTCAAACACTTCGAAGTTTCATTGTCTCTCCAGTTGGGGTGGAGCTGTTGGTGTGGGCTGGCAGCTGCTAGGAGACAGCTGATTGTCTGTGTCCCCAAACACATCCACAGCGCCAGTGTCAGAACTGCAATGTGGAGTCAGTGGTTTGGCAGCAAGGCCCGGAGACAGTGCTGGGCGCTCCTGGAACCCTCAGGAAGCAGACGCTGCGGTATGGGAGAGGGGGCAGCGGCGGGTCCGATTGCTGGGCAGCATGCCCCGGGCAGGGGTCAAGAAAAGGTTTGTTCCACAAAATTGCACATTTGGCTTAAGAGCACAGCACCGATTGCTTTTACTTCGTTTATGGGTTCTTTTAAGAAGTATCATCGATGCCGTTAGCAGGGCAAGGCATGACATTGTGGGGAAGCAGAAGCGTCAGCATCTTAGCGTTGGAAATGATTAGGAGGAGGTGAACTCAGTGTAAAGTAATTCTAGGAATTCCTTAAAAACATAATTATTGTGTTCGTATTTTCTCTCAGAGTTATGTACAAAGTGATACTTCATCAAAATCTGTGCCAAATTAAAAGAATATTCTAAGTTTTAAGTAAGCCTGTGTCATATTTAATTGGAAGCATTTTTTCTTTCTCAGTAGTATGTACAGTAATAGAGGGTGTTACATTGGTGACATCTTAGGCTTAATGAAATACAGTAGCTCCTAACAGCAGCCTTCACTGACACCCCAAATTAGGCCAGGCCATTTTTATAGGCTTCCTCTTATCCCAGAAGCTCCTTATATTACCAGTGGTGACTGTAATAAATGGTGAATTGTCTAATTAGCCATTTAATGTCTGTAAGATTGTAAGCTCAGCATGAAAAAGAGATCTTATCTCTTACATTCACCACTTTTCCGGGAAACTGGAATGTAGAAGTAGCTCAAGAGACACTTGCTCACATGGTGGGGGGTAGCTTGGCAGGGCACTCGCCTAGCAGGCATGAGGTGGTGGGTGCCACCCCCGGTGCTGCAAAAAATGAAAACAGAGAGCCCTTTGTTGGGATGGAGGAGTCTAATTGGAACAGTTCTTGGGCACTTTGAGTGGCACAGAAATAGACAGCTGTGCCCGAATCTTCTGTGACGTGCCCAGGCCACAGAGCCAGGAATTGTCCGAGCCGGAAAGAACCAGCCTAAACCAAGAGACTCTGCTTGCTCCTGGGAGGCCATAGAAACTCCTGCCAGAGGAATGAGCCTCCACGACCCTAATCCACTGCAGCCACAAGGGCAGGTCACTGCTCCCTCCAGGCCTCAAGTTCTGCTTAGCTTGCGCCTCTGCAATACTTATAACTTACCTGGAAATGACTGTTCCTTTGCCTGGATTAGGGCCTAAGAATGTCTGCAATGTATGGAAATGAGATGTAAGCAACAAAGCAAACGGAAATCCATCCCGTCAATAAACTCTTCCCCCTTGAACATTGTTTCTAAAAGGGAAATGCTTAAAGTGGCCTTTTAGCCAGTGCTGCTCTGGGAAAGGCTGGAGTTGTGAGAAGGAAAGAACATGGAGAGGGCCCTTCTGTGGGGCAGCTCTTGGGCACAAGTCCCCTGGCAGGACTCCTTCGCAGCTCCTCAGAGGCTCCTGGGCAGAACCTGGAGCCTTCTCTTGCCTCTCTTCAGCTCTGCGCACCCTGAGAAAGAGTGACGAGCTCCCAGCTCCAGCTGGTGGGAAGCTGCCCTTTCATGATGCCCCCAAGCAAACCAAGCCATGAATCTGTTTATTTTCCATTTAGAGTCCGGGGAAGAAGAGCAGGCACTCCTAAGGGAGTCTAGTCAAAATGGAAACTAATGAAAAGGATATGCATGCTTGTCTGTGGCACCCCAAAGTCCAGCTGAGGATCCTGTACTTTAAGAAGTAAAAGAAACAAATTTTCGTCCCGTCCCACCTGTAGAGGGAGCCCTGTGCTCTGCCCAGACTGAAGAGAGGGAGGCTTAGGACAGCCTGGGCTCCCACTTTCCTCATCATCCTGCAGGCTCGGCTCCTCTCTGGAGTTAAGTTTGTGGTTGTCTCTGACCTTTGAGAGCGGCAACTTCAGTTGGCCCTCTGTATCCATGAGTTTTGCATCCACGGATGCAAGAAACTGTCAACCAAACAATTTTTTTAAAGTTCAAGAAACTTCCAAAAAGCGGAATCTGAATTTGCCACATACTGAGTACTATGCTGTATACGCACCGATGTCATAGACCCTCAGTCTCAAGCACTCAATGTTGTTTGAATATTTTTATACATCTGTTCTTGTGTTATGTAATTATGCTAAGATGGTTGAATCTTACCGAACATATACTTTTTCTTGTCATTATTCTTTAAACAATACAGCATAGCAACTATTTACATGGCATTTACATTATATTAACTATTGTGAGTGATCTAGAGATGAATTAAAGTGTATGGAAGGATGGGTACAAATTCCATGTGAATGCTGTACTGCTTCACATATGAGGCTGTAACATCTGTGACTTTTGGTATCTTCAGAGCCCTTCTGGACCCAGTACCAACTGGGTGAGGAAGACGACTGTAAACTGCCTGATAAGGACCCAGGTACCCAAAGGATCTCAAATTTTCTTGATTCAAAGCTTCCCATTTGCATAAAGCCTTTCCACAGGGCATGTGTATGAGAATGCCTGCAACTTCTTGCCATATGTTTTTCAAAAAAACCTGGAAATTTGAATCAAAATTATACTCTCTTATTAAATTGAATTTAAAGCAAACACAGTGCGGGCCAACTAGGACACACTTTTAGGCTAAAATCAATTCTCAGAAGCCAGTTTGCAACCTTTCTAAAAGACTTTTTGTCTGTTTATTTTATTAACAAATAATTACTGTACATCTTCGTGGGGTCTGCTGTGATGGCAGCACATGCACACATTGTGTGTTGACCAACTATGAATATTTAGGTTATTTTCCATTTCAGATAGGTTTTCATTTCTTGGCAGACATTTCTGCTGTATTTCACAAGAAGGAAGCTAGCTCTTGACCAGAAGATCAGAATGGGCAATGCCTCTGGTAACAGGAAAAAGGACTCTGCTTCTCCCTGAGCAAAATCTGGTTTTATGCGGTAATTTTAGTTGAGTGTACGCTCGGTCAGGCACTCAACATATTCACACTCTTGAATTTCAACATGGAGGTAGCTTATTTTTCAGGTTGCTCCTGAATGAAGAAAATGACATTTTCCATTGAGAAAGAAGAAAGAAAAACAAATCTCAAATTTAAAGCAAGGATACAGTAGTTTGTAGGGAAAATCGTCAGTTTCTTATGATTACTTTCATCTTGTTAAGGTAAAACCTTTATAAAATTCCAGCTCCATCTGAGCCATGTGGCTGGGTATTAATGGAAAAGTTACGTTTCTTTATTTGGGTCAGAGACATAAGTCAAGGGCCAGCAGAATCTTCCCCAAGGCCCTCAGGATTTCTCTACCAAGGAGAGGTCAACAATAGAATGGGTTTTTGGATATTAGAACTAAGTTTTTTGGAATCCCACTTTCACTTTGTGAATAGATTTTGTTCTAGTTAATACTCTTGGAGGATACAAGGTTTATTTTTTATTAAGTAAGTTGGAAATTTCCTATGCAGAGATGAATCACTCTTGTAGGAAATATCAAAGAACGATTCTTCTTTTCAACATCTGTATTTTCATGCCCAAGAGTGAGTTTCTCATTTTTTCCCTCGAGCCTGCTCCTTCTCTCACGTTACTAGCTCAGTTTTGACATCATCATCCAGCTAATTACTCAGGATAAAAATTTATAGTGTGGTCAACACTTTCTCATCTCTGCCTTCTCCCCACCTCCCCAGCCTTCTAATATTCTATTCAGGTGTCTGCTGTTTTGCTATACCGAGTTTCTCAAACGTATGCTTCATGAAACACAGAAGACAGTACCAGAGACAGTATCAGAACAGTAGTTTTTGGTCACATATCATATCCCCTTTGTAGAAATTTGCAGCATGTATTAGCATATTAGAGACAGAGAAGTTCTCCAATTTAGAAACTTGTTTAACTTCTTCAAGGCAAAATTTCTTATACTTTCTCAATTGTATAATATTTCTCAGCATTCCTATTAATATTGTGCATTACTAACTTATTACTAGCTATTCTGCATTAGTAATTTGTGTTAACTAATTTGGAAAATTCTGTTAGCGCTATATCCCTGCAAAAATTCTTCTAGAGGGGCCTAGTATTGATGGCCCCTGTGATGTTGTTCTCACCTATACAATTGTGGTGAGAACACTGTCTTAATTATTCTCCGTGCATTCACTATCTTCCAGTTTTAGTCCATTCTTTTTTCTGCACTCAGTTATATCCACTTAATCTACAATTGTTACTAATGTTTTCCCCAAGTTAAAATCTCACCTGGCTCCTTATATTGCCAGCAAAGCAAAGAACACTCTCTTTCCCTTTGGGCATTCATGTCAACGCAGACTAAAGACTGACATAATTTAAAATCCCTGAAGAAAGATCATCTGTCAAATCACCCAGAACAGCTAGAGCCAGAGGTAGTCCTATATGGTAAACAAGGAGACAAAACAAGACTACTCTTGAGGCCCAATAGTGAAAGTACTGAGAATCAGGAGCAACCCACCTGGACTCCCTCCCAGATAGTGGGAGCTTTTACTCTCCTATACTTTGTTTCCAAATGAAGAACTGTTGCTCTACACTTTGCCTCCTTCACCTGCAATTTCATTCTTTGCCATGGGACCAAAAAAAAAAAAAAAAAAAAAAATACTGGGAATCATGACCGCACACTTTCCAAAGCTATGAAAGACAATAAGCTTCATGAAGCTATGTCCTTTCTTTCAGACTTGTTCCTCATATTTCTTTTCCTTTACCAGCCCAAGATTTTAGACATGGGATTCCTTGTTGGTGCTCATAAGGATCTCTCAACTTGCCCATTTTTTTACTCACCTGATTCCCTCCACTTTTATCTCTACCTATTATTTAATACCCATTTGAAATGTTATCTCTTCAAATAGTCTTCCTGTGTAGTCAAAATTCCTTTCATCTGTGGTGCATGATAATTTTACCACGGTCTCTCTGAGAACCTGACTTACATTGATTGCACTGAGTTATTCATGTGGTTATTTCAAGCTTATTCTAAGCTCCACAGAGGCAGTCAACACAATTCTGTCATGTTTGAATCCTCCCTCATCCTACCATTTTCTGTTCACATCTTTATGCCCATGGATTGATGGATGCAACGATTGGTGGGTTCTGACATACACACTTGGCAAAAGTTCACTGAATGCAATCAAAGGAACTTTAGCTTGCTGGATGCTTATGTTCTTTGAATAGAGTTAAAATTATGACTGACTGAATGTGGACATAAGCAATCTTTGCCTTGAGTATGATATAAATAAAATCTGTTCTCCAAAAATCTTTAGAATCATCCAGAATGTCATAGCCACCCTTACAAATAAGTTGTAGTGCTAATGAGGAAACACGGGAGACCTGCGTACCCTTCCCATGTGGTGAAAGACAGGAAGAGGCTGTGGCTGGATCGTTCCCTTCAACTGCTCATTTCCTGTACTTATGGCCATGGTGGGCAGGGCTCTTTTAGTTACTGGAGAGTCCCCCAAAAGCCTCCTGTACCTATGGACACTATGTACTATTGGGAGGTGGGACCTTGTGGGAAGGGGGAGATATTTGGAGCCTGACCTAGAAGAGGGTGTTGGTGCCACCCTTCTCCCAGAAGTGGCTTTGCTCTTCCATGTTGTAAGGATCTCTGTCTCTGGAGCCCCAGATCCGGTTCTGGCTCCAGCTCTGGCCCTACTATGTGATTCTACCGTTTCCAGCTGCCCACCCATGAATGAACTGTGAACTTCTGAAACTGTGAGCTAAAAGAAAACTTTTCCTCCCCTAATTTGTGCATGTTGTGTACTGAGTCACAGAGACAAGAAAGTAATTAATACATTGTGACAGAATATCCAACAGCCATTATTTAAGGGAGGAAAGATTTATTTTAGCTCACAGTTTCAAAAGGTCACAGTCCATTGATGAGCTGGTGGCTGGAAATGGTGGAACCACATGGTGAGGCTGGAGCTGGAGATAGAGTTCCTCATGGTAGAGAGAACAGAGCCATGGCAAAGAGGAAGGTCAAAGCTAGCACATACTCCTCCAGGTCAAGCCCCAACATGCTCCCAACAGTACACAGTGATCATAGGTACCTGAGGCTTTTGGGTTGGGAGACACTCCAGATCTGAACCACAACAAAGCATAATAGGGATGAATTGTATTCAGCAAATTTCACTCCACTGCAGAAGAACAA